>CM030358.1:255810476-256478814 GCA_017893485.1 Hemerocallis citrina
CGGAGAGGTGGAGACTAGATACTCGACTTGGATCTAGTAGTTCGGCTCGGATCTTTGTGGCCCGGCTCGGCCATGCGTACCTGCACACTGCCTAGAAACACCGGCAGAAGTCCCGGCGATAGGCCCTCCGACAATCTAGTTATTCACTGAGAAAGCAACAGTGACTAGGGTTCAGGTGGGGAAAGATTGATTACCTTTTTCAGTGAGGAGGGGGTTGGGTATTTATAGGCAGAGGCAAACGGGTCTGGAACCCTAGTGGACAGGGTCGGACCCATTTGCCTGTGGGCCTAAGCTGGTTTCGGCCCGTTAAACTCCAGTTGACTTTGATGATCATAGGGGGGAGGATCCAGAGGAGATCAGAGGGCTCTGATTTGTGCTACTCTTTTACCCCACATCACAAGCCCCCCACTTCTGCAGGGCTGTGCAAGGTCAGTTGTGGACGAGTAGTCTGGTTCCATGGAGAAGAGTGGAAAAAGAGTTTCTTCGGCGTAGGTTGGGTAGGGTCGGTGCCGGGCTGGAGTGAGTTCGGGTGGTCGAGCACGGGGGTCTACTGCCGTGTGTCGTCGACCAGGTCCTGATGGTTCCCACCATTGCCAAGGCGGAATGGGGATGGTTTGGAGTGTGGAAGGTGGGAGAGGTCGCCGAGCTTGGGTCGCCGTGGTTGCGAGGAGGTTACCCCTGTGCTTGAGATGGCTGTCAAATCGTCGAGGCTTAGTGGGTCGGCGAGCGAAGGCGAGCCCCAAGAGACTTGTCGTGTGGAAGCTATCCCTGTGCTCGAGATCTAGGTCGAGCATCAAGGCTTAGGGGGTCGGCAAGGAGCTGCGAGCCGAAGAGACTTGATGTGTGAAAGCTACCCCTGTGCTCAAGATTTAGGTCGAGCGTTGAGGCTTAGGGTGTCGGCAGGTGAAGGCAAGCCCAAGAGACTTGGCTTGTGAAAGCTACCCCTGTGCTCAAGATCTAGGTCGAGCATCGAGGCTTAGGGGGTCGGCGAGCGGAGGCGAGCTGAAGAGACTTGGCTGGTGAAAGCTACCCCTGTGCTCGAGCTTTAGATCGAGCATCGAGGCTTAGGGGGTTGGCAAGGAGTTGCGAGCCGAAGAGACTTATTGTGTGAAAGCTACCCCTGCGCTCGAGATAGCTGTTGAGCATCGAGGCTTAGGGGGTCGGCAGGCAAAGGCGAGCCCAAGAGACTTTTCTTGTGAAAGCTACCTTTGTGCTTGAGCTCTAGGTCGAGCATCGAGGCTTAGGGGATCGGCCAGGAGCTGCGAGTCGAAGAGACTGGATGTGTGAAAGCTACTGCTGTGCTCGAGATAGCTGTCGAGTGTCGAGGCTTAGGGGGTCGGCGAGCGGAGGCGAACCGAAGAGACTTGGCTTTTGAAAGCTACCCCTGTGCTCGAGATCGCGAGTGGATGCGAGCACGAAAGACTTGGCTTGTGAAAGCTACCCCTGTGCTTGAGATCTAGGTCGAGCGTTGAGGCCTAGGGGGTTGGCGAACGGATGCGAGCCCAAGAGACTTAACTTGTTAAAGCTATCCCTGTGCTCGAGATAGCTGTCGAGCGTCTAGGGGGTCGGTGAGCGGATGCAAGCCCAAGAGACTTAGCTTGTGAAAGCTATCTCTGTGCTCGAGATCTAGGTTGAGCATCGAGGCCTAGGGGGTCGGTAAGCGGATGCGAGCCCAAGAGACTTGGCTTGTGAAAGCTACCCCTGTGCTCGAGATCTAGGTCAAGCGTCGAGGTTTAGGGGGTTGGCAGGCGAAGGCGAGCCCAAGCGACTTGGCTTGTGAAAGCTACCCTTGTGCTCGAGATCTAGGTCGAGCATCGAAGCCTAGGGGGTCGGCGAGCGGATGCGAGCCCAAGAGACTTGGCTTGTGAAAGCTACCCCTGTGCTCGAGATAGCTGTTGAGCGTCGAAGCATAGGTGGTCGACTCGGAGATTCCAGTAGCCGTTATAGGAACCATTTTTTGCAAGAATCGAGGAGTTACAGTAACTTTTTTTTGCGAGAATTGAGGAGTTACAGTAACTGATTTTCACGAGAATCGAGGAGTTTTAATCCTCTATATATATGCGTCCCCTCCCCCCTTTTCATTTCTCACTTTTACTCTCTCTATCTCTCTCGAACTCAGAGCTTCTCTCTCTAGGACTTTTCCGTCACTGTCGACGAGCTTTCCGGTGATCTTTCATTAAGCTTCACCCAGGTTAGTAATTTGAACATGTCCAGGGCTCAGTCTGGCTCTTTCGCCTCAACCCCCGGCAGTGGTACACACCAGTTTGTCAGACTCCTCGACTTCTTGGGATACGAAAGTGGAAGTGCTCACTGTGCAGCCGCTGCACACCCGCACACCATTTGTGGTGGAGAGTAGCGATTTGGATGAAGAGGAGCCCCCCGTTGAAGTTATTGATGACGAGGAGGAGGAGGAGGAATCTCCCGGGGGGTACCCCACCGAGGAGATGCGAGTTGCCAAGGGAATGGGCTCCTCCTCGAGGGCCTCGGTCCTCGAGCCATTATCGACTCCGTCACCTGAGAAGGCTCCTAAGGCGTGGAAGAAGAAGATGAAGTGGACAATGCCCAGTAGTCCAGATAAGGCGATAACTCCCCGAAAGCTAAAAGTCCCGTTCTTGCCTCTGCCGTGGTCGATTAGGAAGTACCCGGACGATGTCGAGGACTTAGTTCATTACGGGATACAACCCTCTTTGCCGAGCCGGGTGAAGATCATGATGGACGGTACCCCCACGATTTTGAAAGGGGAAGACCTGTCAGTGATCTGAGCGAGCTACTTCATTGGGAGGGAATTTGAGTTGATGGTCTCCAGCGCTGATCTCAGGCCTACCAACCCTCTGGCACCCTAGTACTGCATCTTCCCTGTGGATGCGTTCTCCTTGGGGCTGAGGCTGCCCATCCATCGCTTTATCCGCGACGTTCTGAATTGGGCCTCATTATGCCCGATGCAATTTGGGCCGAACTCGTGGAAGCAGATGGTGAGCTTCGTCCTATTGTGCGAAGAGAGGAGAGTGCCGCTGAGGCCGAATATCTTCTGAGCTATTCTGGGAGTTAGCTCGTCAGGGGAGTTCGAGGAGATTTATTACGTGTCGCCTCGGAGCGGGGGTAAGGTCGTGCACGGCTACCCTGACTCGATAAAGGAATGGAAGAAGTACTTTGTCGTCTGGAGTGACGAGCCTTGGGAGATCCTGACGAGGTGGAATTTCTACAAGCCCAATTTCAAGGAACCCAAGAAGGGTGATATTTCGGCCGAGGAGTGGGCCTTTGTGGATCGTCTCCGGAAGAGCCACAACATAAGTTGGCCGAAGGTAACAGAGAGTCACATTGCTCGCGTCGGACTGAGCCCCGCACCGTCTCGTATGTTTTTCGTTCGTTTTTTGTTTTAGTAATTCCCTTTTGTGCTCATCGCTTTTTAATTGGTCTTCCTACAGAGATGGACCCTGAAGCAATCAAGGAGAGGAGGCTCGCCCTGAAGAAGCAAAAGGCGGAGCAATCCGAGAAGGGGAAGCAGGCGGGGGCCTTTTCCAGAGTGGCGTCCGAGGCTCAGCTTGAGCCGAAAGCAAAGAGGACGAAGACCAGCTAGTCGAGGGAGACCGCAGTCGTGCCGAGCTCTAAAGCCTTGAAGGTGACGGAGGTCGCTCAAGGGGTTGTCCCTCCTCTCTGGGCCGATGCCCAAACCATGGTTGGGGAAGAAGGGCTCCAGCCATGGGCCCCAGACTGGTCCATTCGGAAGGGGGATACCTTGACAGAGGACCAAATCGCCATGGAGGTCGTGGACAAGATGGCAACGCCTCGGGACGGCCAGAGTATGGGCTCCGACACCTACTAGTCGGCTTACATTAGGTGGGCTCAGGCGAGCATGCAGGTAAATTTCAAGGCTTTGTATTTCTGTCTTCACGCATTTATTCTCCGCGACCATGTTTTTACTCAAGTGTTTTTACCTTGGCTGTAGGCTTGTCTTTCCGGCAATCAGGTAATGAGGATCCACGACTTGGAGTTGAATTACGAGCGGAGCCAGACCAACCGCTATAAACATGAGATGAGGGACCTGAAGCTCGTCCTGGATGCCTCGATGAAGCGAGAGCAGGCCCTGAAGGCGGACATTGCCTCGATGGCTGACAACGGTCTGAGGAAGTAGGCGGCACTGAGGAAGGCATTTGAGGTGGAGAAGGGGCTGCTAACCTTGAAGGCCCAGGACATGATCATCGAGGTCCAGAACGAGGTGTACGACAAGGCGCTGAGCCATGTCAATCACTTCTATCTGACCTTGGATCTGACGGGCTTCGACTTCGACATGGCGATCGACGAGCCGCCGAGGATCCCTGGGGGCGATGCGCAAGCTGAAGGGGAAGGTGGAGCCAGAGGGGCTAGCACCGAGCCGGTTGTCGACCTCGTGGTCGTTGACGGACCCGAGGGAGAGGTTGGCCCTATGCCATAGTTGCTTTTTTCTTTTCTTTTTGTTTTTGACATTGTATTTGCCGAAGGCGGACTGACCGCCGTGGTATTTTGTAAAAGCATTCTAATTTATGACAAAGGATTTTTGGTTGGCCAAGTGTTTTGACTTTGACTTTTACCTGTCTGACCCTTTTTGACTTGTGTAATTTTTCGAGATTGTAAGTTGTGAATTCCTGGTCTTGGAATGATCTTTTGTTTTGCTTCTATCAGATGTCAGCTTCCTTCCTCGATTCTGATCCCCGACGATCCGAGGTGACCTGGCGTCGAAGCAAGATCAGGGTTTTGGAGTCCACTATTCACCGATATTGGAAGGAAGCTCGCGATAACGATACCGCTTTCCACTACTTCCGAAACAAGTCGAAGGAGCTGAGCACGGAAGCGGCTCAGTTGAAGAAGGCGATAGTCGACCGTGACCTCGGAGGTGTGGGCCTCGAATTTTCCATGTCGAGTGCCTCGGTTCAAAGGCCTACATCGGAGTCGCTCCTTTGCGAGGTTATTATGGAGAAAGAGATCGAGATTTAGCATTACAAGACGATGTTGGGAATGTCGGCCTCTTCGGGGGGTGTGCGCTCCTCTGGCCGCGAGCCGTCTCCGATTCGACGGTTGGAGTATGTGAGGCCGGGAGATGCCCAAAGCTCCGTGGCTGGTGTGCCTACCTTGGCTGCTTCTATGGATTCTGCTGGGCAGGCGGTGGAGCCAAGCCTTTCGGCGAGGTTTGAGTTAGCCCATTCTAGTTCGGCGGGGCTCTGAGGATTGTTTAGGCTGAGGTGATAGTCGTTGAAGTAAACTTTGTTGTATTGTGGCCTCCCAAGGCACTTATAATAATAAAAAATAATCTTTTCGATTTGCCTGGACTTATTTTTTAGGACAAGCGTTGAGGGCTTGAGGGAGGATCCCCGCTTGGTTTAGTAGCTGAACTAAGGGTCGAGGACTTGTGTGATTTAAGAAATCTTTCCTTTTGGCTAGAATGTGGGGCCAAAGAAGGCTTGTTTAGTTCTGGAACCGAGCTCCACCAGCTCGTAAGAAAGCTAGGGCTTGTGTTGTCCGATGGCGGGTCCTTGACGGCTGGGCCGAAGGATGCGTTTGAGCGGATGATGATGAGGGCGAGGGATCCTGAAAGCCTGGAAATGGAAGACGTTTCGTCTTCCAATGTCCTTAATGGTGGACGTTTTTGCCTTCCAACTTCATTAATGGCGGACATTTCGCCTTCCGCCGTTTTGACTTCCCACGTCATAAATGCGGTTACCCTGAGGGCTATAAAACCCTCACCCCTCACCAGAAATTGACTCACTTCATCGTGAGTTCTCGTCGCCGATGGCTCTCCTGCTACCTACCGACAATTAGGGGTAACGGCCATGAGTGCTGTTTATCCCCAGTTGCCAGCGGGTGAAAGGAGGGTCGATCCCAGAGACGGTGCTCGGGGCGCTTGCCGAAGGCGAGTGCTTTAGCTAAATTTTTTGCTCAGGAGTCCTGGATCGGTGGCTCTCCTTCCACCCTCTGACAATTGGGGGTAACGGCTATGAGTGCTGTTTGTCCTCAGTTACCAGCAGGTGAAAGGAGGGTCGATCCACGGTTCGGGGCTCGGGGTGCTTGCTGAAGGCGAGTACCTTGACCGAAATTTTTGCTCGGGAGTCCTTGGGTCGGTGGCTCTCCTACCATCCTCAACAGCTATGAGTGCTATTTGTCCCCAGTTGCCGGTGGATGAAAAGAGGGTCGATTTCGGTCCAAGGCTCGGGGCGTTTGCCGAAGGTGAGCGTCCTAAGTCTTAATGAAAATTTTGTGGTAAGGGAGGGGGGGGGGGTTAGTTGGCATCCCAACCGAAGGTTTAGGACTTTTTGTGTCCCGATGATACCCCTTAGGAACCCGGAGTTTGAGGTAAGCTGCGAGGACACGAGGGTTGAAGGCCTCCCTATGCTCGTGATCGCCGCACGATGTCGAGGCTCAGGGTTCGGCACAGAAAGACTGCACACAAAGGGGCAGTGAAGATTGAACGACTTAGGACTGTTGCATATCTTCTTACCCTCTATAAAGATTTAACTTGATGGACGATGTTCCCATCGGGAGCAAACCCTCTACTGCCTCTTGGATTCCCAAAACCATTTCGAAGGCGGCAAAACCCCTTTACCCTTCTTCTGCTTTGTTGATTTCGAGATCACCATCAGGTGTCGAGGCTTGGGGGTCGGCACAGAGCAACGTGCTCTGCTGCCTTAGCTTGAGAAAGCTACCCATTTGCTCGAGATCACCGTCAGGTGTCGAGGCTTGGGGGTAGGCATGGAGCGATGAGCTCCGTTGCCTTAGCTTGAGAAAGCTACCCATGTTCTTGAGATCACCGTCAGGTGTCGAGGCTTGGGGGTCAGCACAGAGCGACAAGCTCCGTTGCCTTAGCTTGAGAAAGCTACCCATGTGCTCGAGATCACTGTCAGGTGTCGAGGCTTGGAGGTCGGCACAGAGGGACGAGCTCTGCCACCTTAGCTTAAGAAAGCTATCCATGTGCTCGAGATCATTGTTAGATCTTGAGGCTTGGGGGTCGGCACAGAGCGACGAGCTCCGCTGCCTTAGCTTGAGAAAGTTACCCATGTGCTCGAGATCACCGTCAGGTGTCGTGGCATGGGGGTCAGCACAGAGCGACGAGCTCCACTGCCTTAGCTTGAGAAAGCTATCCATGTGCTCGAGATCACCGTTAGATGTCGAGGCTTGGGGTGAAAATGTGGGAACTTATATAGAGAATCTGAGCTAAAAAGCTTGGAAAGAAATAAGCCCTTTTTCTTTAATCTTTTCACACAAAAAGTGGTGGCATGCAATGCCGATTGCAAGGAATTGGTTACATAAGAAGTTTTAGTCCTCCCCTTCGAGGTACTTGATGAGGTGCTCCGCATTCCAGGGTCTTTTGACTATGTTGCCTCTTAGGTCGGTAAGTCGGTAGGTGCCGGGGCGCACTACTTCGGAGACCTTATATGGGCCATCCCAATTAGGGGCCAACTTTCTCTTTTTGCTAGGGTCGGATACGACAAATTTTCTAAGGACGAGGTCACCCTGTTTGATGTTGGAGGGACGGACCCTCTTGTTGTAAAATTTCTCGACCCGTTGCTGGTATATGCTTCTTCTGATGACGGATTTTTCCCTGACTTCGTCGATAAAATCCAAGTTGGCTCTGAAGTCTGTCGAGTTGCTCTCCTCGTCGAAGATCATGATCCTGGGCGAAGAGAGGCCGATCTTTAGGGGTATGACCGCCTCGGTAGCGTAGGTTAGGTTGAAGGGTGACTCGCCCGTGGTGATCCTCTTTGTCGTTCGGTGCGCCCAGAGAACGCTTAGAAGTTCGTCGACCCATAGCCCCTTGGGTGAATTGTCCAATAGCTTCTTAAGGCCCTCAAGGATTCGGCGGTTCACATTTTTGGCTTGGCCGTTTGATTGAGGGTGGCATATCGACGAGAAGCGTTGCTGAACGCCAATGTCTTCGCAGAACTTTCGAAAATTCTTGCCCGCAAACTGGGTCCCGTTGTTGGTGATGAGCACTTGCGGGATCTTGAACCGCAAATGATGTGTCTCCAGAAGTACTGTTGAGTCTAATGCTTGGTGATCGTGGCCAGGGGTTCTGCCTCGATCCACTTGGTGAAGTAGACGATGGCCACCACCATGAATTTCCTTTGGCCCGTCGCTTGAGGGAAGGGACCGACCAGGTCCATCCCCCACATAGCGAAGAGGGTTGGACTGGCCAGAGATCGGAGGTTGGCCTGCGGGAGTCTCTTTACTGATGAGAATCTTTGGCAAGGGCCGCACCTTTTGACGAGGTCTTGGGCGTCTTGCAACATGGTCGGCCAGTAGGACCCATGATTTAGGGCCTTTCGGGCGTGCGACCTGCTCCCCATGTGGCATCTGCCGATCCCCTCATGTAGTTCCTTCAGAGCGTACTTGGCCTCGTCAGGGGATAGGCAACGGAGGTAGGGTCTACCGTCAGTTATCATGTATGAGCTCTTGAAGAGCATTCCATTGATCAGGGTGAATCTCTTGGAGCAGACTCTGATCCTTCTAGCCTCGGATCAGTCTTGAGGAAGTTTGCCCTTTGAAAGGAACTTTCGAATGGGCGTCGTCCAGTTGTCGGGTTAGAGATCGGTGGTGAGGCAGGAGGCTTTAGGGAGGTCGATGCTAGGCTTGAGAAGGACCACGATCAGGACGGTGCGGTCGAGCCCCTCGAAGGACGAGGAGGCAAGCTTTGACAATGAATCCGCCTGGGCATTCTCTGCCTAGGGATTTGTTCTACCGAATGGTATTCGAAAGACGCCAAGAGATGATGGACTACCGCCAAGTATTGTACCATTCGAGCGTCGCGAGCTTCGAACTCCCCGGTGATCTGGTTGACCACGAGCTGGGAGTCGCTAAAGTTCTTGATGTGTCTGGACCCGACCTTGTGTGTTAGGGTGAGCCTAGCGATCATAGCTTCTTACTCTGCTTCATTGTTCGAGGCCGGGAAATTTAGACGGAGAGAGTATTGAAGAACGAAATTATTTGGGCTCTTCAGAATGACTTCCACATCGCTACCTCCCTCGCAAGACGAACCATCGACATAGACTTTCCAGATTGGGTCTGTCTCCTGGATGTCGGATGGTTCGGGAATAGTGCATTATGCGATGAATTCAGCGAGGGCCTACCTTTCGATGGCTGTCCTGGGCTGGTAGCTGATAACGTACTGACTCAGCTCGATCGATCACTTGACCAAGCGGCCGGAAGTATCGGGCTTGTGAAGTACGACCTTGAAAGGAGGAGAGAAATTTCTGGAGTATTTGTACTCTTTTTGTATTTTGGACTGTATATTGGAATTGTTTTTAATATATATTTATTTTTGTTCATTTTTGATTTTCTTGTGATTTTTTTTTTGTCCCTTGATTTGTTCTTAATCGTTATTATTATTTCGCTTTTCATTGGTTCTTGTTCTCTTTATTTTGTTCTTGGGTGCTCGTGGTGATTTGGTTGCTTATCCTATTGCTAATCCTATTGCTCTTGATCCCTAATTAACTACCAAAGCCAAATGATTCTAAATCCTATTTCAAATCCCATTAAACCCAATTAATAATTAATCCCCAACCCATTCTATTTACCCCATTAAACTAATCCTATACCTTGTTATTTCCTAACTACCCACTCAATTTAAACCCTATGCTACCCAAAACCCACCTGAGCCTATGCTACCCATTACCCAGTTCAGAAACCCTAGCATATCCCCTAACCCATATATATAATAACCCATGCAATTGCCCTGTGCTCCTAACCCTTGCCATCGCCAACATCTCCCCCATCTGCCCTCATCCCGACCACTGCACACACTCCCTACCCCGACCTCCCTCTTGCTGCTGACCACCCAACCCGATCACCCCCAAGCCGAGCAACACCTCTCCACCATCATCGCTCTCACCATCTCTCTTTCCCTCCATCCTTTTCCCCGTCCGCCGGCGATAACAGCAGTATCAGGAGCAGCAGCAGCGCTAGCAAGGACCAGTGCCGCCGCTACCCCGACCGTTTCTCTCTCTTTTGGCTTGCACATGCACGTGGTTTGCACGTGCATGATCATGTGACTGCTTGGTTCGTGGATTTTTTCATGGGTTATGTTCATTGTCGGGATCCGTTCCCGTTATTCTTGGTATTCATTTCGTCTTTGGTTAAGGCAAGTAACTTGTACTCAATTCCTTTGTATGATACAAGTCATAAATTCCGCTTGTAGTGTAATTGGGTTCTAGAGACAACTCGTGTGTGATGTATCTTGATGAGTATTATCTCTATAGTGCTATTAACCATAGTTGCCTCACGACATAAATTTGATATGAAACAACTTAGGTTTTGACCGTTCTTGATGTGATTATATTTATGGGATAATTATGAGAAATCGTGTGTTTGTTTGGATCCATGTGATATACTTGTTGTGGACATACTATATACCCTATTTCATGATGTTTGGACACTTAGTAGACTCTATAACATACTTGGTTGTGTTTGGGACGAGTTTCGTATGTTGTATGTTGATTTGTTGTTAAGAGGAAAATCTGTATTTTGTCCGTGATCAGTTTTGATTGCTATTTTAGACCATATTAAGGTCAGTATCTAACTTCAATATTAAACATGATTTTTAGAGAAATCCGTCTTCTTTCCAAACTCTCTGACCTTGATCGATTTCGTTTTCGTAAGTGTGAAATACGATTGATTTACTACAGAGGTGTATTTCATTTCCAGATTTCGTTTCATGATGATTTCGATGACTAAACTATTTTGATACTAGTGCTAAGTGTATTATTTTGATCTGAAATTTTGCACAATATTTCTATATCTATTTAGGGATTATCCAGAATCTTGGTGGATTTTATTGATGAGTTTTATATGCCGTTTCATGCTTGTTTATAAAAACTGTACTTGCTGGATTTTGCTTGCTATTCTGTAATTTGTATTTTCACCCTAATTCCTTTTCCTGTATGAAAAATATTTATGAAATATGAAAGTTAGCTTATTTTTTTAATTTTCATATCCCTTTGACGGATCTGGTTTTCGTTTCATGGTTTGCGAGATATTATAGTTTTCGTACATCAGTGTTGGGAATTCCAGATTTGCCAAACTATTGTTTCTTGATATTTTCTAAATTTTGTTGGCTAAACTAATCATACTGGAAAATTATGAAACTTTATATCCTGATAGTAGACTCATAGGGGAATACCCCAGATTTTTCCTAGATTTATTTGAGCTGTTTTGATGCTGTTTTCCCGACTGTGAATTCGATTTACTGATTTCTGGCTGAACATATTTTCTGGTTTCAAATCAGTTTTGAGTTATGTTTTTCTAAAACACTATATGAGTTATATGTATCCGCTGGATTCAGTTGGAAGTCTATTTTTCAGGTTCTTCGACAAATTCAGATTTTGATATTTGTGGAAACGGAAATCACTGTTTTAGTACTATACTGTCGTGCTGTCCTGAATTAGGAAATACCCTATTTTGTTCCGTTATGTTACTATATTACCATTTTTACATGCTTATCTGTCATTCTGAACTTTTGGGTCGTTATATCATGCTAAATTTACTCTGTTTCGTACACATATACATCTGTCTGATAATAATTATAAAATGATCTTGCCAGGGTTTATGGAAAAGATCTAGTAGTGGGAAAGCATAGAAATGTGTACTTAGAAGGGGGCCTGTATTTTCCATATGATAATCTGTTGTCTGTTATTCTGTATCCTGTCTACATTACTTCCTATAAGAAGGTGTAGGGAAGAAGAGAACCACTAGGTTCTATCTGTCTGTCTAGATTCTGCATCTGTTATATGATATCTGTCTGAATCTACATGGCTCTATATGATTTCCTACAAAATCTACAAACATAAATGTTTTGAATATAGCAACCATGTGATAGAAGTATGGCACATGAAGTGCTACCTAGTTAGTAATTAATACAAGACTTATAAGAATCTGTATCTGACATCTGTATCTGAATCTGAATCTGTTATCTCTATCTGCTATCTGATTATCTGATTATCTGTTATCTGTCTGACACTATCACTTGACATCATTATTTGACACTATCTGTATATCTATCTGCATGCTATTTGATTTTTGATACTTGACACATGTTAGTATACCATGCTAGTTGATTCAGCTATACCATGCTATATTTGTTTCTGCTATTATTTAGATTTGTTAGTTTTCCATGTACTTGTATCCTGCATTACAAGCATCCCGTAACTTGCATTTACGGGTACTTGTTTTCTTTTTCTTTCTCCTGCAATTTATTGATTGTAGATTAGGATGGTCGGTTGCCCGATGGTATTGGAGAAATGAAATATTAGTGCTGGACTTCTTTTGCTATTATTATTATATGTTTCTTTTGAACAATGTATTTGAGTATATAGATTTTATTTGTATTTGGGTGATGTGACTCAGTATATTAACTTGTTCGGATTTGTTTATTTGAGACTATTATAATATTGGTTTTCAATTAATTTCTGTTGGCACTTTGTTTTGTTTTGAGATATATATGTCTGTGTGAGGATGATTCTTTTGGCTTCCGACTTTGATTATTCTGAGATTTGTTGTAAGATTCTGAACAGCTTATGGATGATGCAAATCATTCGCTGGGTTGAGTCGCGTATCCGTATTCCGTATTCTGTTTGGGAAGCGGGGCGTGACAAGGCTTTTAGTTGTATCAGAGCTCAGGTTTGGCTCATGTATATTAGACAAGCTTGGCTCGTACTGGGATCTGCACAACATTTCATCAACCACATACAAATATATAAATGTAAAATGAAATTTTTACCAACTCGGATCCGAATGCTGATTGTTTTGATTTTTGTGAAGACTTTAGCTCGTAGGGGTTCTTCTCAGTCTCAGCCTGATCCGATTGAGGCTGTTACTACTGTGCTCGAGCAGCTGATTAATCAGCAGCAGAATCACAGTGATCTAGTGATGGCTGCTCTGGAAGCTTCTCGGGGTCAGATTCCCGCTGTGCCTGTGTAGGCTGCTCTTCTGCCTCGTTAAGGTACAGTCACAGATTTCATGAGGCTGCATCCCGATCATTTTACCGGTACTGAAACGCCTTTGGAGGCTGAACAGTGGTTGATCCAAACTGAGTGCTTGCTGTCAGCAGCTCGTGTTGTCAAGGCTGATAGGGTGAATGCGATTTCCATCCAGTTGGTGGATCTGGCTCATATCTGGTGGATGGCTGTGTCTGAGTGACTTGAGAGGCCTATTGCTTAAGCTACCTTCACTCGGGGATTCTTGGAGAAATTCTTCCCCAGTAGTACTCGAGTTGAAATGGAGCAGCAGTTCCTGACCCTTAAATAGGTTAAGTCATTATTCTATTCGGAATTTGTTACATAATTGTTCAAACAATGTTGTAACATGAAACTTCTTTCAAGAGGGTTCCAGGTCTGTAGATGAGTACGCCGCTGAGTTTACTAGACTTAGCCGCTTTGCTGCCGTTCTTGTGGCTACCGAAGAGGATAGGGCTCGTAGATTCACGAATGGGTTTAAGCAGGATATCAAGAGGCATCTTGTCTCTCTCTGTTTGTGTACTTATGCTGAAGCTCTTGAGGCAGCTTGAGCTCAGGAGCAGGCTCGCGGTGGTTCGACTTCTTCTCAGCGGACTGTTCCCGCTGCTGTTACTAGGCCTTCTGTTGGTCCTATTCGGAGGCCTATGCTCGCCCATCCTATCAGGGCAGCTCCATATCCTTCTGCTGGTTTTCCGAGGGGTGGTTTTTGCAACTTTTGCCAAATCTTTGGGCATGAGCGTAAGAACTGTTTCTGTGCCTCTCGCCGATGCTTTAGGTGTGGTGCTACGGATCATTCTGTGCGGGATTGCCCGCAGCAGCTTGTGGCTCTTCCAACCAGGGGTCCTGTCCAGCAGGCAGCTCCAACTCGTGGTCTAGTTAGGCCTTCGCTTCCTCCTCAACGATAGATTTTCGGTCAGAGGGCCGTTGTTCTGAGGAGAGATTAGACTTTCAACTTGACTGCTGTGGATACTAAGACAGCTGAAGGAGTTGTGGCAGGTATATTTTGCTTTTGTTGTTTTGTTGCTTTTCCTTTTTGTTCCTTTCTTTATTTTCTTTTGGTCTTGCTTTATTTCTCTCTGTTATCTTTTTCATTGTTGTTTTCCCTCACCCTTGATTGTCTGCTTTTCTTTCTCCTTATCTTTTGATTCCTTAGGTGTCGTCCTTGTTTGCTCTTTTCCCGCCCATGTTCTTTTTGATTATGGGGCAACCCATTCTTTTGTCTCCTTGCGATTTGTTGCTCGCCATCAGTTGGTTTGCAGCAACATGTTTGAGGCTTGGAATATTTTGACCAGTGGTGGTGTTGTCATTTGTTCCTGTGAGTGCAGGCAATGTCCCGTTTTTATTGGGGATGCAGATTTCAAAGCCAACCTGATTACAATTGGGAATTCAGGATTTGACGTCATTCTGGGTATGGATTGGTTAGGTGAAACCCATGCCATTATTGATTGCCATGGCAAGAAGGTTGTTTTCAGAATTTCATATCGAGCAGAATTTGAGTTCCATGATGGAGAGTCTTTCCTTGGCCGAGCAAAGACTGCAGTGGTACAGGTGGATTGTGCGATGGAATTACACTCAGGCTGTGAGGCTGTGCCTTTAGTAGTTTGGGATTCCTTGGATGTTTTTCCAGATGAGTTGCCTGGCTTACCCCCTGATAGGGATGTGGAGTTCGGTATTGATGTTCAGCCTGGTACTGCGCCGATATCGAAGAGTCCCTACAGGATAGCACCGGTTGAGCTAGCAGAGCTTAAGGTACAGATTCAGGAGTTTCTTGATTTGGGTTTCATTAGACCAAGTATTTTGCCTTGGGGTGATCCGGTCCTTTTTGTCAACAAAAATGATGGTAATCATCGTCTGTGCAGTGATTATCGGGAACTAAACAATATTACTGTGAAGAACCGGTATCCTTTGCACAGGATCGATGATTTGTTTGATCAGTTGTGTGGGGCTACTATTTTCTCAAAGTTGGATCTTCGTTCTGGATATCACCAGTCAAGGTGAAGGCTGCAGATATACAGAAGACTGCATTCAGGACTAGATACGGGCACTATGAGTATCTTGTGATGCCGTTCGGGGTCACTAATGCGCTAGTTGTATTCATCAATCTTATGAACCGGGTTTTCTCTCAGTTTTTGGATAGATTTATGGTGGTCTTCATCGATGATATTTTGGTGTATTCTCGGAATCGTGAAGATCATACTGAGCATCTTAGGGTGGTTCTGTAGACTTTGAGAGAGAATAAGCTCTATGGGAAACTCAGCAAGTGCGAGTTTTGGCTCGACAGTGTTTCTTTCTTGGGGCACATCATTTATGGCGATGGTGTTTCTGTAGATCCTTCTAAGATTGTTTCTGTGAAGGATTGGCCTATTCCTAACTCGGTTTTCGAAGTACAGAGTTTTCTTGGTCTCGCTGGCTATTATCGAAAATTTGTCCAAGATTTTTTAAAGATTGCAGGGCCGTTAACTAAACTGACAGGAAAGGATCAGAAGTGTGGTTGGTCTGATGTGTGCAATGAGGCTTTTGTTGAGTTGAAGAACAGATTAACGTCAGTGCCTGTGTTGACTATTCCAGATGTTTCAGGCAGATTTGTGATTCACCGTAATGCTTCAGGTAAGGATCTTGGGGCAGTTCTTATGCAGAAGGGCCGTGTCATTGCTTATGCATCGAGGCAGTTGAGGCCGCATGAAAAGAATTATCTTACTCATGACTTGGAGTTAGTGGTAGTGATCTATGCTTTGAAGATGTGGAAATATTATTTACTTGGAGACCGAGTGGAGATCTTTACAGACCACAAAAGTCTCAAATATGTTTTCACCTAGAAGGAATTAAACATGAGGCAAAGGCGATGGTTGGAGCTTATGGCCGATTATGACATCAGTTTGCAATACCATCTTGGTAAAGTAAACTTGGTGCCAGATGCTTTGAGCAGGAGATCGGCAGTTATGTTTCTTACTCAGCAGAGTGATCTCATTGAGCAGATGCAGAGGTTGGATTTGGAGGTTTTGTTGCCGAGTTCTGGTTGGTGTTGTTTTGCACTCCAGCTTCAGTCTTCTCTTGTTGATCAGATCAAAGAGGCTCAGGCTGGTGATGCGCAATTGCAGGGCTTTCGAGCTGAGGTTGAGTCTGGGTCTAGAACGTACATGGTTATTCATGCCGATGGTTCGCTTCGTTTTGGTTCCCGGTTGTGTGTCCTTAAGGGTGAAGTTCGTTAGAGGTTGCTTGAGGAAGCTCATCAGTATTCGTATTCTATCCATCTTGGTGGTACTAAGATGTATCGAGATCTGAAGCTTCATTTCTGGTGGCATGGTATGAAAAGGGCTGTAGCTCGGTTTGTTGCTCAGTGTTTGATTTGTCAGCAGGTTAAGGTAGAGCATCAGAGAACCGCTGGACTCCTTCAATCGCTTCCTATTCCAGAATGGAAGTGGGAACATATCACCATGGATTTTGTGACCGCTTTGCCGAGGAGTCCTAAGGGTCACAATGCTGTTTGGGTGATTGTCGACCGTTTGACGAAGAGTGCTCACTTCATTTCCTTTCGTGTCGGTCAGTCTACTGAGAGCCTTGCTGAGCAGTACATGTAAGAGATTGTCAGGCTTCATGGGGTTCCAGTCAGTATTGTATCCGACAGGGATACGAGATTCAGATATCAGTTCTGGGAGAGTCTTCAGGCTAGTTTGGAGAGTAAGTTGAAGTACAGTACAACTTTTCATCCCCAGACTGATGGACAGTCAGAACGGACTATTCAGATCCTTGAGGACGTGTTGCGGTCCTGTATGTTGCAGTTTGGTAAATCTTGGGAGGACCATTTGTATCTTGTAGAGTTCTCATACAATAACAACTTTCAGGCCAGTCTTAAAGCTGCTCCGTTCGAGACACTTTATGGGCAGAAGTGTAGATCACCAGTGTGCTGGGATGACATTGGTGAGAGGAAGTTGTTGGGTCCGGAGTTGATCACCAGGACAGTTGATGCTGTAACTCAGATCAGAAAGCATCTTCAGGCAGCTTAGGATAGGCAGAGGTGGTGGGCTGATGTCCATTGGAGGGCTTTGGAGTTTGTTGTTGGTGACCATGTTTTCCTTCAGGTATCGCCATGGCACAGTGTCATTCGGTTCGGTGGTGGGGGCAAGCTTAGCCCTAGGTTTATTGGACCGTTTGAGATTTTGGAGCAAGGCCGATTGTCTCGCTTTGCCGCCAGCGTTATCAGGAGTGCACGATGTTTTTCCTGTCTCACAACTCAGGAGATATATCCGCGATGAGAGTCACATGATCGACTACTCTGAGTTGACCGTGCAGCCGGATTTGACTAGTGAGATTCCACCAGTTAATATTGTGGATCGGCGGGAGAAAGTACTTAAGAACAAGGTCATCAAGCTGGTTCATGTTGCTTGGAATTCTCACTCACCTAGTTAGTCAACTGGGAGCTGGAGGAGGAGATTCAGCAAAAGTTTCCTCATTTGTTTGTGTACTGGCTGTTTTGTTTTGCGTTGCTTTGTTTTCTTTCTTTCTTTTTCTTTTGAGGTTACCCTATGTATCTTTTTTTTGAATTTC
This sequence comes from Hemerocallis citrina, assembly GCA_017893485.1. Classification (NCBI taxonomy): domain Eukaryota; kingdom Viridiplantae; phylum Streptophyta; class Magnoliopsida; order Asparagales; family Asphodelaceae; genus Hemerocallis; species Hemerocallis citrina. The sequence continues at coordinate 255,827,996 of CM030358.1, forward strand.
AAGGACGAAATTCTTTTTGTTAGGTGGGTAGGATTGTAACCCATGTTTTTCATTTTTCGTATTATTGGTGTATTTTTCTTCTTTCTGGAGTATTTGTACTCTCTTTGTATTTTGGACCGTATATTGGAATTGTTTTCAATATATATTCATTTTTGTTCATTTTTTATCTTCTTGTAATTTATTTTTCTGTCCCTTGATTTGTTCTTGATCGTTATTATTATTTCGCTTTTCATTGGTTCTTGTTCTCTTTATTTTGTTCTTGGGTGCTCGTGGTGATTTGGTTGCTTATCCTATTGCTAATCCTATTGCTCTTGATCCCTAATTAACTACCAAAGCCAAATTATTCTAAATCCTATTTCAAATCCTATTAAACCCAATTAATAATTAATCCCCAACCCATTCTAATTACCCAATTAAACTAATCCTATACCCTGTCATTTCCCAACTACCCACTCAATTTAAACCATATGCTACCCGAAACCCACCTGAGCCTATGCTGCCCGTTACCCACTTCAGAAACCCTAGCATATCCCCTACCCCATATATATATTAACTCATGCAATTGCCCTGTGCTCCTAACCCTTGTCGTCGCCAACATCTCCCCCACCTGCCCTCATCCCGACCGCTGCACACACCCCCTACCCCGACCCCCCTCTTGCTGCCGACCACCCAACCCGATCCCCCCCAAGCCGAGCACCACCTCTCCACCATCATCGCTCTCACCATCTCTCTTTCCCTCCGTCATTTTCCTCGTCCACAGGCGACAGCAGCAACATCAGGAGCAGCAGCAGTGCCAGCAAGGGCCAGCGCCGCCGTTACCCCGACCGCTCTCTCTCTCGGCTTGCACGTGCACGTGGTTTGCACGTGTTTGATCGTGTGACTGCTTGGTTTGTGGGTTTTGTTCGTTGTCAGGATCCTTTCCTGTTATTCTTGGTATTCGTTTCGTCTTCGGTTAAGGCAAGTAACTTGTACTCAATTTCTTTGTATGATACAAGTCATAAATTTCGCTTGTAGTGTAGTTGGGTTCTAGAGACAACTCGTGTGTGATGTATTTTGATGAGTATTGTCTCTATAGTGCTATTAACCATAGTTGCCTTACGACACAAATTTGACATGAAACAACTTAGGTTTTGACCGTTCTTGATGTGATTATATTTGTGGGATAATTATGAGAAATCGTGTGTTTGTTTGGATCCATGTGATATACTTGTTGAGGACATGCTATATACCCTATTTCATGATGTTTGGACACTTAGTAGACTCTATAATATGCTTGGTTGTGTTTGGGACGAGTTTCGTATGTTGTATGTTAATTTGTTGTTAAGAGAAAAATCTGTATTTTGTCCGTGATCAGTTTTGATTGCTATTTTAGACCATATTAAGGTCAGTATCTTAACTTCAGTATTAAGCATGATTTTTAGAGAAATCCTTCTTCTTTCCAAACTCTCTGACCCTGATCGATTTCGTTTTCGTAGTGTGAGATTTGATTGTTTTACTACAGAGGTGTATTTCATTTCCAGATTTTGTTTCTTGATGATTTCGATGACTAAACTATTTTGATACTAGTGCTAAGCATATTATTTTGATCTGACATTTTGTACAGTATTTCTATATCTATTTAGGGATTATCCAGAATTTTGGTAGGTTTTATTGATGAGTTTTATATGCCGTTTCATGCTTGTTTATAAAAACTATACTTGCTGGATTTTGCTCGCTGTTCTGTTAAGATTTGTATTTTCACCCTAATTCCTTTTCCTGTGTGAAAAATATTTACGAAATATGAAAGTTATCTTATTTTGTCTATTTTTATCTCCCTTTGATGGATCTGTATTTAGTTTCACGGTTTGCGAGATATTACAGTTTTCGTACAACAATGTTGGGAATTCCAGATTTGCCAAACTATCGTTTCTTGATGTTTTCTAAATTTTGTTGGCTAAACTATCTTATTGGAAAATTATGAAACTTTATATCCTGATACTAGACTCATAAGGGAATACCCTCGATTTTTCCTGGATTTATTTGAGGTGTTTTGATACTGTTTTCCTGACCGTGAATTCGATTTACTGATTTCTAGCTGAACGTATTTTCTGGTTTCAAATCAGTTTTGTGTCATGTTTTTCTAAAACACTATATGACTTATATGAATCTACTGGATTCGGTTAGAATTCTATTTTCCAGATTCTTTGACAGATTCAGGTTTCGGTATTTGTGGAAACAGGAATCACTGTTAGTACTGTACTGTCGTGCTGTCCTGAATTAGGAAGTACCCTATTTTGTTCCGTTATGTGACTATGTTACCATCTGTACATGCTTATCTGTCATTCTGAACTTGTGGGTTGTTATATCATGCTAGATTTACTCTGTTTCGTGCACATACATATCTGTCTGATAATAATTATAAAATGATCAAGCCGGGATTTATGGGAAAGATCTAGTAGTGGGAAAGCATAGAAATGTGTACTTAGAAGGGGGCCCGTGTTTCCCATATGATTATCTGTTATCTGTTATTTTGTACTCTGTCTACATTACTTCCTATAGGAAGGTGTAGGGAAGAAGAGAACCACTAAGTTCTATCTGTCTGTCTGGATTCCGCATCTGTTATCTGATATCTGTTTGAACCCTGAGTACACGGCTCTATATGATACCCTACGAAATCTACAAACGTAACTGTTTTAAATGTAGCAACCATGTGATAAAAGGATGACACATGAAGTGCTACCTAGTTAGTAATTAATACAAGACTTATAAGAATCTGAATCTGAATCTGAATCTGTTATCTGTATCTGCTATCTGATTATCTGATTATCTGATTATCTGTTATCTGTCTGACACTATCACTTAAAACCATTATTTGACACTATCTGTATACCTGTCTGCATGCTATTTGATTTTTGACACTTGACACATGTTAGTATACCATGCTAGTTGATTTTGCTATACCATGCTATATCTGTTTCTGCTATTATTTACATTTGTTAGTTTTTCCATGTACTTCTATCCTGCATTACAAGCGGCCCGTAACTTGCATTGACGGGTATTTGTTTTCTTTTTTCCTTCTCCTGCAATTTATTGATTGCAAATCAGGATGGTCGTTTGCCCGATGGTATTGGAGAAATAAAATATTAGTACTAGACTTCTTTTGCTATTATTATTATCTGTTGCTTTTGAACAATGTATTTGAGTATATGGATTTTATTTGTATTTGGGCGATGTGACCAAGGATATTAACTTGTTCGGATCTGTTTATTTGAGACTATTATATTATTGGTTTTCAATTAATTTCTGTTGGCACTTTGTTTTGCTTTGAGATATATATATCTGTGTGAGGATGATTCTTTTTGCTTCCGACTCTGATTATTCTGAAATTTGTTGTAAGATTCTGAACAGCTTATGGATGATGCAAATTATTCGCTGAGTTAAGTCGCATATCCATATTCTGTATTCTTTTTGGAAAGCGGGGCGTGACAAGGAAATCCTCCGAGGCTGAGAGATATAGCTGGAGTGATTCGCCCGGCTCGGGTTTGCTCAGAAGTGGAGGGTTGGCGAGGTATGATTTCAGCTGTTCGAACGCCTGTTGTTGGGGGTCCCCCCACTCAAAACCTTTGGCCCCTCGGAGGGCCTTGAAGAGGGGGAGTGATTTCTCCCCGAATTTCGAGAGAAAATGGCCGATGGCTGCCAGCCTCCCCATTAGCCGTTGAACTTCTTTAATATTTCTAGGATGGGCCATGTCGATAATGGCCCGAATCTTGTCGAGGTTCGCCTCTATGCCGCACTGTTTGACGACGAACCCGAGGAATTTTTCGGAGGAGACGCCGAAGGCACACTTGGCGGGATTGAGCCTTATGTCATGGGATTGGAGAACACCAAATGCTTCTTCAAGGTCAGTCACATGGTCATGCGGCTTTTGACGACCATGTCGCCGACGTATACCTCCATATTGCGACCGATTTGGTTTTTAAAGACTCGGTTGGCGAGCATCTGATAGGTGGCTCCGGCGTTCTTGAGCCCGAAGGGCATAACCCGGTAACAGTACAGACCTTGGTTGGTAACAAAAGACGTCTTGGCAATGTCGGGGGGAAATATGCGGATTTGGTTATAGCCTGAAATGGCGTCCATGAAGGTCAGCAGCTCGTGAACCGACGTCGCGTCGATCAGGACATCTATGCTCGGGAGAAGGAAAGGATCTTTTCGGCATGCCTTGTTGAGGTTTGTGAAGTCTATGCAGATCCTCCAGCTTCTGCGGGCCTTCTTCACCATCATGATGTTAGCCATCCACTCCGGGTAGCTGACCTCCTGAATGAATTGGGCGGACAACAATTTGTCCACCTCCACCTTTACGGCTTGTTTCCTCTTTGGGGCGAACTTGCTCCACTTCTGATGAATGGGCTTGGAGCCCGGGGCGATGCTCAGTCGGTGCATGATCAGATCTTCGAAAATTCCGGGCATGTCCGACGGAGTCCAAGCGAAGAAGTCGATGTTACGGCGGACGCAATCAATCAGGCCCGGCTTCAAGTTGGGAGAAAGGGTGCGGCTCACGTGGAAACATTTGGATCTGTTCTCCGCTTCGAACGAGATTTCTTCCAATTCATCTGCCGGTTCTAACTCCGAATGGTCCCTCTTGGGAGGGAACTTAACTACGTCAAGGGGAAATACCCCGCCCTGACCGCGATCATGTAGCACGAACGATCCGACTCCTAGTTACCTCAGACGATGCGAACCCCAAGGTCGGTTGGGAATTTTAGCTTCAGATGGTAGGCCGAGGGGACGGCCTGGAATGAGTAGAGCTTGGGTCGGCCGAGGGTGGCGTTGTATGCCGCCTTGACATTGACCACCAGGAAATCCATCGACTCAGTTCGGAGGATGGGGGTCGTACCTACCGTTACATCTAGTGTCACGATCCCCTCAATTTGTATGGGGACGCTCGAGAACCCATGAAGGGTGTAACCGGCCAGCTTGAGCTTTTCTCAGAGGAGTTTGAGGTTCTCAAATGCTTCTAGGAAAAGGATGTTAACCGAACTGCCATTGTCCACCAGGATACGACAGACCTCGAAGTTGGCCATGACAAGGCTGATGACGAAGGCATCGCAGTGCGGAAGCCGGACGCCTTCGAGGTCTTCTCCTGAGAAGGAGACCGCCCGCTGCTGAACCCAAGGAGAGGGATGATCCTGAACAGAGTTGACCTCTCGGACGAAGGCCTTGCGAGATGTACTGGATTCCCCTCCCATGGGTCCACCGTGGACGTAGTACAGGATAGCCGATCCCCCCTGTTTCCTCGGGCTCGGGGTCCCGCTCGGGTCGCCGGCTAGTCGTCCATGGAGGAGGCATAGACCTCGGGCTCCTCAGATCTCTCCGGTCTTTGGGATTGGCCCGGGCGAACTTCCTCAGATACCCTCGTTGGATGAGGGCTTCGATCTCGTCTTTGAGGGCTCAGCAATGATCTGTCTCGTGCCCGGTGTCTCAGTGAAAGCGGCAGTAGAACCTATGATCTCGCTTCTTGCCGTTGTTGCTCGGTCGGGGAGGGAATTAGACGATCCCTTTATCCTCGATCTCCATCAGAATTGCCGAGATGTTCTGAATCAGGGGCGTATATATCTCGAATCGGTGGACGGGGGGACCCTCTTGAGATTAGCTGTTTCTTTCGCAGGTTTCTTGAAGGGCTCGGAATCCTCGGCCTTACGCTTTCCCTTAGTTGTGGCTTCTTTAGTGCCCTCCGGATTGAGGGCCTCCTCGGCCCAAATATACTTTTCGACCCTGTTGAGTAGGTCGGGGAAGTCCACGGGTGGCTTTTTGGCTAATGAAGCCTTGAGCTGGCCGTGGCGGACGTTGTGTCGAAAGGTTGCGGAGGCAACACCCACGTCGAGGGAGGAGATAGACCTCACCTCGGCGGTGAATCTTCGAACGAACTCACGGAGGGATTCTCCCTCCTTCTGTTTGAGGTCCAGAAGGGAAGCGCTCGTCTTCTCGACCTTCCTGCTGGTCACGAAGTGGGCTAGGAAGCCCGCCTCTAGTTGTTCGAACGAGAAGACTGAGCCGGGGGTAAGTTTTGAGAACCATTCCCGATCCGGGCCACAAAGGGTAGCAGGGAAGGCGTGGTAGAGGAGGGGATCTGCAGCGATGTGAATCATCATGAGGGTCTTAAACCCCTCCATGTGATCAGCGGGATCACCTTCGCCGTTGTAAGTCTCAAATTGAGGAGGCCTGAAATTCTGGGGGATCTCGGCTCCTAGGATTTAGGGGGAGAATGGGGGTCCAGTCTGCCGATGACAGCGGCCCAGCATCGATCCGTCCTCGCCGAAATGGGTGAGGCGGTTCTCCATCTCCTGCAAACACCGAAGGACGGCGCCTATCTGATCCTGGCGGTGGGCGGATCCGTGGGATTCGCCGCCTCCTGTTCCTGACGGTTGGTTAGAACTGTTGCGGACCTCGGTGCCCTGGCCGCGTCGGATTGCTAGGAGGACCTCGTCCCGGAAATTTTGGAACTCGGCCATTGTGACGGGGGCTTGTCCCACCGGGTCCTGCGGGGGTGAAGGTGCACGGGGCGAGCAGCTGCGTTCTAGTTCGCGCTCTTGGGACGACCATCGGCGATGGTTCGAGACTGAGTTGGAAGCGGCCTCTCCCCTTGTCTGACTGTCCTGCCGATCTAAGATGACGCGGCATAAATCGGTCGCATTCGAGGGTCTGGCCGCGTTGTTGACATGAGGTTGGTTGGAACCCTGGGCATCCGCGCAGCTGTACTATAGAGGGTTCGGATGTCGTGCCGAGGTAACAGCCCTTCTGGCTTTGGGAGCCATGGAAGAGCTCAGACTCGAGGTGACGTCCCTGACTGGGCTCGGTTTGACGACAGTACTAAGGGAGTTTTCCACAGAAGGCGTGTAATGCCCCGAATCCCAAATACACTGAATTCGAGATGTTCTACAGGATCTTTCCACTTCCTTTAGTACAATTTTACAAGGAAATTTAAACTTTTCACTTTACATCAGAGTTTACATCAATATTACACTTTACATTTGCACAGCGGAAGTAAAATTTACAACAATTAAATAAATGTACAACAACATGGTATAATCTTTAAGCATCCATTCCTCTTTAACCTTTAACATGTCATTTACCTGCATATAAGACTGTGGGTACGTCAGTTTATTCAACCGACGAACATTATACACGGCCATCCTCTCTATGCCGGAAATAGTATAACTCAATTTTCCATATTTAACAAACACAAACTTGTCACATTTCAAACTAAAGGGACTACCCTATGGATGTCGTGTTGTGATTGTGCACTTAATCCTTAATGCATTTATTTATGTTACATGACACTAATGCGCACTTGTTTGGATTCTATGCATCCCATACTACATAGGTCCGAGGGCAAGCCCTTATTCGTTCTTCATCTTCGTAGGGTTCAATCCCTCGTTATGACTTAATCTATTACTGTAACTACGGTAGTGTCTTAGATGCCCTATGATCTACGAGCCCATGTCCAGGCAGCCTGGAGGGGAATCCCACGCACTGACACGACGCATCGAGCAGGCAACCTATGGACAATTCAGCCTCCGCCATGGAACAATGGCACCACCCATAGCCACTCGAACATCCCACGAGCGTCGCCACCGGGACGATAATTCTGGAGTAGTGCCAACGCCATATCTTGACGCATCAAGCAGGCAGCTTGTGGATCACTCTCACACCGCTAATCCGATGGCCCCCATACTCATATTTTTCTTCTACTTTCATCACGTCTCCACTATGTACTAATCCTTAGTTTTATCAAAAATCATGAACAAAAATTAAATCTCTAGAGTTAGCCTCTCCACTAAACCGGACTTATTCATTCATTTCAACATGACCAACCTTGGTCTAATTTCATTTCATTTCATTTCCAAATGCCGGGGGAGACTTAGCTACTCTTTTATTTCAATTTTCATTTCACAATTTCCAACTCATAAATACCCTATGTTGAGTTCTCATACTCACATGTATATTCTCTTTTCAATTCGTGACTTCTAATTTGTTCACAAGTCCATAACTGTACGTGAATTTCATACACTTTATCAATTATCACATCATATCAAATTTCACATTACTAACAAATATACATACTTCATATTGTTTCTCAAATGAGAATAAATTGCATTATGTCACACAACAAAGTTTCTTTTTGCCAAATCAACTTCTAATCCTTCATTTCACTTATTCTTTTAAGTTATAATTTCACATCAATAAACATATAGAACCATATTTCTATTTATGCATTTTATCTCCAAATCATAGTTAATTTCATTCAAATAATCCCCAAATCATTTTTATAAAGTCCCTTACATTTTTAGGAGAATAACCATATTTTTTTCATAATTTTTGGACACTTAAAAACCCAAAAAAAATATTTTTTTCATTCTTGCCGATAATTCTGGAGTAGTGCCCACGCCATATCTTATTGGCACCACCCATAGCCACTCGAACATCCCACGAGCGTCGCCACCGGGACGATAATTCTGGAGTAGTGCCCACGCCATATCTTGACGCATCAAGCAGGCAGCCTGTGGATCACTCTCACACCGCTAATCCGATGGTCCCCATACTCATGTTTTTCTTCTACTTTCATCACGTCTCCACTATGTACTAATCCTTAGTTTTATCAAAAATCATGAACAAAAATTAAATCTCTAGAGTTAGCCTCTCCACTAAACCGGACTTATTCATTCATTTCAACATGACCAACCTTGGTCTAAGTTCATTTCATTTCATTTCCAAATGCCGGGGGAGACTTAGCTACTCTTTTATTTCAATTTTCATTTCACAATTTCCAACTCATAAATACCCCATGTTGAGTTCTCATACTCACATGTATATTATCTTTTCAATTCGTGACTTCTAATTTGTTCACAAGTCCATAACTGTACGTGAATTTCATACACTTTATCAATTATCACATCATATCAAATTTCACATTACTAACAAATATACATACTTCATATTGTTTCTCAAATGAGAATAAATTGCATTATGTCACACAACAAAGTTTCTATTTGCCAAATCAACTTCTAATCCTACATTTCACTTATTCTTTTAAGTTATAATTTCACATCAATAAACATATAGAACCATATTTCTATTTATGCATTTTATCTCCAAATCATAGTTAATTTCATTCAAATAATCCCCAAATCATTTTTATAAAGTCCCTTACATTTTTAGGAGAATAACAATATTTTTTTCATAATTTTTGGACACTTAAAAACCCAAAAAAAATATTTTTTTCATTCTTGCTGATAGCAAGATTCGAACCCAGCAACCCCAAGAACACAGCCCAGAGCACAGACCACTAGACTGTTCGCGCTAATCGTCATAATTACGGCTGAGAGCATTAAATGCTTTCGGCCTACTGTTTAATTGTTTTGAAAAAAAACAAACAAAAATGATGTTGCACACGGGATTCGAACTAGTCACCCCTGAGAACCCAGCCGTACAAAGTGACCACTTGAGCTACATGCTCAGGTTGTCACAGTACAATTTAAAATCCTTTTTGAATCAATTGTCACTGTTGTTAAAAACGTCTCGATGTTCAATTAATCTTTGTTTCATATTGATTTTATAGAAGTTACTGAAAAATTCCAGATTGACTTTCCCTCACATAATTTTCATACCAGTATGCATAAAATAATTTTTGTACCAATAAAATATAATTTTTCACACAATTCAATGAATTTTACATTATAACTACTATATTTCTCATTTTTTGACATTTCTTAGCAATTGGCCTTCTAATCTTTTTATCCACAATTTTCACATTAATTTTCTGTTATTAATCTTTTATTCAACATACAAATCTATATTTGAGTTTATCCATTCCCACAATAACTCAAAAAGATCTCTTCAACACATAAAATAGCATTAACAAAGTACTAACTTTTACATATAATTTGTGATGGTAATAAATGTATTTTCTTCCATCAATCTATGATCATAATCAATTACACATGCAACTTATAATTTTAACGATAGAACTACATACTATTTCCATGTCAACCATTCAATCAATTAGGGATCATTTTCCAAATTTAATGTGCATTCTTATTAATCATTTTCATGCTTCATTGTTCAATATAATACTAGCATATTCCCATTAGAAATAAGGAGAATTAACCCACAACTCAAATTAATAATAAAACCATATACAAGTTAATCATAACATTCCGATCAATTTATAGACTAACTTCCTAATTAAAGTGTATTCTTATTAATATTTTTCATGCATCATTTTGGTAATTAAATCTAGCATGAATCCCTATATTAGAAATAGGAAAAGTTACCCACCTTATATGGAGAGAACAAACAAAATTAGCAACAAAAGTCCTTTGCGACGAGATGCACCTCCTCCGAGATGATGCGCGCACAAGCTCCAAGCCACCAAAAAAATCGAGAGCTCTCTCCTTGGTTGATGACGGCCTTCTTCTCCTTGTTTGAATGCAACACAATCCCACACAATTCTCTCAATCTTTTTAACTCACAACTTACTACTAAATAATGCTATTAGACTATAGGTTTGGAAGGATATAATTTGCATAAGAATACTAGCCATGGGAGGGGGTATTTATACTAAAAATCAAATAGAATGGAGGGCTAGGATTAACTAGTTGGTTGTAGGATGGAAGGCCAAGATGAAAGTAGGAGTTACAAAAACTACCCACAACCAAATAACCACCATGCCATGACTACCACTCAAATTTTGAGTTTCCCTCCAAAGATCACTACCGGCCTAGCAATTTTGTGCATGTTGCACGTGTACGTGCAATACACGTGCATGCCACTTGATCAAAAAAGTTGTACATTAAATTTTGTACAAAAATAAAATAGTATTAAAATTGTCTTCTACATGACAAGTTAAATAAAAAAAAATAGATTAATCCATGGGCTTTAGTGTTTGGCCAAAATAGTTCTTTAAAATAAAATAAATAAATTACATTTTGGGCTTTAAGAAAAAGGCCTTTTAATCTAATTAAAATAAGGCTTTTGTATAAAATAATTTGAAAACACATATTTAAACATTTATACACTTCATAAAAATAATCATAAGATTTAATTCAACCAAAATATTGCACGTGCACACTACGTGCAAAATAAAATAATTTTTCATTAATTGAAAAATCAGGGCATTACAATGCGACAACCTGATGCGGTTTATTTTTGGGGTGTGGGGGCAACAGATGTGAGTTCTTGTAATTTGTGAAGAGGAAACGGTGGTACTGGCGTCGTTCTGACCCTGAGGAGCAGGATGGGCTCGGGGGTAGCAGCGGAGAGGTGGAGGCTGGATGCTCGTCTTGGATCTAGTAGTTCGGCTCGGATCTTTGTGGCTCAGCTCATCCTTGCGTACCTGCACACTGCCTAGAAACACCGAGAAAAGTCCCGATGACAGGCCCTCCGACGATCTAATCAGTCACCGAGAAAACAACAGTAACTAGAGTTCAGGTGGGGAAAGATTGATTAACTTTTTCAGTGAGGAGGGGGTTGGGTTTTTATAAACAGAGGCAAACGGGTCTGGAACCCTAATGGGCCGGGTCGGACCCGTTTGCCTGTGGGCCTGAGTTGGTTACGACCCGTTGGACTCCAGTTGACTTTGATGGTCACAGGAGGAGGATCCAGAAGAGATCAGAGGGCTCTGATTTGTGCTACTCTTTTACCCCCACATCATTAAAGAAACCCCATCCTTATTGTTGTCCATTTTTTTTAATCGAGTGTTTTATTTAATTGATGTTCAGTTTAGATAGAATAGAATTTATTGAAAGGTAAGGTTTTGAACCCTTCAATGTGTGAAGTGATTTGTGATGATAAACATAAAGAATATCTAAAGATTTTTATTGGCTTGAAAAAAGATGTTGGCGGTTGAATTTTCATTTTTTTTGTTAGTCAAGAAAACATATCACTACAACTAGCTAATCAGAGCATCTCCAGTCGTTTTGTTAAAAAATGGGTATATGATAAATATAGAAATAGAAATTACTGTCGTCAAAACCCAAAAGTTGGGGGTTTTTTTTTTTTTTTTTGAAACGGAGCATGATTTACCGTCGGTGAATAGAGGAAGAAAGAATTTCGTGAGACAGCAGATGTTCTGCTGTCTGATGAAAAAAAAATAAACATTTTGTGAAGGACGGGAGATCATCTCCCGTCCGACACATTTATTATAATTTTTTTTCTTTTTCTCAAACGACATATGATTTGCCGTCTTGTCCTTTTTTTTATTTTTTATTTTTTATTTTTTATTTTTTTTCCTTCTTTCGTGCAGCGTGTGAATGAATTTTTTTATAAAAAAATAAAAAAATTCTAAGGACAGGAGATGATCTCCCGTCCAACAACCTCCTCCAACTGTTTTTTTTTGTTTTTTTCTTCAAATGTCAACAGAGTTGTTAACTAATTTTTTGTTAAATAATTTTTTTTCAAAACGGTAAATCATAGGCCGTCTCTTCATTTTGCTATTAAAAAATTCCTCTCAGACGGCATATCATATGCCGTCCGACACATAGATGGTAAATCATCTTCCGTCTACTGTTAAATGCAAATTGCCAATTGCGCTGCCCAATATAGTCGTCTACTGTTCATCTTAAACCAAAAAAATGAATATATAGACAACGATTGCAGAGATTTTTATCTATTTTTTAGATATATAGACAACCACTGCAGATGCTCTCACACATCCTAAAAATGGCTTTTGCTTGGTCCTCAATAACTGTCTTTAATTTGACATGTAAATAAAACCTATGGAGTCTATGAAGATACCCTCGCTCAAGAATTGGCTTGTCAAGGCTTGTCAAGCCACTTGATTCAGAATTTTTTGCGGTACTAGGCGACTTTTTGAAACTATTTGCGATTTTAGGCCAGTTAACAAACTAAGCTCTTTTGGCTAGCCAGTGCCACGTCAGCAGCGGCCGCTATTGGGAATAGCAGGCTCTTCATAGTGACCTCCCACACTTGTCAGCTTATAGAGAGGATATTGTATAATGAACACGACTTGATGTAACTGAGGTCGCTATTGTCAATAGCAGCCTTGTATAACCAAGGTTGCTATTCCAAATAGCGACCGTAGGTTGGCCCAATCGCTTTTAGGCCCACCTGAGGTCGCTATTGGGAATAGCGACCTTAATTAGACGAGGTCGCTATCGACAATAGCGAGCTCAGTTACATCAAGTGGTTTGCAATTATACAAATCTGTCAAGTGTGAGAGTCCAATGTGTTAGTCGCTATGAAGTGGCCGCTGTTCCCAATAGCGGTCGCTGCTGACATGGTACTTGCTAGCCAAAAATGCTAATAGTTTAGGAAGTGGCCTAAAATCACAAATAGTTCAAAAAGTGGCCTAGTACCGCAAATGATTCCTTGATTCACATACTGGATAGGCAAATTTGTCTTCAAAAGCAGCATCCTAAAAATTAGGATATCATGATGAACTATTAATTCCATAGATTTGAACTTTTTCGAATTCACATGTGGGCCTTGATATGGCTAAAAAACGGGGTTAAATCAGAACCGTCCAAATCATGAACGAATCTTAAAGCTTAGGGGTAAAATGGTAATTTTACCTATTGTTGGGCCTGAAGCGGGCCCTGGATATCTCCCTCAAAGATCCAATAACCCGCGAACGGGTCCACCCCAACTGGGTGCGGGTTTTAACCCGCAGCGAACCCGGTCCATTAGGATAGAATTAGGATTTTGATTAATCCTAATCAACGGCCCTGATTCATATCTATCCTTTTACTGGGAATTAGAGATTACATTCCTTATCTATACACAGGAATTACATGCCTAATTTGATCCCCTAAGACGCCTATAAATACCCCCCCATCCATTTTCATTAAGAGATAATCAATCTTTTTCCAGTTTTTGCGCTCTTTCATAATCTTCCCTGATTACTGACTTGAGCGTCGGAGGGTGCGTCGCCGGAAACAACCCCGGTGTCTCGCACTTTTTACAGGTGTACGGCAGGAGTCAGCGTCATGCTCCGACGGAACAGGTATACAGGTTTCCTATTCAAAGTTTCCCAATAATCCACAAATTACATCTGTTTGCCCCCACACCGAATTTAGCGACAACAGATTGGCGCCGTCTGTGGGAAACTAACGAATAGCTGCCTACCCTCTTCCCATGGAACAGATCATCTCCTGCCATGCCTCCTAGGAAGGTAAGATCCAGGGGGTCCAACCGAGGACCCAACCTCGATCAGCAACAAGAAGTCCCCCCTCAACCCGCTCAACAGCAGAGGCAACTTCTTCCTCAAGCGGAGGACCCACTCCAACAGGGCCTGCCTGCTCCTCAGAACCAACATCCTCCTAAAGGTCCCAATCCGTAGAAACAGCCTCTCCATCCACAATGCCTCTTCGGACTCTATAGTCTCTCATCATCCCTGAGCTTCCGATCTCCACAACACCGTTCTCAATCGGCAGAAGGATGAGGATTTTTGCCGCCATCTGGATGAAAAGCGGGCCCGAGAGGGAACCTCCCGCCAACACTGTCCGGATGAGCGATCTCCTCACCGCCGAGAATACAGAAGGTCCCCTATCCGAAGGGGGCGGAGAGAGTCCCCCGAGCATTACCGAAGAAGGCCACACTCCCCTGCAGGTCAGCAACAGCCTAGGAACGATGAGGCACCCATCACCCGTGCTGAGTTCCAGCAATTCCAAGCGACCGTTCTACAAGCTCTCAATCTCCGTCCCAACACCAATGCACCCAAGATCCCCTCTCCTCCTTCGGTCCGAAGTCCTCGCCGACGGTCCCCATCTCCTCCTCCAACTCCCAGCAACTCCAGGCATGTGCAAAGTCCTCGCCGCTCCAGGAGCTACCGTCGTCGTAGCCCCTGCTCTCCCTCGTACGAAGACGAGTCTAGAGGCTTGGCTGATTACCGTCGAAGGGATGACGCTGTATACCGCCTTCTCCATGAGATGGAGAGGTGCTTGGGTCAGTTAGACCGAGAAGAGGAGCTTAAAGGAAGGACCCTTCGTTCTAGCAGACCTCCTTTTTCCCGAACCATAATGGATGCACCCGTACCAATTGGCTTCAAGACTCCTCAATTTGAGACCTATTCTGGGGAGACCGACCCCGTTGATCACATCGAAAACTTCAAGACCCTCATGCTCATCCATCAAGCTTCCGATGCCCTGCTATGCAAGACCTTCCCCGCAACTCTCAAGGGTCCAGCTCGAGAATGGTACTCTCGCCTTGCCCCATCCTCAATATTCTCCTTCGAGCAATTTGAGACTCTCTTCGTCACCCACTTCATGAGTAGCCGCAGAACCGAGAAAACCAGCATCTCGCTACTCTACCTCCACCAGAAGAAGGGTGAGAAGCTGAGAGACTATGTGAAAAGGTTCACAGCTGAAGCCAGGTCTATAGCATCCCTCGACCAGTCGGTCGCTGCAGCAGCATTTCAGTCCAATGTCCTCAACCCCAGCCTCCGCTCCTCCCTCGCCAAGAAGCCCCCATAGAAGTTCTCTGACCTCCTCCTCCGAAGCGAAAAGTATATTCGGGCGGAAGAAGCTGAGCATCGCCCCAACTTGGAGGGGTCCTCCTCCGGGTCTAAGAGAAAGGGAACAAAAAAGGAAGGAGCCAAGAAGCTCCAGAAGGATAATGACGGCCAGCGCCGACCTCCCCCCAGATTTGAAAAATTTACTCCCCTTAACGCCAATATCTCCACAATTCTCATGGAAGTTGAGAAGGAGGGGGTGATACCTCCTGCACCAAAAATGAACACCCCCACCAAGAAGAGGGACAAAGAGAAGTGGTGCCGCTATCACCGGGACCATGGCCACGACACAAATGATTGTCGGGCCTTGAAGAATGAGATAGAAGCCCTCATCCAGAGGGGGCAGCTGACCAGATTCGTGAGAAAGGACCGAGCCGACCTTCCTCCCCCGCCTCGAGGGGCTAACAAGCGTCCAGATCGCGATGAAACGCCCGACTTCGAAGAGGAGCGTGTCCTACACCTCATCCATGGGGGCCCAATAGGGGGCTCCTCCAACTCCTCTCGAAAGGCATTTATAAGAGAAGTCAATTCGGTCCGTGCCACCCCTCCCCTTAAAGGCCTCAGAGTGCCCGTCACGTTTTCAGATGAAGACCTCGAGGGCGTCCGAACCCCTCACCGTGACGCACTCGTCATCAACCTTCACAATGCAAACTTCAAAGTGGAGAGGATCCTAGTGGACAATGGCAGCTCCGTTAACATCCTTTTCCTTGCCTCTTTCAAAGGCCTCAAACTCTCCCGAGATAGACTCAAGCCCGCCGGTTACACGCTCCATGGGTTCACGGGAGTGCCAGTGACTATTGAGGGGGTGATCACCCTCGACGTAACCGCTGGCAAAACTCCTACTACCCGCACAGAATCGATGGATTTTATGGTTATGGATGTCCCTGCAGCTTACAATGTCATCCTAGGCCGACCCGGTCTAGCAGCTCTAGAAGCCGTTCCCTCGGCGTACCATCTCAAGATGAAATTCTCCACCCGGGCCGGAGTAGGGGAAGTAAGGGGTAATCAGGAAACAGCCCGTAAGTGCTACATGACCTCTACCCTCGGTCCAGTCCTCTCCCTAGAAACTCTGGAAATCCCCCAAGATGTCGCCCAACCGACGTCCGAGCCGGTGGATGAGTTGGAAGAAGTGCTCTTCTCAGAGCAGGATCCAACTCGAAAGTTCTTTGTTAGCAAGACCCTCCCATCCGCCCTATGTTCGGACATTATACAATGCATCTGAAGGAACCGAGACCTCTTTGCATGGTCAACTGCAGACATGCCCGGTATTTCCGAAGAACTCTTAGTCCACCACCTCAGTGTTGCCCCAGGATCCAAACCCGTCCAACAGAAGAGGCGCAAGTTTGCCCCTGAGCGCCAACTAGCTATAAAAGAGGAGGTGGATAAGCTCTTGAAGGCGCGGTTCATACAGGAGGTAAACTATCCCGAGTGGTTGTCAAACGTAGTAATGGTGAAGAAGTCTAATGGAACTTGGAGGATTTGTATCGATTTTACCGATCTCAACAAGGCTTACCCTAAGGACCCTTTTCCTCTTCCGAGCATAGACACTTTGATTGATGCCACATCGGGTCATGAGCTCCTCAGCTTCATGGATGCCTTCTCAGGCTATAACCAAATTCGGATGTTCCCCCCGGATATCCCGAAGACCTCATTTGTGACCGACCAGGGCCTCTATTGCTACAGGGTCATGCCCTTCGGTTTGAAAAATGCAGGCGCCACATATCAACGCCTCGTCAACAAGGTTTTCCAAGCTCAAATCGGTCGTAATATGGAGGTGTACGTTGACGACATGCTTGTAAAAAGCATCCGAGGTGCCGATCATGT
Organism: Hemerocallis citrina; assembly: GCA_017893485.1. Taxonomy (NCBI): domain Eukaryota; kingdom Viridiplantae; phylum Streptophyta; class Magnoliopsida; order Asparagales; family Asphodelaceae; genus Hemerocallis; species Hemerocallis citrina. The sequence goes on from CM030358.1 coordinate 255,845,325, forward strand.
GACGGACCTCCAGGAGGCGTTTGATGTTCTGAGAAAGCACAACATAAGACTCAATCCGAACAAGTGTGCGTTCGGAGTCTCGTCAGGAAAGTTCCTCGGCTTTATGGTCAGCCAACGGGGAATTGAAGCTAACCCTGAGAAAATCAAGGCCATACTAGACATAGCCCCTCCCAAGAATGTTAAGGAAGTTTAGAGGTTAACAGGCCGCCTAGCCGCCATAGGGCACTTTCTTTCGAAGTCCGGGGAGAAATGCCTCCCATTCTTCAAGGCCCTCAGGGGGGCTAAAGGTTTCGAATGGGGTCAACTGCAACAGGAGTCGTTCGACCAGCTCAAAGCTTACCTCGTCAATCCTCCCCTCCTTAGCAAACCAATTCCTGGTGAACCCTTCTATCTCTACCTGGCAGCCTCCGAGCAGACCCTCAGCGCTGTTTTAGTAAGGGAAGAAGACCGGGTTCAAAAGCCCATCTACTATGTGAGCAAGGTGCTTCGGGATGCCGAGCTCCGCTATCCGAGAATTGAAAAGATGGCTTATGCCCTAGTGATGGCCGCAAGAAAACTTCGCCCGTACTTTCAGTCCCATTCTGTGGTCGTCCTTACCGACCAACCGTTGAAGCAAGTACTCCATAAGCCAGAGACCTCGGGTCGCCTTATGAAGTGGTCCATCGAGCTGAGTCAGCATCATATAACATATCAGGCTCGGACCGCGATCAAGGTTCAGGCCCTGGCAGAATTTATAGTTGAAAGTACCATCCCCGAGTTTAGCCAAGCGATGAAGGGACCACCTATCTGGTCGGTTTATGTGGATGGATCCTCCTGTAACGAGGGAAGAGGAGCCGGGGTCATTCTGGCAGGCCCAGATGACTTCATCCTCCAATACTCCCTCCGTATAAACTTCAAGGCCTCTAACAACAAAGCAGAATACGAGGCACTCATAGCCGGTCTTGGAATGGCCCGCAATGCAGGGGCACAATGCCTCCGGATCTTTAGCGACTCTCAGCTAGTCGTAAATCAGGTCCTCGGCGAGTATGAAGCACGTGATGACAGGATGGTCAAATACTTAGCCAAGGTCAAGAGCCTCATGGCACTGTTTGAAGAAGCCCTCATAGAAAGAATCCCTCGAGAAGAGAATGCCCAGGCCGACGCCCTATCCAAGCTAGCCTCTTCCTCCTTCCAAGGTCTCGAGCAGACCGTCTTGATAGAGGTCCTTCTAAAGCCAAGTATAGAGGATGAAAACTCCGACTCAATGGAGTCACTGCCTGTTTTGCTTAAAGATAACTGGATGAAACCCCTCGTCGAATTCTTACGGGATGGTCTCCTCCCCGAAGATCCTAAGGAAGCTCGGAGGGTAAGAACCTGAGCAGAGCGATACACGCTCATTGGGGGTATCCTTTACAAGCGTTCTTTCACACAGGTAGACGACAGGCCTTATCTGAGATGCCTTTCCCCAGAGAAAGCAGAATATGCCCTGTAAGAACTTCACGAGGGCATCGGCGGGGCGCATTCAGGGTCCAGGTCCCTAGCCCACAAAGTGTTGAACTACGGATATTTCTGGCCCACTCTCCTACAAGATGCTGAACTACGCGTTCGGCAATGCGGCCCTTGCCAGAAGTACTCCAACATCCGACGCCCCCACAAGCTCCACTCACATCCCTGTCAAGTCCAATCCCCTTCGCAATGTGGGGGATGGATTTACTAGGGCCATTCCCACCAGCTCCCGGCCAGTTTAAATTCTTAGTCGTGGCAATCGACTACTTCTCAAAATGGATAGAGGCCGAGCCCTTGGCCGCAATCACCGAGAACAAGGTAGTCCAGTTCTTTTGGAGGAGCGTAATCTGCCGATTCGGAGTCCCTCGGGTCCTCATAACAGACAACGGAACCCAGTTCACCAGGGCTGCCTTCCGAGCTCTATGTGAAGACCTAGCCATCCAACACCGATTCTCCTCCGTTTCCCATCCCCAGTCGAATGGCCAAGTTGAAAATGATAACCGACAGATCCTCTCCGGCATAAAGAAGAGGTTGGATAAATGTTCCAAAGGCTTATGGGTCGATCAGCTCCCCAACGTGCTGTGGAATTACCGCACCACAAAACGAACCCCTACAGGAGAGTCTCCCTTCAATCTCACCTATGGGTCCGAGGCTATGATTCCCTTCGAAGTCGGTATACCCTCTCCTCGTCTAATGGCCTACGAAGAAGAACAAAATGCCAGAGAGCTCCGAGCAAATCTAGACCTGATAGATGAGATCTGGGAAAAAGCTGCCATCCGACAGCAAAGCTACCGAAGGAGGATAGAGTTGGCGTACAACAAGAGAGTCCGTCCTACCGACCTCAAAGAAAGGAACCTTGTCCTCAGAAAGTTAGCCATCTCGTTCCCAGGACAGAAAAGCAAATTGGCTCCAAATTGGGAGGGACCCTATAAGATCGCCAAAGAAGTTCGGCCCGGGACATACAGACTAGAAGACTGCGAGGGCAAAGAGATCCCCAGGACCTGGAATGCCGTCCATCTTCTAAAATACCAAGAGAGAGCACCAACGCCTCTCTAAGTATTTTTCGGATGACAAGCCATTCCTCTCCTATCACTTGTACTGTTTTTCTTTTATTTCTGTCTTGTAATAACGGCTTGCAACTTTAGAAGCAGCCGACCACTAGTCATCAATAAAGAAAGCTTTTTCATATTTTACTTGCAAAAATTGTTTACATCTCTCTGCTTTTACTCTTCACTCTAACGATGGTTCGGAGTCCAACACTTGGCTCGATTCTACTTCGCAACTTCGCTTCTAAGCGAGCTAGAAGTAGTTCGCCATTCGGAATTGCTCCCACAACCGTTGAACTACTCTAACGATGGTTCGGAGTCCAACACTTGGCTCGATTTTACTTCGCAAGTTCGCTTCTAAGCGAGCTAGAAGTAGTTCGCCATTCGGAATTGCTCCCACAACCGTTGAACTACTCTAACGATGGTTCGGAGTCCAACACTTGGCTCGATTTTACTTCGCAAGTTCGCTTCTAAGCGAGCTAGAAGTAGTTCGCCATTCGGAATTGCTCCCACAACCGTTGAACTACTCTAACGATGGTTCGGAGTCCAACGCTTGGCTCGATTCTACTTCGCAAGTTCTCTTCTAAGCGAGCTAGAAGTAGTTCGCCATTCGGAATTGCTCCCACAACCGTTGAACTACTCTAACGATGGTTCGGAGTCCAACACTTGGCTCGATTCTACTTTGCAAGTTCGCTTCTAAGCGAGCTAGAAGTAGTTCGCCATTCGGAATTGCTCCCACAACCATTGAACTACTCTAACGATGGTTCAGAGTCCAACACTTAGCTCGATTCTACTTCGCAAGTTCGCTTCTAAGCGAGCTAGAAGTAGTTCACCATTCGGAATTGCTCCCACAACCGTTGAACTACTCAAACGATAATTCGGAGTCCAACACTTGGCTCGATTTCACTTCGCAAGTTCGCTTCTAAGCGAGCTAGAAGTAGTTCGCCATTTGGAATTGCTCCCACAACCGTCGAACTAATCTAACAACCAGTTCGGAGTCCAAACACGTAGTTCGGCTCAGCTCTGCAAAGCTCACTGTTAAACGAGCTAGGGGTGGGTCACCCTTACGAAGGAAGATTTGCTTCTGATTTTGAGTAGTTGTCAAAAGTTGGAAAAGTTATACTTATCAATTTGTCAACCATCACAGCACTCAAACATCGGGAACAAAACAAACTTTTCTTATTAAGGGCCTGGACCGAGCCGACACTACAATGAGATTTTCTTACAATAATTTGAAAAGCATAATACAACTTATTCAATGCTTCATTGGAAGGGGAATGCTTCGGTTCAGAGACACGCGAGGGCGACGTCGCTTCGCTTCTGAGCTCGACTTTAGACCTACGAAGCGAGATCCCCCTTTGTCACTAGTTTTAGCGGTGGCCCCAACCGAGGCCCCACTGGACGAAATAGCTACGGCACTCTGAGTATCTGCTGGGCTTCGCCTAACAGCAGGCAAGTGAGTTGCAAGTTCGTAAAAAGTGATCCCTCTTTCGCTCTCCTCGCGAGTGCATGACGTGCTGCGAACATAGGCCCTTATAGGCTGAGGTTTTAGCGAAGCAATCTCCTCCTCCAGCTCGATGATCCTATCTCTCAGGATCTCGTCTGCCTCCGATGTTTTGAGGCGGGGAAGTTTAGACGAGCCCGCGACATTAGTATTATCAGCCACTACGCGACGAAGATGAGTCACTTCGATACCTCTATCGATCGTGATCTGCCTTAATTTGTCGATTCTGGCCAATAACTCGTCGTGCTAGGACATCAACATCCCCACCTTCGAAGCTAGCTCCTCTTCTACGGCTGCGTGTTCTTTTATTGTCACCTCCAATTGACGGATCTCTGCCAGCAGTTCGTTATTTCTCGCTTTGACATCAAAGAGGCCCTTACGGATCAGCTCTACCTCGCCTTCGAGAAGCGTCTTTCGCGACTGCTTTCGCCATTGCTTTAACTCACTTAAATACCCTCTCACTGTTGCTTTGATTTCTTCCAAATTCAAGAAGTCATAAAACGCTTTGTTCCGATTGCGAGAAAGAGCTTTCTTCGTTTTCTCTAACTCAGTGCGGAGGTAGGAGACCTCAGTGATTGGACCAAACACAACCTGAAAAGCGGAGAAATATCAAGAGAAATATTCGACATTTAAGGACGCAATCTGAGCAAAAAGAGTTAAACATTTTTGTGAAAGTTTCATAATCCTCAGCCAAAATCCCACAAAAGTTTGCATTGAAATCCAAGAGTTTACAAAAGGCGGTGGCCAGTCCGCAGTTAGGCCTTACAAAGAAAAAGAAGAAAAGAAAAACAGAGCAGAAGATGACAAAGTCAAGGGTCGACCTCGTCAACGGTCGGCACGGTTACAATTGCACGACCCGCACCATCCTCGTCCTCGACATTCTTGCCCTCCGGCCTCGGCACGAGCATGGACAAGGGCATCTCTTCCTCGCCCTCCACGGAGTCGTAGAAATAGTAGTCCGGGGTTCCGACTGACGATGTGTTTCAGGGCTCGGCCATAGGCCTCCTCCATGTTCGACAGCATGTGAGCTTTGGCCTCGTCTCGGACCGCCTTCTCTGCGGCTGCCACCTTCAAAGCTTGCTCGTTCAGGGCTTCCTCTGTCGCCTTCCGAGCCTCAGATAGTTCCCCTTCAAGCCGAGCCCTCTCCTTCTCAAGGGCCTCGACCTTGGAGGCTTCGGTGGCCGAGCTCCTCAGCGCCTCGGCAAGCTGAGCTTTCAAGCTGCCGACTTCGGCCTCGAGCAATGTGGAACGCAGCTGCTCGGCCTCCAGCTCCCTCACCGCTCTGGACCGTTCCGAGCATTCACGGTCGTTCAGAACTGTCATCTCCTTCTCCTTGCTCTCGAATTCCTCGAGCAAGTGGTTGAAGTGGCAAAGGGTCTACAGGCAATATGTGAAGCTGTCAAAGATGAGCATAAAAACTTGGAGAAATTTTCAAGTAATTCACTACTTACCGACATAGTGTTCCGAGCGATTTGCATCGCAGCGTCACCAACTGCATGAGCCTTCAACGCCGCTCTGTCTTTGGGGGTCGGCAGGTATTTCACTGCCTGCATACAAATGTTTCCGTCCCCCAAGAACCCGTCGACTTTCATCACCCTCCAGTCGGGGACGAAGATGCGCTTGTGCTCCTCGGTCAAAATCCGCTCCGCCTCGGCAGTAAGGGGCGGGACGTCGAGAGCCAACAACGCACCGATGTTGAACGCTCCGCCGGAAGACCCCGGAGCATCCATTTGCACCGGAGGGGTCAGCACATCCGAGGTTGGTAAGACGGTCGGCTCGATGAGCTCTTTCTCGGTCTCGACCTGGGAAGCCTCAATAGCCGGGCGCTCGGGGGTCGGGGAAACCGAGGGTACCTTTGGCGCTCGGCCGCCTTGAGGTCCGGCCACGGTCCTCTTCCTCTTCCGAGTCTCCTGCTCCCTTGCCGCTCGGGCCTTCGCCCTCAAGCCTTTGTAATCCATGCCTGAATATTCTGCACAAACCGGGCGAAGAGAGTTAGAAAAATTTTCAAGAAAAAACTTCAAAGAAAAAATTAGTACAGAAGAGTCCTACTGGGGTCGATCGGACTGAGACCCCCTCGGAACAGTACCTCCTCCGTAATGTCCTTCCAACTGAGGGTCGGAAGGCCGAGCAACTTCTCCACGACCTCGGCTTCCTCATTGCTGAGCACGGGCTCTTTCTTCACATGCTTCGGAAGGCCCTCCCTCAACCACACCGTCGGTATCGCCCACGGCTCAGGAGCTCGGACGAGGAAGTACTTTTCCTTCTAGTGATTGATCGAGTCCGGGTTTTCGATCAACTTCACACCCTTCCTCGGCGAGAGGTAGAACCTCTGCTCGTTCTTGCTAGGCTGGCAAGGTCGGTAGAGACTCCGAAGGACGAACATGTTCGGCTCGGCGCCCACCTCCTGGCACTGAAGAACAAATGCCATCACATGTCGCCACGTGTTCGGCATCAGCTAGGCCGAACACAGGCCGTACCACTGCAGCACCTGCACCACGAAAGGGTGCAGCGGCAGGCGAAGTCCGGCATTCAGTGAGTCGGCCGGAAAAACACAAATATCGGCCGAGGACGAGGTGCACGCTCGGAAGCTGGGGCCGGGGAGCAAAAGTCCGTACTCTGCTGGGATTTAGAACCCACTCCGGATCCGAAGCAGATCCGCCTCGGTCAGCACCGAAGAGATATGATCCACCTCGGAGGTTTCCCTCGGCTCGTTTTCCTCGATTGATTGGGCTGTGCCCTGCGTCACCTTCTCCAACAGCTCATCGGTGTAGCTCCGCACACCGCCGATGCTAGATAGAACGCTCGGCTGCCGACCCAGTTCCCCTGCTCTCTTCGGATGCTCAATGATGGTTTCCACACCCTTGCCCTTGTTAGACCGGGCCTCAACTTCCTGGAGTGGCTCGGCAACCTCCCCGACAGTGTTCGGCCTAACCAAAGTCCCATCGGTCAGCTCCACGACCTTCTTCCCTTTATCTTTGCTCGGCCTGACCACTCGACTGACGCCTATGTCCGAGGAGGGGGTCTCGTCCGTGGAAGATAACTTAACCATTTTTAGAAAGATAGGGAAAGGGGACTGACCTTGAAGTGACTATTACGACCGGAAAGATCACCGAAGATTAAAATGCCCGGCCGCGAAAGCTAGCAGTGCCGCTCGAGAGCTAAAGTCTTCGCTTAAAAGTAAAAATCAAGAGTGAGAAAGTGAAAATGAGAAATGAGGTGAAGTGTTGAGGGGGTGAAAACTTATAGTGAAAACGGCGCCTCTTGGGCTTTGTAACGTAAATGCGCGACTCTTGGGCCTCCCTTGAACCGTTACAAAGCCCAAACGGCTAAGTAATGAAGAGAGACGACTGATGGCAAAGGGAGCGACGTTTCGACCCCCAAAGTAAGGCTGCTCGGCACTCAACATCCAATGGCTGAGATCGCCGCACGTCCCTCGGATCGAACAGCCGAGCGACAGGCGAATCCGAGCGATATCGCTCGGATTCCGAGCAAGTGCCAATCCGAGCTTCGAAATGGAGAAAAACCACTTTCTCCTCAAGATTTGCGCTAGATTTCGATCAGACGGCTCAGATCTTCCCAGCGCCACTACACGACAAGATAGTATTTTCTTGGAAACTGAAACCGCATCAAATCTGCGCCAACATCCAACGGCTGAGACCGCCCAACGTACCTTGGATCGAACAGCCGAGCGACAGGCGATCCGAGCCATATCGCTCAGATTCCGAGCAAGTGCCAATCCGAGCTACGAAATGGAGAAAAACAACTTTCCCCTTAAGATTCGAGCTGGATTTCGATCAGACGGCTCAGATCTTGCCAGCACCACTACACGACAAGATAGTGTTTTCCTGGAAACTGAGCCCGCATCGAGATCTGCGCCAACATCCAACGGCTGAGATCGCCCTACGTCCCTCGGATCGAACAGCCGAGCGACAGGCGATCCGAGCCATATCCCTCGGATTCCGAGCAAGTGCCAATCCGAGCTACGAAATGGAGAAAAACAACTTTCTCCTCAAGATTCGAGCTGGATTTCGATCAGACGGCTCAGATCTTGCCAGTACCACTACACGACAAGATAGTATTTTCTTGGAAACTGATCCTGCATCGAGATCTGCGCCAACATCCAACGGCTGAGATCGCCCCACGTCCCTCGGATCGAACAGCCGAGCGACAGGCGATCCGAGCCATATCGCTCGGATTCCGAGCAAGTGCCCGAGCTACGAAATGGAGAAAAACAACTTTCTCCTCAAAATTCGCGCTGGATTTCGATCAGACGGCTCAGATCTTGCCAGCACCACTACACGACAAGATAGTGTTTTCTTGGAAACTGAGCCCGCATCGAGATCTGCACCAACATCCAACGGCTGAGATCGCCCCACATCCCTCGGATCGAACAGCCGAGCGACAGGCGATCCGAGCCATATCGCTCGGATTCCGAGCAAGTGCCAATCCGAGCTACGAAATGCAGAAAAACAACTTTCTCCTCAAGATTCGTGCTAGATTTCGATTAGACGGCCCATATCATGCCAGCATCACTAAACGACAAGATAGTGTTTTCTTGGGAACCGTGCCTGCCTCGAGATCTGCGCCGACATCCAACGGCTGAGATCGCCCCACGTCCCTGGATCGAACAGCTGAGCGACAGGCGATCCGAGCCATATCGCTTGGATTCCGAGCAAGTGCCAATCCGAGCTACGAAATGGAGAAAAAACAACTTTCTTCTCAAGATTCGCGCTGGATTTCGATCAGACGGCTCAGATCTTGCCAGCGCCACTACACGACAAGATAGTGTTTTCTTGGAAACTGAGCCCGCATCGAGATTCGCACCAAGATCCGACAGCTCAGATCGCTCCACGTTGCTTGGCGATCTGAACTGAGTGACAGACGGTTCGAGCCACTTGCGCGAGGGTAAAACCGAGCTATATCGCTCGTATTCCGAGCAAGTGCCGATCCGAGCTACGAAATGGAGAAAAATAACTTTCTCCTCAAGATTCGCACTCGATTTCGATCAGACGGCTTAGATCTTGCCAGCACCACTACACGACAAGATAGTGTTTTCTTGGAAACTGAACCCGCATCGAGATTCGCGCCAAGATCCGACGGCTCAGATCGCTCCACGTCGCTCGGCGGTCCGAACTGAGTGACAGACGATCCGAGCCACTTGCGCGAGGGTAAAATCGAGCTATATCGCTCGGATTCCGAGCAAGTGCCGATCCGAGCTACGAAATGGAGAAAAACAACTTTCTCCTCAAGATTCGCGCTAGATTTCGATCAGATGGCTCAGATCTTGCCAGCACCACTACACGACAAGATAATGTTTTCTTGGAAACTGAGTCCGCATCGAGATTCGCACCAAGATCTGACGGCTTAGATCGCTCCACGTCGCTCGGCAATCCGAACTGAGTGACAGACGATCCGAGCCACTTGCCCGAGGATAAAACCGAGCTATATCGCTCGGATTCCGAGCAAGTGCCAATCCGACCCTCGAAAATGAAGAAAATTGCCGCCGAGCGTCCTCGACCGTTGGATCATCACGAAATTTGCACCGCAAATGATCGACGATCCAGATTGCGCCACGTCCACTAAACGACAAGATAGTGTTTTCTTGGGAACCGCGCCAGTCTCAAGATTCGCGTCAAGATCCAACGGCCCAGATCGCTCCACGTCGCTCGGTATTTCGAGCTGAGCGACTGGCGATCCGAGCCACTTGCGCGGGGGAAGAGCTGAGCCACTTTGCTCGGATTCCGAGCAAGTGCCCATCCGACCCACAAAAGCGAGAAAAATACTGCCGAGTGACTTCGTCCGTCCGATCCTCCAGAATTTCGCGCTCGCTCGAGATCAACGGTTCAGATCGCACCACGCAATAATTTGGTATTTTATTTATCAAAATCGTTTTATTTACTTAAAAAATTGCGAAAAAATGATTAAAAATTTGGGAAAATTAGTTAAAAATCCTAGGAAATAATTATAAAATCGGGGAAATATTTTTGAACCCCCGAGTGGATAATTATCGCCTAGGACCATTTATTAAGATCCCCAAACGACGAATCGACACTTCACGAAAATTAAGTAAATATTACGAAAAAGTAGGTAAAAATCACCAAATAACCAGAAGAGCTCCAGATCAACTTGGAACGCAACCAACTCAAAAAATGACCATACTACCCCCTGCAAAGATTCAAAACCTTCCATTTGGACTCCGATACAACTCCGCTAGCCATTAAAACAGTAAAACTACTCCTCAAAGGCTGATCAAGCTCAGTCTTCGGGAGTGGGAGGCTCGTGATATGGCTAAAAAATGGGGTTAAATCAGAACCGTCCAAATCAGGAACGAATCTTAAAGCTTAGGGGTAAAATGGTAATTTTACCTATTGTTGGGCCTGAAGCGGGTACTGGATCTCTCCCTCAAAGATCCAATAACCCGCGAACGGGTCCACCCCAACTGGGTGCGGGTTTTAACCCGCAGCGAACCCGGTCCATTAGGATAGAATTAGGATTTTGATTAATCCTAATCAACGGTCCTGATTCATATCTATCCTTTCACTGGGAATTAGAGATTACATTCCTTATCTATACACAGGAATTACATGCCTAATTTGATCCCCCAAGACGCCTATAAATACCCCCCATCCATCTCCATTAAGAGGTAATCAATCTTTTTCCAGTTTTTGTGCTCTTTCATAATCTTCCCTGATTACTGACTTGAGCGTCGGAGGGTGCGTCGCCGGGAACAACCCCGGTGTCTCGCACTTTTTGCAGGTGTAAGGCAGGAGTCAGCGTCACGCTCCGACGAAACAGGTATACAGGTTTCCTATTCAAAGTTTTCCAAGAATCCACAAATTACATCTGTTTGCCCCCACACCGAATTTAGCGGCAACAGGTCTCATATTTATTTTCATTTAAATTGGGCTATGTAGCACTTGAGTGGGCTGTGGCACCTCACTGGGCTCAAGGAGCTTCAAAATTCTAGAATAGGCACCCAATCGCTAATCTTGATAATCTTGATAATCTTGATACTTTGATAACATGAGCAACACTTATCTTATTATGGCTAGCATTATTTGAGGTAGGGTTGTTATGGTTTCCTCCACTAGTTCAATATAAAAGAAATAGATCATTGAATTTTACTTTTTATTCTTTTTCTAATTTCTCTTTTTCTTCCATTTTTTTTTTCTTTTTTCTAATAGACCAATCCTTATGTATGACCATGAGTCCAACTAAAATCATCCACATTTTAATAATTGAAGATTAGTCTTATAAATAAAAAAAATTTAAACATGAAGATTATACAAATTTATATGTGAATTAACCTTTCTAGGATTTTTTTTCTATAGTAACTATAATTATATTGATTATTATTCTCCTCTAACTTTTAATATTTGGTTTTTATATTTAAAGATCATCCAACAAATATGAGTAAAAACTCTCCAAAATCATGATGGTCACACATTTAAAGCAACCACAAATTTCTGCAAGCTTTTCCAAGCTTCTCCGGTTATTTTCCAAATCCTGAATATAAAAGTCTTGTAGTACTATTTGCTAATGCCAATTTTGTGATCATGATTTATATGAAGATCTTCACCCTACTAAGAAACATTTTTGGGTTGTTCATAGCTAGTTAGTCATAAAATATGGAACATAGTGAACTGAAACAAAATAAATAATAAAAACTAGCACATGCCATCATTATACGTATCTCCTGACTCCTGCTTCACAGATAGTAATAAAATCATCTAAACATATATACCAAAAAAAAGGGTAAAAATTGATCCAACCAGCACACTGCAATCATCTCTGTAGACCATATTGAGCACCAAGTCTGGATGAATGCAATATGATCTAGGTAGATTCTTCACACCAACGTTTTTGGTGTTCAAGATCTGCGTCACTAGCCACAAATATAACGAAGAGGGTTCCGTACTTCTTCCATATGAGCGAACTTGAAATGCATGACTGCGAGCCTATTGTTGAGGTCTGCCATGCTGTGCTATCTCCAGTTCCCTCAACTCTTCCCCTTCCTCAACCCCAGACCCTTCACCTCCAACCCAATCACCACATTCCCCCCCAAACCCTCCGCTTCTGTCTAACCAACTCCAGCACCTCCAACCCAACCACCCCGCTCATCACATGATAATGGTAAAAGTCGCAGCAAATCAGGGTCCTACGATTTCAGTACAGATCTCAAAGGTTCTACAGACAGATTAATCATAACGGGTCTCTTTAACGGGTCCGGACCTTCTCCAGCCTCTTCTACAAAACATGAGCATCTTTCAAGTCCATAAAAAGTAACAGATTAAGCCCACTAAGAGAGACCCAGCTCAAGAGAGTTGTTAGTTAAATCTCTTATCCCCAAACAAGAGAGCTTATCTCTTGAGGGGAGATTCGAATAAGAGATAAGAAATTTATAGTCGATCTAACGGATTCATACGAATTTCCTATACTATTTCTTAGGCCTATAAATACCCTCCCCCCCTTCAGTCAGAAGATAATCAACAGTTTCTCTCTCAAACTCTCTTTTTTTCTCTGGTTCTGACTTGAGCGTCGGAGGGTCTATCGCCGGGGCCAACCCCCGGTGTTTCAGGCTTTTTGCAAGTCCATCGGCCGGATCAGCAACCGTCAGATCTAGATCACGATGTTCAATCAACGATCCAGATTCAATTTCAGGAGCTCTAACCGCATTTCACGGCAAAGATCAAAGGTCAGGTTTTTAGTAGTTTTCATCAAATATTAACTAACTATCTGTTTGTTCCCACACCCAATAAGCAACAACAGATTGACACCGTCTGTAAGAAACTACACAAATCAGACTTACCGCCATGTCACCCAGACTAAGAGGCAGAGCGACGGCCTCAAGTCGTCGCACCAACTCTCTTTGTCAACCCGCTCCTCCTGTGGAAGATCTGATTCCTCCTCAGCAGCCTCCCCGACAGCCTAGTCAAGCTCCCACCAATGGAGAGGCACCAGGGGGCTCCCGACAAAGCCGTCATGAAATCTGTACGACCGTGCCTCAGTCCATAATATTTCAACCGATTCAATGGCCTTGCAAGGCCCCCCGAGGATCTAGAGATCTCCGCCAAATCATCAGTGTCAGACAACAAGGAACTGATCTACGAATCCGATTGAACGAGAGGCGCGCCCGAATTGAAGCCTCCCACTTAGAATGTCAGGCAAACCGTAGAAGCAACTCTCCTTGACAGAGATCAAGGCAATTCACCTCTCACAGGGGGCGCACCAAAATAAGAAGCTCGACTCATGGGAGTTGAAAGCTTCTTGAGCAAAATAGAGAGAAAGAAGCCACAGTCAGTAGAGCCGAATTAAAAAAATTCAAGCTTGACATCCTTTGAGCTATACAGGGTAGTCAAGACCAGGGTCAGCCCTCCAAAGAAGAATCCGGTGACTCAACTGGATTTAAGGGAAATGACGACCAAGTCCTTCGCCGTATTCGAGAGGTAGAAGATCATCTTGAACAAATGAAGAATGAGGAGAACCGTTCCAGCAGGGCCTACCACCTAGTCTACCTCCTTTCAGCAAAACCATCCTCGATGCATCCATCCCAAAAGACTTTAAAGCTCCTCAATTTGTATCCTACCATGGAGAATCTAACCCGGTGGAACATATTGCGAATTTTAAAACACTCGTGATGGTCTATAATGCCACAGATGCGCTCATGTGCCATACATTCCCTGCAACTTTGAAAGGACCAGCAAGAGAATTGTACTATCGCCTCACTCTGGAGTCAATACTCTCCTTCGACTATTTTGAGGAGCTCTTCATTGCGCACTTCATTACTAGCCACAAGGCTGAAAAAACAAGTGCTTCCCTATTGGAATTGAGGCAAAGAGACAGAATACTGCTGAAAGACTTTGTCAAGCGCTTCACAGCTGAAACAAGATCCATCTGCTCTTTAAATTCTTCAGTGGCGGTTGTCGCCTTCTGCCACAATGTTACTAACAAAGACCGGAAAGCCTCCCTCGCAAAAAAAAGTCTCCCAAAAGTTTTACTGAGCTCCTAGAAAGAAGTGTCAAGTATATTACGGTCGAGGAAGCTCTTGTTAGGTTTCGAAGGCAATCACAGATTAAATACACAGTGGAAAAATTATAAAATAATATCGAAACCTAGCCATGCTCCATGCGAAAACCATAATCGTGTTTAGGAGTTATACCTTGAAGATGGATCTGTTGTCTCCACAGTATACCGATCACAACACCTCAATATTGCGGTGCATCTACTGTATCCACATGATGGATCAAATCAAGCTTTTCTACACACCACGGTGCTAGCTGCGGGAAGGGGATGTTTCTCATGATCTCTCTCTCTCTCTCTCATATTTTCTGTGACAGCTAAGGTTTTCTCATGTGTGACTTTTTTTACAGATACGCATCATACATATATGTGCAGAAAATTAACCCCAAGAGAGTAATGAGGCTGTTGGGCTCACAATCTAACTTGGGTTAGATTCGTGTGTGGGCCTTTGAATTTTAGTCAGCCGATTTAATCTAATTAAATGTCCAACCAATGTCAGGAGTCCAAGTCTTACTTGGATCCCCAATTAAATTTATCTTATGAATTTAAATCCCAATTTCGATCCATTCTAAGAGTATTACCCTGTAGATTCCCATTACGTTGACAATAATACTAAAATCATATTATAGTATTACTAACAGTGAGCAGTATCTACCAATACATCACTATTACTCAAGTAACAGGAATGTCAGTGATTTGACATAACCTATCCGTGACCAATGTTACCATGTAGTCTAGTCATTTTGTCCAGATATTTAATTGACCACAAGGCATAGAGCGTGTAACCCTTGTATAGTTCAATCTTTGGTTTCTTGATGTCCGAGTAGACTCTTAAACAAATGAGCTCATTATCTCATATTGACTCATTTGAGAACGACCATGCATTTTGCAGTCTCACTCAATCAAGGGGTCCGTAGATATCGCTTCTGTTATGTAAGAGGGACAAATCCTATCTAAGTCACTCACATCCCTCCGCATGATTTATAGTATATCCAATAGTCGAGTTTATAATCACCATATTACATGCAACGTTTGACGACATTAAAACATATAACTTTTCATGTAGGGAACCGTAGTGACTTGAAGTCAAAGAACTATGTACGTCATGTTCACTATGATAACCGTTTCTAACACTCACGTAACGAACCATGCAACGTTCTTATGGTGGGTCAGTCCAGTATATTATTACTTTAATATGTACCCATGTGAAGACTTGATATATCTCATATCCATGACCCATGAGATATGGTCATCAGTCTATGCACATACCAGTCTGTATGTATTATTGTTGTAATTCACAATAATACTTGACCAGGGACATTTAAGAATAATGTTTTGATTACAACCAATAGGATCTCATAATTAAGTCATGCACTTGATATCCCATGGTATTGAACCTACTATTCTAAGGACTTTATTATATTCATTTAATCACAATAACAATAACTGAAATGCCTCATATATAAAATAAATCTCATGATACAATGTAAACTAGTAATGTCAATACACAACTGGCCTCCGGAGTATACACCAATAATCTCCCAATTGTACTAGAGCCAATCAGACATACATCTAATGCCTATAGGTCTAGTGTGAACCTCATGCTTTCGTTGTGCAAGAGGCTTTTTCAGTGGGTCAGCGATGTTATCATCTGTTGGTACTCTGCATATCACCTCTATCGATGATCTCTCGAATGAGATGGAAGCACCTAAGTATATGTTTGGATCGATAGTGAGATTGAGGATCCTTAGCTTGCGCAATGGCCCCATTGTTATCACAGTAGAGGTCCACCTTGTCCACAATGCTAGGAACTACGTCAACTTCAGTGATGAACTTTCTTATCCAAACAACCTTCTTTGCTGCATTGGAGGCAACAATATACTCATCCTCTGTGGTAGAATCGGCTAGTGTTTCTTTCTTTGAACTCTTCCAGCACACAGCTCCACTAGTTAGGCAAAACACAAAACCCAATTGCGATTTGGAGTCATCCTTATTGGACTGGAAGCTAGCATCAGTGTAACGCTTTACATCAAGTTTTTCCTCGACTCCATATACCAAGAACGAATCCTTAGTCCTTCTTAAGTACTTAAGGATGTTCTTGACAGCAGTCCAGTGACTCTCACCGGGATCTAATTGGTACTTGCTCATCATGCTCAAATCATATGTGTCAAGCCCCACTTCCTGATATACGGAAATACCGGCACGTAACAGAGGCTCAGCAAATGATATAAGTATGCCAACTCATATCATCCATAAGCTGTACAATACCAGTAAACTCAACAATGCAATAATAATCACATAAACAAGAATATAATACAATAACCAATATCTGAGATACAAGAACTTACCAAATAGCCTGAGAATATGCAATGCAATAACAACTCCACGAGTTCTTTCAGTAACCCATCGTCTGTACCTGTATAACATAACTCAAAGGAAGATAAATGGATTACCCGTTAAAGCAAGTTGCGGGCCGCAAGTAGTACAAGCAAAATATGAACAAGAACAAGAATATAAGAATATAGAGCAGGAAACAAGGAACATAGCATGAATGGAATGCAACAGGTAAATAGGGTCAAATAAACTGGTAAGCAAGTAAACATGATCAGATAACAGGATCAGGTAATAGATAAACATGTAAACTTGTAACAGATATCAGATAAATATGTAAACTTGTAACAGATATCAGATAAACATGAGAAACAAGTGACAGGAATATGCAGGTGAAACATATTATTCTTAAGTCTTTTATTTAATCCTATATAATGCATCACTCATGCGTCCCATACCATATGGTTGCTGCATACAAACAAGTTATATTTAGATTTAGCGGTGGATTCCATAGGCCGTGTACTCAGGCATCATATAAACAGATAAACAGATAAACCAAAACAGATAAACAGACTCATGAATCATGTAATCATGTATTCATGCAGACTTGTGGGACCCAAGGGCCCCTCCGAGTACACCTTCCTATAGGGAAGAATGCAGTTCGGAAATCATGTAAACAGATAAACAGATAACAAATGGGAAACACGAGCCCCCTTCCGAGTACACTTACTTAAATTGTCCACTACCAGATCTTTTTCTTATACCCTGGCTTGATACTTATTCTTTTTACCAAAACAGACATGAATGTGCAAAATCAGGGACATTTAAACATGATAGGGACTGAAACCAGGTTCAGACTGGTCGGAAAACATGTTCGGGTGCCATAAACAAACTTATAAAATTAAAACAACAAGAACTCCAATTCTGAATAGCAGGACGTTGCTGCACCAAAACTGAAATTCCCACTGCTACAGAAAAGCAATTCAAGATCGGTCAGGAGTTCCAGAAACTAGACTCCTCACCAGTTCTAATATATTTTAAATTCAACATTCCGATAAAAGTAACTAAGTCAATTAGTCTGTTCTTTACGGATTTCCTGTTCTGGCAAAAACCTATGGTACAATTCTTATATTCATAGAATAGTAAAAATTCATTTAAAAATTCTATAAAATTTATGGGTAATGCTACACCTACTACCAAATCTACTACCTTTTCCTTTACTATCTTAGGTGTCACACTATTATTGGATATTTGTTCCACCTACTCTATAATAACCTCCACTAATAGTGTGCCACCTAAGGTAGTAACAGAAAAAGTAGTAGATTTGGTAGTAGGTGTAGCATTACCCAAAATTTATAATCAGGTTCTTAATCATGTTAAGCAACATACTACAATTTATCACGGCATAATAACACTATTAATCTGACTTTCAAATTAATAAACATGTCAATACATTGTAAATCAGAAATCTGAAAATCTAAAGCTAGTAGCATTAAAATGGGATATCTCGCACAACACAGATCAGATTTCAGATCTGTCGGATGTTCTGGAAACTAGACTCAGGGGGCTACAACTCTTATTCATGAAGTTCTAATTTATTTAAACTGAAACTAGGTCAAAACCTGACTACAAGTTGTAGTAGGAAGCAGGGCAGCAACTTGCCGGTTTAATTTAAAGTGATTCTTACTTGCAACATATAGTTTCAAATTCATGTAATTCATGTGATAACAAGGGTATTCATGATCATTTTGCATGGATGGGATTTACAAGAACCGAGTAGAATAATAGATACCAACCGGCCAAGATTTAATCAATATGTAGAAGGAACGAAGAACGAGCTTATGTTACGATGATTCAAACAAAACTACTTACGGGATTCAAGCAAAGCTTGTACATAAACAAAAGAGTTTACAAAGAGAATATTGCCTTAAAATGATGATGATGATTCCAATAATAGTTAGAATAATGGGACGAGCATCCCGACGGCAACACGTGCAAACTACGTGCACAATGACACGTGCAAAGCACGGAACGACAACATGTGCACACAATGGTGACTCACGACACAACGGCAAAAAAACAAGATCAACAACAAGAACAGCAAGTGCGAAAGCTGCAATCGAGCAAGATGACAGCAACAAGTATGAGACAACAACAATGAGCAAGAGGCAGCCAAAGCAAGTGCAGCAAGGGAGCTGTCGGGCAATGGAGGGGGGTCTCGACATACTGCGGTGGAGGCAGCGATCACAGCAATGGGGGACAGAGATGGCGGTGGCTCGGTGGTCGGGAGCTACAGCCAGGGAGGAGGGAGATGGAGCTTTGGCAATGGAAGCAATGATAGAGGCAATAAGGGTTGGCTGCTATCGATGGTGAAGCGGCAACTGTGACATCAAGGTGACTCAGGGGGCTTGGTGATGGTCTTGCTCACGAGAAGGCAAGGGAGAGGATGGCAGCAGCAATGGAAAGGTGACACAACAACAATGATGTGGAGTCTCAGGCAGGGGAGAAGGAGCGATCGACGAGGGCAAGAGCGGAGGAAGAAGACGATGGTGGTTCTGTTGTGTGGTAGGGCGGCAGCGTCGAAGGGCGAGGAAGAAGAGGACGGGAGGAGGAGGGCGGCGGTCGATGATGCTGGAGGGGACGAAGTCGAGGTCAGTGGAGAGCTTGGGGATGGAGGTGGATGGGCTCGAGGGGATGGGTTTCGGGTGGCATTCAGGAGGAAGAAGAAGGTGAAGAGAGAGAGAGAGAGAGAGAGAGAGAGAGAGAGAGGGGGGGGGAGGGAGAGGGAGACTGGGTCGGGGAGAGAGAAAGATAGAGAGAGAGAGAGAGAGAGAGAGAGAGAGAGTGGGGGAGAGTTAAATATAATAATATTAAAATAATGGGGTGAATACGTGGGGGTAGTTAGGAGATATTTGTGGGATTGTGGAGGTGACTGGCTGTTATATGAGAGAGTGGGAGAACGTGAAATTGAGTGGGAGAGATCTGGGGTAATTTTAAACTGGTGGTTGGACTTTGGGTAGGGGGTTTTGGTTTTGGGTTTTGGATAGACTAGGACTTGGGTTTCATATTGGGCTATGGATATGGGCTACACATTAAATTAAAAGAATTAATTAATAATAAGGCTTTGGGTTGGGACTTGTATGTGGGCTAAAAATTGGGCTTTTAAAATAATAATAATAATAATAATAATAATAATAATAATAATAATAATAATAATAATAATATCAAACTGGTTTGGCCTTCCAATATAATGAAGAAATAAACAATTATAGGGTGGGCGTTTGGTTCACAAAATAAATAGGATTGGGCTGGATGTATGCAAATAAATCAAATAATCAATCAAACAATTTTATCGAATGAATTTGGATTTGGATTCAAACAAAATAATCGAATATTGAAAAGAAGAAAATCAGATTCAAATGAATAGTTTGGAAAATAACGAAGATTACAATATGAGACATCTGGACTACATAACATGGCATACATGATAGATCTAATTACAGATGCATATGAAATCTTATTCATGTGGTCTCTTTCATCTTGAGTGGAGAAGGACATTGAGCCTTAGATAGGCTTACACCATGCAACATGGGGAGGATTCCTTTCTTGGACTCTTGCATATTGAAGTGTTTCAATACTTTGTCTATGTATGTACTCTGACTCATGCCAAGTAGTCTCTTTGATCTATCTCTATAGATCTTAATGCCTAATACATAGGTAGATTCACCCAAGTCCTTCATGAAAAATCATTTCCCTAGCCAAGTCTTTACACGCTATAACGTGGAGATGTTATTTCCGATGAGTAATTTGTCATCTACATACAACACTAGAAATACAATTGTGCTCCCACTAACCTTCATGTAGACACAAGGTTCATCTTCGTTTTTGATGAAACCAAACTCTTGATTGCATTATCGAAACAAAGATTCCAGCATCTAGAAGCTTGCTTTAATCCATAAATGAATCGTTGCAGTTTACACACCTTTCCAGCATTTTTCGGAGTGACAAAATCCTCAGGCTGTGTCGTACACATTCTCGAGAAGATTTTCATTTAAGAAAGCAGGTTTGACATCCATTCGCCGGATTTCATAATCATGATATGCTGCAACAACAAACAAGATCCTAATGGATTCAAGCATGGCAACTAGAGAAAAAGTCTCATCATAGTTTACACCATGAACTTTCTTGAAACTTTAGCCACCAACCACCCCTTTATGGTATGCACATTACCATTCATGTAAGTTTTCTTCTTGAAAACCCATTTGTACCCAGTAGGTTTTACCCCTTCAGGTGGGTGTACCAAGGTCTATACTTAGTTGGTATACATGGATTCCATCTCAGATCTTTTGGCCTCAAGCAATTTCTCAGAATTTGGACCTTTTACAGCTTCCTTATAAGTCGTAGGCTCATCCTGATCCATGAATAATATATCACCATGTTGAGTTACGAGAAATCCATATCTCTCGGGTTGATGAGGTATCCTACTAGATTATGTAGGCCTTGTGCTACTTGAGCAGGTGGTTGTTCCACAACAATTTGTGGAGTCTGCTCCATTTCCACAATTGGTTTGCTGCTACATTGCGAAGTTTGAATTTCTTCAAGTTCTATTGTTCTCCCATTGTTTCTTTTGGAGACAAATTCTCTCTAGGAACACAGCAGTTTGTGCGACAAACAATTTGCCTTCGGTCAGATTATAGAAATAGTATCCTTTGGTTTCCTTGGGATATCCTACAAAGAAGCACTTATAAGATTTGGGACCAAGTTTATCAGGGACCTGGCACCTTACGTAGACTTTACAATCCCAAATCTTCATAAAAGACACTAGGATGCCTCCCAGTCCATATCTCATATGGTGTTTCCTGAACCCTTTTAGATGGAACACGGTTAAGTGTGGAAGCAGCTGTTAATAGAGCATGTCCCCAGAAGGAACTTGGAAGATCTGCATGACTCATCATTGATCGGACCATGTCTGACAAGGTCTGGTTCCTCCTCTCAGAGACACCATTCCATTGCGGTGTTCCAGGAGGAGTGAGTTGAGATGTTATCCCGTACTCTTTTAGATGGTCATCAAAATCATGGCTTAAGACTCACCACCTCGATCTGATTGAAGGGCTTTAATACTTTTACCAAGTTGATTTTGTACCTCATTCTTGAATGCTTTGAACGTTTCAAATGGTTCTGATTTGTGTTTCATCAGATACACAAACCCATATCTATTGAAATCATCAGTAAATGTAATGAAGTACTGAAAAAACCCTATAGCCAATGTGTTGAAAGGTTCGCAGATATCACAATGTATGAAACCTAAAAGATCACTTGCCCTTTCACCTTTTTTAGTGAATGGACCTTTTCTAGTGAATGGACCCCAACAAACAAAGTTCGCATACCTCATATGATTCAAAATCAAATAAGTCCAAGAATCCATCTTTATGGAGTTTGGATATGCAGTTCTCATTTATGTGGCTCAAACGACACTGTCAGAGGTAAGTTGGGTTCGTATCATTTGATTTGAACCTCTTAGTGTTTATATTATTGATGAGCATTTCGTGTTACGCACCGAATTCCAAACACAGGTAATTCGTAGCAAAAACAGGATCTTTTACTTCTACTTCGTACAAATTTACAAGGAATTTAAAACTTTGTCATTTACAATATTATTCTTTACAATAACATAGTGTAAATGAATAAGTACAATACAACATATGATAATGGAAGCTCTGTAATCCTATGTCAACCCATCATAGTGACTTCAAGTAAATGCCGAATCCAATCCTGCAACTAGAAAACTGTGGGCACGTCAGTTGCATACAACTGACGCAATGCTATAATATAGCAATTTCATCATCTTAAAAATCACAAACTTGAATGCAAATTTAGAAAAGTGAATATCCTAATTTTGTCAGTGTATGATATGAACATAATGCCTAATGCATACATTTATACTTACGATGACACTAATTCATACTTGTTCGGATTCTATACATCACATACTACATAGGACCAAGGGCAAGCCCTCAACGTACTCCACAACATATGATTTAATCCATCGCTATGCAACCTACTACCATGACTACTACGAGATTTAGATACTTGGCAAGTATTGGCTCATGCCCCGAAATACTACAGATCAATCCCACTCAGCAGATCATTCTGTGGCCTATTTCATCCATCGTCCCGGAATATTGGGGATCATCTCACTCCACAGGTCATCCTGGAGCCCTCATTGCACAAATATCCCATGAGTGTCGCTCCCATCCCAGAATACTGGAGATCAATCCCACTCTGCAGATCATTCTGTAACCTATTTCATCCATCGTTCCGGAATACTGAGGATCATCTCACTCCGCGGATCATCCTAGAGCCCTCATACTCACGTTTGCTCTTGTTTCATCATATCTTCAACTAGTGTATGTTCTTAAGTTAAATTATAGTTACTAAGACTTAAAGCTAGTTTACCCATCAAACTTAAACCAAATCACTGAGAATGTTAGCCCAGACTGGTATCTCAAAGAGAGAGTTAACACACTCTGGCTACGTCTCAAATTTTCACATATCATGACATGTCGGCACTGTAACACCCCGAATTCCATTTATATGTAATTCGTAGTACAACAGGATCTTTTACTTCATATCGTACAATTTTACAAGGAAATTAAAACTTTTTATTATACACATAGTTTGTTTCAAAATTACATAGCAGAAGTTAAATAAAATACAACATGGAATATTTACAACTCTAACATCAACAGCTTTGAAAATGATCTTTAGCATCAATCGTCTTTAAGTCCTTGCCAATCCAAGTCCTGCACTGAAAAATCTGTGGGCACTTCAGTTGTTTACAACCGACGCAATATTATAAAACAACGATCTTCACTATGCCGTAATATAATGATTCTCTTACTTTAGCAACCACAAACTTGACTGCATAATAAAGTGTAAAAGAGTGACTATCCTAAATATTTCAGTGTATGATATGACTTAATGCCTAATGGAGATGTTATACTACAATGACACTAATGCATACTTAATCCCCCGCCATGAAAACTACTCCACATTATTCTATGCATTCCATTCTACATAGGTCCGACGGCAAACACCTACGTAATTCACATTATAGGGTTTAATTCCCCACCATGAAAACTACTCAGTAGTAAAATCAGATTTTAGATATCCCACGAGTACGGATTCCTGCCCTGGAGTCCACCATCAAGCTATATGGAAATCCTTGTCATGCGAACATCCCGCAAGCATCCCTCTAGCCCCGGTATGTAATATCCTAGATTTTTTAAATAATGTTTTTAAGATTAATAATGAATTAAAATGATTTTTGATGATTTAATAAACTTTTTTCTAAAAATTTATCTTTTTACACGTGCAGAACACGTGCAAATATTTTTTTGGGAAGTTCATCAAAAGATTATTTTGGAAAAACTCATTATTTATTATTAGATATTATTTGTGAATTTTCTGGATTTTTCTGATAATTATTTGACCTATTTGCAAATATTACAAAAAGATGGACTTTTTTGCAAAATTGCCACTTGGAGTGAAAACTCCAAATTTTCAGATTTTTGGGCTGCACATGATGCCTAGTCACCTTAAAGGTAAAGATTTTAATTTTTTTAAAAATAAATTTGGTTTATTTTGCAAGTTTTGATAAAGAAGGGTCTTTTTGTAAAATTGCCATTTAGAGGGTAAAAGTTCAAATTCATTTTCTGGATTTTCAAAACAGTGCCGGCTGGTTATAGGATGGTTGTTTTTGTTTTTAAAACTCAATTAAGTTGGTTTTATTCAAATTCCAAGTATAAGGATCTATATATGTAAAGATATATTTTTTTTGATGTATCGGATAGAGCCAAAAGGCTCCAGCCATCAAAATATATAAATCAATTAAACAGTACAAGTACAATTAAATAATCAATGGCTTTACAAGATGTAAAACAGAATAGAGCGAACTAAACAATAATGAAATCCTAACTAGGAGGCAAAGGACGCCTAATAAGGGAGCTAAAATACAACTGAAGAAGCACCCGCTGAGCGGGGATACTAAAGCTTCAGCCCGGAAAGAAATCTCGCGAACAGAGAAAGCGCCACCCTGCCTCACCCACCAGAAGAGCAGAAAGAATAGGAGCGGCGAGCCAAAAGCGGACCCAAGGGCCCTACCACCAAGCAGAATACCAAACTCCAGCGGCAGTCAAAGAGGAGAATCTAATCGGCACAAAGGGAAAACACCAAGCTAAAACTCAACTCAACTGGGCGCCAACTGACGGGCTGACAATACATGAGCTTGCCTGGCGAGGATACGCGCACTCACTCGAGTCGGGTTAAGATTACCGACCAGCTTCTTGCGACGATGCTTAACGGTAGGAGGATGAGGCTCAACTAACGGGGATGAACTCGAAGCTGGGGCAATCGAAAACAAAGCGTCTTTATTGGTGCTGGAAGGGGAATAGTGAACACCAGAAATCTTCGATGATGAATCAGTGATGAGGCTCGAATGGTATGATGACTCCACAATAGGAGAGAGAAAACAGCTCTGAAAAGACTTGGGAAGAAAAGGGAGCAGGAGCAGCGATATCTCCCTTCGGAGCAGATCGATCGAAGAAAGCTCCCTTGAATATAGATAGAACGAGTAGATGCTACTCGAAGAACGGTAAGAGATCATCGACAGTTGGGGCGAAGAAAAGGTCGATGAGCCAAGAAATTTATCGAGAAGGGTAGGAACCTCCAAAAGGTCATCGGCTATGACCGATAGGGGGGGGGTAGAGATGTTGCGAGGCCCAAAGTCTCCCACCGCACTGCGTTGCCCGAAGTGGCAAAAGGAATACGATTTAAACTGAACCGATTTATAATCTAAACTCAACCTCTGCGCAGGAACCACCGCTTGAGAGTGGTGATGGGCTATAACATGACCCAAACGAGGGAAGGGAAACGGAAAAGAAAAGACCTTGCGATCTTTAAAGAGTGAAGAAATATTAGGACGGATAAGTCTCGTAGGAGAATCACAAGGAGCAGGGTACGATCTCGATGTGATCGAAGGTGGAGAAGGAGTAAGAACTGAGGAAATAACATTCTTACCAGGAACACTACAGGGAATCGAAACCAATCCAGCACGCAGCTTGCTTTTCAAAAGAGGGTAGTTAAATATATGTAAAGATATATTTAAAAGAAGTATTTTACAAATCTATTCAAAAACCCTAGATACTATTATTTCCGGCCTATATAGGGTGAGGTGAAGCTATCTCTTTGCTGCACAACACAAAGGGATTTCTTATTATTATTTTCTTGGAGTTTTAAAGCGAGGATCTTGATTTTCTTGCGAAGGAGGGATTTTTCTTATTCTTTATTATCTTTGGTTGATTCTTCAATAAGGTGAGTGACTTGTGTTCGTTTTCTTATTGTTCTAAGCATGTTGTATGTGATGATTTAACTATTGGAAGACATGTTAGATGATGGTATGAAGATATAATGAGTTCTGATGAATTGATGGATTAAAAAGTTAATCTCTTCATGAACTACACTATTGATGACCAAAACCCTAATTTGATAATTTGTGATTGCTAAAGAACCTAATAGAAATCATGAGTAGGATGTTTTCAACCATATTGTTGCTGATTTGAATATTATATATTGAGTTGTATGGAAAGTGAACAAAATTAACTAAAGATGAACTTACTGTGTGTATACATTTATATATGCTCTGTTTTTTGGATTTGATGAAGAAGAACTTGATTAATTACTTGTTGTTTTCGCACATATTCATGGGTAATTTGATGTTAGTAAGTGTGTATGCATTTGATAAGACCAAGAGGAGTTTTTGAACTAAAATGGAATCAAGTTTTTATGTGTTGAAGAAGGGGATTTTCGGGTCTGTGTATGTGCAAACCGAAAAGTGTTTTTTTTTGTGATATTTTGATGTTTTCGATTGGGTTTTGAGTTATATTTGGTACTGAGATGAGATACAACCTTACACTACCCCTTAACATGATTTTACTTATCTATATGCTCATATACATCAACACATATACACATTTATATTATATGTATACTATTTTGAAGGTCTTTGTGAATTTTGACGAAGTTTTGATTGGATTTCAATGGCTTTGGTACCGAGATGATTTTTAACTATACACTACTCCTATTGGGTGAATCCTGATGCTAAAATAGATGCTTAAACTCTATTTGAACATATATATATATATATATATATATATATATATATATATATATATATATATATATATATACATAGCTGATTTGAAATTTTATGTGAAAAATTTATATTTAGAGATCTTGATGTGTTTTGAAGTGTTTTGATAACTCGTACATGTCGTACTAAATATGTTCAAACATCTCAGGAAGTTAGATTTTGATTTTACAAGTTTTAATCGAGTATCGTATGAAAACATGCACAAAATATCCCAACCTGTGTATACAGCAGGTTGCGGTCGACTGCCTTCTTGAGCGGTCGACCATCATGCGTGAATTTTGAAAATTTACAATTGACAATCAACTGATCCTTTTGTGCAGTCGACCGTCAGTTGCTCTGCTGGCTGTTTTGGTTGGTTTTCCCTCGTTTCTTTTGGTGATTATTTTCTCGATATTATAGATTATTACTTTACTGTTTTAAATTATGTTTTTATTACAGATTACAGTATTTTAATGAGAATTATATTTTAGTTATAATTGATGTTTAGATGTATTCTGATGATCTTATTTAAGTGAGTTATATGTGTTTTCAAAAAAAATGATGTTTTAGTGATATCTTCAAAATATGGTTTTCTGTTATTTAATGGATTTAATATTTTATTTAAATTGTGGAATTTTATGAGCACATTAAATGAATTTGAATTTTTGTTGATTTATGAGGTTTTCTTATTATAAACGTTTTGATGATGGATTTGTGAGTTTTACTGAAAGTTTTTGGTATTGATGGTTGAGTTGTGAGTCTTTAGAGATTGTGTGGGACCCTAGATGCCGGCAGTTGAGGTTTTGTGGTTTGGCCAGTTATGGGTGTGTTGTTAATCAGTATAGTTCAGTTCGGTAGGGTACACCAACTCTAGGAGATTCATAATTAATTAATTAACTTAACAAGATAAGGACAGACACTAGATGGTGATATGATGAAATGGGTGCAAACGTGAGTTATGGAATCCAAGATGATCCAAGGAGTGAGATATTCCCTAGTATTCCGGGACGATGGACGTATGGACCACAAAGTGATCTACAGAGTGAGATTGATCTCCAGTATTCTGAGGACGAGAGCGATGCTCATGGGATGTTTGTGCAATGAGGGTTCCAGGATGATCTGTGGAGTCAGGCAATCTCCATTTTCCAGACGATGGACGTAAGGGTCACAGAATGATCTGCGAGTGGGAGTGGCCTCCAGTATTCCAAGGGCGAGAACCAATACTTGCAGAATGTCTAAATCTTATAGTAGTCATCGTAGTAGGATTAGTTGCATAGCGGGGGATTAAACTCTATCAAATAAAAAACGTTAAGGGCTTGCACCGGACCTATGTAGAGTGAGATGCATATAATCCGACAAGTATGCATTAGAGAGTCAGCATATAGCATTGATGTTTTCTTGACTTCTTTTCATGCATGTTGTTTCCTATTTTTCTACACTTGACACTTAGCCTAATTTCACTTGATGTTTTCATGTTTTATCTATTGTTATTTCTTATTTCAATCTTGCTATTAATACATATTGGTTATGACTCTATGTTTCATGTTTTATTTATGTTGCATTTATTTTTATGTCACTCACACCGTTATGGCTGACCCCTATAGTTTTGGGGATTAGGGTTATCTCTAGCCTCATATTTTACAAATAGGTTCCTATACCTTTGGGATTTGGATGCTTGTGCTAAATTGATGTTATGGCTTATGTAAATTGTAAAAGAATGTGTTGTAAAAGAAAGAATTTGTAATTTAAGGTGTTTGTTTTCCGCTGTGCTTTGTAATGAATTAATGTAATAAAAGTTAAAAAATTTTCTCTATGTTTTGGCTATGTTTACTATTACCATTGAGGTTGATGCTGAGAATTGTACCACATATTTCTAAGATATCATATTGAAAATTCGGGGCGCTACACGGTATACGCATATACACTGGAGACCGGCCTCCCAGCCTCCCGACTATTCATGATCCTGGAGTCCATCGTCAAACCAATCATAGTCCCGGATTTAATTAAGGCTCGTCCCCATCGCAAGCAACCACAGTCCCGGAGTCCACCATCAAACTGGGTCTATAGTCTTTGAGTCCATTATCAGACTATATAGAGGCACCCCATTTACCTTTGCCCAAGTTTTATTATATCTCCTAGTGCCTATCCTTAAATTTAAAATATGAATAAATACTTCCACCTAGAGCTAGCTCACCCTCCTACTGGTCTTACACAAAAATACCGAGAGCGACAACCCATATTGGCCACTTCTCAAATCAATTAATCATGATCATTACTTGCCGGCACCTGGGTCTCACTAAGCCTCTAGAACCAACATCTTTTTATGTTTAACATTATGGGGTACGCATACCCTTATTATTCATATTCTCAATTTCATTTATTCATATTTCATTCAAAACCTTCATTTATTCTTATTTATTCATCCAGAAGTAAAATCTCAAACTATTCATTTTCACAATGCACTTTTCATAATCATCTAAACTTCCTTAATACAAAGTTAATTAAGATTAAAACACAATCTCTTTGAGATTCATCATTAAAAATTAATTCCATCATTTTTCTTTGATTTATTTTAAACCAATTTTTAACATCTTTAATCATATATATATTTTTCTTGAGGTCAAATCTCATCTATTACATGAATATGATCTTCATTTCCAAAAATATAACTTAAAAATAGTGAGAAAATACTCTGAATTGTTCTCTTAATATTTTAAAACTCTTATATGATTTTCCCCAAATTTTAAAGATTGAAAAGTCTCAAAATAAAAATTAAAAAAAAACTTAAAAGAGGACACATGGATTCGAACCTGAGATCTCAAGCAAGCAACCAATAGGCCCAACCACTAAGCTAACTCTCAATTGTGCATATAAATTCTTTATATTTATTAAATATCCAAATACAACCCCTGACTTCATTTAAAAAAAAACAAAAACAAAAACAGGGCTAACTCTCTGGCTCGAACCCACGCCCAGAGAGAAACCCAAAGCGCCAAGTTGCGACGCCAGGCACAAGCACGCCCCTGCTAGCCACCGAAGACAAACATCACTATCACTTCTAATTATATATGGGTTTAAAAATCTTATAACTTTATTATCTGTTTATAACCAAATTTTGTTCATTCAACAATTTCCAATTTCCAATCTTTTTTCTCAATTTGTTTGCTCATAAAACGTATTTATAAGTTTACAGAATTAATTTTTCATAAATTTTATTCATATTAGCACCATATTATACCCAATTTAACTCAAATAATCACTTTTATAAATCTATTATTCAAATAACTTTTACAAATCTAGTTTTCATAGGTTTTGGTTAAAAAATTTGAATACATCATGAATGCATTTTCTTTAGAAATTCTCACCCTTCCCATCAACTTTGTAATTCAATTCTAATATCCACACAATTTTCTAAGCACAAAATTTAACGCTTTATGCATACAAATAAAAAATTCTAATCATGGTTTATTAATTGTGCCTAGCAACATACAACATGCTATTGAAATAGAAATTCAATTTAACAACTTAATTTTATCATGATAAAACTTCTGCTTAGCATACAACAATTTTCATGTTTTATTTCTACCAACATTCTAAATATCAACACCGTATTCATCACAACAATCAACTAAAAGTTTATACAAAATATCAAATTCAAACATCACTTTTTCTACACATGTACACTACCATACTTTTGGAAAGTTCAAGAAATCACCTACCCAATAGAAAGTGTACTAGTAGCATTCCCCTTCAAAAGCACTCCAAAGATCCACACAAAAACCAAGTAAAAATCCCACAGAAATAACCAACAGCAAGCAACCCGAAAGCACATCACGTTCACTTTTTTTTTGAAGTTTGTTTTGGTTTTTTTTGGCTGAATAGGAGTAGAGGGTTTGGGTAGGTTTTATAAGGGAATTTAATTAAATATACATTATTGTAATTGACCCACTAATGAAATTAACTACCCAATAATCTATTAATTATCCACTTAAAACAATCAATCATCCACTCACCTCTTCTTCTCCCCTACTCACCCCATGAATGCAGCTGGCCTCTCAATCTCATTTGGAGTGTGCACATTGCACGTGTGCACTTGCACGTGCTTTGTGTACACTCACACAATTTATAATTTATTTTTTTATCGAATGAAAATGGGTATTCTACATGATAAGTTGTATGTAGGTTTTTATTTAAATAATTTTTGTGGGCTATAAAAGAAATTTTAGGCCCATGGGTTTTAATTAAAAATAAATAATAAAATTTTGACAAACAAAATGAGAATAAAAATGTACAAGAGTTTTAGAAAAATTTAGAAATAAAAATGCACATAAAAATATTCAAAATATGAAATAGATTTGATTAACGAGGAAATGTTTATAAATAATCGGAATATAACATACAAAAAATATTTATTTTGATAATGTTACAGATATTCCGCGTAATGGAAAATATACGTAATCGACACGTGTATTGAAAGCACGTGCAATATACGTAAAAATATAAGGATTATAATAAATGTTTGAGTTGACTAAAAATAGGATTGAAATGAGTTTTGAGCAGACGAAAAATGTATAAATAATTGAAATACAGAAATACGTAGGAAAATACGTTACGACTATTACTCGTAACAGTACGAAATACACATGCGTAACACGAGGGGCAAAATTATCATTACTCAATTTTGCGGGGTATTACAGGAACTCTGGGTCTTGCTCAGTCTCTAGAATCCAGCCATCTCAACATAGAGATCAACTAGGTTACATCTAACCTCTTCATAAAATTTTCCATTCATTAAACATCATTTAATTTCTTCTATCCATTCTCTTTGCTCTTATCAATCATAAAGTAACCAACTTCTTATAGTAATATTCAATAACATTATGATGGGTTTTGTAGCGCCCAAAATCCCTTTACCGAAAATTTGAGACACAATCCAGGATTCGAACTTCAAATAGTGACAATCACAGAAAAATACAGGAAAATTAAAACTTTTATTCCATGTAATAGTTACAAATAAAAGTGTTACAATGTCCAATAATATTTTACAAGATTTACAAATTTACATTCAACACTTGAATATTGTCACTTGATGCTTGGACTAACTTGAGCTCTGCTATACCTGTGGATCGGCTTCCGATACCTAAAAGATGGGGAACGTCAATACATATACTGACGCAATGCTGATAATAGCAGCGATCTTCAAACTGGCAACCACAAACCATAATTTATGCAAAAGAGAAAAGTGATGTGAAACAAAGGATTAATGGATTTGGGTTATAGTGCTATTGTATGACATGATCTAAACAATTAAATGCATCAGTCACATGCCTTATTCTAATGCAAGCAAGACTTTGGGAAACACATGCATCCCATACTACATACGCCCCAAATCTAGCCGTCTGTCTCCAATCTTAGGGTTTCGAACCCTCGCCATGCATCCAACTCTTGTACTTGTCCTATTCCTAATAGATTTACCGTTTCTGAGGAGGATGCAGTTATTCGGTCCCGCTCGTTACAACAGTCACTCTAGTGGTGATCGCGTTTGCCAAGTAGTGCCCGGTGCCCGGACCTCACTCAAAAAGCCGCAACGAACTTACAGGTACAAACCTATGGACCCATAACATCAAGATCCATGAGAAAGCAGCCCCATGGTTCGTTCGTGTCCACGCACATAAGAACATGACGGCCTCGAGGGTCAAATCTCCCTTTCCGATAGGAGTTTCTCCCGTTATTTACCTCGGCTCTTCAAGAATTATCTGATCGAGATACGAGATTCGTGATCTCAATACCTGAGAACACAATCCGTATCCCTACGACAAGAAAAGAACATCACCCGACTATGGTCTGCTAGTACTAGTGCAAGTTACAGATATCTAACACATTATTATTATCCAATTTAAATATTAAAACAAGAAGGGTGATATAGGGTTACTCCAACCCTCACATTCGCCTACCGCCCCGTGGCCCCTGGCGATGTATTCCTTGCTCGCGACTTCCCTTATCTTAGATTTAGTCCATGTCCACGACCCGCATTCACCCTCCATTGGCATGATTTGGCGGCACCAATCGGACATCCAACGTCTAGGTGGAAGTTTCCAATTTGCTTAGGGTCGATAGTCGTAGGGTATCACTCTACCCCAATAACTAACTCAAGTCACAAATGTCCTCAACAGGAGTTTAACAACATTAAGACAAGTAATATCACCCATTATCCCCAAATAGTAAGACCATTAACCCTTAATCACAAGAGGCAAAATTGTACTCCTAAACACTTAGTCAAAAATTAGTATTTCAATACTAAGTTGATTATGTCCAGAAATTAGAAGGATCATAACTCTCAAAATATAACTCAGATTTGGGTGTTCTTACCCATGCTGGAAAGCTAAGAATCTAGGCTACAACTCCTAGTTGACCATTGCATCAGATTCATCCATCTAGTTGCTCTAAAAGTCTTACAATCATCAGCCTGTGTACTCCCTGTATAATGACTGCACCTTACCGATAGCATGAAAACCCACTCGCTCATCTGAATGACACAAATCCGGAATCTATGGAAAGCTGGACATGTCTTCTACAACTTCCTAGTTGGTCATATTTCCAAATTATTTCATTTAATACTGTAAAAGAACTCATCTTCCTCAAGTGTACAGAAACGTATATAAGGTGTTTTGCAAACAGAGCCTATAGCCTATAAACTGGTCTTTGTCTCATCTTATAAAAATCATAACTCTTACTATACTTGCAGTAATTTCTTGATACAATACTTGTTGGAAAGCTTGGAATGTCTACTATAACTTTCTAGTTATACACTTTCTCAGATTCTAACTCCACAGGGCTATATAGCTACAAGTTCAACCTTATATCATTTCAGCCCACATACAGCACATAGTTCACTTAAAATCCCATAATAAATCATACACATGTCCAATAGTTATGGAAGTTTAATATTCTGGAACTAGATACAATCAT
This sequence comes from Hemerocallis citrina, assembly GCA_017893485.1. Taxonomy (NCBI): domain Eukaryota; kingdom Viridiplantae; phylum Streptophyta; class Magnoliopsida; order Asparagales; family Asphodelaceae; genus Hemerocallis; species Hemerocallis citrina. The sequence goes on from CM030358.1 coordinate 255,878,869, forward strand.
TCTCAACCTTCATTCAGGGTTCTAATCCCAATACTAAATGCTTAGAGAGGTATGCATGTTCAAACCCTGAACAGAAACGTTCTCTGTTTCCCAGTTCATGATATAGTACACTCAGTACAATTGATTTTTGAAGACACATCAAATGTTGCCTAAAACATTTTAAAACTTTTTCACATGTTCTAGATACACACATGATGCTATGGTAAAATTTTATCCTTAAGATCATGCTCCGAAAAAATCACAAAGTTATTTCTATCTCAGGGTGGGTAAATGACCGAACCAGTCTCTGCCTTACGACCCAGTCAACAAAAGTGATTTATTTAAATTACTAATTAAAATCAGAAAAATCTGAAATAAATCGTGTAGTGTCCTAACATGTATAAGTCCATTCTGTAAAAGTTTCAAGGTCAGATTTTAACTACATTGCTCTCTGGAAATTCAAGAATACAAGCATGCAATTGTGTTTTCTATTTTGAAGTCTAGATTTTGAACAACCTATCTCTGTCAATCAAACCATTACTACTACTAATTTCATTCAAGAATCAAACAAGAAACAAGATTTAGAGTTTAGAGAACTCCCCACTCTTCAATTGAAGCTTGGAATGGTTAGCTTTGGCCTTCTTCCTCTTTCCCTCCTCCAAGATCTCCTTCTTTGATCACCTTCTCTTCCTCTTTCTCTCACTCTCTTCTTTTCTCATGCTCTAGGGAATATTTTTTTCAGAATTTTCTGAAATGAGAGTGAGATAGAGAGAGATCTTAAATGAAGAGGTGAAGTGAGGGGGTGTGTGCTAGGGGTGGCCAGCATGAAATGACAACTGGGGGGGGGGGGGGGGCACTGATCAAGCCAAGTGTCAAAGTGGTTTTCTAGCAAACCATGCTCTTGGCTCATGGTTTCTTGGAGATATTTTTCCCATGGCTCAATTTTAGCCATTGATCAAGATAGAGGTGTGATGAATGGTTAGATTTGAGTGCATGGCAAAAATATTTGATGTAGTATTTTACAAATAAATACTTGCATATGTATCGTACATATATACTAGTATATATATTAGTATCAATTCTCTCATTCATATGCACACTTATGAACATAACCATTCATATATATATATATATATATATATAAATCAAGCAAATTAATTAATAATACAATATATATAGATATTTATATATATAAAAGTATTATTTTATCCGGGGTATTGCATTACTCCCTCCTTAGATTCTTTTTGCCCCAAAATGACACTAGTGGGAGAAAAGAAAAGAAAAACAAACTTTAAAACAATTTCGAATATGAAGTCTTCATACGGCTCTCCGGCTCCCATGTGGCTTCTTCCACGAATTGATTCTTTCAGAGAACCTTGACCATCGGGATGACCTTGTTTCTCAGCACCATGTGCTAACGATCGAGTATCCTGACCGGTTGCTCATTGTTAGAAAGATTAACCTGTAGATCTTCTGAAATTTCTGGTAATCGATGGCTCGGATCCGGGACATATTTCCGTAGCATAGAGACGTGGAACACGTCATGCACTTAGGATTTCGGCCGGTAGTTCCAATTCATAAGCCATCCTGCCAATTCTCTTCAGAATCTTGTATGGTCCAATGTATCTCGGAGCTAACTTTCCACCCTTTCCAAATCGGATAACTCCTTTAGTCGGTGACACCTTGAGAAACACGGAATCGCCTTCCTAAAATTCTAGCTCTCTTCGGTGGTTGTCAACATAGCTCTTCTGCCTGCTCTGTGCTCCTTGCAACCTCTTCTGAGTAAGCTCGATTTTCTCCGAGGTTTGCTGTATGATCTCTGGTTCAAACATCTGCCGCTTTTGTACCTCGTACCAGCAAACGAGCGTTCTGCATCTTCTGCCAAACAATGCTCCATATGGAGCCATACCAATGCTTGCCTGATAGCTGTTATTATAAGAAAACTCTACCAAGGCTAGGTATTTCTCCTAATTACCTCCGAAGTCCATAATGCACGCCCTCAACATGTCTTCAAGAATCTGATTGACTCTCTGTTTGTCCATCAGTCTGTGGATGAAAGGCTGTGCTAAAATCTGTTCTAGTCCCCAATGCTGACTGTTAGACTCTGCTAGAATCGAGATGTAAATCTTGCATCTCTGTCGGATGCTATCGACACTGGCACTCCATGTAGCTTTACTATGTTTTTGATGTAGATTTTGGCCAGCTTTTCAACTGACCAGAATGTCTTCACTGGAAAAAAAATGTGCCGATTTTGTTAATTGGTCTACAATCACACATATCGAGTCATTTACTTTAGGGCTCTTGGGTAATCCAGTAACAAAGTCCATACTGATGTTCTCTAATTTCCACTCTGGAATGGTTAAGGGCTGCAACAATCCTCCCGATTTCTGATTCTCGGTTTTGACTTGTTGGCACGTCAGACATTTGGCTACGAATTCTACTATGTCTCGCTTCATCCCTGACCACCAATAGTACTATTTTATATCTCGATACATCTTGGTGCTCCCAGGGTGAATTGCATGCAATGTGGAGTGAGCTTCCTTCATGATGTCTTCTCTCAACTCCTTGTCCTTCGGTACACACAGTCTGTTACCAAACCATAGTGAACCTTCTTTTATACTGAGTTCGGGCAATTTTCCTTCGTTTACTTGCTTCTTCATGGCTTCGATCTCTGGGTCTTTAGTCTGAGCCTTCTTCACTTGCTCAATCAAGCATGGCTGTAATACCATCTGTGCCAATACTACACTTAAGTGTTGAGTAACTACCTCAATGCCTGCTTGTCGGATCTCATCATCTAGCTCCTTCCTGGTCGCTACAAGCGTACCTATACTTCTCTTCCTGCTGAGTGCGTCTGCTACCACGTTGGCCTTTTCTGGATGATATATGATTTCTGGCCTGATGTCCTCGAGAACATCCAACCGACTCCTCTGCCTTAAATTTAGATCCTTCCGATGGTATATATACTTTAAGCTCTTATGGCCAGTGTATACCTGTAGCGCCCCGAATTTTCAATATAATAAACTCAAAAATACGTGGCACAATTCCCAGCATCTAACTCAATGTAATAGTAAACATAGCCAAAGACAGAATTTTTTTTCAACTTTTATTACACCCATTCTTTACAAAGCACAGCGGAAAACAAATACCTTGAATTACAATTTCTTTCTTTTACAACACATTCTTTTACAAATTGTATAAGCCATATTTTCATTCTACTACATGCATCCAAATCCCAAGCTATAGATATCTACCTGTAAAACATGAGGCTAGAGATAACCCTAACTCCCAAAACTACAGGGGTCAGCCGTAACGGTGTGAATGACATCAAAAGAAATGCAACATAAATGAAACATAAAGAATAAAGTCATTATCAACACATACCAATAGTAGTAACGAATGGAAGATTAATTAACAATAAATAAGGCATGAAAACATCAAGTGAAACTAGAATAAGTGTCAAGTGTAAGAAAACAGGAAACCACATGCATAAAACCAAGTCAAGAAAACACAAATGCAGTATGATTACTCTCTAATGCATACTTGTCGGATTCTATGCATTCCATACTACATAGGTCCGGTGTAAGCCCTTATCGTTCACCACTTTATAGGGTTAAATCCCTCGTTATGCAACTAATCCTACTACGGTGATAGAAACAAGATCTACATTACTCCGCGAATAGGCCTGACAACCCTTGACGCGCAAGCATCATGTAAGCATAGCTCAAAAACCGGCGAGTCACCTCCCTGTCGTGTACCCCACGAATAGGTCTGCCGACCCTCGACGTGCAGATACACAGTACATCCCGTGAATAGGCCTACTGACCCTCGACACGCGAATGCACGTATGTTCCGTGAATAGGCCTGCCGACCCTTGACACGCGAACATACCAACTGTCCTCTTGGAACAAAACAACACACAATCCTGGATTGCATCCGTTGGACTAACCCCTAGAGCATATACTTACGTTTCCCAAGTTCTATCACATCTCCACTAGTGTTTGTCCTTAGGCTGGTTATTATTAATAAAAACATAATTTTCTCCTCTCTAGAGTTAGTGTATCCTGCCCGACTTAATTCCAACAAAACAACTCCAAGACCCAACTGGTCAAAATCCACAAACTCTCATCTGTCGGTTTACAGAAATCCCATTTAACTCCTAGAGACTCACAATTCAAATATCAACACAAATTCCTTCAATAAAACTCTTAATTTCATCATCAAACGTTTATATTAAGAAAACAACTTTCAAATCAACAAAACCCAAATTTATCCAATATGCTCACAATTTCCAGAATTGAAATAAGATATTAAATCTTCCAAATAACCAAGATTTTTATTTTGAAGTCGTAGAAAATCACAAAATACCCATATCTTGAAATCCATATATATTTCGCTTCCTAAAGTCATAAAAATACAAATTTAAATTCTATTATAATTAAAATATAACCCTCTATAAAATACAGCAATTTGGAGTAAAAATAACATCTAAAATAGTATATCAATAATCCATAAGTTCGAAGAAATAATCGTTCAAGAAAACAGCAGAAAACTCCACGAAACAGCACATACAGCAGCTGTCGATCGACTGTCAAAACAGTTCAAAAATACGACGGTCGACCGGCATGCTTAAAATTGAAAATCTCGCAATTGACAATCGACTGTCATTTTAGTGTAAAAAATGGACGGTCGACTGTCGGCTAATACTCAGACCACTTTAAAATTCGTGCACTTTAACTAATACTTCGATTATAATCTTTAAAAGCATAAATTTGTAAAAACATAAATCTTGAGATGATCAATTACAACTTGTTCAATATACTAGAGTTTATAAAACAAATCAAATTCTCGCCGAATTCATAAAAGATCCAATTTTCATCAAGTTTCTTCAAAACAGGAATAAAGATGTGTATATGTACATATATGTGTTTATATATCAGTTTTAAGCTTCAAGAAACATTCTATAAGAGTAGTATAAAGTTTATTTCGATCTCACTATCAATACAAATCAAGATTCAATCGAAACTTCACAAAACATCCAAAAATCAATTTCGGATAAACGATGTCAGACCCGAATTAGAAAATTTGATTCAACCCTTCAAGACTTAATCTTTTTTATCCAAAAACCCCTTTTGCAACATTTTTATACTCGTATACAACTAGTTAAATTGGTTTACCCCTGATTATAAGACTCTACAACATGCAACAGTCAAGTTTCATCCCATCCGAAATCAAACAACAGATATACATATATGCACACACAGTAAAGGTCTTTTGTTCACTTTTATGCATTCTAACTTTTACAATCCATTATATATCATCAAATTAGCAAGTAAATAGCACATCCATGAGTTATATTAAATTCTTAACATTCCTAAGTCATCCATACACACTACAAAAGATACTCAATTTACCGGCGAATCTTCCCCGGCGTTTTACTAGTAGCGCCGGGGTAGGGAGCGAATAGGAATTGGGCACCAGATGGGAAGGTTATACACCGGTGGCCGCTTTAAACCGCCGGGCAATATTCGTATTCACCGGCGTTTTTTTTAAAAATGCCGGTGAAGTGTATTATTCACCGACGGTTTAATAATAAACGCCGGTGAATATACCGATACATTCACCGGTGTGTCTAATTGAAACGCCGGTGAATAACCTTCGATAAATCCCGCGAATCCTAATCTTTCGCTCGCCATTTTCCGAAACCCAAAAAAAAAAGGGGGCGCTTCGTTTTCCCTCCTTCCTCACTCTACTTCCCGCGCGTTTGCCTCCGCCGCTTCTTCCTCTTCGACAGCCTTCTACCTTTCGTCATCGTCCCTTCTTCCCTTCGTCATTTTCGATTTCCCTCCTCCCTCTCTCTATTTGGAGGTGAATCGGCGATCGGAAACCACCGTGTCGCCCCGCTCTCTCTCTATCTCCTACGCCCCCACGCTCGTTGCCCCGCTCTCTCTCTCTCTCTCTCTCTCTCTTCGGTATCATCTCTTGATTTCCCTTATTTTTCAAAAAAAGCATGTTTTTTCAGATTATGCATCTTGATTTCCTTAACATGAATGGTTTAGTTGGGATGAAGAATGAATAGAAAAATATATGCTTAGATACTGGAAATTTTCATCTTCTTTTACTGTTAATGAAGCTTATTTCATGCATCTGATTGTCATCTTGGCATGTTTTTTTGACCAAAATGGGTTCACTGTGAACTGAGGATGGTATAGCTATATGCCAAAATCCTCCGGATATGTACAACAATTGGGTTTTAGATTTAGTTGGGCTAAAGAATTAGTAGAGCAACATATATGCTCAGATAATGGAAATTTTCATTTTCAAATACTATTAATGAAGCTGATTGCCATCTTTGGCATGATTTTTTAACAAAAAATGGGTACACTTCCAAACTAAGTACGCTGCTAGTATCCTCATCTTCTTTTACTGTTAATGAAGCTTATTTTCATGCATCTGATTGTCAGCTTGGCATGTTTTTTTGACCAAAATGGGTTCACTGTGAACTGAGGATGGTATAGGTACGTATGCCAAAATCCTTCGGGTATACACAACAATTGGGTTTTAGATTTAGTTGGGCTAAAGAATTAGTAGAGCAACATATATGCTCAGATAATGGATATTATCATTTTCAGATACTGTTAGATAAACTGATTGCCATCTTAGGCATGATTTTTTAACATAAAATGGGTACACTTCCAAACTAAGTATGCTGCTGGCATCCTCATCTTCTTTTACTGTTAATGAAGCTTATTTTCATGCATCTGATTGTTATCTTGGCATGTTTTTTTGACCAAAATGGGTTCGCTGTGAACTGAGGATGCTATAGGTACGTATGCCAAAATCCTCCGGATATGCACAACAATTGGGTTTTAGATTTAGTTAGGCTAAAGAATCAGTAGAGCAACATATATGCTCAGATAATGGATATTTTCATTTTCAGATACTGTTAGATAAGCTGATTGCCATCTTAGGCATGATTTTGTAACAAAAAATGGGCTCACTTCCAAACTAAGTATGCTGCTAGCATCCTCATCTTCTTTTACTGTTAGTGAAGCTTATTTTCATGCATCTGATTGTCATCTTGGCATGTTTTTTTGACCAAAATGGGTTCATTGTGAATTGAGGATGGTATAGGTACGTATGCCAAAATCCTCCGGATATGCACAACAATTGGGTTTTAGATTTAGTTGGGCTAAAGAATTAGTAGAGCAACATATATGCTCAGATAATGGGTATTTTCATTTTCAGATACTGTTAGATAAGCTGATTGCCATCTTAGGCATGATTTTGTAACAAAAAATGGGCTCACTTCCAAACTAAGTATGCTGCTAGCATCCTCATCTTCTTTTACTGTTAGTGAAGCTTATCTCATGCATCTGATTGTCATCTTGGCATGTTTTTTTTACCAAAATGGGTTCGCTGTGAACTGAGGATGGTATAGGTACGTACGTATGCCAAAATCCTCTGGATATGTACAACAATTGGGTTTTAAATTTAGTTGGGCTAAAGAATTAGTCGAGCAACATATATGCTTAGATAATGGATATTTTCATTTTCAGATACTGTTAGATAAGCTGATTGCCATCTTAGGGATGAATTTTTTAACAAAAAATGGGTGCACTTCCAAATTAAGTATGCTGCTAGCATCCTCATTTTTTTTACTGTTAATGAAGCTTATCCCATGCATCTGATTGTCATCTTGGCATGTTTTTTTGACCAAAATGGGTTCACTGTGAACTGAGGATGCTATAGGTACGTATGCCAAAATCCTCCGGATATGCACAACAATTGGTTCACTGTGAAAAATATATGCTTACATACTGGACATTATCATTTTTCTTTTACTGTTAATGAAGCTGATTTCATGCATCTGATTGGCATCTTGGCATGTTTTTTACCAAAATCATGCCTAAGATGTACAAGAATTGGGCTGAACAAACCTTGTGCAGGTTTCTTTTAGCGCTACAAACATCAATGATTTAGTTGGGATGAAGAATTATTTTAGAAAAACTTATTAGTAGCCATATTAGTTTCTTTTGTTTAGTATTATTATTATTATTATTATTATTATTATTATTATTATTATTATGAGATAAGTAAGTGATTATTAGTAGCCATGAACAGAATAGTTCGTGAGTCATCAGATCTTCTTGTTACCGTAGTTACAGCACGACGCGCTCATTATTCGGCCGATTCCTCTTCATCAGCAAAATACCCTTTACCATCATCATCTCCTTGAACGGAAAGCCAAATACAGGGGAGACTATAGCTGAATTTTTTTACACTCGAACACAGGGTGTGCGATAAAATACCACTAAGGTGGTTGTGATAATTTCCACAAAAGGTAGTTTAGGGTTAGGTGAATAGAGTAGATTGTGTTAAGATTTAATTTTTTTTCGTACATTTTTTTGAAACCACAATTTCTTTATTTTACAGTTAAAGATTATATCGTTTATTTATTTGCAGTTAGGGATGGTTTTCAAAAAGGTGAAATTTAATATACAAAATGCCTTTTACTGTTATTACTATTTAATATATCAAATTTTGATTTCAGATTGTGTGCTATTGTTATAATGGATAGAAGTTGGATTAGAAAACCACGATTATTCAAGGAGTACCGTGATGGTATTAAAGATTTTATTATCTTTGCCAAACGACATTCCCGTGATCCCAACCTAATCCTTTGTCCATGCCTCCGGTGTACAAATTGTAATTTGAGGACATGTGACGTAGTACATACACACTTGGTTGTCAACGGTTTTCTTCAAGGGTACACAAGGTGGTTTTGTCATGGAGAGGAACATACGTCAGCTCCTGTTCGTCCGGTTGTATTAGAAAATGAAGATGAGCCCTTAGTGAACGAAGACTTAAGCGTTTCCGATGAGATGCATGCTTTGTTGCAAGATGCCATGGGGATTCCTAATGTTCCTTTCCACACCAATAACCCAACAACCCAAGTTCACAATGAGTCAACAGAAACAAACCATATTGGTGGTGGGGTGGACGAGGAAATGTCTGGCCCCGCCCCTGAAAATAATAAGCAGCAAGAATCCTTCGCTAAGTTACTTGAAGATGCTAGTACTCCGTTGTACCGCGATTGCACCAAATTCTCTAAATTCTCATTCATTGTCAGACTATTTCAGATTAAATGTTTAAACGGGTGGTCTGCTAAGTCCTTCACTATGCTACTTGAATTGTTGAATGAAGCATTTCCTGAAATCTGTATTCCAAACTCAGCCTATAAAATTAAAAAATTCCTAAGTTCTTTCGATCTAGGGTATGAGAAGATAGCAGCATGTCCAAATGACTGTATGCTTTTCACGAGTGGTAAGGAAAGTCTGGAGAATTGCGAAGTGTGTGGTTCTTCGAAATGGAAAGAAAGACCAAATCAAGATGAGGGAGCCAGTGGATCTACTAAGCGAAGTAGGAAAAAGAAGCCTACCAAAATACTGCATTACTTTCCTCTGATTCCTAGGCTACAAAGGTTGTTTATGTCTACGAAAACTTCTTCTGATATGAAATGGCATGCTGAAGGTCGCACTAATGATGGGATTCTTAGACATCCTGCTGATTCTCAATCTTGGAAAAAATTTGATGAAAGATATCCTGATTTTGCAGAAGATCCTCGGAATGTGAGACTTGGACTAGCTAGTGATGGTTTCAACCCTTTCAGGCAAATGAGTAGTACATATAGCATATGGCCGGTTGTGTTAATACCATACAATTTGCCGCCTTGGAAATGCATGAAGCAGTCCTCATTTATTTTGTCCATGATAGTTCCTGGACCGAAAGGTCCTGGAAATGATATAAATGTGTACCTACAACCGTTAATAGATGAACTTCAGAAGTTGTGGGTGGGTGTTCCAACCTATGATGCTGTGGCTAAAGAAACATTTTCTCTTCGGGCCGTGTTGTCTTGGACAATCAATGATTTTCCAGCATATGCAAATTTATCTGGATATAGTACTAAAGGACGTTATGCATGTCCATGTTGTGCTGACCAAACTAGTTCAAGGTGGTTGTACAATGACAGAAAGTTTTGCTATATGGGTCATAGGAGATGGTTGTCTGACACACATATATTTCGGGCAGAGACAACGACATTTGATGGTACCGACGAGTGGGAACATGCTCCTGGGTCTTCTTCTGGTTCAGATATTTTGAGGCAGGTAGATAGTCATCAATTCAAATATGGAAAAGAACCAGAAGTCAGGACAAAGGGCAAGAAAAGGACAAGGCCGGAGCTAGGTGAGGAGACCGATCTATATGGCGAAGATGAGGATCAAAACATGATGAGTTTAGGTGCATGGAAGAAGAAGAGTATTTTCTTCAAGTTGCCGTATTGGAAATTCAACTTATTGCGATATAATTTAGATGTGATGCATATCGGAAAAAATATTGGTGAAAATTGTATAGGTACAGTTATGGGAGATGACCGAAAGACAAAGGACAATCTCAAGAGCCGACTTGATTTGAAGTCAATGGGCATCCGACATGAGCTGCACCCAGAAGAATTACCGAACGGGAAAGTACTCCTACCTCCTGCAATCTATTCAATGTCAAAATCGGAGTTGGAATTGTTTTGCAAAGTACTACTTGAACTTAAAGTTCTTGATGGCTATTCTTCTAACATGGCAAGATGTGTCAACTTTAAAGAGAAGAGGCTTCAGGGTCTAAAGTCACACGACTACCACATCCTAATGCAGGATTTCCTTCCTGTGGCCCTAAGGTCTTCAATGTGTGAGCAAGTCACTACTGTCCTGAAAGATCTTTGTAGCATATATAAAGGTATTTGCTCAAGAATGCTTCGTGTTGAAGATATTGACCAATTGGAGCAGCAGGCGGCATTGACACTTAGTAAAATGGAGATGATATTTCCTCCATCGTTCTTTACTATAATGATTCACTTGATAATCCACCTTGCTGGTGAAGCCAGAATCGGCGGTCCTGTTCACTATCGGTGGATGTACCCCATTGAGAGGTAAAAGAATTCATTCATCTTACGAAATTGAATTTTCAAAAGCTCATTTCTTTTAATCCCCTAATCCGCTCTAATTCATTAATTGTACATGTTCAGGTACCTATACCGGCTAAAGGATTATGTGAAAAATAGAGCATATCCTGAAGGGTCAATAGCTCAGGGATATCTATCAGAGGAGTGCTCACATTTTTTTTCCAGGTATTTGCCGGGAGTGGAGACATCTTCGAGTAGACCACGTAGAAATCCAGACATTTCCAACCTTGATGGTGCTCAATATCTTTTTGATACGCTGGCACTACTGTTGGTAAAGTTGATGCATTTGAGCTCGATAGCTTAGCGTGGGAACAGGCACATCGATATGTGCCAGACCACCATGCATCAGTGGAACCATTTCGAAAGTAAGTTGCTTTTGAATTTAAATCGAATACAGTGAAAACCGCGGAGTTCGATATTAACTTACTTTTGTTATTCCTAATTTCAATTGCTTGTTTTTTAGCGAATTTGTCAGGGACATCAAACGAAGGGCTAGACCAAGAAGACTACCACCACGTGAACAAAACAAGTTGATGAATGAAAAATTTTATAAGTGGTTTGAATCTCATGTAGGTGAATTACAGTTATGCAAGTTAATCTTTATTATATCTACATTTTCTATGGTGCTGATACGATTTGCGCAAAATTAATAGGTACATTCTTTGGGTCCTGAAGGTGCGTCATCTGAAATACAAGTACTTGCCAAAGGTCCCTATCAGATGGTCAAAAGATACGGAGGATACATATTCAATGGTTTTAGATTTCGTACTAAGGATCGTGAATGTAATTTGAAGTCTCAAAATAGTGGAATGGTAGTGACGTCTAAGACTAGAAGTTATGCTTCCAAATCGGACACGAGGCCTGTAGATGGAGATCTCGACTACTATGGAGTGCTCACGGATATCATTGAGTTGAATTATTTTGGCCATTTTCGTGTTGTCTTATTTCGTGGGGATTGGGCTGAGTTTGATAGGAATTTTGCTAACAACAAGGATAAGCTTGGCTTCACAGTTGTAAACTTCTCAAAATTGATTCACATCGGTACACACATTAGCCATGAGCCATTTGTGTTTCCATTCCAAGTGCAACAAGTGTTCTACATTGAAGATCCAACCCTGCCAAAATTATATGTGGCTCTCCCTATGCAACCAAGAGATGTATTCCAACTGGGCGATACTTCAGAAGATGAAGACGGTGAAGACATGAACAGTTACATTGCTTCTGAGTTTCCTGTGTTTGATGTAAACACAACCGACGTTGGAATTTGCGGGACTTGGCTCCGCAAGGATGGAGAAGAGGACGATGTATTGGAAGATGTCGTATTGTAGTTTACTTGATTTTCAATCTCAATATTATATGTCTGTAATTTTCGTGTCTTAAATCTTGTTGTAATATTATGTCTGTAATTTCGAACATGTTCATTGTGAATTTAATACACCGATTTAATTATCTTTCTATTTTCTACTGCTTGGTATTATTTACATTAAACTATGCTTAGTGTCATTTGAACCAAACTATCATTGTAATTTAATTTGTTACAAATCTCATTTTTTTAATTTTTTTATAATTATGTTGGTTTGTTAATCCTACTAAAGTACAAATTTTATGATAGTTATTATAAACATGTTATTAATTAAATTTGCATCTCTAAGGAAGTTATTGAATCCTTGACAGGTACAACATGCCGAGGCGTGGAAAGAGGGTAAATATAAATGATGGCAACGAGAGCCATGGGGATGAGCAGCCACTAAATAATAGTGGCAGTCAAACATATGAGGGTGAGGGTAAACGCCGCCCACTGGCAAAAAACATCGGCAAGTCTTTAAATTGGTATTTTTAAAGAGATTATGGTCTTGAATGCATGAAAGACACGTACTAGTATTTGTGAGTCTGCATTGTGGCTATCGTCTATAAGCATTTCGTCTATGTTTCTGAAGTAGGCTGTGATTAGAAAGAAAGGCCTGGAGTGGAGATCTGGAAACCCAAATAGAGACATCTCGTTTATTATAATCTATACTTATTGTTGGACCAACCCCCTCTTGCTGTCGTTGCTGATGTCTCTTTGTGTGCATGTGTTGAAGAGAATGAAGGGATGAGAGAGAGTTGAGGAAAATGACGCTATGTTAGCCTGGTGTATCCTCATTCTCTACCATCCCTCTTTCTGGCTCCCTATATGGCTTCTATATTAAATTGGTTTCCTTCCACGATGACAGTCCGTAATACTACACTTGATATGAGCCATGTTCATAGCTGCACCCTATTGCATACTCACAAACAACTAATACATGTCGTTCATGCATTGTATGACCAACCCCACTTTGGCACATAACATGGTATAGATGACATTGTATGACCTGCAAACAAGATTTGTTCAGCCGTGTTGTTGTACTGATTTGGAGGATTTTGGTATGCTAGCAACATACTTAGTTTGGAAGTGAACCCATTTTGGTTAAAAAATCATGCCAAAGATGGCAATCAGATGCATGAAATCAGCTTCTTTAACAGTATCTGAAAATGAAAATTTCCATTATCTGAGCATAAATGTTTTTTTAACAGTGACTGTGAATAATTGTTCTTAATTGGGCTGTGATTAGAAAGAGACGAGTTGGAGTGGAGATCTGGAAACCCATATAGAGATATCTTGTTCATAATAAATTATTATTATTGTTGTTCTTGTCGCTCTTGCTGTTGTTGCTGATGTCTCTATGTGTTCGTGTGCGGAAGGAAAAGAAGGGATGAAAGAGAGATGAGGAAAATGCTGCTATGTTAGCCTGGTGTATCCTCATTCTCTACCATTCATCTTTCTGGCTTCTATATTTGGTTTCCTTCCACGATGACAATTCCTTAAAACTACACTTGATATGAGCCCTATTCGTATTTTTCTTCAATGAAGAATTGATCAATGCCTACAATCTCCATTCAAAACCCAATTGTTCTATATTTGGTTCCCTCTTGCTGTTGTTGCTGTTGTTGCTGATGTCTCATCTTCTTTTACTGTTAGTGAAGCTTATCTCATGCATCTGATTGTCATCTTGGCATGTTTTTTTGACCAAAATGTGTTCGCTGTGAACTGAGGATGGTATAGGTACGTATGCCAAAATCCTCCGGATATGCACAACAATTGGGTTTTAGATTTAGTTGGGCTAAAGAATGAGTAGAGCAACATATATGCTCAGATAATGGGTATTTTCATTTTCAGATACTGTTAGATAAGCTGATTGCCATCTTAGGCATGAATTTGTAACAAAAAATGGGCTCACTTCCAAACTAAGTATGCTGCTGGCATCCTCATCTTCTTTTACTGTTAGTGAAGCTTATCTCATGCATCTGATTGTCATCTTGGCATGTTTTTTTGACCAAAATGGGTTCGCTGTGAACTGAGGATGCTATAGGTACGTATGCCAAAATCCTCCGGATATGCACAACAATTGTGTTTTAGATTTAGTTGGGATAAAGAATCAGTAGAGCAACATATATGCTCAGATAATGGATATTTTCATTTTCAGATACTTTTAGATAAGCTGATTGCCATCTTAGGCATGATTTTGTAACAAAAAATGGGCTCACTTCCAAACTAAGTATGCTGCTAGCATCCTCATCTTCTTTTACTGTTAGTGAAGCTTATTTTCATGCATCTGATTGTCATCTTGGCATGTTTTTTGGACCCAAATGGGTTCACTGTGAACTGAGGATGGTATAGGTACGTATGCCAAAATCCTCCGGATATGCACAACAATTGGGTTTTAGATTTAGTTGGGCTAAAGAATAAGAAGTCTCAACATATATGCTCAGATAATGGATATTTTCATTTTCAGATACTGTTAATGAAGCTGATTGCCATCTTTGGCAAATTTTGATTGGGCTGTGATTGGATTGTTTAGTGGCTGTTGTCTATGTTCTTAATTAGGCTGTGATTAGAAAGAGAGGGCTCGAGTGGAGATCTGGAAACCCATATAGAGACATCTTGTTCATAATAATTTATTATTATTGTTGTTCTTGTCGCTCTTGCTGTTGTTGCTGATGTCTCTTTGTGTTCGTGTACTGAAGGGAAACAAGGGATGAGAGAGAGATGAGGAAAATACCGCTATGTTAGCCTGGTGTATCCAAAGTCTCTACCATTCTTCTTTCTGTTTCCATTTCTGGCTTCTATATTTGGTTTCCTTCCACGATGACAGTTCCCTAAAAATACACTTGATATGAGCCCTATCTTATTTTTCTTATTTTTCTTATATTTGGTTTCCTTCCACGATGATAGTTTCATGGATTGGCTGAACAATCCATGAAAGACATGCTTAGATACTGAATTTTCATTTGTTTTACTGTTTTAGATAGGGGATATTCCCAATCAGAGGAGAATATTAAGGTTTCAAGTTAAATACTAAATTTTCATTTGTTTTGTTGTTTTAGATATATTTAAAAACAAAATTAAGTACTAGATTTTTAGCATTGCAATGTAATTATTTTACCTCTGTAGATATCATTAACAATTCCATTTGTAATTGGCACTTTGATCTTATAATTTAAGATACAGGTAGATTTTTTTGCAATTCAAAAAATATGTATATTCTGTATTGTGGTCTACTGTTGAATTAAACTATTGTTTTTTCTTCTTCACAGAGCGGTCGCCCAGATGAAGGAAATTCTGATGATCAGAACTGAAGCTACTCGAGGGGTATGAATCTGCGGTCCTCTTTGCTGTTCTTATGTCCTCCTGCTGTATGGTTCTTGTTCTTATGTCCTCCTCCTTGCTGTGTTATATCAGACTGGTTTTTTTTTATGAGAGTTATGTCAGACTTTTAATTTGGGATATTTGTCAGACTGGTTTGTTTGGATATTTGGGATGCTAGTCCCTATATTAATTTGTTACTTATGACACAATCAATGAATTTGGACGTTGATATGACACGTGTGAAACTTTATTATCATTAATTATTCTTGTGTTTGGTTGTGATTTGCGCAGTAATATGCAACGAAATTGGTTGAATCAGTTGTGAATTAGTTTACAGGTTTTGTAAATGAAACTGTAAATTGAAATCGAACGGAAAACCGGAGTATCGAAAATAAATGGGCATAGCTAGACCGGCGTTTCAAAAAACGTCGGTCTATCTAATCAATTTGTTGGAGTGTGCGTTATACCGGCATTCCCACACACGCCGGTGTATGTCGTCAGCTGCCGGTGTTTTTTGGTCGCGTCGGTGATTGTAAGCAGGGAAAACCGGGCACTCATAAACGCACATACACCGGCGGTCTATGACCGCCAGTATACTTTCATTCTACACCGGCATTTATGGAAGCGCCGGTGAATGAATAAATACCGGCGGTTTACGGCCGCCGGTGAATGTATATAGGGTGTAAAAGAACGGCACTCAGAGACCCCCATACACCGGCGTTTTCTGACCGCCGGTGTAGTTTTAACATTTACCGACGTCCAGTAAAACCGCCGGTGTATACCCCTTCCTTTCTGCGATGCTCGCTTCGGCGGCATTTGGACCGGCGCTATTATAAACGCCGGTGTAAGTTTCACCGGCGTAAAAAAATGCCGGTAAAGACGTAAAAAACCGCCGGGAAATCGAGTATGTTTTGTAGTGACATAGATTTTTATCATAACATTCATAAAAATCCTACTTTTAACCATCCATCCATCCATCAATATATTCATTATATCATCATACTATCCTCTAGCATGCATCCTACTAAACACCACATACAACATGCATAGAACAATACAAAAACAAGCATATGTCACTCACCTTATTGAAGAATCTACCGGAGATAATAAAGAATTAAGAAAAGTCTTTCCATTCGCAAAAATCCAAGATCCTTGCTTCGAAACTCCAAGAAATTAATAATAAAGATAACCCCTTTATTTTGGTGCAACAAAGAGACAGCTTCTACTGCTCTTATAACAGGCCGAAATTCAGTTTCTAGGGTTTGAGAAGATTTTGCAAAATATTCATTTAGAATATATCCTTACATATATAAATCTTTATACTAGGAAATTAAGTTAAACAATTCAATTGAGATTTAAAATAAAAAATAACCACCCAGATCTGGCCGACACTGGTTTCAAACCCAGAAAAATAAGTTGTGTAATTTTGGCTTCTAAGTGGCAATTTTGTAAAAATGCCCTTCTTTAACAAATTTGCAAAATAAAACAAATCTATTAGAATAAAAGTAAACTCTTTACCTCTGAGTTGGCTATCCATTATGCTCAGCCCAGAAAAATTAAAATCTGGAGTTTTTACTCCAAGTGGTAATTTTGCACAAAAACCCATCTTTTTATAATATTTGCAAATATGTCAAATAAAAATTAGAAAAATGCAGAAAATTCATAAATAATACCTACTAATAAATATTAGGTTTTCCCAAAATTATTTCTGACTTTGAACTTCCCAAGAAAATATTTACACGTATTTTGCACGAGCAAAAAGATAAATTTCAGAAAAATATTTATTAAATCACCAAAAATCACTTTAATTCTTTTATTAATCTTTAAAAAGTAATTTAAAAAATAAAGGGTGTTACAATATCTCCACCTTTGCTCCATAGATGTAATGTCTCCATGATTTCAAGGCGAAGATTATGGCTGTAAGCTCCAAGTCATGAGTCGGTAGTTCTTCTCATGTGGTCGGAGTTGTCTTGATCCATAAGCTATGACCTTGCCTTCTTGTATTAGCACACATCTGAACCACAAATATGATGCGTCACTGTAGATGACATAGTCTTTATCCGCCTGAGGCAAAACCAAGATTGGTGCAAGGATTAATCGGTTCTTCAGTTCATGGAAACAATCTTCACACTTCTTTGTCTAGTCGAAATTTTGGTTCTTCTTGGTCAAAGCGAATACTCTTCCTTGACGCATCAGCTTCTTCCCTTTTTCGGTTGTTCCCGACCCTGCCTTGTTGCTGTTCCTTAAATTTTGGGGACAATTTAGCTTGATGTGCCATTTTGTGCGCACTAGAAGCATCTCTATACGTTGTTTCTGGGGCATTAATCCGTATAGTGCCCCTGATCTCCACAGAGAAAACAGTTTTCGGGCTTGTACTCTCCTGCCATAGCACTGGTTTTATGAAACTTCTGGCTCTTGCCATGCTTCTTGAATTTGGATGCTAGGGTGGATCTCTTTCCCTTGTTCCAAATCTCAGCTCTCCCTTGCGATGATTAACACTAACTGTAACTCCTGTTTTCCATTTTCTGTATTTTGGGTGTATTTTTTTTCTTTTCGTGTATTTATTCATTTTTTACTCTTCTGTTCCTCGGAACTGTATATTGTTCTTCGTTCTCAATAATAAATCCAACTATTTTGATCTTTGACTCTATTTTGTGGCCTTGAATATTTTCTTGATTTGATTCTGATCTTTCTGTCCTAATTTATTGGCTCCGATTTAAATTGTTTTGCTCCAATTAATTTTGTTCATGGCCTATTCGATTATTGTTTAAATCATATTCTAATTCTTGATGGATCTTTATACCCTTTTTGCCTTGTGGATCTTTTAATCTATTATTAAACCCCTAAATCCTATTCTAAACCCTATTGGATCCATTACCCGTTAACCATGCACCCAATAAACCGTCACCGACATTCACCAAAATCCTAACTATCCTATATATAAATACCCCCACTGTTTCATCTACCCTGTATATCTCCCCCTTCACGAAACAACCCTAGTCACCTCTCCCCAGTGTTCTCCCGAATGCAACCCCATCAACCCGGTGTTCCTCCGTTCCTTTCCTCCCTTCTCCTCTCGCACAGTCAGCGAAAGACAGCAGCCCCCTGCTTCCCCTCGACGACAGCCCCATTGCGCTACTCAACCCCGATGCCCTGCAACCCACTGTGCTGTGTCCTTCCTTCTGATGACAGATTGTAGCAAAAATAGCCTGGGCAATAGTGACACACGCCGGTGCGCCGTTTCCTTCTGGACAGCAGCAACAGCAGGCACAGCGACTCTGCTGTCCGCCGTTCTTTCAATGCGTGCACACTTGGTGGCTACTTTGGCTCTACTTTGGCTCTTTGGTGTGTGTGTGATCTCGAGAGTTTTGATCATGTGTTTGTGACTGGTTCGTGACCCGTTCGTTGTGTTCGTGCCCGAGAATCCGTTCCAGTTATTCCCTTCCTCTCCATCGTTTTTGTCGTCAAATATAAGCCAAGTAACTTGTATTCTTTTGTTTTATAATACAAGTACTAAATACCGCATGTAGTGTAGTTGCTTTAAGATCTATTCTCATGAAAACCCTTCTTAAATCTTGTCTCTCTGTGTTGATCCGTCCATAGTTGTCTCATTATGTAATGCCCCTGCCCCTAGCTCAGACAATTTATACAATTTATAAGACAAATTAGATACTATGTAGTACAACTGCCCACCACAGGCTGCCTCTCAAAAGTTGGTTAACCGATTAGGTGACTCTTGATCCTTAGCAATATTATTTATATATTATTTTAATATAGTTTTCTTCCGATATGGTACTATCTCCGTTCCATACCATTTACTTTTTTTTCCGAAATCAAAGCCCCCCATGTCACCATCTAATTATCATTCAATCAGGCCATTCATTATATTACCATGTAAACAGCCATTCAAAGCATGCATGCATTAATATCCATGCATATCAACTTACACAAACAGCCAATTCTATATACTTATCATATATAATATATATACTTATATATATCTCTTTGAAAATTTACGGGGTGTTACACATTACACACATGACATGAAATAACATAGGAATACTAAATTCTTGATGTATACATGCATGTTATTCCTGATTTATGGGGTGTGGTACGATCTTGTATGCTTGATGTGTTAGGAGTTGTATAACTTGTTGTGGACATGTTAAATACCTTATACCATGTTTCTTGGACATCTAGTATACCAAATTTCGCATTTTGTTATGATTTGGATGGGTTACTTATGAACTAGTTGATATTATGCATAAAGAAGATTCTGTTTTTACTGTTATCCCGTTTTTGTTCAGTATTTTAGACCCTATTAAGGTCAGTAAATGAAAATTATTTGTGAATATGAATCATAGAGAATTCTGTCTACTTTCCAAAAATTTCTGACAGATCTCAATTTCGATTTGTGAGTTGCAAGTTATTGCTGTTTTACTACAGATGTGTAGAGAATTTCAGATTCTGTTTTATATGAATTTTGTATGGTTATTTATTTTTACACTCATGCTAAAGATAATATATTGATCCAATATTTTTCTTAGTACAACTAGACTTAATTGGGATTAACCCCTAATTTTTGTGGATTTAATTAACGACTTTTACAAACTAGTCTATGCTTGCAAACAACTACTACACTTGCAGAATTTTCATGGTATTCAGTAAAGAACCTAAATTTCAACCTGATTCCATTTGCTTTTTATAAAAACTTTGTGAATATGAAATGTGACCTATTGTATCTATTTTATCACCCGTTTGACGGATCTAGATTTTGATTTATAATATTTAATCTATTGCTATTTTAGTAATGATGTGGCAAGAGTTTCAGATTTACAAATTTGCTGTATCTTGTCGTTTTCTGATTTTATTTGACTACAATATCTATGTTGGAAAATAATGAAAATTTATTTTATGATACTAAACATACTAGGGAATAGCCCAGATTTTTCTTAGATTTAATCAGTAAGTTTTGATGCCGTTTTCCTGTTTATGAACCATCTTACAATTTCGGGCTGAACATGTTTTCTGTTTATAATTCTGTTTTGAGACCTACTTTTGTGAAATACCATATGACTTATATATATTTGCTGGATTCAGCCAAGAGTCTATTTTTCAAATTTTCTGACGGATTCAGATTTGCATATTTGTGGCAACAGCAATTTCAGATTTGGTGCAGTACTGTCTTGCTGTCCTGAACTAGAATTTTCGTTGTCCTACCCTTTTATGAGTTGTCTATCACCTGTGCATGTTTATCTTTCGACCTGAACTAGTTTCTTTTTTATACCATGTTATTCTTGCCCTGTTTTTTGCACGTATATGCCTATTTAATAATAATAACAAGTAATCAAGCCGGGGTTAAGGTAAAGACCTTAATAGTGGGCAATATATGTATGTGTACTCAGAAGGGGGCCCATGTTTCCTATTTTTATATTTGATTCATGTTGATACGTGAACCTGTTGCACTTTATGTTTTATTCATGAATCCGTGGATTCGTGAACCTATTGTACTTTATGTTTTGATGTATGAACCTGTTAGTTCGTGTACCTGTTACCTGTTGATTCATGAACCTGTTGATGTAAGAACCCATTGGTTCATGTACCTGTTTACTACCTGATTCATGAACCTATTCCTGTTACCTGTTACATGACGCCTGAGTACATGGCACTATAGAAACCCACAACTAGGCGTAAACAAAATCTGCATGTAAGTAGTAACCATGTGGTAAAAATTTGGAAGCATGGAGTGCTACCTAGATAGAAATAAATACAAGACTTGACATAAAATAATACCTGTTACATGCTTACCTGTTATATGATTACCCGTAAATACTACTTGACACCTGTTACATGTTTACCTTCTTGCATGATACCTGTTATCTGTCACATGTCACATGCACCTGTTATCTCATCACACTACTTGATTCTGTTTCCTAATTTATGCTAGTCATTCTATCATGTCTATTCCATGCTATATTTGCTTCCGTGTTACTCTATGTTGTTTATTCTTTTCATGTACTTGTGTCTGCACTACATGCGGCTCGTAACTTGCATTGACGGGCGTTTTGTTTCACTTTCCTTTTCCTGCAATTTGTTAAATTACAAATTATGGTGATCGATCAGCTGCCCGATGGAGTAGGTGATCTAAGATCCTAGTTGCTGGAGTTCTTACTATAATTTACTTTCCTGCTATTCTTGAATAAATGTAATTGCTACATGAATTTTTTATTGGACAGTGTGACCCAGAATTTATAACTTGTTTCCAGATTTGAGATTTATGTATTTTGTTCCAAGTAAATTCCGTTGGTACATTAATTGATTCATGCATGCGTGGTTGATTTCTCCTTGTTTATTCTCTATTTATTTCTGTGAAATGTTGTAAAAATCCTGACAGCTTATGAATGGTGAAAGCCATTCGCTGGACTTAGTCACGTATCTGTATTCCGTATTCCTTTTTAAGAAGTGGGGCGTGAAAAGGTTTTTAGTGGTATTAGAGCTTTAGGTTTGGCTAATGTATTAGTTTGACTAATATGTTAGGCAAATTTGACTCGATCTGGGATTGGCTCAACAATACACAGACCACGCATTACATGAATAAAATATAATCAACCTTGATCTGGATGCTGATTGTTTTTGATTTTGTGCAACCATGGCTCGCAGAGGTTATACTTCCCGTCCTCATGAAGATCAACCCAGGCTTGAGGTTGTTACCAATGTGTTGGAACGGTTGATCAATATGCAGCAAAACTATAGTGACCTTGTGACGACTGCTTTGGAAGCTGCCCGGATTCCGAATCCCGCTGTGCCTACATAGGCAGCTCTCCCTCCTCGTCCGGGTACAGTTACATATTTCATAAGGCTGCACCCTAATAGATTCTTCAGCACTGAGACTACATTGGAGGCCGAACAGTGGTTGATTTGGACTTGGCAGTTGTAGGGTTTTAGGGCAGAAGTTGAGGCTGGTTCCCGAATGGATATGGTTATTCATGCTGATGGATCTCTTCATTTTGGGTCCAAGTTGTGTGTCCCGAATGGGAAGTTCATTAAAGGTTTCTTGAGGAAGCCCACCAGTCATCGTATTCTATTCATCATGGAGGTACTAAGATGTACCGGGACTTGAAGCTTCATTTCTGTTTGCATGGTATGAAGAGGGCTGGGGCCCGGTTTGTGTCTCGGTGTTTGATCTGCCAGCAGGTGAAGGCAGAGCATCAGAGAACCACCGGACTTCTTCAACCTCTTCCCATTCCGGAGTGGAAGTGGGAACACATCACTATGGATGTTGTGACCACCTTGCCGAGGAGTCCTAAGGGTCACAATGCCATTTGGGTGATTTTCGACCGATTGACGAAGAGTGCTCACATCATTCCCTTCCGAGTCGAACAATTTACTGATAACCTAGTTGAGAAGTACATGCAAGAGATTGTCAGACTTCATGAGGTTCTAGTTAGTACTGTATCCGACATGGATACGAGATTCAGGTCTCAGTTTTGGGAGAGTCTTCAGAGTAGTTTGGGGAGTAAGTTGAAGTACAGTACAGCTTTTCATTCCCAGACTGACGAACAGTCAGAAAGGACCATCCAGACTCTTAAGGACATGTTGAGGTCCTATATGCTGCATATCGGTGGACCATGAGAGGAACATTTGCATCTCGTAGAGTTCTCGTACAATAACAACTTTCAGGCCAGTCCTAAAGCTGCACCGTTCGAGGCCCTGTATGGGCGGAAGTGTAGATTACCAGTTTGTTGGCTTGACATTGGTGAGAGGAAGTTGTTGCGTTCGGAGTTGATCATGAGGACAGTTGATGGAGTGACTCAGATCAGGAAGCATCTTTAGGCAGCTCAGGACAGGCAGAGGAGATGCCATGGGCAGATGTCCATCGGAGAGCTTTGGAGTTTGAGTTTGGTGACCATGTTTTTCTAAAGGTATCTATGTGGCGAGGTGTCATTCAGGTTGGTGATGGGGGCAAGCTCAGCCCTAGGTTTATTGGACCATTTGATATTGTTGAACGAGTAGGCAAGGTGGCCTATCATTTTACATTGCCACCGGATTTATCAAGAGTACACGATATTTTCCATGTCTCACAACTCAGGAGATATATCCACAATGAGAGCCACGTGATTGACTATTCTGAGTTGACCGTGCGGCCGAATTTGACTTGAGAGATTCCGCCAGTTGCTATTTTAGATCGGTGGGAGAAAGTGCTTAAGAACAAGGTCATCAAGCTGGTTCGTGTTTCTTGGAATCCTCACTTGCCGGGTGAGTTGACTTGGGAGTTGGAGGAGGAGATCCAGTAGAATTTTCCTTATCTGTTTGAGTAGCTTTTGTTTTGTTTTTTTTTTTCGGGGTTACCCTATATACTTTTTGTTTGAATTTTGGGGACGAAATTCTTCTTGTTAGGTGGATAGGATTTGTAACCCATATTTTCCATTTTCTGTATTTTGGATGTATTTTTTTCTTTTTGTGTATTTATTCATTTTGTACTAATCTGTTCCTCTGAACCGTGTATTGTTCTTCGTTCTCAATAAGAAATCCAACTGTTTTGATTTTTGACTCTATTTTGTGGCCTTGAATATTTTCTTAATTTGATTCTAATCTTTCTGTCCCAATTTATTGGCTCTGATTTAAATTGTTTTGCTCCAATTAATTTTGTTCATGGCCTATTCGATTATTGTTTAAATCCTATTCTAATTCTTGATGGATCTTTATACCCTTTTTTGCCTTGTGGATCCTTTAATCTATTATTAAACCCCTAAATCCTATTCTAAACCCTATTGGATCCACTACTCGTTAACCATGCACCCTATAAACCGTCACCCGCATTCACCAAAACCCTAACTATCCTATATATAAATACCCCCATCGTTTCATCTACCATATATATCTCCCCCTTCAAAAAAGAACCCTAGCCGCCTCTCCCCTATGTTCTCCCGACAGCAGCCCCATCAACCCGGTGTTCCTCCGTCCCTTTCCTCCCTTCTCCTATTAAGCAGTCAGCAACAGACGACAGCCCCCTGCTTCTCCTCGACAGCATCCCCATTGCACTGCTCAACCCCGACGCCCTGTAACCCACTGCGCTGTGTCACTCCTTCCGAAGACAAACCGCGGCAACAATAGCCTGGGCGACAGCGATGCACGCCGGTGCACCGTTTCCCTCTCGCAGCAGCAACAACGGGCACAGCGACTCCGCTGTCCGCCGTTTGATCGACGCGTGCAGACTTGGCTACTTTGGCTCTTGGGTGCATGTGTGATCTCGAGAGTTGTGATCGTGTGTTCATGATTGGTTCGTGACTGGTTCGTTGTGTTCGTGCCTGAAAATCCGTTCTCGTTATTTCCTTCCTCTTCGTCATTTTCCTCATCAAATATAAGGCAAGTAACTTGTTTTCTTTTGTTGTATAATCCAATTACTAAATACCGTCTTTAGTGTAGTTGCTTCAAGATCTATTCTCATGAAAACCCTTAAACCTTTGTTATATCTTGTCTCTATGTTTTGATCCGTCTGGAGTTGTCTCATTACAAACACGACATGAAATAACTTAGGAATACTAAATTCCTGATGTATACATGCATGTTGTTCGTGATTTATGAGATGTTGTATGATCTTGTATGCTTGATGTGATAGGAGTGGTATAACTTGTTGCAGACGTGTTAAATACCCTATACCATGTTTTTTGGACATCTAGTATATCATATTTCGCATTTCGTTAGAGCATCCACTATGGTTCATGCTATATTTTAGCTATTTGGATATTTGCTTTTAGAAGATAATCGCTTTCGCCACTATGGTAAAAGCTATAATTTGCGAAAAAAAAAATATTAAAATATATAGACGGAAGAAGATCTTCCGTCTGCTCTCCATTTTATTTTTTTGCTTTTAAAAAAAACCCTTTTTTGCTTTTAAAAAAAACCCAGCCGGAAGAAGATCTTCCGTCTGGGTTTTTTAGTTTTTTTAAAAATGTTTTAAAACACCACAGCCGGATGTTCCTCCTCCGTTTGGCATTTTTTGATTTTTTTTTTTTTTTTTTTTCTTTTAGGAAAAGGACAAAAAAGAATAGGACGAAAAATAAAAAAAGGAAAAAAAAAATGAAAGGGACGGATGTTCATCCTCCGTCTCTTTCAATTTTTTTTAAAAATAATTAAATAAATATAAAGACGAAAGATCTTCTTCCGTCTATACAATTTTGACCGGTCAAATTGTATAGACGGAAGATCTTATACCGTCTATTAGATTTTTTAATTCGAAAGAAATCAAACTTTTTGGTAGACGGAAGATCGTTTACCGTCTTCTATAATTTCCAAATGCTATTCTGCCCTGCTATATATGGTCGACTACTGTTCACTGGTCTGCTATAAACTAGGTTTATAGCAGACCGTAGTGGGGTAAAAATTGCCAAAATTTGCATTTTTTAGGTAAATAGCCAACCATAGTGGATGCTCTTATGATTTGAATGAGTTACATATGAACTAGTTGATTTTATGCATAAAGAAGATTCTGTTTTTGCTGTTATCCCATTTTTGTTCAGTATTTTAGAACCTATTAAGGTTAGTAAATAAAAATTGTTTGTGAATATGAATCATAGAGAATTCTATCTGCTTTCCAAAATTTTTGACAGACCTCAGTTTCGATTTGTGAGTTGCAAGTTATTGCTGTTTTACTACAGATGAGAATTCCAAATTCTGTTTTATATAAATTTTGTATGGTTATTTATTTTTATATTGATGCTAAAGATAATATTTTGATCCAATATTTTGCTGAGTACAACTAGACTTAATTGGGATTAACCCCTAATTTTTGTGGATATAATTAACGACTTTTACAAACTAGTTTATGCATGCAAACAACTACTACACTTGCAGAATTTTCATGCTGTTCAGTAAAGAACGTAAATTTCAACCTGATTTTATTTGCTTTTTATAAAAGGTTTGTGAATATGAAATGTAGCCTGATGTATCTATTTTATCACCCTTTTAACTGATCTTGATTTTGATTTATAATTTGTAATCTATTGCTGTTTTAGTACTGCTGTGTCAAAAATTTCAGATTTACAAATTTGCTGTATCTTGCCGTTTTCTGATTTTATTTGACTACACTATCTATGTTGGAAAATTATGAAAGTTTATTTTATGGTGCTAAACATACTAAGGAATAATCCAGATTTTTCTTGGATTTAATCAGTAAGTTTTGATGTCGTTTTCCTGTTTATGAACCATCTTGCGATTTCTGGCTGAACATGTTTTCTGTTTATAATTCTGTTTTGAGACCTGTTTTTGTGAAATACTATATGACTTATATATATTTGTTGAATTCAGCCGAGAGTCTATTTTCCAGATTTTCTAACGAATCTAGTTCTGCATGTTTCCTACGGCACGTCTTCGGAACGATGCACCTGGTTTGATTATATAAAATAGTTTTGGAGGTCCAGCAAATTAATTGAAGTAGCACACATATAATATGAGGAAGCAGTATAACCTTTAAGCTCAACCATCACATTCTTGATCATTAGCTTGAACTTACCTGGAATGCATATAGTTTGTTAGAAACACTGCATAGAGTTTTTTTTAACTTCAGCTTCACTTTTAGATGCTTGTAATCGTTATGCAAGGACACTATCATATAGGTTTTATAGAGCTTACTCTAATCTCATAACCACTATGAGCATGTCTAAATACAATGGTAACGCAAGTGCAGGTGTGAAGGTATCTCCAATACCAATAATCGAAATATTTGTTTGTCTGAGATTTAGTTTGCAATTAAAATACCTCTTATTATTATTTCAATCAAAATGAAATACATGAAGTTCTCCAAACTCTAATCTAAGCTAATCATTTCTTTTATCTCCGCTTTGTCTCCTCATTGCACCTTTATAAAAAAAAAATCAAAATGGATAAATAACACATTTACTTTAGCTGTTTTTCTTGAGTGGAGAGTTTGCACCCTTCACTGGTAAACTCCAGTCATCCCAGTCCTATATACCCAAACATACACTAAAAGTTCTTATAAGTTATATTATCCATGGTTTCTAATAACCAGTGAAGGGAACACTTCACGATAATATTTTCTCTTGTAGTACAGAAATTAATCCTGCATATTTGCCAAGTTATTTTAGGCTGCTGGTCAGCTTACCTGTCCTGCTATGGTTTGAAAGCCCAAATTGAGGCCACCAAATAATCCATCTCTCACTTGCGTACACCTTAAATCAAAACCAATAAAAAAACTCATCGAATAAATCACTAAATTGAATATTTTTAAACCCAAAAATAAAACAATCATACCTCCTGAACTTAGATCCCATGCACATACAAAATTTGAGTTAGCAAAAAACTGAGTAATCCCCTGCACACACAAAATTTAAAATTAGAATGAGAATTCGGTTAATGAGATGAAATTAGAGTCGCCGCATCGCATATAGAGGCTCTCGATCGGTGGAGGGGAGTCGCCGATACAGAATTAGCAGCAGATCAGATATCGGCGACGACCTCTTGATTGAGATTCGACATTGGATTTGGATTTGGATTATCTTTGAAATTTTCAAAATTTCAAGATTTCAAAATTTTAATAATTTTAAATTTTAAATTTTTAAAATTTTTTAAAAAAATTATTTTAAAAATCTTAATTTTTTTGAATTTTATATTTATTTTAAAATTTTGATATTTTAAATAATTTTTTTTGAATTTTTTTATAATTTTAAATTATTTAAATTTTTAATTTTTGTAATTTTTAAAATTTTTAAAATTTTTAAACTTTCTTAAATATTATTTTTTAAAATTTTTTTTTAAAAATTAAAAATTTAAAATTTAAAATTTTCTTAAAATTTTTAAATTTTTAAATTTTTTAAAATATTTTTATAGTTTTTTAAATTTTTTTTAAAATTTTTTAAAACTTTAAATATTTTTAAATATTTCTAAATTTTTTTATAAGTTTTTGATATGTTTGATATTTTTGAATTATTTTTAAAGTTTCAAAGTTTTTATTTTTTTTATTTTTTTAGTTTTTAAGTTTTTATATTTTTTATTTTTAAAAATTTTAAAATTTTTTATTTTCTTATTTTTTTGAATAGGAGAGAGAGAGAGAGAAAGAAATAATTAAATAAATAAATGAGTTGTTTTGGGTGGGGGGGGGGGGGATTTGAATTTGAGTTTTGGGGGGGAACTTTTGGGGGGAAAATGTGTTTTGTGATGTTAGATCTGGGCCTTCTGATTTTGAGGGGATTGAAGGAGAGCCACTTGATAGCTTTCTTTGTGTTTAATTATATAGATTATTTTATTAGGGGTATTACAGGTTTAAACCTTTATAAACATCACATGTTTAATATTCCAAATTCATCTTCAATTTACCTCGTAATTCATCATATAACACGCTTTTCATAAATAAAAAATTTAAACTTGTTTTAATAAGAATATAAGAATTTTGAATACACCATTACCTTCAATCCTTTAAACACGTCGAATTTAAAGTAAAATAACTCAAAATTTGTTT
Source organism: Hemerocallis citrina (assembly GCA_017893485.1). Taxonomy (NCBI): domain Eukaryota; kingdom Viridiplantae; phylum Streptophyta; class Magnoliopsida; order Asparagales; family Asphodelaceae; genus Hemerocallis; species Hemerocallis citrina. Next base: position 255,908,002 of record CM030358.1, read on the forward strand.
CTCAAAATAATTTAATTTACAAAGTAATTTTGACAAAAAGAAACTTTCTAACTTGGTATTTAATCATCTCAATTAGTCCAAATTTGCTCACTTTAAAGCAAGAAAATCTTTATTGAATTTAAACCCAAAATAATCAATCTAACACATCATCTAATGTGTAATGTAGATTAAATCTCTAAAATAAATCTCAAAATTGTATTGGATTATTTCAAAATATTCTAGTAGTGTGCTAGAATAATTCTACTATTTTCCTCCTAATTTAAAAACTTGAAAAGCCATTTAAAACCAAAAAAAAATCCTCAAAAGTGTACACCCGGAATTGAACCCAGGCGCACAGCACGACCACTGTCGCCCCCACCAGCCAGAAGGCCAAGTGGCTTTCTGTGTAAAGCTTTTGTTTTTAAAACTTTATATCCCTACACTCACTGTTCGAATTTTTCTTGACAAATATATATATATATATATATATATATATATATATAAAATTTTAAAACAACACCGCGCAAGGGACTCAAACCCGAAACCCAGGTTACTGTACAGCAATTTAAAACAACCGCCAAGACCAGGCGATCAAGCCAACACAACTGATTATAACACTATCGTGAGTCTTTTAACTCGACTATCTGTTTCCAAAAGTTCCCTTAAAATTTTGATCTCTCATTTTCTTCACATTACTATTTCTTTTACATTTCTAGAGAATAATTTTACCCAAAATTAGTACTTTTGCAAGAAATAAAACCTATAACAATTTATTCTAGAAAATATATGGAATTAGCAAAATAGTTGAAACCTTTAGCAAAATGCTCCAAAAACTCCTACTCCAAAAGCCGCAACTCCTTCCCTTGGTTTCCCGAAAGCAATCCAGCAACACCTCTTGACTCTCTCTCTCTTTGTTTGTTTGTTTTTTTTTGTCTTGTGTTCATTTGGGGTTATAATAGGGGGTATTTATATGGGTAATTAGGGAGTAGTTTCAGCAACTAACTGTAACATCCATTTCCAACAATACGTATTTTACTGTGTATTTTCTATGTCTTCGATTATTTATAAAAAAACTGTTTTCTTAAATTTATTTTGTTTTAAATTTATTTTTGGATCTCCTATTAAAGTCCATTTCAATCTTTAATTGTGTTTGTAACTATTTTCAAATGACTATATATTTTAATACAAATTTTATTCCATTCTATAAGTTATCTTATTTCCCTATTTGATTAATTAATTATGTTTTAGCCCAAACAAGATATATTATTATTATAGAATTATTTTAATAAATGTGTTAAACCCAAATCCTATTTGGTTATATAATCTTATTATTATTATTATTATTGATTGTTTATTAAATTCCATCTTTTGTTATTTACTAATGTGAAGCCCATTTCTGTTAGCCAAATCCAAACCTAAAATTCAATTTCGGCCTAGGCTTATTATTATTATTATTTTATTAATTGTTAAGCCCAACTATCTAAGCCCCAAACCCAAGCCTACTATTTTCCCAACTACCTAATAACCATCTCTAACTAATATCCCCATTATTTTCTCCATAATCCCCACTAATTTCCCCCACTAAATCCTAATCAAATCTCCCTGATATGGCTAAAAATAGGATTAAATCGGAATCGTTCAAATCGGGCACGAATCTTAAAGCTCTCAGGGGTAAAACGGCAATTTCATCTACAAACAGGTCTGAAATGGGGACTGAATCTTTCTTCAAAATCCAATAACCCATAAATGGATCTATCTTACTGGGTATGGGTAGCAACCCGTTACAAACCAACCCAGATGGATAAAAAGTAATTCAAATTCGTGATTATCTCAAAGAGACAGTTTAAACAGTCCCTCTTATTACGAAACGATTCAAACTCTTTTCTTATCCATAAACATCGGGAAGTAGAGATTTATCCTTATCCTAAAACTGGTTCCTAAGGCGACTATAAATACCCCTCTCCTCCCACCGTAACAAGGTAATCAATCTTTTCTACCTAAAGCTCTTTCATAATCTTTCCGATTACTGACAAGAGCGTTAGAGGGTTCATCGTCGGGATCCATCCTGGTGTATCGAACTTTGTGCAGGTTCACGACAGTGGCGAGAAACCAGTCAACACGCCGGTGAAAGTCAACAGGTTTGCTTACTTATTTCCTTCAAGAATCCACAAATTCATCTGTTTGCTCCAACACAAAAGATCAGCAGCAACAGATTGGCACCGTCTGTGGAAAACAAAAGCAATCCAACCCTATTTCATCAGCGAAAGTAGTTTCAAGCTATGCCTCCAAAGAAAGGAAAGGTGACGGTCTCTAACTGCAGAGCCACTTCCGCTCCTTCTCCTCCTCCACTCCAGGAGGTCCCCCCCGCAACCCGCTCAGCAAGTCCAGCAGCATGGACAGTCTCTCTCCCTTAACCCGTCCAGCAACTGCAGCCTAGATGGATCCTTCCTCAGCAACCTCAGTGTAACACCCCGTATTGTACGATACCTGAATATATATATATATATATATATATATATATATATATATATATATATATATATATATATATATATATATATATATATATATATATATATATATATAATGTCCGTATGCAGGCGCATGATTATAGTATTTTGGTTGATTTTGCTATCTTGGTTTGTGGTTAGGATTACGGGACGGTTCATGGGAGAATTGTATTCCAAAGATGCACGAGAACGAGGAGAACCGATACTAGTATAAACACCAGTTTTTGGTACGACGCCCATGCAAATATAACACTGTATGATACTACAGTAGATACATATTGCGTGCGCTCGATAAACCTCTCGTCTCGCACTCATAGGAACTCATTTAAGCTAAATAGGGCAGCCAACACAACAACCACCAAAACCATGGGCCATAAGCCATTGTTTTGATCCCTAAGCCTACCCCTAGTCAAAGCCGGCCATAACCACCCCCCCCCCCCTTCATTTTTCACTCCATTCTCCCTCTTTGCTCTGGAAATTTCAGAAAACCCCTTCAAGAGAAATAGGAGAGAAAGAAGAAGAAAGTGAAGAACAAGACTCAAGAAGGGATTTTAGGGAAGGAAGCTTGAGAAGATCATTTCCTCTACTACAACCAAGGGTGAGGAGTTTCTCTAAACCTTCATTTCTTGTCTTTTAATTGATTTTGCTTGCATGCATGTATGGTAGGATGTACTAGGTTGGTCATCTAAGAGTTGAAAGTTGAAGTCAGAATTGAACTAGAAAAACTGATTCGGAATGTCATTTTGTGGATTTTTCCGAGAGCAAACTATAAAGAATCAGACCATAAAATTTTAAGGGTTTGTTAATATGCATGTTTAGATAGTTGGTGATTTATTTCAGATTTGTTTGAGTTTATTTGATATTTTAATGAAATCATAAGATGCAACTGTATCGTAAGGCAGATTCAGCAAATGATAAACAGAATTGCTGATGTTGTAGGAATTTCCATTATTTATTGAAGCATGATATTGATCTGAAATTTTTACCTTATGTTCCTGCATGCATGCAGATTATGTAAACAAATCAGAAAATTATTTGGATGAGTTTATAGTCCTGAGAAAAATTGAGCTTTAATCAGTAGCTGAAGTTGAACTAAAGAACTTGATGGTTTCTGTGCAAAATTGCAATAGATAGAAATCACTGTATATTTGGAGTTTTGACATGAGGCCTTTTGCATATTGTTTAGTATGATCTCTAGTTTCACAAAATGAATTTTGAATTGTTTGGACAAGTAAGGAATTTATTATGATTTTAGGAGTATGCACTGTGCCGGTTTCAGGCAGTTTTAGGAGTAAGGAATTTATTATGATTTTAGAGATTGGGCATTTGAGACTTTTTAAGAGCATATTTTGAGAACCTGATTCATTAGAGACTTGTAGTAGACACCTAGATATTTCCAACAAGACCAATTTGAGGCAATTCCAGTAAAGAGTTGATTTACTGTGATTTTTGTAAGACTGGACAAAGACCTAGAGTGAATCTGAGTGCTCTGAATTGGAGAGACCCATTGTGAGAATTGGTGCATCGGTGAGAGATGAGTGTGTTAGGGTGACTTAATGGTATAATTTGGACTCATGATCAACTAGAGAGTTGTTGAGGACACCCACATCCTTCTATAGAAATTGGGTTTGTGACGTTCTGATGAACGAGTGGTATATAGTGCTACTGGTAAGGTGCAGCCCGTGCACAGGAAGCACGCAGGCTGAAGATTCAGAGGATATTTTGAGGACTTAGATGGTTGAATTTAATTTCATGATCAACTAGGAATTTGTAGCCTAAGATCTCACCTTTCCAGTTTGGGCTCGTACACTCCAATCGGAGTTGTATTGAGAGAGTTATGACCATTTTAAGTTTCAAGCAGAAACCCGTGGGTCGCTTAGTCTTAGTTTTGACTAAGTGTTGTGAGGACATTTTCCTTGTGTGCTACTAGAGTTGATGACTCTTGTCTAGGGATTGTTGATGTCTGTTATTAAGGTTATTGACTCCCAGAGTGGGATGTGTGACTCGAGTTAGTTACCAGGGTAAGGGATACCCTGCACCTATCAACCCTATATTATAAACTTCTGCCGAGCGTAGGACGTCTGAGCATGCCAGGGAGATAAGTTCACAAGGGCGAATATACATTCACAGCTGGGGCCGCGGCAAGTGTATGCCATAATGCTGGACAATTCCAAGCCGTGAAAGTGGCGAACCGGACCGGTATCGCCAGGGGCCAGAGGTTGATAGGCAAGTGTGGAAACCGTTCATTGTTACCCAAGTAATTAGAGTAAGGCAGAGGTTAGAGTGGTTTATTAAGGGGTTGGAAAATTGCATTAGTCCTAGTAAACCATAGTCAGTGTTGTACCTTCCAGTCGTAGGGATACGTTTTCGGTGCTCATGGATTGAGCCTCAGCTCGTATCTCGATCTGTTGATTCCCAAAGCTTTGCCGAAGTAAGGTACGGGAGGCCCAGAGGATTTGACCTCCCGAGGTGCTCACGTCCATATGCGCGGGTTTTTGTGTATATATAAGTTCATGACTCGATCTTGGGGTGAACACACATGCGTATTTGTGTTTTTGGCACATATAAGTTCATGAATCGATTTGGGGTGAACACGCATGCATAAGTCCATAGCTGGACGTGAGAAATCAAATGGTCGTAGGACCGGATTCAATGCAGCTTTCTAAGGAGGTCCGTACGCAGGTACCAAGTGGCGGTGACTACTTGGGCACTACAGGGGCGAAACTAGACTGACCTACTGCAACCTCCTTAGGCGATGGACAATCTATTGGGAACTGGATGGGTACGCGGGTAGGATGCATGGCGAGGGATTGAACCCTACAACCAGGAGAGGCAAACTCCTTGGAAAGTATGTAGTATGGGATGCATACGTTTCCATCGAAGTTGATTTTGGAAAAGTATATAGTATGGGATACATACGTTCCCAACTGAATTGCATTAGAGTAGATGCATCGTGTGCATTCTTGTTTTTGCATTAGATTAGGCCATGCTTGGGCCTGGAACGCATGTAGTATGGGATGCATGCAGATCCAGATTTCCAAGTCTTTCTTGCTTTAGAATAGGCTTGTGATTGGTGCATTTAGTTGTTAGATCATGGCATACACGAGCACCGCATAATTTAGGATGCACGTTTCCTTTTCCATTCAAGATGGTTTGTGATTGCCAGTTTGGAGGATCGCTGTTATTATCAGTATTATGTCAGTCGAAGTACTGACATTCCCCACCTTTTAGGTATCGATTCTACTCTTCGAGCAGGTGCAGAGATATTAGAGTCGCGTAGCAGATGACTCAAGCTGAGGAGCAAGTCCCAGAGGAGCCAATGGGCCACTTAGCGAAGTTCAGCAAGTGATCAGTCGATTACCTGTCCAGGAGGCAGCTGATAGCTTTACAAGTAGAATCTGTATGTTTGTAATAAGATGTACTGAGGTTATGTAATTTGTATTCTTGTCAAGAACAAGACATTGGTTGTAGTCAATGATGTAATGACTTATTTGGCAATAAAAAGTTTTTAAATTTCCGTGTTATTACTGTGTTGAGATGCATTTGGAGGCAAGATTCTGGTGAGTGTCACGGATGTCTGGTAACGGGGATTCGGGGCGCTACACTCAGCCCCAGCAGGCTCCTCAAGGGCCTCAATAGGCTGCCGCGGGACCCTCCCGCCGAGGTCGACAGGGGCAACCTCCTCATCATGACCATGTTTCCATACATAACCCCTCGTCCGATTTCATGGCCTCGCACAGTGCCCCAACGCCGTAGGATCTCCGGCACATTATTGTTAATAGGCAGCATGGGATAGATCTCCAGTCCAGCTTGGATGAGAGGCGGACCTATGACGGGATACCCCACCATGAACATCAAGGGGGTCCAGCGATCTGGTCCCCTCGAGCCCGGCCCCCCCATAAAGTAGATCGCAGAAGATCCAACTCTCCCAGGAGGCGAAGGGAGTCACCCCAGCATCATCAAAGGAGAAGCCGCTCTCCAATCGGTCGACCCGCCCCACGGGACCACCCAGAGCGAGAGGCACCTGTCACATGGGCATAGTTTCAACAATTTGAAGAGGCAGTCTTGAGGGCCCTTAATGTTGTTCCCAACCACAATTAGCGGGCGCCCAGTCTCAACCTACCCCAAGCAATAGGCGCCGTACTACCAGTCCTCAACCTGCCCCAAGCTATTATCGTCGCACTCCCAGTCCCCTTCCGCATGAGGACGAGTCCTAGGACTCAGAGAGATACGACCAAAGGGAAGATTCGGTCTACCGCCATCTCCACGAAATGGAGAGGCTGCTTGGCCGACTGGACAGAGAAGAGGAACAACGGGCGAGGACTTTCTGCCCCAGCAGGCCTTCATTCTCCCGAACCATAATGGAAGCACCAGTCCCAGAGAACTTCAAGCCCTCTCATTTTGAATCATACAACGAGAAGTCCGACCCTGCCGACCATATTGAGAGTTATAAAACTCTCATGATGATCCACCAGGCGTCTGTAATATCCCGGTTGGATATTATATTTGTATTATTATTATTTTTTAAATTAAAATATTTTTATGGAAATTTATTGGTTTTATTAATAAAAACTTATTTGTATATATATACTGGTAAGTATATATATGTATTGTATCGGTTTTGTGCACTTGTACAAAATCCTGTAAAATGTGTTTTTTGAGAAAATGTTTGTAAAATCTCGAGCTGGTATTAAAAATTATTATATTATTTTTATTTTTAGAATTGGAATATTTTCGGTGGATATTACCCGGTTTTGTTAATAAACATCATCTATATATATATACCAGTCTGTATATATCTATATTGTATTAAATTGGTAGTGTAATCTTCCGAGCCGGTAATAATTTTTTTAAAATTATTATTTATGAATTAAAATACTTTTGGTAGAGATTATTCGTTTTAACTAATAAAAGTTATCTGTGTAGACAGATATATGTACGTATATGTACTGTATCGATTTCGTACGTTTGTACGAAATCATGTAGTATGTGATTTTGGGTAAATGTATCTTATTTTTGATCAATCATGACCAAATGGAGGGTAGGGATTAGATTGGGTGTTGGTTGCAATTTTATTGGGTGTTGATTGCAATTTTAATTTGCAAATTAAACTCCAATTGATTAACCACAAAAGGGAGTGACACTTGGGTGTTTCTCACACCACAAGCTCACTCCCCTTCACCTATAACACCCCCACCCCCCCCCCCCCCCCCCCCCCCCCCCCCCCCCCCCCCCCCCGGCAGGCCACACACTCAAGGGCAAGCCCCTCTTTAAATTTTTGTTCCTCCATATCACTCATTCTCTTCTTCTCTTATAGCTTCTTTTACTTGTTTTTATTTAGAAAAAAAATTGAGAAGGAAAGAAAAGCAAGAGAGGATCATAAGATGGGTCAGGGTTTTATGGGTTTCATTTGTGAGGTGTTCTTGAAGAGGAGTAAAAACAAGGAGCAAGGAGGAGAAGTAGCAAGCTAGTTCTTCCTACACTTTGGGTGGGGGTTTCTCACCTTTTTTGTATTGTTATTATTATTGTTATTGATTAATAATCTCAAGATTTGGAATAATTCATGATGCATATGAGTAGTATAGACTAAAAGTGTTTAAATGCCATGATTGAAGTAGTAGAAGTAGAGCAAAAACCCTAAAGATTCAATCTCGTAGGTTTGATGGTTAGAATTAATTTTTTATGCTAAAGGTGGAATCTTGAGCCCAAAATAATTTTAGAGATTCTCATATGTGTTATTAGTATGCTCTAATTTTTATAGATTTTTCTTAGTTAGTTTGATGGGTGAAACATATCATTTCCCCAAAACAGCGAAAGTTTAGCAAAAAACAACAACTTGCTGTTTTGGGTTAACTTTTGTAGTGTGTTCAACGGACCAAATTTGGAGTTCCTTACGGAATTTGGAAAAGTGATAAACTAGAAAGTTGTAGTAGATGTTCTCCCCTTTCCAAAATGTCCTATTTTATTAAATTCCGATAAGCGGAGTAGGAGTTATGACTTTTACAAGTCACAGCAGCTAGCCGTTTGGCTAAAGCTTCGCTGTTTGGATTGTTCCAAGTTTTTGGACCTCTTATTTACTGAATTTGGAAAAGTGATCAGCTAGAGATTTGTAGTAGAGATTCTCACCTTTCCAAAATATCCTATTTGGTTAGATTCCGATAAGTATTGCAAAAATTATGAGCTTTACAAATCTCAGCAGCCAGCATTTTGGCTAAAGCTCGCTGTTTGGTTTGTTCGAGGTTTTTGTACCTCTTATTGATTGAATCTGAAAAATGTTCATCTAGAGAGTTGTAGTAGAGTCTCTCAAATTTTCAAAATGTCATATTTGGTTAGATTCCGATAAGTGGAGCAAGAATTATGACCCTTACAAAATTACAGCAGCTGGCCTTTCGGTTGAAAGCTCGCTGTTTGGATTGTTCCAAGTTTTTGTACCTTTTAATGACTGAATCTGAGAAGTTCATCAACTAGATAGTTGTAGTATAGTTTCTCACCTTTCCAAAATGTCCTATTTGGTTAAATTCTGATAAGCGGAGTAGGAGTTATGACTTTTACAAGTCACAATAGCTAGCCGTTTGGCTGAAGCTTCTCTGTTTAGATTGTTCGAAGTTTTTGGACCTTTTACTTACTGAATTTGGAAACGTTCTCAACTGTAGAGTTTTATTAGATGTTCTCACCTTCCAAAATTTCTTATTTGGTTAAATTCCGATAAGCGGAGTAGGAGTTATGACTTTTACAAGTCACAGCAGCTAGCCGTTTGGCTGAAAGCTTGCTGTTTGAATTGTTCGCTTACTTAATGTATTTGGAAAAGTGATCAACTAGAGAGTTTTAGTATAGATTCTCTGTAGTACCCTGTATTTTTAAATATAATTTTAAAGATTTATCAATGAATTAAAATGATTTTTGGTGAATTAATAAATATTTTTCTGAAGATTTATCTTTTTACACGTGCAAAACACGTGAAAATATTTTCTTGAAAAGGTCAAAATGCAAAATTATTTTTTGGAAAATCATTATTTATTATTTGAGATTATTTGTGATTTTCCTGGATTTTTCTGAATAACGAAACTATTTTTATAAATATCTCGAAAGAGAGGGGCTTTTATGTAAAAATCCGTTTTGATGCCAAATAAATAATGAAAATTCGTTTTTACTGATTATTGGTCTTTCCATGGTCATCATTGAAATTAAAATATATTTAAATTTTATTTAGAGTCAATTTGGTAAAGATTTAAACAAATATGGTGTTTTTGGAAATATGGAATTTATGTTGGATCTTGTGCAAATATTTTTCTGAAAAGTAAAAGTTAGATATTTTAATTGGAAAATATAATATGTATTATTATATATTATTTCTGAATTTTCTGGATTTTTACTAATATTTTATGATGTATTTGCAAATATTACAAAAAAGAAGGACTTTTGTGCAAAATTGCCACCTTGAGTACAAATCCGATTTTTCTTTATTTCTGGGCTGTGCTGGATTGCTGGAAAACTCAGTAGCAAAAGGATTTGATTTGGTTTTAATTTATTTAACTTATTTTAACTACTTTATAAAGAAAGGTTTATATATGTAAAGTAATAATTTGTTAAAGGATTATTTTACAAATGTGTTTAAAACCCTAATCCATCAATTTCCGGCCTATTTAAAAGATGGAGTGCAGCCTTCTTTCGCTGCACAACACAAAGGTTTTATTGTTTTAATTTTTCTTGGAGATTGAAAGAGAAGATCTTGGATTCCTTACGAAGGAGAGGCTTTTCCCTATTTTCTATTTGCATTCGTTTGATCTCTTCTACAAGGTGAGTGACTTGTTTGTTTTCTTTTGATTTGTGTATGTTGTATGCGAATGATATGAATGTTTGATTGATCTTGGATGTCGAATTTCATCTATTAGAAAGCATGCTAGGGTTTGGTATGAGTATGTAAGTTGGATGGATGATAAACTTGGATCTTTGAGAAGAACCCTATATATTTGTGAGTAGGATTGCATGTGGATGATTCTAGATTGTTGGAAAAACCTAATATAAATTGTGAGTAGGTTAATAATGTTGGATTATTGCTGGTTTGATTGAGTATGAAGGATGGTATGCATTAATTAATTAAAGATGAGATTTTTGGACTATTGGTGAGTTGGATGAATGCAACTTGGCCATGTAAATGATGAATTTGTTTATGGATCAACTATAGGGAATAGTTGAGATTGAGTATGAGAAATTTTGAGAATGAATAATGGATTAAAAGACGACGTCTTGAGGATTTGAGTTGTGATAACTAAAATTTGAGATTGATACATTTTTTATTTAATTTGGGGATTTTCTTTTGAGATTTGGTATTGATGTGGTTTGGATCTGAATACGAAGCAATTTCAATGAGTAATCGATTTTTAAGAAACTCTATTTTAATTATATGCACAAATTCATGTTTAATTGAAAGAAATTAACAAATCTCTATTTTTATAAACTCAAGTGGTTTTGGTTTAGTTTTATGGGTTATTATAAATCCTACAAGTCGTATTTGATCATATAAGAAATATGCTTTTTGTAGAAATCGTTTTCATAAAGTAAAACTACGCATCGGTTGAAATATGCACAACCAAAAGTATACAGTTTGTAGTTCGACAGTCGACTGGTATGACTTCTCAGTCGACCGACATGACCCGGCTGCTATGTTCTCTAGTGTTTCTTGATTTTTTGTTCTGGACAGTCGACTGAGGACTTTTACAGTCGACTGGTACCCCTTAGAATTTTTTCTTAAAAGATTATTGGATTTTTCTCTGGACAGTCGACCGATAGTTTTATAGTCGACTTATAACACTTAGATTATTTTTCTTAAAATCATGGAATTCTCTTTCTGGGCATTCGACTGGTGTCTTTTACAGTCGACCGTCAACACTTAGCATTATTTTCTTAAAGATGTTGGTTTTTCACTCTGGACAGTCGAGTGATGACCTTTTTACAGTCAACTGATTCTGATGCTTTTCTTGTGTTTTCTAGATGTTCTTTATATGGTTGATTCTTTAATTGTTTTTGGATCTATAACTTACTATTCTAATGTCCACACATGGTTGATTCTTTAATTGTTTTTGGATCATTGGAGAGGTTTCTCCCTTTGATCGTTTTGACGATGGATTAGTGAAGGATTTCTTAATGAAGTCCAAGCGACTCGATCTCCTTTTCAGAATTATGAAAAGTGCTTTCCCGTGCTAGGCATATTCATACCCTGAATCAGCCCAATCTTTCTTTGACCTGTTATCCCGAAGGTAATTTTGGTCTTGTTGAGATCTCTAGGAGTTGAGTAGGAGTCCTGAACCAGCAGTTGAGATTTGTTGAGTTATACCTGGAGGGTCTTGGTTTAGTTGTTGTTGAGTATTTAAGTCCGGCAGGATACAGTAATTCTAGATATGGAGATTTGGTGTTTAATAATAATCAATTTAAGGACAGGCATTTGTGGGGATGTGATTGAACTTATGAAACATAAGTATAGGCTCATGGTTTTGTTAGTCCAACGGATGCGTTCCAGGACTATTTGTTGTTATGTCCCGAGAGGACATTTGTGTGTTCGCGTGTCGAGGGTCTGCAGGCCTATTCACGGAGCATGCAGGGTGCATTCGCGTGTCGAGGGTCGGCAGGCCTATTCACGGAATATATCTGGTGTATCTGCACGTCGAGGGCCTTGCAAGCTTATTCGTGGGGTACACGGGGTTGGGAGATGATTCTCCGGTTGTTTTTGAGCTATCTTACATGATGCTTGCGCGTCGAGGGCTGTGGTGCCTATTCGCGGAGTATTCTGGATCTTGTTTTCCATCACCGTGGTAGGATTAGTTGTATAACGAGGGGTTATTCCTATAAAGTGGAGATCGTTAAGGGCTTGCACTGGACCTATGTACTATGGAATGCATAGAATCCGACAAGTACGTATTAGAGAGTCAGCATATAGAATTGTATTTTCTTGACTTGGTTTTATACATGTGTTATCCTGTTTTTCCTACACTTGACACTTAGTCTAGAAACACTTGACATTTTCATGAATTACCATTTGCTATCTTATATTCCTTGATATTTTCATGCATCATTTATTTGTTATTTCTCATTTCATTTACTCTTGCTGATAATACATGTTGTTGATGACTCAGTGTTTTATGCTTTAATTATGTTGCTTTGTTTTTATGTCACTCACACCGTTATGGCTGACTCCTTTAGTTTTGGGGGTTAGGGAACATCTCTAGCCTCATATTTTACAGGTTGTTGCTTAGAGCTTGGGGTTTGGATGCTTGAGATAGTTTTGAGATAAATTGATGTAATAGAGCTTTTGTGTAAATTTTGTAAAAAGAAGTGTTGTAAAAAGAAAGTTTGTAATTCAAAGTATTTGTATTGCGCTGTGTTTGTAAAAGATTGTTGTAATAAAAGTTGAAATAAAAATTATCTGTTATTTTGGGCTATGTGTACTATTATTACATTGAAGTTGATGCTGGGAATTATGCCACGTATTTTCTAAGATATTATATTAGAAATTCGGGGTGCTACAGAAATTGGTATCAGAGCATGCTTCAATAGTAATAATGGACATGGTATGAAAACCAACCTAGGTGTGGACACTAGAGCGTGAGTACCTAGGTATGGACATTAGTATGTGGGTATCACATAGAGTTAGAACATGATGTTTTGTTTGGGGTATGGTTGAGGTTTTGCCATAGGGTATTGATATGGATGTGAATTGTGTTGTTATGTTCTAACTTTACCCCCATTTTGCAGTATTCAGTAGAATGACAGGACCCAGAACCAGGAATGGTGGTAACAATGGTGATGGAGCTGGAAGTTCCTAAGGAACGGGAGTTCATCTCGATGTCGAATTTTCCAGGGTGTATCAGACTTTGAATGCACTAATGGCAGCTAATTTGGTGCAGACTCAGAACCAGAATCAGAATCATGGGGCTGGACCAGGATTGGTTAACGCTGATCCCATCAAGCAGATTGAGTCATTCAAGAGGATGAGGCCGCCAGTGTTTGAGGGGCAGTCTGATCCAAACGAGGCTGATGATTGGATTAGGCAGATGGAGACAATCTTTGAGATCTCGGAGACTCCGGCAGCCAATAAGGTGAAGTTGGCTACTATGCAGTTGGAAAAGGATGCTGGTGATTGGTGGCAATCGGTGAAGAGGACTTTGGGGGACCAGCAAATGACTTGGGAGGCTTTTCTGGATGAGTTCAGGGAGCATTTCTTTCCTTTGGATATTCAAGAAAGGAAGGCGACAGAATTCTTGAATCTGCAGCAGGGTAGCATGACCGTGCAAGAGTATGAGACTAAGTTCGCGCAGCTATCAAGATATGCACCAGAGCTGATAGTTGATGAGGAGAAGAAGGCCAAGAAGTTCGAGCAGGGCTTGAGGACAAACTTGAGGTCGAGAATGATTCTGTTGGGCATAAGGAGGTTCGATAAGCTGGTCAGGATAGCAGCTATGACAAAGGAAGACATGGATCAGTTTCAGAAGAAGCAAGAGACCTGGAACAAGAACAAGAGGCCAGCAGATGGTCAGAGTGGGAAGGAATTCCCAGCGAAGCAGGGCAAGTTCAGTGGGCCAGTGCAGAAGGCGCCCGCAGTTCAAGGTGTGACTTGTTTCAATTGTGGAGAGACAGGTCATTATCAGGTAGCATGCATCAAGCCTCGGAAGGTGCAGGTTTGTTATCATTGTGGTCGTGAAGGGCATATCCGACCAAATTGTTCGCAACTGAAGAAAGATGGTGCAGGTGGAGGTAAGGTTCAGAGGCAGGGGCAAGTGTTCGCATTGACTGAGGAGGATGCGGGTAACTCAGGGATGTGATCCGGAGTGTGCAAGAATTTTGAATTCATACATTTTGTATTAAGTAAAACTTTTATTTTGAGAATAATTGGAGATTGAGTATCATTCTTCATGTAACAAGATTTGTTTGGATTAATGGAATAAAGACAAGAGTTTTATTTAATACTGTTTTCTTGCATACATTTGTGTCGCCCAAATTTTTGCTAGTCCTAGGTGTGGAGCTTAAGGAGTTTCCAGGCAGGGTCTTGAGGTGGCTTTCCTTAGTCATTTCCTTTCTAAGGAGGGAGTGGCCACTGATTCCCGGAAGGATGAAGTAGATTGTGGAAGGTCAGATATGGATGCAGGGGTTCAGAAGTTGTTGCAGCATGGTTTCCGATGGCAAGTTATCAGAGTTGCGCAGCGGAAGGTTGTTTTTCTGAACTCTTTGCATGATAGTGTTTCTTCTGTATGTTGTATTTCTTTTGTTGGAATGCATTCTCCTGTGTGATTGTATTTCATAAATTATATTTCCATTTACGAGATATTGCATTCCTTATTGGTGTGTTTGTTTGGACCCCATTAGCAGTAGTTCTGAGGACAGAACTCTTCTAAGGAGGGAGTGATGTAGTACCCCTTTTTTTTAAATATAATTTTAAAGATTTATAAATGAATTAAAATGATTTTTGGTGAATTAATAAATATTTTTTCTGAAGATTTATCTTTTTACACGTGCAAAACACGTGTAAATATTTTCTTGAAAAGATCAAAAAGCAAAATTATTTTGTGGAAAATCATTATTTATTATTTGAGATTATTTTTGATTTTCCTGAATTTTTCTGAATAAAGAAACTATTTTTATAAATACCTCGAAAGAGATGGGCTTTTATGTAAAAATCCGTTTTGATCTCAAATAAATAATGAAAATTCATTTTTACTGATTTTTGGGCTTTCCATGGTCATCATTGAAATTAAAATATATTTAAATTTTATTTAGAGTCAATTTGGTAAAGATTTAAACAAATATGGTGTTTTTGCAAATATAAAATTTATGTTGGATCTTGTGCAAATATTTTCCTGGAAAGTAAAAGTTAGAGATTTTAATTGGAAAATATAATATGTATTATTAGATATTATTTCTGAATTTTCTGAATTTTTACTAATATTTTATGACGTATTTACAAATATTACAAAAAAGAAGGACTTTTGTGCAAAATTGTCACCCTGAGTACAAATCCGATTTTTCTTTATTTCTGGGTTGTGCTAGATTGCTGGAAAACTCAGTAGCAAAAGGATTTAATTTGGTTTTAATTTATTTAACTTATTTTAACTACTTTATAAAGAAAGGTTTATATATGTAAAGTAATAATTTGTTAAAGGATTATTTTGCAAATGTGTTTAAAACCCTGATCCATCAATTTCCGGCCTATTTAAAAGATGGAGTGCAGCAGTCTTTCACTGCACAACACAAAGGTTTTATTGTTTTTATTTTTCTTGGAGATTGAAAGAGAAGATCTTGGATTCCTTACGAAGGAGAGGCTTTTCCCTATTTTCTATTTGCATTCGTTTGATCTCTTCTACAAGGTGAGTGACTTGTTTATTTTCTTTTGATTTGTGTATGTTGTATGCGAATAATATGAATGTTTGATTGATCTTAGATGTTGAATTTCATCTATTAGAAAGCATGCTAGGGTTTGGTATGAATATGTATGTTGGATGGATGATAAACTTGGATCTTTGAGAAGAACCCTATATATTTGTGAATAGGATTGCATGTGGATGATTTTAGATTGTTGGGAAAACCTAATATAAATTGTGAGTAGGTTAATAATGTTGGATTATTGCTGATTTGATTGAGTATGATGGATGGTATGCATTAATTAATTAAAGATGAGATTTTTGGACTATTGGTGAGTTGGATGAATGCAACTTGGCCATGTAAATGATGAATTTGTTTCTGGATCAACTATAGGGAATAGTTGAGATTGAGTTTGAGAAATTTTGAGAATGAATAATTGATTAAAAGACGACGTCTTGAGGATTTAAGTTGTGATGACTAAAATTTGAGATTGATACATTTTTGATTTAATTTGGGGATTTTCTTTTGAGATTTGGTATTGATGTGGTTTGGATCTGAATACGAAGCAATTTCAATGAGTAATCGATTTTTAAGAAACTCTATTTTGATTATATGCACAAATTCATGTTTAATTGAAAGAAATTAACAAATCTCTATTTTTATAAACTCAAGTGGTTTTGGTTTAGTTTTATGGGTTATTATAAATCCTACAAGTCGTATTTGATCATATAAGAAATATGCTTTTTGTAGAAATCGTTTTCATAAAGTAAAACTACGCATCGGTTGAAATGTGCACAACCAAAAGTATACAGTTTGTAGTTCGACAGTCGACTGGTATGACTTCTCAGTCGACCGACATGACCCGGCTGCTATGTTCTCTAGTGTTTCTTGATTTTTTGTTCTGGACAGTCGACTGGTACCCCTTAGAATTTTTTCTTAATAGATTGTTGGATTTTTCTCTGGACAGTCGACCGATAGTTTTATAGTCGACTTATAACACTTAGATTATTTTTTCTTAAAATCATGGAATTCTCTTTCTGGGCAGTCGACTGGTGTCTTTTACGGTCGACCGTCAACACTTAGTATTATTTTCTTAAAGATGTTGGTTTTCACTCTGGACAGTCGACTGATGACCTTTTACAAGACTGATTTTGATGCTTTTCTTGAGTTTTCCAGATGTTCTTTAAATGGTTGATTTTTAAAATATTTTTGGATATATAACTTACTATTCTAAATATTATTGTTTCTACAGAACATATGTTTTCAAGATATTTTATTGTTGGATTTGAATTCTGAAATTTTATAAAAATTTGGGTTTTGTTGATTGGAGAGGTTTCTCCCTTTGATCGTTTAGACGATGGATTAGTGAATTTTGGTCTTGTTGAGATCTCTAGGAGTTGAGTGGGAGTCCTGAACCAGCAGCTGAGATTTTTTGAGTTAGACCTAGAGGGTCTTGGTTTAGTTGTTGTTGAGTATTTAAGTCCGGTAGGGTACACTAACTCTAGAGATGGAGATTTGGTGTTTAATAATAATCAACTTAAGGACAGGCATTTGTAGGGATGTGATGGAACTTGGGAAACGTAAGTCTAGGCTCATGGTTTTGTTAGTCCAACGGATGCGTTCCAGGACTGTTTGTTGTTAAGTCCCGAGAGGACATTTGTGTGTTCGCGTGTCGAGGGTCTGCAAGCCTATTCATGGAGCATGCAGGGTGCATTTGCGTGTCGAGGGTCGGTAGGCCTATTCACGGAATGTACCAGGTGTATCTGCACGTCGAGGGCCTTGCAAGCCTATTCGTAGGGTACACGGGGTTGGGAGATGATTCTCCGGTTGTTTTTGAGCTATCTTACATGATGCTTGCACGTCGAGGGCAGTGGTGCCTATTCGCGAAGTATTCTGGATCTTGTTTCTCATCACCGTGGTAGGATTAGTTGCATAACAAGGGGTTATCCCTATAAAGTGGAAATAATTAAGGGCTTGCACTGGACCTATGTACTATGGAATGCATAGAATCCGACAAGTACGCATTAGAGAGTCAGCATATAGAATTGTGTTTTCTTGACTTGGTTTTATGCTTGTGTTATCCTGTTTTTCCTACACTTCACACTTAGTCTAGAAACACTTGACGTTTTCATGAATTACCATTTGCTATCTTATATTCCTTGATATTTTCATGCATCACTTATTTGTTATTTCTCATTTAATTTACTCTTGCTGATAATACATGTTGTTGATGACTCAGTGTTTTATGCTTTAATTATGTTGCTTTGTTTTTATGTCACTCACACCGTTATGGCTGACCCCTTTAGTTGTGGGGGTTATGGATCATCTTTAGCCTCATATTTTACAGGTTGTTGCTTAGAGTTTGGGGTTTGGATGCTTGAAATAGTTTTGAGATAAATTGATGTAATATAGATTTTGTGTAAATTTTGTAAAAAGAAGTGTTGTAAAAAGAAAGTTTGTAATTCAAGGTATTTGTATTCCGCTGTGTTTGTAAAAGATTGTTGTAATAAAAGTTGAAATAAAAATTATCTGTGTTTTTGGGCTATGTGTACTATTACATTAAAGTTGATGCTGGGAATTGTGCCACGTATTTTCTAAGATATTATATTAGAAATTCGGGGTGCTACATTCTCACCTTTCCAAAATGTCCTATTTGGTTAGATTCAGATAAGCGGAGCAAGAATTATGACCCTTACAAAATCTCAGCAGCTGGCCTTTTGGCTGAAAGCTCGATGTTTGGATTGTTCGAAGTTTTTGCACCTCTTATTGATTGAATCTGAAAAAGTGTTCAACTATAGAGTTGTAGTAGAATCTCTCACCTTTCCAAAATATGCTAGTTGGTTAAATTCCGATAAGCGGAGAAGGATTTATGACTTTTACATGTCACAACAGCTAGCCGTTTGGCTGAAAGCTCGGTGTTTGGATTGTTTGAAGTTTTTGGACCTCTTACTTATTGAATTGGGAAAAGTGACCAGCTAAAGAGTTTTAGTAGAGATTCTCACCTTTCCAAAATATTCTATTTGGTTAGATTCCGATAAGCGGAGTAGGAGTTTTGGCTTTTACAAATCACAGCAGCCAGCTTTTGGCTGAAAGCTCGCTGTTTAGATTGTTTGATGTTTTGATTGTTTGATGTTTTTGTACCTCTTACTTACTGAATTTGGAAAATTGGTCAAGTAGAGAGTTGTAGTAGATTTTCTCACCTTTTCAAATGTCCTATTTCGTTAATTCTGACAAGTATAGCAAAAGTTATGAGCTTGGAAAGTTTCAGCTTTTAGCTGTACTGTTATTGTTTGAAATGGTGTTTAACGGATCAGATTTTGAGTTCCTTAACGAATCTGAAAAAATTTTCAACTAGAGATTTGTATTAGATGTTCTCACATTTTTAAAGAGTCTAATTTTGTTGAATTCCGATAAGCGCAGCACTGTTTGCTTCTAGGTTGTTAGAAGGCTTTTATGTCGCTTTTGTGTACTCATTAGTAGTATGCTTATATTAGGCTGTTAGAAAATTCTTCTCTTACTTCTAATTATAAAAGATCAAGTTTTACTAGTGAGCATGTTATTTTGCTTCTAGGGTATTAGAAGACTTTTATGTTGCTTTTGTGTATGAAGGATCAAGTTTTGCTAGTAGCATGTTATTTTGCTTCTAGCTTGTTAGAAGACTTTTATGGTTGCTTCTATATAATTCATTTGTCGCATACACAGCCAGTTGGCTCGTATGTAATTCGTTTGGCTCATACATAGCTAGTTATCTCGTATGTAAGTTGTTTTGCTCGTATGTAGCTTATTAGCAAGTACGCAGTTGTTGTGCTCGTCCAGGGTGATATCATTGCCCTAGGAGCCATCGACCATCAAGACGTGTATTTATTTTATGCCTCATTGGACTGTGGACGATTCACCCCTCGTGCACCGTCAGATCTTAACCGGTGTAAGTTGATTGCGGGCTGGGACTGTAGGCGGAATCCAAGTTCAGGGCAGTAGCATGCGAATACGTTCGTATTGCCGGGGTCTTGGATCGATAGGCTATGAACAGGATCCTTAGAGATTCTGGTAAGTCTAGGTTGAGTACCTAGTAGAATTATCTTGCGAATTCTAACTTAAGACCTAGCATTTTGTGTTAGTATTGTTGTAATCCCTCGGATTGTTTAGGGTTAGTGACATCGTTAGGGTAGTAATTTATGGCTATTACTACTTAACCCTTATTTGTTATCATTTTCGCCGAAGGGAAAGAGTTGGTATTAAGGGTGATACCTTATAATCCGACATGTTCTATAGGCCAACACTAGGTGGTGTTATTGGTTGTACCCTTCCTATCAAAGGAATACGGTCTGTGCCTTCTCACGAGTTGGGAGCACGGGATCCGTATCTCGTCTGTTAATTTCTGAAGTGCCATGATAAGGGTGGGAGCAATTCCTGTCGAAGCTAGGGGATGGACCCTCGGAACTCCGTCATGCTCTATATCAAGAAGGGCGAACAAGCCACAGACTACGATCTATCTGCTATTGTGCCATAGGGGATGCTTCGAGCTAACCTGTGCTGTCGGATACCCTACGTTCGTTAGATTTTTGAGTGAGGTCCAGTACGACGGGTAGTAGTGGCAAACATAGACACCATGAGCTAACTGCATTGGTGGAACTTGACCATGTTTGCAACCTCATCAATCACGCTGTATCTTCAGAAACATGTTGAGTACAAGAGTAGAATTCATGGCACGGGTTCAAATCCCTATATATGAAGAAACGACTTGCTATGGGAGTATGTGGTATAGGACGCATACTGTTCCGGAGACTCGCTTTCATTAGAATAAGAGCATCCTTGCATTAGATAATCTTGCATTAGAGTCTAAGTCATAGCATACACTGACACATCAATTATATATACACGTTTCTCTTTTCATCATTCTGTTTTTTAAAGTTGAGAATCGCTGCTAGTCATCTGTCTTAAAGTGTCAGTATATGTACTGACATCTCCATTTCAATAGGTATTGGATTGCAAAATTACAAGTACTGGATTGCAAAACTACAGGTACAGGATTCAGGAGGACTCAAGGCAAAAGGAGCAATGTGTTGATTTATGTCAATTGTAATATATGTGGTTACCATTGTAACATCTATTGTAATTTATTTATGTTGAGAAGCATCCAAGTGAAAGTACCAAGTGTTGTATATTATTCATTGTACTCTGATGTAATTTTCATTGAAAGATTGTAACACTTGGGCTTGTATGGCATTATTGTAACACTAAACGACAAGTTCGAAGTCCAACACTTGGTTCGATGCCACTTTTGCTACTTACGAACGAGCGAGTACAAAGTCGCTTGCCATTCAGAATTGCTCATACAACTGTTGATACTCTCTCAACGAAAAGTTCAAAGTCCAACACTTTGTTCGATGCCGCTTTAGCTACTTGCGAACGAGCGAGTACAAAGTAGCTCGCCATTCGGAATTGCTCCTACAACTGTTGATACTCTTGCGAACGTTAGCGAAACACAAATTCTCACAAGAAGCTGGAAAAATGGGTATATTATTTCATCAAAATTTGAGATACAAGTCTAATTCTAGACCAAAAATTCATACAAGTGACTACACAATTTCACTCTATCCCTTTTTAGGGAGTGGGATGCTCCTATTAAGTGATACTCAGAAATGGTGAGCGTCATGGTGCTCTTGCCTCACTTCTGCAGAAGTCTCTAAGCAACAAACTAAGTCGGGTCACCAGAACCCAAGAGTCTCACTGTCGCCCTAACTGAGGCCCCGCTTGAAGAGCTGTCCACTCCACTCTTTGCATCCCCAGGGTTCCGCAAAAGGAGGGGCAAACGAAGTGCTAACTTGTGGAACGATCTTCCTTGGGCGTACTCACCCCGAGGGCACGAAGTGCTTCTAATGTTGCTCCCCTTAGAAATTCATCGCAGACGAAGGTTCTCCGCCTCTAGCTCGACAATCCGCTCTTTAAGTGAGTCATCCATTGCTCTGATCTTTAAGCGAGGCAATCGGCTCGAACTGCCCCCGCACGAAGCATCGGAGAGAGTCCTTCGAAGATGCACTGCCTCTAGAATTTTTTCAAGCACCACGTTCTTCAATTCGTCCCTCTCGGATCTCGCCTCGAATAGAGAGTGATGAAGAAACTTAAGCCTCATAACTTGGTTGGCAGTCATCGAAGGACATGACTCCTCGCCGACGGGGGACACCTCGCAAATTCTCTCTTCGAGACACCTCATCTCAACATCTCGGCGAGCCAAGGTCAACCTCAAATGGCCTAACTTCCGCTCCGCTTAGTGAAGCATCTCCCGATATCAGGTGAGGCCTAACTCCATAACACCTAGCTTACGGCGAAGAGCTGATACTTCTCTACCCTGGGGAAACAAAAAAAAATGGCAATTTCAAACGCTCAGATTTTCGCACAGCGCTAAAAGATAGTTCTAATTTTCTTTGAGCATCACAGCGCAACATTAAGTCCAAAAACATCATTTCATTGACAAAGAAGAAGATACAAGAGCGGTGGCCAGTCCGCTATAAGGCAGTACAAAAACAAAGAGAAATAGAACGAGTACAGACACAGAGTCAAAGAGCCACCTTGGGGGGCTGCTCCGCAATCGTCTTCGGCACCTCCACGATCGCTGACTCAGGGTTCGCCACGCCATCCTCCTCCTCTTCTTCTTCTTATTCCCCTTCATCTCCTTCTCCGGCTTCCTCTGTCCCCTCAGCAACCTCACCTTCGGGAGGGGGCATACTCACCTTCGAGAGGGGCATACAGGTTATACCCCGAGCTATCGATTTGAGGAGACGAGCTTCCACGTGCTTGAGGGCTCTGGCATAAGACTGCTCCATGTTCGCGTGCAAATGCACCTTCGCCTCGGCCCTGATCGCCTCCGCAGCTACTGCCACCGCTGCCTCCCTCTCCCTCGTTGTGTCCTCGGCAGTCTTCAGAGCCCTCTCCTTCTCCTGATCGGCCCTCTCCTTCTCCTTGTTAGCCCTCACAGCCTCGACGGTAATCCGCTCATTCGCCTTCGCCAAGGCCAACTCAAGGAGGCTGATTTGAGCAACCTGACACTCTAATAGATGCCGCTCTGCCTCATACATCTTCATAGCCTTGTCCCTCTCCGTCCGATCCTTGTCACTCGTCGCCTTGAGCTCTTTCTCCTGCTCGGCGAATTGCTCTAAGAGGTGGCTGAAGTGGCACGTGATCTGAAAAAAAAAGAGGCTAAGGTTCGACGCAAGACACATGGAAACTTTGAGAGCCCAATATAGTTACTCGCCGACATCGTTGCCCTAGCAATATCGAGGGCGTCATGGCCCACCATCCCCGCCTTCAACGACGCTCGGTCTTTCGGGGTCGGCAAGTGGCGGAGTGCCTGCATATTCATGATGGAATCCCGGAGGAAGTTGTCATGTTTCATTACCTGCCAGTCGGGGAAGAAGAGCCCCTTTTGCTCCTCGGTGAGAATTGTCTCGGCCTCAGCAGTAAAAGGGGGTGCCTCGAGCGCTAGTGCAGTCCCAGAAGAGAAGGCCTCAACAGAGGGGTCGGAAGGGGCAGACGGGGGAAGAGTAGCAGAGGGAGCTGACGGAAAAGGGGATGCCAAGTCAACTATTGGGGCCCCCGCCGATGGTCCCTTAGCATCTCGGCCGGACAAGGGTCCCGCCGTCGTCTTCTTCCTTTTCTTGTTATCGATGCATTTCCCACAGCCTACACCTCGGTCAAGCAGCATAGCTCGGAAATCCATGTCCGGGGCCTTTGGGGGAAATGAAAGCAAAATAAAAATTAGCACAAGAAGAATAAAATATTAGAAATAAATATAAAAAGAAAAATATTTGAAGCATACTAGGGTCGATCGAACTGAGACCCCCAATGAATAGAACCTCCTCGGTCATATCCTTCCAACTCAAGGTCGGATGACTGAGGAGCTTCGACACGACCTCATCCTCCTTCGGAGTCAACACAGGTTCGGCCTTTGCCCACTTCGAAACATCTTCCTTCCACCTCGTCGGGAAGTCCCACGGTTTGGTACCTTGAATCAGAAAGTACTCTCTTTCAAGGATTTGATGGAGTCCAGGTTCTCGATCAGTTTGACGCCCCGCTGCGGCGACAAGTAGTACCGGTACTCCATTTCGCTTATACGGTTGATCTGATATAGGCTTCGGAGCACAACGAGCTGAGGTTCGGTCCCCACTGCTTGGCATTGGAGAATAAATTTGATGATTTTGGGCACTTTGCTAGCTCAAATTAGCACCGTTACACCTCGAGAAAGATCCAAACCCCCCGAGGAACTCCGATAAAATCCCGTACGCCATTGAAGACACCGCCTGCTCCTCCACTTGCCCTTGCCACCACCTGAGTTGCCCTCCCTCTTCACCGCTCGCCTCCTGCTAAAGCCACCACCGCATCCTCCACCGAAGAACCCATCAGTCACCCCCACTGCAACTCCAGTCTCCACCACTCGACCACCGGCCTCGACCACCTCCATCGCCGCCTTCTTGTTGTAGTCCTTGCTGCCGCCGACCATCACTGCAGCCACCGTCAACTGTCGCCCATCACAGCGCCAAGCCAAAGTCCCTGCTCTCACCTTGCTGTTGTTGCTTTGTTTTCTGTCCCATGTTTTGCACGTGTCTCCGTGCACATAGTTTGCACGTGTGTTTTCACTAGGACGCTCATCCTATTATTCTATCATATTCAAATTAATCGTCGTATAAGACAAGTCTCCTTGAACACTGTTATTATTCTAGTTCAAGAATGCTGATCTCCACAAGTAGTTCAAATTTCTATTATCGTAATAAATTGCTTTGATGCCCTTCAAAGGGACTACTACAGATTCATCAGAGAAACCAGCAGTAGTTTCCTTTTCGTGCCATACCATTGCATAAATCCCAAGATTTGTTATCCCATATGCATGCACTACACGCACACAAACTAGAAATGCGCATACAATGATTGAATGTATATCAATTGAATATGGTATTACAACTACATTTATGGTAGTGTTGATTTGTCGGGTGGATTGTAGGAATCCATCTTAATTGCTAATATCGATGGTAGTTTAATTCATGCTATGGATTTATGTGCGTTGAGTATTTTGTTGATAACATATGAAATGGGTTTCTACTATTCTGTCAGTTGTTCCATGTTGTATTAAATTTTTGGCCCTATTGCTTTTAAAATCAATTAGAACTAATTGAAATCGCAAAAAGCCTAACTGAAATCCCCGGCAACGGCGCCAAAAACTTGATGTGAATATTTGCAAGTGTACAAAATCGTAACAAGTAGTATAGTTTTAGTGAAAAGAGTGTCGAACCCACATGGACTAATTATTTTATTGAGTACCGAATTTACTAGATGAATCACTATTTGGAAAATAGAAATTAAATAAAGAAAGCAACTAATTTAAATTAATCTTAAAATCTAACTAAATTAATTAATGGGTGCGGAATCTGAAATTTTTGTGATTTGTTAATGGCACTATTAATTCTAGGGCTTTTGACTTCACCTAATTTATCCCACACAATTTATAACTCCACATGAATAAAAAGATAACTTTTCCAAGTTGTAGACCAAAATCCCCAAACTATTCAATGCTTTCTCTCGAACAACACCAAAAATATCTCCAACTAACAGTTTGTCATATCTCTATGCAAATTTAATTAATCGAAAACTCATTAAGTTCTGTGGATTTCTTAATGGTCACATCAATTGCGGTAAATCATCTCTAATTTCGCTCAATCAATGTTGTTTAATTTTATAGTTCTAAATCATAAATTACCTCTCGGTCTCTCCATGATCCAATAAATCATACAAATGTCTGTCCACCAATTGTACGCATTAAGAATAAAAATCAAACACACAACCATGGAAAAATAGAAAATAATATGAAATTAAAGTTGTTTTCTCAAAACTAGGCTACATCAAAGCCCTAGAAAAATAAATTTAGTTCATAATAAATTTATTGCTACTAACAAATACTGTCTTGGATTGCATAATGAAATTTAGAAGAGAAGAAGAGAAGATACAAAAAGAACTGCTTTTTAAAAAGAAATTGCAAACAGAACAGCCTCGAACCGCGTTCCGAAAAGTAAAATCAGTTCAGTCTCTGTTCTCTCTCTCCTCTATCTATGTCGTTTTGAAGCACGTGCTGCTGACGTCAGCAGTGTCCATGTCAGCGCCTCTGAGCCGCTATCCTCTTGTTTTGTTGCATTGGGTTTCGAGCCACCAAGGGGAGCCAGCCACGTCACAGTCTTCTCTTCCCTCTCTGTTGCGTCTTGGACCCACGCCAGAAAGAGCACGCCGAAGCCGATGTGCCCTCTCTCCTACTTTGTCTCTTCCACACCACACATCAACGTCAACAGAAAACAGAGAGCTCTGTGTTTCGGTTTTCTTTTATACTATTTTTATTTATTTATTTATTTATAATGATTAGGGATCAGCCGTCGCTCTCTCCCTTCGTTCAGCGCTCCTTTTTCTCTCTATCTTGGTCTTAGATTTATAGGCAGAATTAGGGTTTACATTTGCAGAAAAACCCCCTCTTCTTCATTTATTTGCTTCCTTCCATGATTTGCTCTTTATTTCTTTCTTCTTTTTCTTCTCTTTCCTTTTCTTGAAAACACATGCTGCATACACAAAATAAAACCAGAAATTATGGTTTAAAAATAAAATTAATTAGTTTAAAATTAATTAAACTAACTAAAAATCATATTAGCTCATTTAAACCTCTTTTCAAATTGTTTATTGCATTTTCACCCTCCATTGGCAATTAAAATTCATATCTTGCATTTCACACGGCAAAATTGTAAAATTTAAAAATCAACAAAAAAATAAAATTTAATAAATCACTCTGTTTGTTTTGTTTGTTGAGTTTTCACCAAAAATCTTCACATTTTGCATAAAAAATCTTATTTCTCCAAAAATAATTAATTACTTGAAATCTTATGGTAATAAGATGAATTAAACACAATATAAACGAATACAAGCAATTTTAATGGGTAGAAGAGTACAAATATTTGTATAAAAATTAGACACATCAAACTATATAAAAAGAAATTGTAGCTTTATGAGTCTAGTTTCCAGAACATTTGACGGAGACATATAACTCGTAAATTATCGTACTTCAGTACTGCTGACTTTTGATTTCTAGGATTGCTGTTTAATGTAACACCAACATCATTTCTAATTAATATATAATGTTAACAGTAGAATTTGTATGTGAAATTTACCTGAGATTTGTTAGACATGTTTAGCTTTTATCTTACAATTTTTATAAGATTTTATATTGAGTTTACAGTCCCATTATGCATGCAAAACTTTAATTGTAGGTTGCTGTCCGATTGCTTAACCTGTAAAGAATAGGCTAATTGACCTAGCCGCGGTTATAAATTGTAGCTATGTGAATCTGGGATATAGATCAACTAACGATTTTGTGATCCGACTCTCAGATTGCAAGATACTCAGATTTTACTACTACATTGTCGTGATTTCAGATTCACTATTTTGTATGGACGTCATCATGCTTAACTAATTGAAACAATAAGATAAATTATGAACTAGGGTCTAATAAATTTAAGAATACTAATGAACAACTCCAGGAAGTAGAATGTAATTTTTAAAAGAATTTTGGCCTAGTTTTAATCGATTTACACCTATAACAATTCTTAAGTTGGGTTGCTGCCTGAACAGCAGACCTGTAAAGAACTAGCCGCTAGACTAAATTTCTGTAGTTGCAATATGTCGTGTAAATATGTGTTGGAGCCGGCAGGGAGTCTAGTTTCTAGAAACCCTGACGAACCTGATTTGCTTTCCTGTAACGACGGAAAAACTAATTTTTCTACAGCAACGTCTTGCTGTCCAGAATGTGTGTATTGTGTATTCTTTGCATATTCATGTTGATTTATTGCATCTAGTGGACAGAACTAGTTATACCATGCATTGCATTGCCTTGACATCTTATGACATTGCCACATTGCTCCTACACTCATTGCATGTTCACACTGAATATAATTAAATAAGAAAAAGTCGGGGTATTAAGGGTCGACTTAGTAGTGGACATCATCAGAGACTGTACTCGGAGAAGGGCCATTGCCGCGTTATTGTTATCGTTATGGATTATGGGTTATTGATTGTGAATCGTGGAATATTGATTGTAAATTCTTGTTTATTGTGCCGAGTACACGACCTGTATAGTTCACCACTATAGTCTAAACGATCACTGTTTGTATGCACTGAACCTGTGGTATAAGACACAATATTACGTGTATTAGACAGGATAATAAAAGACTAAACACTTAGAATTGATACTTGCATTTCCTAATCTTGATTATTGTCATTGGCATTGATTATTGCTCGTAATTATTGTTGCAACTATTGATTATTGCTCGATTACTCTAGACCCTTGAGCTCATCATTTAATTCTTGTTATTGCTTTTGACTTTGTTCTAGATCATTTTTTTGATGTACCATGCTTTCCTTGTTTCTTGCTTTTTACTACTTACTATCCGTGACATGCTCTAACGGACAATTTTTTCCCTTCTTTAGTTGACGAGTTCGCAGGAACCCAAGGCGAGCTTAATGAAGGATTGGGTGAGCAAACGTTCTAGTGGGTGAAGCCGCTTAGTATTCTACAATAACTATTTGATTCATGTTTCTTTAATTTCTGCATTGTTATTTCCCGTACTTTGTATTCCAGGCTTTGTTGATCCGAAATTTGTTTTTCCCAGATGTTATATGTTACTTTGGTGAATTATTTCATGTTATTGAAATTTACTTATTATCTATGTGATTGTTTATCCATGCATGGTTATGTTATTTTCTTCATATTGTTTTGTTAAACTGGTACAGCTTATGGATGATGTTTATATCATTCGCTGGGCATTGGTTACGTGCTCGTATTCCCGTACTTTGGGAAGCAGGGCATGACACTAACTATCCACTAATTCACTCACACATCCCCCTCTCCCACTCATGAATAACAAGTCAAACCCCCAAGAGAGTGCAGCCGGTTTTTGGAAAGAAATGTTCACATTGCACGTGTGCACGTGTTTTGTCCACTTTTCATTCCACCCTTTTTTTATTATTCTATTTCATTTTAAACCCTCTTCTTTAATAAATAATTATATTATTCTTTTTTCTCAAAAAAATTTAGAGTAATTTGATTAAATCAAATCTTAATGAAATTTTAGTGCACAACTTGTAATAAAAGTAACGTAATTTGCACGTGTATAGGAGGAAAAGCACGTGCAAAACATGTGTGAAAAAAATATTTGAAAAGAAAATATTTTAGGATTGTTACAGTACTCTTTCCTTAGAATAGTTCTGTCCTCAGAACTACGCTTAGAGAGTAAAGGGTAAAAGAAACAAAAATACAGGGTTTTAAGCAAAAAGTTAGGGATATTCACTCATCCTCCGCTCTTCTGATCCCAAGTTGCCTCTTCGACTAGCTGATTCCTCCACATTACTTTTACCATGGGTATAGTTTTGTTCCTCAAAACCATTTTCCGTCTATCAACGATCTCCACTAGACACTCCTTGTAGCTCAAGTTAAATTGTAGACCTTCTGGTACTCTGATAAGTGATGACATGGATCTGGAATGTAGCCTCGCAACATGGACACATGAAAGAAATGTGCACTTGGACTAGCTCTTCTGGTAATTCCAACCGATAAGTTGTCTTCCCAATCATCTTCAGTATCTTATATAGTCCTATGTACATCGGAGCTAACTTTCCTCCTTTCCCAAATCGGATCGCTCCCTTCGTCGGAGATACCATCAAGAAGACAATGTCACCTTCTTCGAATTCCAAATCCCTTCTCCAATTATCTGCATAGCTTTTTTGTCTACTTTGTGCCTCGACCAGTCTCTTCCGGATCAATTCTATTTTCTCCGAAGTTTGCTGTACTATCTCCGGCCTGTACATCTGCCTTTCTCCCACATCATACAAAAACACCGGCTTTCTACACTTCCTCTGTACAAAGCCTTATACGGTGCCATGCCAATGCTAGTTTGAACAACGTTATTGTAGGCAAATTCTACCAGAGCTAAGTGCCTCTCCCAGCTTCCGCCGAATTCCATCACACAACACCTCAACATGTCCTCCAACACAAGATTGACCCTCTCGGTCTGTCCATCTGTTAGGGGATGGAAAGCAGAACTAAAATCAGTTCTGGTTCCTAAAGCTATCTGAAGGCTCCACCAAAAGTGTGACGTAAATCGTGCATCTCGATCTGAAATAATCGACACCAAAATTCCATGCAGTCTCACGATCTCCCCGATGTACAATTCTGCTAACTTCTCCATTGACGAGGTGATTTTCATCGCTAAAAAATGAGCAGACTTGGTTAGTCGATCCACTATACCCAAATTGCATCATTCCCTTTGGGACTTCTAGGTAGCCCTGTGATAAAATCTATACTGATGTTCTCCCATTTCCACTCCGAAAAGGGTAATGGCTGTAGTAAACCTCTGGGTCTTTGATTTTCTGTCTTGATTTGCTGACAATTCGCACATCCTGCTACGAACTCTGCTACATTCCTCTTCAATGCCGACCACCAGAAATGTTGCTTAATATCTTTATACATCTTGGTACTCCCTGGATGTACTGACCATAGATTAGTGTGTGCCTCCTGTAGAATGCTCTCCTTCAATTCTGACTGATCAGGTACACACAATTTTTCTCCGAACCACAACACTTCGTCCTTTACTTGAAATTCTGACAATTTTCCCGTGCCAACTTGCTCCTTCATCTTCTGAATTTCTGGGTCAGATTTTTGACTGTCGATGATCTGCTCTCTCAGTGTGGATGGAAGTCTCAACTGCGCCAATGATGCCCCCAGTCCCTGTAATACTACTTCGATTTCAGCTCGATCGAATTCCTCTGCAAGTTTCTCCTGAGTTGTAATTAAACAAGATAAACTACTTTTTCGACTGAGCGCATCTGCTACCACATTTGCCTTTTCCGAGTGATACTTTATTTATAGACGAATATCTTCTTGCACTTCCATCCAACTTCTCTGCCTTGAATTTAGATCTCTCTGCTGATAGATGTACATATTGACTTTCTCCCCATACCCATAATGCCTCCACTGTTTCAAGGCAGTATGATTGCTGCCAACTCCAAATCATGGGTTGGGTAATTTTTCTTATGCGGTCTCAATTGCGTAGACCTATAAGCTATTACCTTTCCCTCTTGCATCAGAACACAACCCAAACCTCGAAGTGAAGCATCACTGTAGACATCGTAGTCAATTCCCGCTCGTGGCAAAGACAAAATTGGAGCGGTAGTCAACATCTCCTTCAACTCTTGGAAGCTTTCTTCACATTCTCTGTCCACTTGAAACTTATATTCTTCCTCGTAAGTCCAGTTTGTGGTACGGCTATCTGAGCATTGCCCTAAATGAAATGTCGATAATAACCGGTCAAACTCAAGAAACTCCTGATCTTCTTCACTGATGTGGGTTTTGGCCAATCTTTCACTACTTCTACCTTCTGCGGATCAGTGGCCACTCTCTCCTTAGGAAGGATATGACCTACGAACGCGACTTCAGACTTACAGAAGTCACACTTGGATAACTTGGCATATAATTTGTGTTCCTGCAGCTTCTTCAACACTTCCACCAAATGTTCAGTATGTTCCTCTTCTGATTTGGAATAAACCAGGATATCGTCGATAATTACCACAACGAAAAAGTCGATGAATGGTCGCAAGATTCTGTTCATCATATCCATGAATATGGCTGGAGCATTTGTTACCCCAAACGACATAACTAAGAATTCGTAATGCCCATGTCGAGTTCGGAACGCAGTCTTATGCACATCCCTATCCTTAACACAGACTTGGTGATAACATGACCGAAGATCAATCTTGGAGAAAACTACTGCTCCTTGAAGTCGATCAAATAAATCGTCGATCCGTAGAATAGGATACTTATTCCGGATAGTCACCTTGTACAACTGTAACGGCCCGAATTCCAAACACATGTAATTTATAGCAAATACAGGATCTTTTACTTTAAATTCGTACAATTTTACAAGGAATTAAAAAATTTTCATACTACACTGTTCTTTTACATCAACGCAGCGGAATTTAAATAAATACAACATGATAAATACAACTTTAACATCAAAACTTAAATATGAAAGTAATTTTTAGTATCAATTCATCTTGATGTTTTTTTGCCAATCCACGCCCTGTATTGGAAAACTGTGGGCACGTCAGTTGCATACAACTGACACAATGCTATAATACTGCAATCCTCGCTATGCCATAATATAATGATTCTCTTACTTCAGCAAAACACAAACTTGAATGCACAATAAAGTGTAGAAAGTGACTATCCTAAACATGTCAGTGTATGATATGACTTAATGCATAATGCAAATGTGTATACTATGATGACACTAATGCATACTTATTCGGATTCTATGCATCCCATTCTACATAGGTCTGAGGGCAAGCCCTTATCGTACTACCTCTCATCCGCCTGATTATTCATGATCCTGGAATCCACCGTCAAATCAATCATAGTCCCGGATTTAATTGATGATCGTCTCACCCCGTAAGCAACCACAGTCCAGGAATCCACCGTCTGATTGGGTCTATAGTCCAGGAATCTACTGTCAGACTATATAGACGAGTCCCACTTACGTTTGCCCAAGTTTTATTACATATTCTCCTTGTGCCTATCCTTGATTTGAATCATGAATAAAATAATACCACCTAGGGCTAGTTTACCCTCCTACCAGACTTAAACAAAATACCCAGAACGATAGCCCATATAGCTATTTCTCAAATCAATTAATCATTTTCATCACTTTGCCGGTACCTGTGTCTCACTGAACCTCTAGAATCAACATCTTTTCATGTCCAACGCTATGGGGTACTCATACCCTCATCATTCATGTTTTCAATTTCATTTATTCACATCTTATTCAATTCTTTCATCCATTCTCTTATTTATCAATCATGAAGTAAACACTTCATATATTCACATTCAATAAGAATTTCCCAAATCGAATTTCTTATAAACAACTTCTTAATTAGCCAACCAAACTAATCACTTTCATGATTCTCAAAGTTCTCTTGACTAATACAACGTTTCTTATATTTATCCATACTTCAAGTATATTAATACAAAACTCATTTCATAGATCACTATTTTAATACCAATCTTCTTTAAAGATCATGACTAGAACTTCTCAAATTCCCAATCACAATCTTGCTTTAATTTCGTTTAAAACCAACTCCTTTTAACCATGTACAACTTCTTTATTTTTAAAAATTTATGTTCAACTCAACTAATAGATAAGTACGACCTTCAAGTTCTAAAAATATCTTTAGAATAACATGAAACAACTCCCAAATGGTCTAATAATATGATGTAATATTTGTATGAAGTTTTCCCCATTTAAAAACACTCGAAATCATTAAAAAAATGTTTTAAACTCAACTGCACCCCCCTGGCTCGAACCAGTGCCAAACAACAAGCAAACCAAACACCAACCCATTGAGCCAACTCAGTTTTCGGTATTAAAGGGGTCTGAGTCTTTAAATACTCAACTACCCCCTATTCTGCCTTTTTTCTAAAAAGAATTTGAAATGACCATAGCCAACCCCACTCGATCCCGCGACCATAGAGACCCCCCGCAGGCCACGTGGCAGCGCGTAGTGCAAAAGCACATGCGCTAGCCACAAGGCCAAACACCAACTCTGACTATATGGGAGTTAAAATCTTTAACAACCAACTCTTGGTTCATTCCTCCATTTTAATATACATATTCAAAAATGATTTCTATTAATTGTATCAAATTTATTTGTTCATATAACACATTTCAAAAATTTCAGTAACGAATTCTTACTGATTTCATTTATAATAAAGTGATCCTTTACAAAATAAAATGTAGATAGCAAATTTTGAGAATTTTCATACACAATGTGTCTTTTATAAATTATAAACACTACACCACAAGCACCTGCATATATATTTTTTTCTTTTCAATGTTATTTAACATGATGGGGAAGATTCTTTAAAATTATAATCTACTCAAATAAAACACAACTCAATTTTATTTGCAATTCATCTACCAAATCTACTCATATTATACTAAAATTTGCATGACAACACATAAGAAAATTTTAACACAACTTGAAGTTTAATTACACATAAATTCTACATTGTAATTTTCTCTTTAACATGCATTTTTCACATTCATCAACTACTAGATTTTTACATATCCATACAATATGCATCACACAAAAAGCATTAGAAGTTAAACAATTCAATCACATCTAAAATTCTAACATGAATCCCCTAAACATGCATTTAAAACATAATTAGAAAGAAAGTAGAGACACCCATCGATCAAAGAGCAATTCCCCTTCAAAAGCTCCAAAATAATCCACAAAACCCAAGCAAAAATCCTCCACCGAAAAGCACAGCAAGCAACCCGTGAACCCTCTGTTCTTTTGATTTTTTTTTATTAGCTTTTTGTTGTGTTTTGAATGGTTTAGGGTGTAGGGTAATTATAGGGTAATCCTAGGTAGTTAGTTAACTACTCATCCATTACATTATCCACTACCCTACACTCTCTCTCCCCACTTCTCATGAACAACCGACTCTTCATCATTTGGAGTGTGCACATTGCACGTGTGCGCGTGCACATGCTATATGTGCACTCACCTATTTAATAATTTATTTTTATTGAATAAAAATGGGTATTCTACATGACAAGTTGTGTGAAGGTTTTCTTTTAATTAAAATTTGGGGGCTTTAAAAGCAATTTTGGGCCCATGGGTTTTTATAAAAATAATACAAAATGTAAAACATAAAATGAGAAAAAAAATGTACATTACTTCTTAAAAAATTTTAGAAATAAAATGCACATAAAATTTTACGTGTGATGCACATAAAAACAAATACTCAAGTACGAAATAGATTTCATTAACGGGAAAAATAATCGAAATATAACATACGAAAAATATATATTTTGATAATGTTACGGATATTTCGCGTAACGGTGAAATTTATGTAATCGACAAGTATATTCAAAACACATGCAATACACGTAAAAACACAAAGATTAAAATTAATATTTGAGTTGGCTCAAAATAGGATTAAAAAATAAATTTTGAGATAACGGAAAACATATAAATATTCAGAATACAAAATATGTATGACATTTATATAAAATACGTTATGAATATTACTTGTAACAGTACAAAATACATGTGTAACACTCATGGACAAAATTGTCATAACTCAATTTTGCGGGGTGTTACAACAACTCTCTATAATCGATACACATCCTCATCGATCCATCCTTCTTCTTCACCAATAAAATTGGCGCTCCCCAAGACGACGCACTTGGACTGATGAAACCTTTGTGCAATAGTTCTTCAATTTGCTTCTTCACTTCATCCTGTTCTACTGATGCCATTTTGTAAGGTGCCTTGGATATCGGTGTGCTTCCCGGCTGAATAGCAATACTAAATTTGTAACCCCTGTGACTCATTATTGTATTTTTATTTTTTTATAATTAAATTTCTGATTATTTCATTTTATTTCTGATTGTATTTCTTTTCGCCCATTTTGATTGTGTGTTTTTGTTCTCCTTGTAATCCATTTTGCTTTGGTTCAGTCTTTATATTCTCATTTGATTGATCTACAAATTCGTTCTTGACCTTGTTTATTTTCTACGCCTAATTCATGGCTTATTTGATTAATATTGGACTCTTTTCTTCCTATTGGATACTACACAGTTAACCCGAACCCATTTTGACTCAATATAAACCTCCTAATACACCATAAACGCAATTACCAAACCCTAAATCTCTATCTCTCTACCTAGCCATCACCCCTACCCCCCTCTCTCTCCCGATCTTCCCTCAACCCCGTCGCCTGCACCCATCACCAAGCATCATCCTGTTCGAGCCTCCCGCTCATCCCTGTCATCCCCCGTCAAAGCTCCTGCCCCCACAAACCCTTCATCACCCTCCAGGCCCTCGTCCCCATGCACCCTCTCCCCGATCCCCTAGCCAAACCCCTTGTCGCCCTACCTCTGTCCAAACCGTAGCGACCTCAGACCCCGATCCTTGATGCTGTTGTACAGCGTCATCGTTGTCGTCGTCCCCTTGCTGAGTCGTTGCTGTCATTGCCTAGCGTGCTGTCCCCATTCCTCCATCTGCCGTCGTATCCTCGCCCTAGCATCGAGCTACTCTCGATGCTGTACTCTCCGTTGTCGTGTTTCTGCTGTCGCCGCACTTGTTGTTTGCTGCTGCTGCATGTGTGTGCGTGTGAGCACGTGCACCGCCGTGTTGTGTTGGTGTTGGTTCATGTTGTCTCTTGTTTGTGTTGTGTTCGTCGTTCGGGATCCATTCCCGTTATTCTGTTCTTCATCTTTGTCGTTATTTTTCAGGCAAGTAGCTTGTATGTATTTGTTACCATACAAGTTAAATACCATAAGTAGTCTTGCATGTGTTGTTGTCACTCTCATGTTGATCATATATCTTGTTAGTTGATCCGTTCCTTCATCTCTTAATCATGAGTATTTCACCATAAGTTGTTACCCGTTGCATGAAAAAAAATAAGATTTGATGGACAACTTGATGCTTATGCTTGTTGTGACATATTGTATGTTGTAGATGATTGCTTCGTGGATGTTTGTATGATGTACTATCTTATTATGGAGTGTTTATTCACATGCCATGCTGATTTGAGTTGCCTATATACCATGCTTTGTATGTCATCTTAGATTGGATCGTTTGTAATTAAACTATTTGATAAAATGCAAAAAAGAACATTTGTTTCACTGCTGCCCTATTTTTATACAATAATTTTGACCCTGTTAACAATAGTAAAATAAATAAATTTGTGAACATAATTTGTAGGTTTTTTTTTCTAGTTTTTAGAACTTTTTGAAGAATCTGAATTCCGATTTTCGATGCATGAGTTATTGCTATTTTACTACAGTCATATCGTATATTCCAGATTCTAAACTATATGATTTTTGTATGAAATATTATTTTAAAAATGATATTAAAAATAGAATTTGAACTCTATATTTTGCTGAGGATGTTTAGACATGACTGAGATCAATCACTAATTTTTGTGAAATTATTTAATGACTTTTGTATCTCATTTCATACTTATGAAACCAATCGATATACCTCCAAACTGCATGTTATTCAGTAAAGAATTATGTTTTCAACCTGATTCTATTCGTTTTTTATGAAAACTTTTGAATATAAACTGTAGCCTGATTTGTCTAGTTTTCTACTCTTTTGAAGGATCTTGATTTCGAATTGTATTTTGTGAATTATCTCTGTTTTGGTACTGCTGTGTCTGAACTTTTAGAATTGTTGCATTACTCTGTTTTACCAATTTTATTGACTATACTATCTGTAATATAATATCATGATATTTTATATATTGAGATTAGATATACTAGGGAATCTTCCAAATTTTTTCTCAGAATTAATTATGATGTTTTCAAATTCTTTTTATGTTTATAAACAAGATTTTGTATTTTCTGGCTGAACATAAGTTCTGTATTAAGCACTGTTTTCAACCCTATTTCTATGGCTGATGTATGACTTGTATATATGCGCTGGATTTGGTAGAGAGTCTAGTTTTTGGGTTTTCTGACAATCTAGATTTGCAGTTCTGTACCAACGGGAATCTCAGATTTGGTACAGTAGTGTCTTGCTGTCCAGAACTGGAAGTTTTGTTGTTTTGACTGTTATGAGTTGTTTTTGTCACCCGTTTGTGTTTCCTATTCAACTTAGACTTGTCCTTTGCTCTTGCCATGTCTTTAGTCCTGTTTGTGTTCGTTCACACTTGTTTAATAATAATGAAAACTAATCAAGCCAGGGTTTTTAAAGCAAAGATCTGGTAGTGGTCAATATAGAAATGTGTATTTAGAAGGGAACTCGTTTTCCCATTGGTTACTGTGGTACCAACTATTTTTCTCGGGATGCATGAGGGCATAATCCATGACACCATTACTATTTTCTATTACTGTTACTTTTACTGTTTATCTGAATATACGGCTCTACAGGTTCCACTACAAAATCTTAAAACAAAACTGTTTGATGTAGCAACCATGTGGTATAATTTGGGACGCATGAAGTGCTACCCAGGTAGAAATGAACAATAGACATAAGAATAACTATTTCACTGTCACATCCTGTTACTGCTATTGTTATCCTGTTACTGTTACTGTTGACTTCACTGTTATTGTTACTGTTATACTCCTTAATGTTTACCTTCTGTTTACTGTTACCTATGGACTGCTATCCTTGTTGCTTTACCTCAATGTCAGTACTTCATGTTTTTGTTTTATTCTTTCCTTTTTCATTTTCTGCTTGTACTACTTGCGGCCCGGAACTTGCATCTAACGGGCAATATGTTTTCCTATCTTCATATTTCCTTGTAATTGCTATATGAGCAGGTTTTGCTGATCAATTACCTACTAGAGTTGGTAAGCAAAAATTTTGAGCTGCGCATTGGAAATTTGCTTAATGTTTTATTTTGAACTATTTCATTCATGTTACTATATTGAGACTTGTATTTGGGCTTGTAGTCCCAAGATATTGTTTTGTTTCAGATCTCTTATTTGTTTGGGATATTCATTATTGTTGCGAATAAATACTGTTGAGTTATAATTGTTTATGCATGCCTGGTTGAGTATATTGTTATATTTACCATTGTGCTGAGTCAAGTAGATTCATACATCTTATGGATGGTGAAAACTATCCGCTGGGCTTAGTCACGTACCGTATTCTATATTCTTTTGGGAAGCGGGGCGTGACAGAATTCCACATCCCGATGAGGAGGTAGTCTAGGTAGATCCCCCAAGAATACCATCGGAAGGTTCCGTACCATGGGAAACTTCTTGACTTCTTCAGGGACTTTATTCTTAGTCAAAGCTACCACCAACTCCTTGCACTTCTTCTTCCCTTGGAATTTTACTGCTGACCATCCTGGTGCCTTCACCATAACTTCCTTGCTATTGCAGTCGATGCTAGCATTGTAGATCAAAATCCAGTCTATACCAATGATGATATCGACTCCCAATACCTCCAACACTATAAGACCGATACCCAGAATTCTCCCCCTAATCTCGATTTCACAGTTAGCATAATACCGATCAGTGGTCATCGTTTCTCCTGATGGTGTAGCGACTGCAAAAACCTTCCCGGGAATTTTTTTTGGGTCTACTCCTAACCATTGAGCCAAATTAGGAGACACAAAAGTGTGCGATGAACCAGTATCAAATAAGACGGTAACATTCATTCCATTTACTAGGAGTCTTCCTGTTACATAATGAATTACATCGATCAATATATAACATTTCTTATACTACTATACTGGAAATACAACACAAACTTGTTACTCAGATGCTCCCATACCGGTGATGATGTTGTCGGAGTTCTCAGCGTCCTCCTCTGTCACAGTGAACGTTCGCCCCTGTCGGTACGGTTTTTGTAATACCCTGAATTTTTATTTAATGAGAAATGTTGATTTTTACATGTAATGCACGTAGAAATTTTGTATGTATATTTTCTTACAAAATTATCTCTTATAATATGAACAAATAATCATTTTTCTTTCTCTTTATTTTCTAAAAGCCTCTTTTAAAAGCCTAAGAGTGTTTTTCTAATTTAAGCCCACCCTTATAAATTAAAGTATTTTATTAAATGGCCCATGAGCCTAAAGCCCACTATTTTGAGGCCCACAAACTTAATTAATCTTTTAATTGTCACAACTTGTCATGTAGACACAATTAGTGGACAATTGATTAATTAAATTTGTACAACTTAATAATGGAGGGTACTAAAAAGGGCACATGCACACACTAGAGTGTGCATTGCACACCCTTCTAGGGGTGGCCGGATTGTGGAGAGAGAAAGAGAGAGTGGGATGAAGTTGAGGGGTGATTATGTGATCATAGAAGTTACTACAACTTCCCAATTCATCTTGGTCCTTAATCTCTAACTCCTTGATTATATCCTAGCCATCTATTCTCATCCAAAAAGTGTATAAATACCCGTATATTTCTTCTCATTAGTACATTACACAATTCATTAAGAGAAAGCAAAAGATTGAGAGACAATAGTGAGCAAAAGATTAGAGTGTGCAAAATTGTGTGTGTTCCAACCTAGAGGTGGCCGGCCAATCATCAAGGAAGCAAGGAGAGCTCGGTTCCTAGCAAGCACAAGGAGGGGGAGACAATTTGCAATCCATTCTAGGAGGAGAAGGCTACTTTCTTGCATTCTAGGAGTTTTCATTCATTTCTTCAACTATAGGTGGGTGTTTCTCAATACTTCTAAATGTAGATGCCATGCTAGGGATGTTTGCCAAAATAGTTGAGAAGAAATTGATAAATTGTAGTCTCTAATTTGGTTGATTAGAGATAAAATAGTAGCTTAAAGATTGATTGTTAAAATGATTGCTAATGAATAAAGATATGAAATTGAAATGCTAGACTCAATCTTCTCATCATGCTTTATGTCCATGAACTATGCTATGTGAGACGAATTGGTACTTATGAGACACAAATTGACTAAATGCATGTGTTATTGGTAAATAATGGATTTAAAAATACTAGTTTACTGTATTTGTATATACATTAGAATCTGGAGAGTTTTGACTAAAAAAGAGAAGAAAAAGAACCAAAAATATTTTGGGAATTTGAAAAACCTAGCAGCATCAGTCGACTGCTCTGAGTATTTATTTTCGAGTTTTTAATCTTTGCGGAACAGTCGACCGATCATAGTGTAACAGTTGACTGCTTTGAGTATTTATTTTCGAGTTTTTAATCTTTGCGGAACAGTCGTCCGATCATAGTGTAACAGTCGACTGCTCTGAGTATTTATTTTCGAGTTTTTAATCCTTGCGGAACAGTCGACCGATCATAGTGTAACATTCGACTGCTCAGAGTATTTATTTTCGAGTTTTTAATCTTTGCAGAACAGTCGACCGATCATAGTGTAACAGTTGACTGCTCTGAGTATTTATTTTCGAGTTTTTAATCTTTGCGGAACAGTCGACCGATCATAGTATAACAGTCGACTGCCCTGAAGTTTCAACTAATGTCTGGATTTTCGTGAGATAATTTTCTATAACCTGTGGCCTAGGATAAATAAGAATTTGAGACTATTTTTGGCAAGAAAGAACTTATTATTTTATTGGTTTAAATTGTCTCTGAATACATGCCTTGTTTAAAAGAGTTTTTGAAATGAGTTTGGGCAATGAAAGTGGGAATTTTTGATAAAATGACAGTACGGTAATTTCATTGTAGTTGAATGAGCTATGAATGTGACAAGTTAGAAAAACGAATTCTTTTGTTTATGCATGAGTTGTACATGAAAGTGAAATTGAATGTTATGATGAATTATAAAAGATTTTATAAGCATGAGTTTGCAAATGCTATGAACATGAAAAGAAAATTAATGTTAATCATGAAAAAGACTTATTCGATTTTTGATTGTGAATTGAAATTGAGAACTAGAGTGTAGTTAAGCCTCATACCGGCATTGAAAAGAGATATGCTGAAATGAAAATTTGAGATGAAAAGACCAAGATTGGGTCATGTTGAATAGATGATTAAGACCGGTATAGTAGAAAGGCTAACTCTAGAGAATTGATTTTGTTCATGATTCAAATAACTAAGGATTAGATACATAGTGAAGAGGTGATGAAAATAAGAGAAAAACACGAGTATGAGGGTCTCGGAGCTACGGTGTGGGAATATTCACAGGCTGTCCTCATGATGCATCGTGACATGACGTGGATATATCTCCACGATTCTGTGCCGCAGGTGACGCTCGTAGGGTGTTTGGTGACTGGGGGTGGTGTCATATCCCATGACGGAAGCTGAATTGTCCATAGGCTGTCTTCATGATGAATCGTGACATGACGTGGGATTCCCCTCCAGGCTGTCTGGACATGAGCTCGTACTCATAGAACGTCTAGGATACTTATCGTAGTTACAGTAGTAGTTTAAGTCATGACGAGGGATTGAACCCTGCAAGATGAAGAATGGTTAAGGGCTTGCCCTCAGACCTATGTAGTTTGGGATGCATAGAATCTGAACAAGTGCGCATTAGTGTCATGTAACATAATAACTGCATTAAGGACCAAGCGCACCGCACAACACGACATTTATAGGATAGTCCCTTTAGTATTGTTTGTAAACAAGTTTGTGGTTTGTTAAGTGTTGAGAATCGTTATACTGTTTCCGGCATAGAGAGGATGGCCGTGTATAATATTTTGTTAGTGAATGAACTGACGTGCCTACAGTTTTACATGCAGGGTAAAGATGCTTGACAAATTGAAGTATATATGCTGCTCAAAGATTGATTTAAATGTTGTTTCATGTAATTACTGTAAATTTGCTTCCGCTGTAATAATGTGAAGGTATAATGTAACTCTGATGTAAGAAATGTTTCATTTTCCTTGTAAAATTGTACAAAAGATGTGTAAAGATCCTGTGGAACTTTGAATTTAGTTGTATTCGGAATTCGGGGTGCTACAGAGTGGTATAAGAGCTATGCTTCCAAGTAGTACAAATTTATAAGGAACGACACCCTAGAAGTGGACATTAGGGCATGTGTTGAGTCTAGATATTTAAATCTAAGTCAATTGAATTTGCATTGCTCTATGATTCATGCTTCTTCTTCTTCTCCTCTTT
The DNA here is from genome assembly GCA_017893485.1 of Hemerocallis citrina. Lineage (NCBI taxonomy): Eukaryota > Viridiplantae > Streptophyta > Magnoliopsida > Asparagales > Asphodelaceae > Hemerocallis > Hemerocallis citrina. The sequence continues at coordinate 255,950,501 of CM030358.1, forward strand.
TCTCTAAGATGGCGGACCACTTCGACACAGCTGGAGGTGACGATCGGCACATTGTTGAGGAAGATTACTCCCAGGCAAGCTGATTCAGACGAGGAAGATCCTGAAGAAGTGGAAGAGGAATGGCCTGAGTCCCGAGAGATCACTCCACCTGCGGATTCATCTGATGACTCATCTGACAAGGAAGAACCAGTTTCGAGTAGTCTCATTGTGTCTCTTCAGAGGCAGGTAGAGACTCAACGGGAGAGAGTCGGGCTACTGGAGACTCAATTGGCAGCACTGCAGTTCGAGAAAGATGCAGCAGTGTGGTGGCAGTCGATGAAGCGGACGATGGGAGGTATTGTTCTTGGTGATGGAACTGCGATGAATCCCAGGAACACGGATTGGTGTGCGTATCGATCATAAAAGTTTAACAGATTTAATACGTGATCTAACCCTTTATAGCGGAATCTAGGGTTCACGAATTATACCTGCGATGAGAAGAAGACGATAGTTTCTAGCAACTTCGAGCCGTCTGCGACCCCAAGATCTTCTGCACGTATTCCTTCCTCGGGTTGGACGTCGTGTGGGCGACGGTCTACCAACCTTTCTTCTCCTTGGCTGACCTCTCTTTCTCTCCTTACGTGAATCACGAATTTAGAGAAAACTTCTTATCTCTGATGATAATAATGACGGCCAGAGAATAGAGGATATATATAAGGCTACGGCAGGGACCATGAGGAGAAATTAGGGTTAGGTCTCCTAACGAATCTGGGTATCCCGTGTTCAGCCCGAACACACAACCCAGGCCCATTAACAATAGCTCGGTCCACTAAGGAGCTATTGTTGCACTACCTTCCTAATCCAAAATTATATTTATGGGCTCCTTTTATTATATGCTCGTTCAGCTCCCCATGTTAAGATATCGAATGTCCGTCGATCAAATTAAGTTACTGACAACTATATTGATCAACATCTTTTATCCTTAAGTAGTATCACTCAACTTTATTTGTCATGTCGGATGTAATCCACCTGCAGGGTTTACATGACAATCCTTATGAGCTCCTTAAGGGGACATCATCAACCCGACGTATCGGGACATGGATTCCTTTTACAATCAACAACCCATCATACATACAATGCTATTACCCAATTCATAGAGGTTGTCGATCCATAATGAATCTCACTCTTTTATGAGTCAAAGTAATGCACACTGCATATACATGTCTGTTATTATATCTGGATTAAGAACATAATCATCCATAATAACAGAGGTGTTTGTTCTCTTTTGTAGTCAGTACAAAGAGAACAACCTCAAGTGGTCCCGTTTAATACACACAAAGTGTACTAGTGTAAACCTATAGTCAAGATAGACTAATACCAGATTACACTACAACCTTTCCAATGGATTATCCAAGTCCGTATAGGTTGTGAACTATTTATATATTCCATAGGGAACTGATAATATGATCTTCTGTATGTCACCTCACACCATATTATCAACCTTATAGAATATCAGATACTTGCATTAATATTATAATAAACACAATATGCAAACATATGCCCATATGATTCTCATTCAAAAAAAATAAGAAAATAAAGTTAATACAAAAGTGATGCTTTCAGTATATAACCCGAACACTTGGCTGGGAGGAATTCTTAGAGGAGTTCCACAGTCATTATTTTCCATCAGACGTCCAGGATAAGAAAGCCATGGAATTTCTGGCGCTGCAGCAGGGCGGCATGTCGGTTAGAGAGTATGAGACGAGGTTCAATCAGCTCTCGAGTTATGCTCCCGAATTGGTAATGGACGAGGCGAAGAAGGCTCGAAAATTCGAGCATGGGTTGAGGCCAAGTCTGAGATCCAGGATGATACCCCTCGGTATCAGGAGGTTTGACAAGTTGGTCAAACGAGCGGCAGCCACTGAGGCAGACATGGAGCAGTTCCATGCTGTTCAAAATTGGAGGACCAACTGGAATGTTAGGAAGAGGCCCGCAATTTCTGGCAATTTCAAGGGGCAGCCGTCAGCCCAGAGGTTCAAACCTAAGGGAGCGAATGCTGTCAACTTAGATGGGAGACCCGAAAATAATTGGGTGAGACCTCCTGTGGTGACTTGCTACAACTGTGGTGAGACGGGACATTACAAGTCTCAATGCTCCAAGCTGTAGAATGTCACCCGTAGTGGACCAACACAGCAAGTTGGGAAGAAGCCGTACCAGCAGGGGCGAGTATTTGCCTTGACTGAAGCTGACGCTGATGAGGTGGATCTTGTCATCACTGGTACGAGGGGGGATGTTTAAAGTATTTTCTGTTGTTTCTTTTTCCCACCTTATATAGTGAATTGTTATGTAACGAATGTGTGTTATGTAACAGGAGAACTTATTTTGAATGGAAAGAAAGCTGTTGTTTTTTTTGATACTGGATCCTCTCACACTTTTGTATCACCTAAATTTGCTAAAGTTTTGGGAGTCGAACCGAAAGTCTTTCAAGGCAAGGTTTTAGCGGTAGCTACTTCATCAAGAGAGACTTTAACCACTGATCGGTACTATGCAGACTGCAAAATCGTGATCGGGAATAGAATTTTTGAGATTGATCTGATTGAACTGAATGTCTTGGGAGTCGATGTTATCATTGGCATTAATTGGATGTCGGTGTACAGTGTGAGCATCGAGTGCAAGACCAAGACAGTAACAGTGAAGGCTCCAGGTGGACCTGAAGTCACTCTCCAAGGGAAGAAGAGAGGTTCTAGTCTGGTGGCAGCTATTTACAAGAGGGATGTTCCTGTAGAGGTGCAGCAAAATTCCAGTGGTTCGGGATTATCCGACGGTATTCTTCGAAGATTTGCCTGGGTTACCTCCGCAACATGATGTGGAGTTCAGCATCACTATTCAGCCAGGGAGTGCACCTATTTCTAAGGCACTGTATAGGATGGCACCTGTGGAGCAGGATAAGATCAAATGGCAGATTGAGGAACTGATGGAGAAAGGCTTTATTCAACCGAGTGCGTCACCTTGGGGAGCGCCGGTACTTTTGGTAAAGAAGAATGATGGATCGATGAGAATGTGTATCGATTACCGAGAGCTGAATAAGGTCACTGTTCAGAATAAATATCCGATTCCAAGAATTAATGACTTGTTCGATCGTCTACAAGGAGCAGCGGTTTTCTCCAAAATAGATCTTCGATCAGGATATCATCAAGTTTGAGTGAAAGCTGAAGATGTGCATAAGACTGCATTCAGAACTCGACATGGGCATTACGAATTCTTAGTTATGCCGTTTGGAGTGACGAATGCACCTGCAATCTTCATGGATATGATGAACAGAGTTCTGAGATCGTTTATTGATTCTTTCATCGTGGTGTTTATCGACAATATTCTTGTGTACTCCAAGTCGGAGGAGGAGCACACAGGGCATCTGGCAGCAGTTTTGAAGAAGCTTCAGGAGCATGAGTTGTATGCCAATTTGTCCAAGTGCAATTTCTAGAAATCGGAAGTGGCATTCCTGGGTCACATCCTTTCTAAGGAGGGAGTGGCAACTGATCCGCAGAAGATAGAGGCGGTGAAGGATTGGGCAGGGCCTACTACAGTAAAGGAAATCAGGAGTTTTCTTGAGCTGACGGGATACTACAGGAGGTTTATTCAGGGCTATGCTCAGATAGCCGTACCGCTCACTGGTCTGACCAAGAAGAATGTGAACTTCAAGTGGACTGAGCATTGCGAGGAAAGCTTTCATAAGTTGAAAGAGAGGCTGACTACTGCTCCCATTTTTTCTTTGCCTAGAGCAGGTGTTGAGTATGGTGTTTACAGTGATGCTTCACATCGTGGGCTTGGTTGTGTCTTAATGCAAGAAGGGAAAGTGATCGCAGATGGGTCTAGGCAACTAAGACCGCATGAGAAGAATTTTCGACTCATGATCTGGAGTTGGCTGCGATTATCTTCGCTTTGAAGCAATGGAGACACTACGTGTATGGTGAGAAGCTGAACATGTACACGGACCATAAGAGCTTGAAGTACATCTTGTTAGTGTAGGTGCCCTAGAGGCAATACAATGATATTATGTAATCAGTATTATTGACATTATGTTCTTTTGATTATATTAATAATTTATTATGCTTCGTATTTACTGCGTTATAAATATTAGCATGATAAATGTCCTTAGATTATTAATACGAACTATATGAACATGAGATTATATATAGTATAATAATCTTAAATGTCCCTAGTCGAGTATTATTATTATTAGGACAGTAATAATACATTGAGACTAGTATGTTGATTGATTGATGACCACCTCTCATGGGTCATTAGTATAGAGATACTAAAATCAATACATAGGTAAATGTAAGAGTACATTGTACTGGACAGACCCACTGTGAGATTCTACATGGAATGAATTAATAAGTGTCATAAGTAATCTCACTGTGATAATGGTGTAATGGTCCTCTGACCTGAAATCATTATATTTCTACACGAGAATTAATGTACTTTGATTCTATCAAAAGTTATCTTTAATCGGGTAATGATAAAGATAGTATTGGGTTCATTATGAATCGTGTGAGAAATATGAATGATCTAGAAGGAATTTAACCCTCCTAATTTTAGGAGCGATATTATCGGCCTCTTGTTTGAGTAAGACTATGAAATGCATGGCCATGCTCAAATATTGATTTGTTTGAATAGTCTACTCATCGATCAAGAAAATAAAGATTAAATTGTTAAGAGGATGACACGTCCCATGCCTCTAGTTTAATCTATAATATCAAGGTTAAAAGGATTATATTACATGGAGACATTAGTCACGAAAGGTTTAATTGAATCACCAATTATTATTATTACTTGGGTAGCAATGATGTATTACTAGATGCCGCTCATTGTTTATAATTTTATTATAAGATAATAAAATTATTGCCAACGTAATAATAACCTAAAGGGTCACACACTTAGAACGTTTAAAAGGAGTATTAATTTAAATTCGGAATTTAAATTAAATGATTCGAAATTAGTTATTTAATTAATTGAGTTGGACTTAATTAATTAAAGGATAATTCGAATTTAAATGATAAAACCAAATATATTGGTCTTATCAGAAGCCAAACTGATTACGGTTAATTCGAATTTAAATGATAAAACCAAATCAGATTGGTCTTATCAGAAGCCAAACTGATTACGGTTAAGCCCACCTCATTCTCTCCCTATAAATACATAGAGATGTATTGGTTTAGGATGATCTTTGACAAATCCGTTTTCCACTGAAAAACCCTAGCCGCTCAACTGTTGAGAGGCAAAAGAGAGAGAGTGAGAGGCAAGAATCATCGGCTAGTACCGGCTCCCTTGATCGTTGGACGATCGGACGTTCGTGTGGACTGCCTTAGAGACGCGGATCTAGCTACTAGGGCTGCGTGGTGATTGTAACCTCCATCTTTCAGCCTTCGTATAGCTCCGAAAGGTAAAATTTTATTTCTCCATTATTAGCCATGTCTTGTACACGGATCCTAGGGTTAGGGTTTCGGATCAGTTTTCATTTCTTTTTCGCTGCGTTTGTGCCCCGAAACCCTACACATCTATCAACAGAAAGATCTGAATCCGAGGCAAAGGAGATGGCTGGAGGTGCTTGAGGACATTCATCCTGAGATCAAGTATCATCCTGGGAAGACTAAAGTTGTTGCTAATGCACTTAGCGGCAAGAGTAGTCTGTCTAGTTTGATTATGACTCAGAGGCATCTTGCAGAGGAATTGGAACGGGCTGGTATTGATGTTGTTCTGCAAGGCTTGGGATCATCTTTAGCTCAGTTGAGGCTTCAACTGACGCTGAATGAAAGGATTACCGCAAGTCAGAAGGAAGATGCAGAGATTCAGAAGATGAAGGAGCAGGTCGGTGCTGGCAGGTTGCCCAGATTTCAAATTAGGGATGAAGTGTTGTGGTTTGGAGAGAGGCTGTGTGTTTCGGATCAGTTGGACTAGAAAGAAAGTATTCTTCAGGAGGCGCAGGCTACTCTTTTGTTTGTACATCCTGGAAGTACTAAGATGTACAAGGATATTAAACAGCATTTCTGGTGGTCAGGTTTGAAGCGGGATATAGCTGAATTTGTGTCGAGGTGTGAGATTTGTCAGCAAGTCAAAGCCGAGAATCAAAAACCCGGAGGTCTATTGCAACCGTTACCTATTCCGGAATGGAAGTGGGATAACATCAGTATAAATTTCATCACGGGTTTGCTCAAGAGTTCTAAGGGCAATGATGCGATTTGGGTCATAGTCGATCGACTAACCAAGTCCGCTCATTACTTGGTGATGAAATTCACTGCTTTGATGGACAAGTTGGCTGAGCTGTATGTTGGTGAAATTGTCAGGCTTCATGGTGTTCCGTTAACCATTATGTCTGATTGAGATACGAGGTTTACTTTGTATTTCTGGAAGAGTCTTCAGATAGCTCTGGGTACCAAGACAGATTTCAGGACTTCTTTTCATCCTCAGACCGATGGGCAGACCGAGAGAGTCAACCGTATTCATAAAGATATGCTTCGGTGTTGTGTACTAGACTTTGGAGGCAGTGGGGAAAGGCACTTCGCTCTGTAGAGTTTGCCTACAACAATAGTTTTCAAACTAGTATTGGGATGGCGCCGTACGAAGCTCTGTATGGCAGGAAATACAGAACACCTGTTTTGTTGGGTTTTCGGGGCATAAATGCAGCGGATTGAAACAATAAAATCGAAACCCAATCGCAGGATCCATGCAAAACAAGACGTTTAATTCGTAGTTATGAACGTTTACCTTAAAACGAAGCTTTAACAGTTGAGAAAGGATGACTAATGGAGGTCCAAGCTCCTTGAATCACCACGCATCCCGCTCACGCGATCTAAGCTCTATCGGTATCCACACGAACACTTGGTCTTTAAAGGAGCGATGTACTAGCATCCGAAAACCAAATTCTCTCTATCTCCATCTTCTTCTCTCAAAACGGCTAGGGTTTTTCTCTAAGCCTTAAAAACTAATTTGAGAGTTTAAGATCTTTATATAGAGAGACAAATCTGGTTTTTCTAAAGCCCAATCCTATTGGGCTTTTATTAAAATTAGAATTCCTAATTAAATAAATAATTAAGTCAAACTTAATTAATATTCTAATATAATTCTAATTCTAATCATTAGTAAATTTGAAATTATATTTAATTAATTAATTAAGTCCCACTTAATTAATATCATAAATAAATTCAAATTACTATTTAATTTAAATTCATAATTTAAATCAAATCTCCTTCAAGCGTTCTTGTGTGTGACCCTTTAGGTTATTATTACGTTGGAAATAATTTTAATATCCAATAATAAAATTATAAACAATGAGCGGCATCTAGTAATACATCATTGCTACCCAAGTAATAATAATAATTGGTGATCCAATAAAACCTTTCGTGATTAATGTTTCCGTGTAATATAATTCCTTTAACCAAATATTATAGATTAAACTCGAAGCATGTTCTCAGTCATCCTCTTCAACATTTAATCCGGGTTTCCTTGATCAATGAGTAGACTATTAAAACAAATCATTATTCGAGCATGGCCATGCATTTCGTAGTCTCACTCAATCAAGAGGCCAATAATATCTCTCCTAATTATAGGAGGGTTAAATCCTTTATCTATCATTCATATTTCTCATACGACTCATAATATACCCGATGTCCACTTTTATCATCACCCGGTCAAAGGTAACTTTTAATGTAGTCAAAGTATATTAATCCTCGTATAGAAATATAATGATCTCAAGTCAGAGGATCATTACACCATTATCACTGTGAGTCTTTCTTATGACTTTATTTAAACATGAAGAATCTCACTGTGGGTCTATCCAGTGCCATGTAGAATCTTACATGCACCTATGTTCTTGACTTTAGTATCACTATACCTATGACCAATGAGATGTGGTCATCAGTCAACAAACATACTAATCTTCATGCATTATTATTGTCCCATAATGACAATGCTTGATTAGGGATATTTAGGAATATAAACACTATTCATATAATCTCATTTTTAAGTCACATACTTAAAGATATAGAATACGTATTATATATTCCAAGGACATTTATTACTCTAACATTTTTATCGCAGTAAATTAAGACATAATAAATTAACATATAATAATCAATAGAACACAATCATTAATTAACAAAAGTATTTCCTAGAAGCACAATCACATTGTCTCTAGGGCACTAACACTAACAATCTCCCACTTGCACTAGAGCCAATCACTCATGTATCTAATACCCATGGAACTAGTGTGACCTTCGTGCTTCTGCTGCGACAAAGCCTTAGCCTTGTGGGTCCGCAACGTTATCTTAAGTATGCACTTTACATATGTATGTATTCTGATTTAAACTGATTAATCTTTTAGATCTATCTCTATAGATCCTGATCCTTAAGACATATGTATGATCGCTAAAGTCTTTTATCGAGAAACTATTTCCCAACCAAATCTTCACAACCTGTAGATTAGGAGTGTCATTCCCTATTAATAATATGTCATCTACATATAATACTAGGAATGACACATGGCTCCCACTAACCCTTCGTAAACACACGACACATTTTCATTTTACATGAAACCAAACTCTTTGACTGTTTCATCAAAACGAATGTTCCATCTCCTCGAGGCCGGCTATAATCCATAAATGGACCATCGCTTCTCACAGACCATTCTAGCAAAATTTGGATCGACTTGACATCCATTTGCCAGATTTCATAGTCATAGTAAGTTGCTATCGCAAGCAAAATCCTGATGGATTTGACCATAGCCACCGGTGAGAAAGTTTCATCATAGTCACTACTATGAATCTGCTTGAAACTTTTCGCCACTAGTCTTGCTTTGTAGGTCTGTACATTACAATCCACGTCAGTTTTCTTCAAGAAACCCACTTGCACCCTATGGGTTTTACCCCTTCGGGTGGTCCAACCAAAGTCCATACTTTGATTTTCATATATGGAATCCATCTCAGATTTCATGGCCTCCAGCCATCTCTGAAAATCTGGACTATTCATAGCATCTTTGTAGGTGAGAGGCTCATCATCATCTATGATCATCACATCGCCAATTTGAGTCAGAAAAAATCCACGATATCTCTCTGGCTCATAGCGAATCCTACTAGATCTACGAATAACCTGTGTTTCTTGAGCAGTGTTGTTATCAACATCTTGAGTCACATTCTGCTCATGTTCCAACTCTGGTTCAACATTATTCTGTGGTTCTCGATCCTCATCGAGATCTATTGTCCTCCCACTATTTTTCTTAGAAAGTAAATCTCTCTTTAGAAACATAGCCATTCAAGCAACAAACACTTTGTTCTCGGAAGGTTTATAGAAATAATACCCTTTTTTGTTTCCATTGGGTATCCCACAAAATCTGATTTTGGTCCTAACTTGTCAGAGATCATACGTTTCACAAACGCTTCATATCCCCAAATTTTCATAAATGACACGCTGTGACGTTTCTCAGTTCATATCTCATGTATGGTGTCTTTTGAACTGATTTAGAAGGAACTCGGTTTAGTGTTTCTACAGCCGTCTCTAGGGGCATAACCCCAGAAACTAATTGGAAGATCCCCTAGACTCATCATCAATCGCACCATGTCCAACAAAATGCAATTTCTCCTCTCAGACACACCATGTCTTTGTGGTGTTCCAGGAGGAGTTAGTTGTGATACTATACCACACGCTTTTAAGAAATTTTAAGCTTAGGTATTCTCCTCTACGATCAGATCGTAGAGTTTATACTTTCGCCTATTTGTTTTTCTTCTTCAATCTCTTACTCTTTGAATTTTTCAAATGATTCGGATTTGTTCTTCAAAAGATACACATATCCGTATCTACTAAAATCATCAGCAAAGGTTAAAATTAGTAAAAGTCACCTCTTGCCAACATACGCATTGGACCACATACATCACTATGTATCAATTCCAATTGTTTGGTGGCCCTCTCACCTTATCCGGTAAAAGGGGTTTTAGTCATTTTGCCAATGAGACATAGTTCACATTCTTCGTATGATTCAAAATCAAACTTATCCAAGTATCCATCCTAATGTAACTTGGAAATGCGATTCTCATTTATATGGCCTAAATGACAGTGCCAGAGGTATGTTTGATTTGAGTCATTTATCTTTAGACGTTAATTATTTACATTATAGATAGGAGTATCAAAATCAAGAACATATAAACCATTTAACAAACGTGCAACCTCATAGGTAACATTATTTAATGAAAAGGAACAACAATTGTTCTGAATCAAAAAGGCAATCTTGTCCAAACAAGAAACCAAAATAATGTTTCTGCAAATTGCAGGCACGTAAAATAGTTCTCAAGTTCTGAAATAAGCCCCATGGGCATCGATAAATAATAAGTCCCTACAGCTAAAGCAGCAACCTTTGCTCCATTGCTAACATGTAGGTCGACTTCTCCTAACGCCAAAGTTCTACTCCTTCGCCGTTTATGCACATTTATACAAATGTGAGAACCACATCCAGTATCTAATACCCATGATGTAGAAGTAGACAAATTTGACTTCTATAATATAAATACCTGAATCAGAAATCTGAACAGCCTTCAGTTTCTTCAGATCCTCCAAATAAGTTTGACAGTTTCTCTTCCAATGACCCGGCTTCCTGCAATAGTGACAATCACCCTTTGCCTTTGCCTTTGCAACACCTCCAGTAGACTTCAAAGCCTTAACAGCGGGTTCTGGATTAGCAGGCTTAGATCCAATCTTGTTCTTGCCTTTCCATTTACCCTTTCCTTTGGCATTCCCTTTGTTGACCATCATTATGGGAGCAAGGGACGCCTTCTGAATGTTGGTCTCAGCAGTTCAACATAGCCAATAATTCGGTAGGTGTCTTGTCTATCTCATTCATATTGTAATTCATTACAAATTCGAGCATAGTCGTTGTTCAAAGATTGCAAGATTAGATCTATCTAAGCTTCCGGACTGATGGCGGAACCCAGAGTAGCAAGGTACTCCATATATCCAATCATCTTTAGAACATGCGGTGCAACTGGATCACGATCACCCTATTTACACGCATACAAGGCTTTACTTGTATCAAACCTCTCTTGACGAGCCTGTCCTTCAAACATACGTTTAAGGTGCTCTATCATTATATGAGCATCCATATGCTCATGCTGTTTCTGAAGCTCAAGACTCATAGTCGCAAGCATAAGACAAGTGACATCCGTGTCATCATCGATATGTTTCTGATAAACATTACGTTGATCAACCGATGCACCTACAGGGAGAGGTCCAGGGCGAGGAAATGACATAGAGCTTTCACTCTTACCTGAGGACTATCCTCAAATTCCTTTGCCAATCGAGGAAGTTTGTTCTTGTCAACTTGTCCTTCTCAAGGACAGATCGTACAGAGAAGTTATTTGAGTTGTTTGCCATTAGAATATCTATAATGTAAAAATGCATAAAAGAATTAGTCTACGGAATTATTAGTTTATGTTCAAATGATTATTCATATATATTCATAATATATATCTCCCACTATTTTGATCAAATTAATAGCCCTTACTATTAATTCGGAAAGCATTTATTATATATCTTTCTAGTGAGCCAAGATCCATATTTCATCATGTCTTGAGTCAGCGTTGGCCGAAACTCTCAAAACACAACTATTTAGGTAGACAACATTTGTCAATTATATCACGTATATAACTCTTGGATAGTTTGGTGAACAACCATTGCTCTAATTTATCTAATAAATTTTTCGCCAAACTCTATGCTTCTAAGTTCATAATCTTATTGTGACGACTTAGTTAAGTTAGGCCCAATGAATCAACATAACGAGTATCACATTTACTCTTTCGCACCTCACCACGATTAAAAGGAGCACTCTGCTTTGGCAAACCCACCCCTTATGATCTAGGCCTTGATGAGTGTTATTCATTGGAAAGCATCTTGTTTAACTTAATATTTATTAAGGGATTTACTTATAAACGATCATGATCCCATCATAAAGAGATTCTCAATTTTTCCTTGAATCAAATATTTCAAATCAAAATTCGTTGAATGAATGATTTCCAGATCAGAGGTTAACGCACAGACGGCATTATTGGCACCCCTTTTCTTACAGATTCGTAATCGGTTGTTGACAAAATTATTCAATCGTTGAATAATGAAAATTCATATTTAATTACCGTGTTTCATAAACACAAGAATCTCATGATCGTTTATTTAATGTTCATCTTAAATCGTTATAGATTTTATCTTGTTTAAGCATGAATGGGGTGTCGTATCTAATACATTCATCTTAATCTAATTAAGCATGCATCTCTTAAATCGTTATAGATTTTATCTTGTTTAAGCAGGCATGGCATGGGTGATGTATCTAATACATACATTAATACATTATTAATCTAATTGAAGCATGCATCATAATGTATTCTACACAGACATTCACACATCAATATGTAAAGTGCAGTATGTAAACGTGCTTGGTTATGGCCTTTATCCTACATGATCCTTTCAAGCTAATGAAAGGATCGAGGTCAATCTATGGTGGAAAATATAAATACAATTACATGTCTTCATTCTCCTTGGTTGCTCCACTTCTTGGATCGTCCTTCAATCTTCAAGTACATTACATTGAATAATTGAAAACAACCTATACTAATGTACTTATGTACTTACATAATAAAACTCGAGTTACATTCGAGATTATACAATTACAAGAATGAAGAAAACGACATGCAAGTCGAATTTACAAAACCAAAACCATAAACCATTAATCTAAGGGTCTTAAGGCCATAACCAGCACCATGCTCAAGTAAACAATTAATAGACATCATCATATGTCACCATACATCAATACATAACAGTACATATCATATCCAATATGATCATATAAGATACATCTCAGAAAACAATTTTCAGAAAATTCGAAATTAAATCAAAAAACCATAAATCGCTGTTTACAGGCAGTACGCGGCGTTAAACGGCTTACAGATGCGAACCTGACTTTGTCAGTCTTGCTCAGTGGCCTGATTTCAGTCAAAAACCATATATGGTTTGCGAAAATCGGATACAGTACGCAAATTTCACTAAATCTGCGCAATTTTTCAGAAACCGTATCGTATACAATCTACGCGATAAGAACAAATATATAATATTCAAATAATATCATATATTATCTTATCATGTTATACCATATCATAATTCATCATGATCCAATCATAAAAATCATATAAGGCATAATTCAGAAAATTGAAATTAAATCTGAAAACATAAAATTGCATATTTCAGGCCCTAAACGCGTCAAACGCCTTACAGACGAATCGGTGATAGCTTTAGCTATCAGTTTTGTTCAGATGCTTGTTTCCCTTTCCGAAAAGGTACTCATTTGCAAAAATCGGACACTAGAAATAGATTTCCGCAAATCTGCAGCAGCCGTTTCAGAATCCATATCGAATACGATTCTCGTAATTAGAACAAACATAAATCATATACATATCAGTATACATACAGATTATAAGATCATCATATGATCATCCCAATCATCATTAACTTACAGTTTATGCATATATATCAAAACTGTAACAAATAAACGAATTAAAACGTTTTCGCAAGTGGCTCTGATACCATTGTTGGGTTTTCGGGGCATAAATGCAGCGGATTGAAACAATAAAATCGAAACCCAATCGCAGGATCCATGCAAAACAAGACGTTTAATTCGTAGTTATGAACGTTTACCTTAAAACGAAGCTTTAACAGTTGAGAAAGGATGACTAATGGAGGTCCAAGCTCCTTGAATCACCACGCATCCCGCTCACGCGATCTACGCTCTATCGGTATCCACACGAACACTTGGTCTTTGAAGGAGCGATGTACTAGCATCCGAAAACCAAATTCTCTCTATCTCCATCTTCTTCTCTCAAAACGGCTAGGGTTTTTCTCTAAGCCTTAAAAACTAATTTGAGAGTTTAAGATCTTTATATAGAGAGACAAATCTGGTTTTTCTAAAGCCCAATCCTATTGGGCTTTTATTAAAATTAGAATTCCTAATTAAATAAATAATTAAGTCAAACTTAATTAATATTCTAATATAATTCTAATTCTAATCATTAGTAAATTTGAAATTATATTTAATTAATTAATTAAGTCCCACTTAATTAATATCATAAATAAATTCAAATTACTATTTAATTTAAATTCATAATTTAAATCAAATCTCCTTCAAGCGTTCTTGTGTGTGACCCTTTAGGTTATTATTACGTTGGAAATAATTTTAATATCCAATAATAAAATTATAAACAATGAGCGGCATCTAGTAATACATCATTGCTACCCAAGTAATAATAATAATTGGTGATCCAATAAAACCTTTCGTGATTAATGTTTCCGTGTAATATAATCCCTTTAACCAAATATTATAGATTAAACTCGAAGCATGTTCTCAGTCATCCTCTTCAACATTTAATCCGGGTTTCCTTGATCAATGAGTAGACTATTAAAACAAATCATTATTCGAGCATGGCCATGCATTTCGTAGTCTCACTCAATCAAGAGGCCAATAATATCTCTCCTAATTATAGGAGGGTTAAATCTTTTATCTATCATTCATATTTCTCATACGACTCATAATATACCCGATGTCCACTTTTATCATCACCCGGTCAAAGGTAACTTTTAATGTAGTCAAAGTATATTAATCCTCGTATAGAAATATAATGATCTCAAGTCAGAGGATCATTACACCATTATCACTGTGAGTCTTTCTTATGACTTTATTTAAACATGAAGAATCTCACTGTGGGTCTATCCAGTGCCATGTAGAATCTTACATGCACCTATGTTCTTGACTTTAGTATCACTATACCTATGACCAATGAGATGTGGTCATCAGTCAACAAACATACTAATCTTCATGCATTATTATTGTCCCATAATGACAATGCTTGATTAGGGATATTTAGGAATATAAACACTATTCATATAATCTCATTTTTAAGTCACATACTTAAAGATATAGAATACGTATTATATATTCCAAGGACATTTATTACTCTAACATTTTTATCGCAGTAAATTAAGACATAATAAATTAACATATAATAATCAATAGAACACAATCATTAATTAACAAAAGTATTTCCTAGAAGCACAATCACATTGTCTCTAGGGCACTAACACTAACAATATATATTAGTTTGAAGTGGGGGAACAACAAATGTTTGGGCCTGAGATTGTGCAGCAGACCTCTGAAAAGATCGATCTGATCAAGAAGAGGTTGGTGGATGCTCAGAGTAGGCAGAAGAGCTATGCAGATAACCGGAGGAGGGACCTTGAGTTTGAGGTTGGTGACCTTGCCTTTCTGAAGGTTTCACCTAGCAAAGGTGTGATCCGATTTAGCGAGAGTGGGAAGTTAGCCCCGAGGTTCATAGGCTCGTATAAGATATTGAAAAGGATCGAGAAAACTGCTTACCGACTTGAGTTACCGAAAGAGTTGTCTCAGGTGCACAATGTCTTTCATGTGTCTATGCTGAGAGGTTACATTCCAGATCCAAGTCATCATTTACCAGAAGTACCAGAGGGTTTACAGTTGGCTCTGAGTTACACTGAGCTTCCGGTTGAGATTGTTGATCGTCGGGAGAAAGTCTTGAGGAATAAGACGATACCGATGGTCAAGGTAGTCTGGAGAAACCAGTTGGTTGAAGAGGCTACTTGGGAATCTGAGGAGAGGATGTTGAAGGATCATCCTGAGCTCTTTGTTTAATTTGTATTTTCCTTTCTTACTTCTTATTGTAATTTGTTTATTTTTCTATTTTGCTCTTTAATTGTAGTTCCGGGGATGGAACTATTCTAAGGAGGGAGTGTTGTAATACCCTGAATTTTTATTTAATGAGAATTGTTGATTTTTATGTGTAGTGCACGTAGAAATTTTGTATGTATATCTTCTTACAAAATTATCTCTTATAACATGAACAAATAAATATTTTTCTTTCTCTTTATTTTCTAAAAGCCTCTTTTAAAAGCCTAAGAGTGTTTTTCTAATTTAAGCCCACCCTTATAAATTAAAGTATTTTATTAAATGGCCCATGAGCCTAAAGCCCACTATTTTGAGGCCCACAAACTTAATTAATCTTTTAATTGTCACAACTTATCATGTAGACACAATTAGTGGACAATTGATTAATTAAATTTGTACAACTTAATAATGGGGGGGTACTAGAAAGGGTAAGTGTATACACTAGAATGTGCATTGCACACCCTTCTAGGGGTGGCCGGATTGCGGAGAGAGAGAGAAAGAGTGGGATGAAGTTGAGGGGTGGTTATGGGATCATGGAAGTTACTACAACTTCCCAATTCATCTTGGTCCTTAATCTCTAACGCCTTGATTAAATGCTAGCCTTCTATTCTCATCCTAAAAGTGTATAAATACCCGTATATTTCTTCTCATTAGTACATTACACAATTCATTAAGAGAGAGCAAAAGATTGAGAGACAATAGTGAGCAAAAGATTAGAGTGTGCAAAATTGTGTGTGTTCCAACCTAGAGGTGGCCGGCCAATTATCAAGGAATCAAGGAGAGCTCGGGTTCCTAGTAAGCACAAGGAGGAGGAGACAATTTGCAATCCATTCTAGGAGGAGAAGGCTACTTTCTTGCATTCTAGGAGTTTTCATTCGTTTCTTCAACTATAGGTGGGTGTTTCTCAATACTTCTAAATGTAGATGCCATGCTAGGGATGTTTGCTAAAATAGTTGAGAAGAAATTGATAAATTGTAGTCTCATGTTTGGTTGATTAGAGATAAAATAGTTGCTTAAAGATTGACTGTTAAAATGATTGCTAATGAATAAAATGTGAAATTGAAATGCTAGACTCAATCTTATCATCATGCTTTATGTCCATGAACTATGCTATGTGAGACGAATTGGTACTTATGAGACACAAATTGACTAAATGCATGTGTTATTGGTAAATAATGGATTTTAAAATACTAGTTTACTGTATTTGTATATACATTAGAATCTGGAGAGTTTTGACTCAAAAAGAGAAGAAAAAGAACCAAAAATATTTTGGGAATTTGAAAAACGTAACAGCATCAGTCAACCGACCTCAAACTCAAGCTAGGGGGCTCAGAAAGCAATCACATACTGTCAGATCATCCAGGAAATCAGGCCCCAGAGCAATCGACGCTCTAGATTGAATTACGCTATCCCCATCGCTCCGCTCACCTCTCCACTGCTTGATCTCACTTAGCAAGCGAGCTGAGCGCAGATGGATGTTCCTGATGGTGCCATGCAGCCCCTTATCACTGTGATCAGATCTCAACCTCTGATTCAACTCAATGCGCGAGTCAAAGCTGATCAACACTACCGATCGGGCCAAAAATCGTTCCTGAGTTAATAATTCATAAAAAATCACTTAAATTCATTTTTAATTCAAAAATTAATTAAAAACCACAAAAATAATTATTTAAATACAAAAAATTAATTGAAATTTTCAAAAATAGTTTAATTAGGTATTAATTATGAAATTCGAAAAGGTGATTTTTAAAATTGGGAAAATTATTTTAAAATCCAGAAAAAATTGAAAATATTCAAAATAATATGGAAATATCCAGGAAAATATTCACTACCTTCAGAAGCTTTTGATAAGTTTCAGGTATCTCTGATACACCCTGAAACCTGAGATTGTATTCCAGAATTAAAAAATAATGTGGACTACTCCTAGAAAGCCAAAAAGATTATCATCTGGGAGTGAGGGTCTTATGATAATGGTAAAATTCGCAACAAATTGGGCCCCTACAATTCCAGCACAGATCTCAAAGATTTTTATAGGCAGATTAATCATAACAAGCCTCTTTAACAGGTCTGGGCCTTCTTCAGGCTCCTCTACAAGACATGAGCCACTTTCAAGCCCATAAAAAGTGACAGATTATGCTCACTAAGAGAGACCCAACCCAAGAGGGCTGTTAGTCAAATTTCGTTTTCCCAAACAAGAGAGCTTATCTCTTGAGGAGGAGAATCGATTAGGAGATAAGGAATTCATAGTCGATCTAACAGATTCATATCAATCTCCTGTACTATTTCTCAGGCTTAGAAATACCCTCCCCCTCTTCACTCGGAAGGTAATCAACAATTTCTCTGTCAAACTGTCTTTCTATCTCTGATTTTGATTTGAGCGTCGGAGGGTCTATTGCCGAACAAACCCCAGTGTTTCAGATTTTTTTCGGTCCATCGGCCGTATCAACAACCGTCAAATCCAGATCATGGTGTTCAAAAAACAATCCAAATTCAATCTCAGGAGCTCTAACCACATTTCACGACAAAGAACAAACGTCAGGTTTTTAGTAGTTTCCATTAAATATTAACTCACTATATGTTTGCTCCCACACCAAAATAAGTAGTAACATCACTAGAACCCTCCCCGCTGCCCTGATAGGAGTCTCCGAACTACTCCGCCCCCTCTAAGGAGTAGAGGTGAACTCAGAAGGCCACCGACCATGGCATGGAAATCACATCATCGGTCGAACTTCGCCACTAATCATTGTTCACTACCTCCGCCTTATAGAGGATTTTGCCAACATTCTCAGCATCTTGCTTTGCCACCTCCCCCCCCCCCCCCCCCCCCCCCCCCCCCCCCCCCCGCAACCACATCCTTCTCTCCCCCACTACTCCCCCAAGCTTTATCCCTTCATCCCAACTTACTTTAGGAACACAACAGAATGCATAATGCAGTCTCAGCTCAGTTAAATGATCATGCTATTTAGCCTTCCTCCCCAACTTCTATCCACTATTTCCCCCACATCTGAACCACTCAATCTCCACCATGTCCCCTCCTTATCCTCACCCAGAGATCAAAAAACATCAACCACTTTCAAAGTCATCTTGGGCTCCAGAAGGGAGTCCTGACTTGGGAGTGGACTTTTCAGGTAGTGTGGT
Source organism: Hemerocallis citrina (assembly GCA_017893485.1). NCBI lineage: Eukaryota > Viridiplantae > Streptophyta > Magnoliopsida > Asparagales > Asphodelaceae > Hemerocallis > Hemerocallis citrina. The sequence continues at coordinate 255,969,396 of CM030358.1, forward strand.
ACCTAAGGATTACAATGAGGGTCCTTGGGTGACTGTCAAATCCAAAGCAATAAGGAGGAATAACCATAACAACATAGTCAACAGTAAGTCACAATAAAAGAAGAGGACTGTGGAGATCCTGGTCATGTAAGAGCTGATTGCACGAAGGAGGTGTGATGCCTCAAGTGTTTGAAGAGGGGGAACATGTTTTACGTGTGTTCTAACCTGGTGGTCAACACGGTGGAGGAGAAAAGAGAAATTCGGTGGGGGAGCTCGTCGGATAACCATGTTCAAGTCAAGATGGCCAATAGCCTGGCCATCATCAAGCAAGAGGAGCAATGGCTCCCTAAATGGTGTGCAACAATGAAAATCAATAAGGGGAGACCATTGGAGAACCACGTACTAGAAGCATTGAATGGACAATGGTCGACAGGTAGCAATAGGGATTGGATCATGAAGAGGATGTGCCACTTATAGTGTAATACCCCGATTTTCATTTGTGAAAATTATTATTTTTGCACGTATTATGCACGTGCAATTTTTGCAGTATAAAATTTTATAATTATTTTCATTAGACAATGAGTATATATATATATATATATATATATGCGTATGTGTTCTCTAATTGTTTTCATTAAGGCCCATTTTCTTCAAATAAACATAAGTCCTTTTATAGACCAAATCTAATTTATTTTATAAACTAAATTTGGCGCATTAAATAAAGGCCCATGAATTTATTTTCCCTTTTAATTACAACTTCTAATGTAGACTATTTTTATAGATCATTTTTGTAAAAAATAAAATGTACAACTTTTATATGGGGAACTAGTAAATGCACTTGCATTGCACGTGCACGTTCATGGGGCACCTTTGTGGCCGGTTTTGAATGGGAGGGAAAGGGAAAAAGAGAAGTGGAGTTGTGGGTGGTAGTTGTTTGGATCATGGTTGGTTACTACAACTTCCCCTTAAATCCTAGCCTTTTATCCTTAACCCCTAGATTGATCCTAGCCTTTTATTTGCTCCAAAATTTAGTATAAATACCCCCCCAAGCCTAGTTATTCTTGCACTCTTCATTTCTTCAAAAACCTATAGTAGAGAATACAATTGTTAGTAGTAATTTATTAGTAAGAAGTGAGATAAAAGATTGAGAGAGAGGGTGAGTGTGTGCTTGCAACAAGGGAGGCCGGCTAGTACACTACTAGAAGTTCTCGGGTTGCAATCTTGGAAGGTTCGGTTGCACATCAAGGAGGGAGAGGAGCATTCGTTTGGCAAGCTCGCGAATGACTCTTTCGTTTAGGAGGTGTTGCAAAATCTTTTCTCTCCAAATAAGGTGGGTTATTTTCTATATTTCTAACTAGATACCATGTTAAGGTTGATTGAAACGATAATGCATGAGAGAAATTAATAAGAGTACACTTAATTGGAAAAAGGACTTGTTAGTTGATTGAATTGATGCTAAATAGATTGCATGTTATTTCGTCATGAATCTTAAAGTTGTATGTGAATCGGTTGTAGCCATGGAATGTGTGAATTAAAATTTGTTGTCAATATCAAAACTAAGTACAAATGCTAGTAGGAGGAAATTGTTGCTTTATGTGCTTAGATGGACTTTCGTGATAATGTTTAGAATGAGTAAATTAAAATATGCTTTTGGGTTTATAAAAGGAAGACAAACAGGGAATTAATGTAGGAAATATTAATATTAAGTCGTATGAGAAATGTCAAAATGAGATATGGAAATAGTAGTATACAATATAAATTAATTGTATGAAAAATATGTGTTTAATTACTGGAAAAATTATTTTAAATTACTGGAGTGTTAAATTATGTTTAAATAGACATTCTGGAGATTTACAAGAATTTTAGTAAAAGCAAAACTAAAATAAGAGCTTTTGAACATCGAAATGTTCTAATTGAACAGAGAGTTAATTTAAATAAAATACGAGTTGTAGTCAAGACAACTTGAGCCTATAGCTCAAGTGGTCGGTGAGCTCTTTAGTGCTACAGTAGTGCGGGTGTGTTGGGTTGAGGTCACTGGTTCGATACTTGAGAACACCATTCTTTTTATGTGCATTTAAAATTAAACCAATTTTCAGACCGAGAGTATAAAACTCTCTGACTTCTCATTGTATCGATGAGCGCAAGTAACCAGATGGCTAGCGCGCGCGGCTGTGTTCTCTTGGGTCGCTAGTTCGATTCCTGGCTTGGTCAGAATGTTAATTTTTATGAAAAAGTGATTTTTTTGGATTTCTTGATGTGTAAAAATTCCGAAAAAAAATACTATTATTATTTTAAAATCATGTGTGACTTATGAAAATTATTGGGAGTTATTAGAATGAAATAAAGTGTATTTTTGAAAATAAAAGTGTAGTTGGGACTATAGTTTTGCACTCGTATATTTTCGTAAAAATGCGTTTTGCGAAGAAAGTGAGATAAGTATTAGAAAAGGAAAAAAATTGGAAGAATGAAAGTATATGTTGTGAAGTTTTGTATGAATTATTCTTGTTAAAGAATAGTGTGACAATAACGAGTTTGTGAATATTCACTTTGACTAGATATTTTGTGATACGATTTTAATGTGGAAATAAATGTTGGTTATGAAGTACATGATGTATAATTGAACTCCATGTATGGTTATTGACTCATGAAAAATTTAGAAATCATGTGATTGGAAAAGAGAAATGTTATTGAGTATGATAACTCAAATATGTGAATTTGTGAATTGAAATTGAAAATTAGGGTGTAGCCAAAACTCACACCGACAAGTGAAAAGTGATGAGATATGATTATTGAAATTGAAAAGACCAAGTTTGGGTCATTGTAAAATAAAAGAAATAAGACCGGTAGTAGTGAGGGGGCTAACTCTAAGAGATTGATTTTATTCATGATTTCATTAAGAATTAGTACATAGTGAAGAGGTGATGAAAGTGAGAGAAAAACACAAGTATGGGGGCCTCGAGTCTGATGTGGGTGTGATTCACAGTTTGTCTTCACGATGCGTCGTGACATGACGTGGGCACTACTCCGGAATTATCGGGATCTTGGCGATGCTTGTGGGGTATTTGGTGACTGCGAGAGGATCGTGTGCCATGAAGGAGGCAGAATTATCCATAAATAGTCTTCACGATGCGTCGTGACATGACGTGGAATTCCCCACTAGTTTTTCTATACATGAGCTCGTACTCATAGGACATCTAGGATACTTACCGTAGTTACAGTAGTAAATTAAGTCATGACAAGGGATTGAACCCTACAAGATGATGAACGATTAAGAGGCTTGCCCTCGGACCTATGTGGTATGGGATGCATAGAATCCGAACAAGTGTGCATTAGTATCATGTAATATAAATAACTGCATTAAGGACTAAGTACACAATCACAACACGTCATCAATAGGGTATTCCCTTTAGTTTGATATGTGACAAGTTTGTGTTTGTTAAATATGGAAAATCAGTTATACTATTTCCGGCATAGAGAGGATGGCCGTGTATAATGTTCGTCAGTTGAATAAACTAACGTACCCATAGTTTTGTATGCAGGGTAAATGACATGATAAAGATTAAAGGAGAAATGATGCTTAGCGATTATTCAAATGTGGATGTACCTTTATATAAATGTTGTAAATTTGCTTCCGCTGTAAAATGTAAAGTGTAAAGATTTCTTGTAACTCTGATGTAAAGTAAAAAGTTTTAAATTCCTTATAAAATTGTACGAAAGAAGTGTAAAGATCCTGTGGAATCTCAAATTCAGTGTATTTTGGAATTCGGGGCGTTACAGAGTGGTATCAGAGCCATGCTTTACACTAGTACAAATTTATAAGGAACGACACCCTAGAAGTGGACATTAGAGTGTGTGTTGAGTCTAGAGATTTAAATGTAAGTTACTTACATTTGTGTTTCTTTATGATTTATGCTTCTTCCTCCATATTTCTAAGATGGCTGATCACTTCGACCCTGCTGGAGACGACAATTGGTATATCATAGAGGAAGATTACTATCCTGGACAAGCAGATTCCGAGGAAGAGTACTACCCAGGGCAAGCAGACTCCGACGGAGAGGAATGGCCTGAATCCCGAGAGATCACTCCACCTCCGGATTCATCTGATGACTCTTCTGACAAAGAAGAAGAATCAGTTCCAAGTAGTCTTGTGATATCTCTTCAGAGGGAGGTAGAACCACTGCGGGAGAGAGTCGGACTATTGGAGGCTCAGTTGGCAAAGCGCAAGGATGATTTCGCGGTTCTCAGTCATTGTGTATGGGAACTCGAGAAGAGGAAAAATATGACCGATGTGCTGAAGGAAGAAATTGAAGAACTACGGGGAGAGCTTCGTGAAGCCAAAAGGAACCGTAGGAGTTAGACCATTGTATCATCTACTACTTTCATTTTGATGTCAAAAATATTTTAAACTCGAATGTATAAAGTTTGAAATTCAATGAAATAGAAATATTGACTTAAAAGTTCATGTTTCACACTTTGAATTTAATGGATCTTTTGCATCAGAACATGGCTGGACGAAGAGCAAGAAATGGTGAAGGTCTGGACTTGGAAACAGAACTCACGAGGGTCTATCAGACACTCAATGCCGTGGCCATGAATCAGAACCAAGGAAGGGTACCTGCGAATCCGGTGCCCGAAGCAATCAAACTTGTGGAATCATTCAAGCGGATGAAACCACCGGTGTTTGAAGGGAAGTCAGACCCTGATACGACTAACAACTGGATCAGGCAGGTAAAGACTATCTTCGAAGTCTTGGAGACCCCTGAAGGCAGCAAGGTGAAGTTGGCGACTCTGCAATTTGAGAAGGATGCGGTTGTATGGTGGCAGTCGATGAAGCGGATGATGGGGGGTATTATTCTTGGCTGGGAGGATTTTTTGGAGGAATTCCGCAGTCATTACTTTCCTTCAGACGTCCAGGAGAAGAAGGCCATGGAGTTTCTATCACTGCAACAAGGTGGCATGTCAGTTAGGGAGTATGAGACCAAATTTACTCAGCTCTCAAGGCATGCTCCCGAATTGGTGATGGATGAGGCGAAGAAGGCTCGTAAGTTTGAGCATGGATTGAGGCCGAGCTTGAGATCCCGGATGATACCTCTTGGTATCAGAAGGTTTGACAAGCTGGTCAAATGCGCGGCTGCCACGGAAGCAGGTATGGAGCAGTTTCATGTTGTTCAAAATCGGAGGAACAACTTGCAGTCTGGGAAGAGGCCCGCAAATTCTGGGAATTTCAAGGGTCAACCATCGGCACAAAGGTTTAAACCGACAGGGGCAAACGCTATCAATGTGGTTGGAGGACCCAGGAACAATGTTGTGAGACCTCCTGCGGTAAATTGCTACAACTGTGGTGAGACAGGACATTACCAATCTCAATGCCCCAAACCACGGAATGGTAATCGCAATGTACCAATGCAGCAGACTGGAAAGAGACTGTACCAACAAGGGCGAGTATTTGCCTTGACCGAAGCTAATGCTGATGAGGTAGATCATGTCATCACTGGTACGAGGGCGGATGTTTAGAGGTTCATGTTGTTTCTTTTTCTCGTTTATTTAGTGAACTGTTATGTAATGAGTGTGTATTATGTAACAGGAGAACTTTATTTGAATGGAATGAAAGCTGTTGTTTTGTTCGATACTGGATCCTCTCATACTTTTGTGTCTCCTAAATTTGCTAAAGTGTTGGGAGTTGAACCGAAGATTTTTCCAGGCAAGATCTTAGTAGTAGCTACTCCATCAGGAGAAACTTTAACCACTGATCGGTACTATGCGGATTGCGAGATTGTGATTGGAGACAGAATTTTCGGGAATGATCTAATCGAGCTGACTATCTTGAGAGTCGATGTTATCATTGGCATTGATTGGATGTCGGTGTACAGTGCAAGCATCGAGTGCAAGACCAAGACGGTAACAGTGAAGGCTCCAGGTGGACCTGAAGTCACTTTCCAAGGGAAGAAGAAGTGTTCTAGGTTGGTGGCAGCTATCCACAAGGAAGAAATTCCTGTGGAAGTGCAAAGGATTCCTGTGGTTCGGGACTATCTGACTGTGTTCTTGGATGATTTTCCTGGGTTACCCCCGCAACGTGATGTAGAGTTCAGCATCACCATTCAACCGGGAAGTGCACCCATTTCTAAGGCACCGTATAGGATGGCTCCAGTGGAACAAGATGTGGTGAAACAGCAGATTGAGGAACTGTTGGAGAAAGGCTTTATTCAACCTAGTGCGTCACCTTGGGGAGCACCAGTGTTTTTGGTAAAGAAGAAGGATGGATCGATGAGAATGTGTATAGACTATCGAGAGCTGAATAAGGTCACTGTTCAGAATAAGTATCCTATTCCCCGAATTGATGACTTATTCGATCGTCTACAAGGAGCAGCTGTTTTCTCCAAAATAGATCTTCGATCAGGATATCACCAACTTCGAGTGAAAGCTGAGGATGTGTACAAAACTGCATTTAGAACTCGACATGGGCATTATGAATTCTTAGTTATGCCATTTGGAGTGACGAATGCATCCGCAATCTTCATGGATTTGATGAACAGAGTTCTGAGGCCGTTCATTGATTCTTTCGTCGTGGTGTTTATCGACGATATCCTCGTGTACTCTAAGTCAGAAGAGGAGCACACCGAGCATCTGGCAGCAGTTTTGAGGAAGCTGGAAGAGCAGGAGTTGTAGGCCAAGCTGTCCAAGTGCGATTTCTGGAAATCTGAAGTGGCATTCCTAGGTCACATCCTTTCTAAGGAGGGAGTGGCAACTGATCCTCAGAAGATAGAGGCAGTGAGAGATTGGGCAAGGCCTACTACAGTAAAGGAAGTCAGAAGTTTTCTTGGATTAACTGGATACTACAGGAGATTCATTCAAGGTTATGCTCAGTTAGTCGTGTCGCTCACTGGTTTGACCAAGAAGAATGTGAACTTCAAGTGGACTGAGCAATATGAGGCAAGCATTCAGGAGTTGAAAGAGAAACTGACTACTGCACCTATTTTGGCTTTGCCTAGAGCAGGTGTTGAGTATGATGTTTACAGCGATGCTTCACATCGTGAGCTTGGTTGTGTCTTAATGCAAGAAGGAAGAGTAATCACTTATGGGTCTAGACAACTACGACCGCATGAGAAGAATTACCCGACTCATGATCTGGAGTTGGCTACGATTATCTTTGCCTTGAAGCAATGGAGACACTACGTGTACGGTGAGAAATTTAACATGTACACGACCACAAGAGTTTGAAGTACATATACCAGCAGAAGGATCTGAATTTGAGGCAGCGAAGATGGTTGGAAGTGCTTGAGGACATGCAACCTGAGATAAAGTATCATCCTGGGAAAGCTAATATTGTTGCTGATGCACTTAGTCGCAAGAGAAGTTTATCCAGTTTGATTACAACTCAGAAGCATCTGATGGAAGAATTGGATCGAGCAGGTATTGAAATTGTCTTGCAAGGATTGGGAGCATCTTTAGCTCAGTTGAGGCTTCAGCCTACATTGAATGGAAGGATTATTGCAAGTCAAGAGGTTGATGCTGATATCTTGGAGATGAAGGAGCAGGTTGGTGCTGGCAGGTTGTCCGGATTTCAAATCAGGGATGGAGTGCTGTGGTTCGGAGATAGACTATGTGTTCCAAATCAGGCGGACCTAAAAGAGAGTATTCTTCAGGAGGCGCATGCTACTCTTTTATCGGTACATCTTGGGAGTACTAAGATGTACAAAGACATCAAACAGCATTTCTGGTGGTCAGGTTTGAAGAGGGATGTGGCTGAATTTTTGGAGAAGTGTGAGGTTTGTCAGCAAGTCAAAGCTGAGAATCAGAGACCCGGAGGTCTATTACAGCCGTTACCTATTCCGGAATGGAAGTGGGATAACATCAGTATGGATTTCATTACGGGATTGCCCAAGAGTCCTAAAGGCAATGATGTGATTTGGGTTATAGTCAATCGACTAACCAAGTCCGCCCACTTTTTGGCAATGAAACTCACTGCTTCGATGGACAAGTTAGCTGAATTGTATGTTGGCAAGATCGTCAGGCTTCATGGTGTTCCGTCAACTATTACGTTTGATCAAGATGCGCGGTTTTACTTCGCATTTCTGGAGGAGTCTTCAGACAGCTTTGGGTACCAAGACGGATTTCAGCACTGCTTTTCATCTGCAAATCGATGGGCAGACCGAGAGAGTCAACCGTATTCTTGAGGATATGCTTCAGTGTTGTGTACTAGACTTTGGAGGCAGTTGGAAAAGGCATTTACCTTTGGTAGAGTTTGCCTACAACAACAGTTTTCAGACTAGCATCGGGATGGCGCCGTACGAAGCTTTGTATGGCAGGAAGTGCAGAACGCCTGTTTGTTGGTTTGAAGTTGGGGAGCGTCAATTGTTTGGGCCTGAGCTTGTACAATAAACCTCTGAAAATATTGATCTGATCAGGAAAAGGTCGGTAGAGGCTCAGAGCAGGCAGAAGAGCTATGCAAACAACCGGAGAAGGGACCTTGAGTTTGAAGAAGGTGACTTCGTCTTTCTGAAAGTATCGCCCAGTAAATGTGTGATTCAATTTGGCAAGGGCGAGAAGTTAGCCCTGAGGTTTATAGGCCCGTACAAGATATTGAAAAGGATCGGGAAAACTGCTTATCGGCTTGAGTTACCGGAAGAGTTATCTCAGGTGCACAATGTCTTTCATGTGTCTATGCTAAGAGGTTATATTCCAGATCTGAGTCATTATTTGCCTGAAGTGCCGGAAGGTTTGCATTTGGATCTTAAGTACATCGAGTCTCCTGTTGAAATTGTTGATCGTCGAGAGAAAGTCTTGAGGAATAAGACAATACCGATGGTCAAGGTAGTCTGGAGAAACCATTTGGTTGAAGAGGCTACTTGGGAGTCTGAGGAGAGGATGTTGAAGGATTATCCCGAGCTTTTTGCTTGATTTGTATTTTGTGTTTTCTTGTGCTTGTTGGGAGTGTTTTGTTCTTGCTCTTGGCTGTAGTTCCGGGGATGGAACTATTCTAAGGAGGGAGTGTTGTAATACCCTGATTTTCAATGTCGAAAATATATCCATGATTTTTACGCGAAATAGCAACCTGGTGCAATCGACAGTCCACCGAATTAGAGTCGACAGTCGACTGTCAAGTAACCAATTTCAAATTTCAGTTACAGACCAGTCGACCAATAATATTTTAACAGTCGACTGCCTTGACTAATTGTTTTCGAGTTTAATTCTTTACGGAACAGTCGACCGACCATATTGTTGTAGTCGACTGCTCTGATTATCTATTTTCGAGCTTTAGAACCTCACAGAACAGCCGACTAGCCATGCTTAACATTCGACTGCCCTGAAGTTTCAAATGATATTTAGGTTTCATGAGATAATTTTCTATAACCCTGACCTTGTATAAATGAGCATTTGAGACTGTTTTTACAAGAAAGAATTTACCATAAAATGGTATTTTAAATTGTCCTTGGATAAAGAAAAATGCATTGATTAAAAGATGATTTGAAAAAAGTTTTGACAATATGAATGTGAACATTAGATAATGAACTTATTGTTTATGCATGAGATTGTGTATGAAATTGAAATTGAATGACTTGATGAATTATGAAAGAACACGAATATACAAATGCTATGAAAATGAAATTGAAATTATTGTTAAGCATGAAAGAGAACTTATGAGTATGAAAGAAACTCAATGTTGTGATTATGAGTTGAAATTAAGAACTAGGGGGTAGCTAAGCCTTATACTGGCAATAAAAGAAATGTTGTTATGATATTTGAGATAAAAGACCAGGTTTGGGTCAAATGTGTTGATTGATGGTTAAGGCCGGTATAGAAGAAGGAGTTAACCCTAGAAATTGATTTTATTCATGATTCATACAATTAAGGACCAACAATAGAGAAGATGTGATGAAAGTAAGAGAAAAACACAAGTATGAGGGCCTCAAGTCTACGGTGTGAGAGTGATTCATAGGTTGCCTACTTGATGAGAAGTCTTGGCGTGGACACTACTCCGGAATTATCAGGATCGTGGCGACGCTTGTGGAATGTTTGATTGACTACGGGTGGTGCCATGGTCCATGACGGAGGCTGAATTGATCATAGGCTCTGCATGATGCATCATGTCACGACGTGGGATTCCCCTCCAGGTTGTCTGGACATGGGCTCGTAACTCATAGGACATCCAGGTTACTTACCGTAGTTACAGTAGTAGATTAAGTCATGGCAAGGGATCGAACCCTACAAGCAGAAGAACGATTAAGGGCTTGCCCTCGGACCTATATAGTATGAGATGCATAGAATCCGAACAAGTGCGCATTAGCATCATCTAATAATAATACATTGCATTAAGGACTAGGCACACAATCACAACACGACATCAATAGGATAGTCCCCTTAGCTTTGTTTGTGAACAAGTTTGTGGTTTGTTAAGCACTGAGAATCGTTATACTATTTCGGCATAGAGAGGATGGCCGTGTATAATATCTCTTCAGTTGAATGAACTGACGTGCCCACAGTTTTATATGCAGGATAAAGAGGCTGGCAAGTTGAAGTATGCATGCTGCTTAAAGATTGATTTAAATGTTATATATTTTTCATGTAATTATTGTAAATTGCTTTCACTATTTAAGTGTAAATGTAAATGTAACTCTGATGTAAAGTAATGTTTAAATTTCCTTATAAAATTGTACGAAGTGAAGTGTAAAAGATCCTGTGGAACTTTGAATTCAGTTGTATTTGGAATTCGGGGTGTTACAGAGAAAGCCCCAGCTTCTCGAACAGATGTCATGGACTTCATGATTTTCAACATGAAGGTTGCCTACAGTCTGGAAGCAACCAGTGCTACGCTTGTCGGAATTTACCCCGAGAAGTCAATTCAGAAAGGGGAGAGACTCTACTACAACTCCCTAGTTGGCCCGAACCTCAGATTCTACCAGTAAAAGACTCAAAAACTACGAAGAAGTGAAACAGTAAGCATACCGTCAGACAACTAGTTGCTGTGTTTTGCAAGGGCCATAATTCCTAATCCACTTATCGGAATTTAATCCGAGAGGTCAATTCGGAAAGGGGAAGATGTCTACTACAACTCTCTAGTTGGTCAGAACCTCAGATTCAACCGTTAAGACACTCAAAAGTATCAAGCAACCAAAACAACAACATTCAGCCGAACAGCGAGTTGCTGTTTTTGTAAAGGTCATAACTTTTGCGTCTCTTATCGAAATTTAACCCGAGAGGTCAATTCGGAAAGGGGAGAATGTTTACTACAACTTCCTAGTTGGTCCAAACCTCTAATTTCGAGAGGAACCCTAAGTTTTATCAACTTGAACCTACTGCGACGCTAACCCGAAAACACAGACTTCACTGTTTTGCCCTGAATCTCGCTGTTTTGGGGGAAACGATCGTTTCACCCCCCCCCCCCCCCCCCCCCCAAAAAAAAAAAAAAAAAAACAGCAACGAAAAATCTACCAAAATTTTAGCATGGTAATAACACCCCTAGGAACGTATCATATAAATTTCGGGTCAAAATTCTACATTTAACACATGTAAACAAATCTAACCCTACAACCGTTTAAGCATGGTTTCAACATAAGCATCAATCCTACAACACTTTTAAGCATGGTATACAACTTAAGCATGAATCTACAACACTCCTAAGCATGGTATACAACTTAAACATCATCCTACAACAATCTTAAGCATGGATATCTACCACAATTTAAACATGGATCTTTTCTACAAGTCAAGCTTGGATATTTAGCACAACTTAAGCATGAACAATTACTATATTTAAGCATAGATAGCTACTACTACTTTAAGCATGGATCCTTATTACATAAGCATGGATAGTTACTACAACTCAAGCATGAATTTTACTACACTTAAGGAAGAATAATTACTATACTTAAACATGGATAATTAGTACAACTTAAGCATGAATAATTGCTACAACTTAAGCATGGATAGTTACCACAATTACTAGACTACTTCTCTTTATGAGTTAGGATTAGAAAAGACTTGATCTTTTGCGTGGTAGGAAAACAACATACAACAAGTTTACTCCTTTATGAATTAGGGGTAGTAAAAACTTGATTTTTAACAAGATAGAGAGTAACATACAAATAAAAAGACTTATCTTTTATTAGGCTAGAAGAGTTTTACAACACCAAAAATGGGTATGTAAGTATTCTTTCTACACTACTCTTTGTGCTTATGTCCATAGTCCTTGTTGAGTCTTACAACCCAAAAATGGGTGTGTAAACAAATCCCCATATGCTTATGTCCTTGGTTCCAAGTCAAGTTGTACATCCCAAAGATGGGTATGTATACAAATCACCATATGCTTATGTTCATTTAGTCCAAATAACAACAACAAGAACAAAAGTGACAACAATCCAAGATTCAATCTTTATGTTCTTATTAAAGTTCTACCATTCACTTACTATTATTTATGCTTAGAACTTAGTCCAAGTTGTTTAGAAACACACATACACATTCACACCTCAAAAGGATGGGTTCTCTTTATCCTACAACAACCCAAACCCATAAGATGGGTTCTTTTAGCATACCCATTAACTCAACCCTAAAATGGGTTCTTTTTCACATACAAAATTAATAAATTCTAAAGATGTGTTCTTTTTCATTCCTACAAGTAGTAGACCCTTAAGAATGGGTTCTTTCTACTCATAAATAACTAAAATGGAAAACAAGAAACTAAATTGGAAGTAGAGAATCCCCAATGAAAACAAACCAAAAAGAACAAGAAATTATATGAAGGAGAAGTAGAGAACCCCCACCTTGGTTCCTTGTAGGAAGGACTAGCTAGCAACCTTCTCCTTCCTCCTAGCTTCTACTACAACTCTTAAGAAAACCTACATGAAAAACTCTCTAGTTAGGGTTCTTGTTCTTTCTTTCTTTTCCTCTCCTTTTTTGTCTTTGTAAAAATGAGACAAGAGGCAGAGGGGGGGTATTTATAGGATGAATGAGAGGGGGAGAGTGCAAAAATGCACCAAGGCATTTTTGCAAAAAGCCCCATGGAGTTTGGCCGGCCATTACTAGGGATGGGGGAGTGGTGAGGTGGAGGTATGGTGGGAGGGGTGAGGTGGAGGAGAGAGATCTTCTAGAAGAACACTTAAACTCTTATGTCTCTTAATTACCTTTATATCCTAGTTTTAATCCCTCAACCAAAACCTAGCCATCCCAATTGGTTTATCATGACAAAAGAGATATTTTTGTCCAAAAATACACACAACACAATTTGTACAAACATAGAAATCGATACAATACGCATACGTATGCATATATATGTATACCGATAGTTTCCGTTTGTTAAACCGCATAATCTGTATAAGATAAATAAATTCCGAAAATAATAATTGTAACTTCTATTTCCCGTATCTGTATTTTTATACTGTATTTTGCTCCATTGTACTCTTTTATCAATTTGAGATCCTGTATTTTGTTTCCGTTCGAATAAAAATCATTTTTGTCGTTTCAACTCAATTTTTGGTGCTGCTATCTAATTCAATTGTATGTACTCCTTGTATTGTTCTTCATGAAGAATTGGCTGTTTCTTCTCATTGATCTCTTTATTCCCTATTTTAATACAATTTGACCAATTCTCCAGTTGGACCCCTCTCAAATCGGATACCCTAAAACCTAAAACCCAAAACCCTAACTATATAACCCTAACCCTAACCCTAACCCCCCTGATTACTGTGCAACCCCATCTAACCTGTCGCCTCTCTTCTTCCTCCCTTCTCCTTCTCCACTCGATCGAACCCAAATCCCCCTCACCATCGCCACTTCCCTGCCACCTCCGACCACCTCTAGCCTCCCCCGTCGTCGTCCCCATTCCCCTTCAGCCTTCGTCAACCCACCACCACCATCGTCCTCATCGAACCCAACTCCCGAACCCACTCCATCTTCAACCTTCCGCCATTTCCCGTTGCCTTCTCCCTCCGTCCATGCCCAAACCCAATCCTCAGTGCCCTCATCACCTCGCAACCACCCTCGCGTCGCCTCCCATCCACCATCGCCATTGCCCCATTACAACCGAACCCATCTTGCCATCATCGTCCCCAACCCACGAAACCAATCCAAGCTCGCCTCCGCCATTACCCTTCGCCGCCTCATCGCCGACAATATCTTCTCATCACCTCGACCTCCTCTCCAACCATCGTCGTCAACCAAAACACCCCAAAGTCCATCCCCCGCTCTCATCCTTTGTTCGAACCCAAAGAAATAGAATAGCTACTCCGCCTGTAGCTGTGTCGCTCCTCGACGTCGCGCCGCCACAGTCGTCGCTGCCTCTCCGTGGCTGTCACAGCCACGTCGTCGCGTCGCAGTCGAAGACACTGCCGGTCGCCGCCTCTCTCTCTCTCCCTCGCTCTTTGTCGATCAAGAAGGAAGAAGAAGCGGGAGTGAATCCCGATCGTTGGATTCATCAGATCAGATCTGATCTGATCAGCTGGGTGGGTGTTTGCTGTTTGGCGCCAGAGCCGATCCAGTGGATCCGATCCAGTGTGCTGTCTTGCACGTGTACTACACGTGTTTGTGTGTGTTCGTGTCCGTGCCCGTACTTTGCCTCTCGGGATTCTCATCTCATATTTGGTTCGTGTTCGGATTCACCGTCGTTAAGGCAAGTATTCCTCTTGTACACATTTTTGTTCTAGTACAAGCATTCCTTGAAAATACTACAAATAGTTAGAAATTGCGACTCCTCCTTGACTGTCGTTGCTGATCAAAAATTAAAGCTCATCAATTTCATAATCTTAAGAGTCACAATAATTTCATTGTATTATATTACAACTACATGGACTCATTTTACCCCCCTGAACACGTGAACACATGAATTAAGGAACTCTAGATTTGTAGACATATGTTATGTCTTGTATGTGATGAACTTGCACCCACTAGAGTCGAGAAATAAATATTACTTGCTGTTTTGATAACCATTATTCTGTATTTTTGTATCACACATTAATCTAGACGCCCAACAACAAATTTTCATGTAACCTATACTAGTAAGATATCCCCACATGTTGCTGTCCTGAATCTTGTTATACTGTTTTGACCCCTTTAGCATCAGAATCTGAACCCAAGCCCTGAATAGAAAATGTAGCTCTAGATGTCTAGATATCGATAGCCTCCGGAATTTTCAAAGTCGGAGTTACGGTCCAGGAGTTATTGCAGGTTTACTGCAGCTGCGTTGGTAGACGCAGATTCGCAAAACTGCTGCACACCTTTAGTTTGCGAATTAATTTAACTATGTTAACAGTAAGCGTTTGACTTGAAATTTTATATGCTTTCTGGGTAAATAAAAATAATAAATAACAAGCCGGGGTTTAAGGGAAAGACTATAGTAGTGGACAATATAGGTAAGTGTACTCGGAAGGGGCCCGTGTTTCCCAAATACTTGGTTCATGAACTTGTCGTATCTTGATCGATTCATGGAGTCAGTTACTTGGCTCATGAACTTGTTTGATTCATGAACCCACTGTACGGTTCATGAACTTGCTAGTGGATTTGCGAACTTGCTTCGTGAACTTGTTATTTATTTTCCGATTCATGAACCATGGCTTGCTTGATACTTAATACCTGAGTACGCCGCCCTATAGACTCCATTACTAGGTCTAAACGAAATTGCTTTGACTGTAGCAACCATATGATAAAAGGATGGCACATGAAGTGCTACCTAGATAGTAATAACTACAAGACTTGAACATGAAACTTGAACTCGATACATGTTTACTTAATACTTGATGATATGATATATGAAACATGATACATGAAACTTGATACATGAAACCTGATACATGTTTACTTGAAGCTTGATGACTTGTTACATGAGACTTGATACTTGAATAATAACACTTGACATTTATAGCTTGATACTTGAGACCTGACAACTTGATCCTAGACTTGAGACTTGTTACCTGACACTTGTACTTGATGCCAGTCACTTGAGGTTAGATTCCCCTACATGTTCACTTGTCACTTGCTCCACTATTAGTATTTGTTATCCTACATGTTTACTAAGATGTCCCTCTTGCTAGCTAGTTCTTGGTTTTTCCACTACTTGTTATATCTCTGTTACATTCTTGAATCCAATTCTTGTTTCCCATTACTTGTACTCGTTTTTACTATTTGTAGCCCTAGCTTGCACTAAGGGCATTCTCTCTTGTTTTTCCCTGTTCTTCCTTTTTATATTTATTAAGCAGACTTAGGAGACGTGCTACCTGCTGGAATCGGTGAGCAGAGGTTCTAGGCCTTGCTTGGGAAAGCTTTCTTTAATCATTTCGTTTTGTAATTGATTTATTTCATTTGTTGTTGCTTAAGACTTGTAACGGGCTTATGTTTCTGAGTTTTATCTTTGGTCCAGACATTGAAAACTATTTGGATATTATTAATGTTTCAATTGTTTTCTGTTGCTTAATAAATTATTCATGCATGCTTGGTTATATATAAATCTTGTTATATTCCTGTTATGATGCTGAGCCGATCCTACAGCTTATGGATGATGTTAAAATCATTCGCTGGGCTTCGTCACGCACTCGTATTCCATATTTTTGGGAAGCGGGGCGTGACAATAATAAAATAAATTTTATTATCGGCTCGGAAGATTACAGTACTAATTTGATTCAATACAGATGTATACAGTCTGGTATATATATGTAGATAATGTTATTTAACAAAACCGGGTGATATCCACCATAAATATTTTAGTAAAAATAAAATAATAATAAAATAAATATAATATCCATCCGGAATATTACACCCCAGCTGGTAGGAGAAGTTAAGGGGAGCTAAGAGGCGGCAGAGGTATGTTACATAGCAACAATGGGGGCTCGGCCCTCCCCTTTAATGCCACAGAAATCCCTTAAGAAAGGGGTCAAGCTAACTCCGAGCCGGTGGAAGAATTAGAAGAGATCCCATTCTCCCTGGAAGACTCTTCCTAGTGCTTCCGAGTTAGCCAAAGCTCTCCCCCACCAAGTCTGAGAATAACTTGTTACATGGTCTCCAAAGTCGACCGCCTAGAGGCTTATTGACTTGGAGACCCGTGGGGGCAAGGAGGTGTCAAGAGAACGTTCGACGAGGTTTAACGAGGGCGCTTAACGCCCTCCTCTATATTTTATTTTGAAACTTTGTAATAAAGCCGACATAAATAATTGCCAGAGCATGTAATAAAGGCTGGCAACCAAGGTAGCCACTTACACTGATTTTACAATAAATTTAGCTTTCCCTTCTCAAATTCTTGCACTACTCTCCAGATGCAAACAATGAGTTCAGTGCTAACCTCCTCTTTCAAGAAACCTACCAACTTATGAACTCAAGACAATGAGTTCGGTGCTCAGCACCTCTTGCAAGGTACGCCACCAACTTACCACACCAAACAATGAGTCAGATGGTTAGCTCATCTTTCGAGTTGCACCAACAACTCATCTGCTTCAAGCAAAGATGTAGGTGCTCAGCAACTCTTCCAAGAACACCAGCAAATCATCAACTAATCAACTCAAAGCAATGACTTAGGTGCTCCGCTTGCCGCTCGCGCTCCTCCAGCAACTCATGGCCTCTCCACAATGAGTTCGTTGCTCCGTTCGCCACTCGAGCTCCTCTAACAACTCATCGGCTCCCTACTATGAGTTCGGTGCTCAGCTCCTCCTCCAAGCTATTCCATCCACTCTTCAACTGAAAGCAATGAGTTAGGTGCTCCTCTCAACGGTTGAGCTCCTCCGAAAACTCATTGCCTCTCTACAATAAGTTAGGTGCTCCACTCGCCGCTCGAGCTCCTTTAACGATTCATTGGCTCCCTACATTGAGTTTAGTGTTCAGTTCCTTCTTCGAGCTACACCAACAACTCATCATCTCTAAGCAATGAGTCAGGTGCTCGGCTCATCTTCCAAAATTGCACCAACAACTCATCATTTCAGCAATGAGTTAGGTGCTCAGCTCCTCTTTCGAGCCATACCAGCAACTCATCAAATCAAAGTAATGAGTTAAGTGCTCCACTCGGCGCTCGAGCTCCTCCAACAACTCATTATCTCTCTACAATGAATTCGATGCTCAGCTCATCCTCTGAGCTACACCGTCCACCGATCGACTCAAAGCAATGAGTTAGGTGCTCCGCTCACCACTCGAGCTCCTCTAGTAACTCATCTCCTCTCTACAATAAGTTAGGTGCTTCGCACACCGCTCGAGCACCTCCAACAATTCTCTACAATGAGTTCGGTGCTCAGCTCCTCCTCCGAGCTACGATGTCCACCCATCGACTCAAAGCAATAAGTTAGGTGCTCCACTCACGACTCGAACTCCTCCAGTAACTCATCGCCTTTCTACAATGAGTTAGGTGCTCCACTCACCGCTCGAGCTCCTCCAACAATTCATAGGCTCCCTACAATGTGTTCGGTGCTCAGCTCCTCCTCCGAGCTACACCACCCACTCATCAACCCCAAGCATTGAGTCAGGTGCTCAGCTCCTCTTCTAAGTTACCACTGAATTTGGTACTCAGCTCCTCTTTCGAGCTACCTACCAGCTCATCACCGCAAGACAATGAGTTCAGTGCTCCGCTCGCCCATCGAGCTCCTCCAAAAACTCATCGGCTTCTTACATTGAGTTCGATGCTCAGCTCCTCCTCTGAACTATGCCATCCACTCATCAACTCAAAGTAATTATTTAGGTGTTCCGCTCACCGCTCAAGCTCCTTAAGTAACTCTTCACCTCTTTACAATGAGTCAGGTACTCTGAACGCCGCTCGAGCTCCTCCAACGACTCAATGGCTCCCAACAGTGAGTTTGGAGCTCAGCTCCTCCTCCGAGCTACACCAATAACTCATCAAATCCAAGCAATGAGTTAGGTACTCAGCTCCTTTTCAGAGTCGCACCAACAACTCATCAACTTCAAGCTTTAAGTTAGGTACTCAACTCCTCTTTCGAACCACACTAGCAACTCATCAATTCAAAGTAATGAGTTAGGTGTTCTGCTCGCCGCTCGAGCTCCTCCAATAACTCATTGGCTCTCTACAATGAGTTTGGTGCTCAACTCTTCATTTGAGCCACGCCATCCACCCATAAACTCAAAACAATAAGTTAGGTGCTCCGCTTACCGCTCAAACTCCTCCAGCAATTCATCACTTCTCTACAATGAGTTAGGTTCTCTGCTCACCACTCGTGCTCCTCCAACAACTCAATTGGCTCCCTACAATGAGTTCAGTGTTCAAATCCTCTTCCGAGCTACGCCGCCCACTCATCAACCCCAAGCAATGAGTCAGGTGCTCAGTTCCTCTTCTGAGCTACCTACCAACTCATTAACTCAAGACAATGAGTTGATGCTCAGCTCCTCTTCCAAGCTATGTCACCAACTCATCCACTCCTATAAAGAGTCAGGTGTCTAGCTCCTCTTCCGAGCTATGTCGCCCATTCATCAACCCCAAGCAGTGAGTCAGGAGCTCAGCACCTCTTCCAAGCTACCCACCAACTCATCTACTGAAGATAATGAGTTTGGTGCTCAACAACTCCTCCAAGCTGCCCCACCCACTCATCAGCTCCAATCAATGAGTTAGGTGCCATGGTCTTCACTTGAGCTACACTAACAATTCATCAACTTCAAGTAATGAGTTAGGTGCTCAGCTCATCTTCCAAGACTACACCAAGAACTTATTAACTCGAATGTGGGTTCGGAGTCCAGTTAGAGATGCTCCGACAACTCATTAACTCTCAAAGGTGGGTTCGGAGTCCAGCTAGAGCTGCTCCCATAACTCATTAACTCAAAGCCTAGAGGTGCTTCCACAACTTATTAACTCAAGGGTGACATCAGAGTCCAGCTAAAACTGCTCCTATAACTCATTAACTAAAAGGTGGGTTCAGATTCCAACTAGATCTGCTCCCACAACTCATTAACTCTCAAAGTACTATAGCTTAATAACCCCCGTTCCCGCCAATACATATTTTCTGAATATTTTTTGTATCTCGATTATTTATAAATTCATTTTGTGTTAAATTCGTTCTGGATCTTCTATTAAAACCTTTTCAAAACGAAAATTATATTTATTTCGAATAATGGTGTATTTTAACTTTATTTTCTATTCATAATGGATCGATGATTATTGTTGTTGTTGTTGTTGTTGTTGTTGTTGTTTATTTAATCTATCTTTTAATTTTATTTATTAATGTGAAGCCTAATTTTATTTATTAATGTGAAGCCTAATCTTATTATTATTAGTATTGTCATTATTTCTTTGAATGTTTATTAATTTGTGAAAGCCCATTGATCCTAATCTATATTTTATTATCATTGGAGTATGAATTTTATGTATACTATTTGATTTAATTAATTAATGTGTACTACTATATTGCTATCTAAGATATTTTAACCAAATCAGATTTAATCTCATTTATTTTGTGAATTCATGCATTCTATTGTAGTTATTAGTAGATGAGTATTAATGTAATGCATATTATTTGATTTAAATGTTATATTATATTACTATTCATTTAGTTGTTCAATTTTTAGTATAAATCCTATTTATTTTTCCCTATTGAATTTAAACCCAAACTCATTCTTATTGGATTTAAACCCAGAGCCTTTTTTCTCTTTTGGATCCCACCCAAACCCACTAACCCGCAACCCTTCATATCCCCACTAATCAGTTCAATCCCTTCAATCTCCACGTTTCTCTCCCTCTTATCTCTCCTAATCACTCTCAAATCTTAACCACCATTATCTCATCCTGTAACCCCCAATTTTAAATCCCTATTAATCAGCCATGCAATCCTTCCCCATTATTATAATCATTATAGTACAATTAGTATATTAACACACCCCTACCGTCTCTCTCCCTGACTTTCTCTCTCCCTCTCTCATCCTCTGCTTTTCCAAAACCCCTGTTGTCCTCCTTCCACCAGCCTGCTATCCCGCGATCCCCATCCCTCTTCATCTTACCCGTCGCTTCGACCACCCAACCGCCTTTGTCTTCATCCTCGTCAAGCTCCTCATCATCCTCATCGCTCCCACCACCTCGACCCCCATCTCCATTGCCATCGCCTCACCTTCCACCTCTCCCTGTCGTCCAACCCATAGCAACACCCTCTTCCCCCACTGAACTCTGCCACCGTCGAAGCTCCTCGCTGCCTCGACTGTGACTAACACCGCCAGTGAACCCACCACAGTCAGTAGCTGCCTAAATTCTCCCGACCCTTCATCTCCATCCTCCTCTATTTTTGAGAACCCATCTTGATCCGCCGTTAACCGCACCGTCGCCTGAACCCATCCACCGTCGAGTAAACCACACCGTAGTTTCGTCCTGTCATCACCACTCGACTCAACCCCACCACACCTCATCATTGTTCCTTCTTATCGCCATGCTTACTGCCTTTGCCATTGCCACCGATGCTAAGCCGCTGCCTCCATCATTGCAACAGAACTAGCACCACCAAGCACCGTCGATCTCGCTGTTTTCTATTTGGATCCGCTGTTTCCTGTTGAAGATCTGTTGTTTTCTGTTTGGTGGATTCCGCCGTTTGCTATTATGGATCTTGTTGTGCTTGCTTCTATAGGTGCTACAGGTGTTGTTGATTACGTGCGTTGCACGTATGTCACCGTCGGGATCCTAATCTCGTTATTCTTATAGTCAGATTAATCATCTAATAGGCAAGTCACTTCCTTCTTGAATTTCATATTGTGTCAAATTCAAGGTTTTTATTGAAACTCTGCAAGTAGATCATGAATTGTTTATTGTATTGTTGTATTGTTCATCTTTCGTCAAGTATATTGAGGGTTTACACAAGCTAACCCAAGATATTCTTGACTTTTTGCCATTATTGACTCTAAAATATCGAATCTTTCATGCATTCATGTAGTATTGATAATAGAAATTATTCATGCATAACACCGCATAAATAAACTATTGTAGAATTGATTATTAGGTTACTATGCTTGAATGATTGATTGATGCCTCGTTGATGTTAAATTAGTGTATGGATGTATTCTTCATTATGTTTACCATGATATTGAGTATACCACGCTGAATATAAGATTTGTTAACTATTGAGTTGAAGTTCATCACGTTTAGATTCCTTATATTTTATGAAATATGTTGAACCTTGATTTTCACTGTCTGTCTGGAATTTGTGAGACCTTTTTGACCCAGTATTTAACATAAAAAATTATAGCTTTCTAAACGAAAATTGTAGCCCTGTGTTTCTAGTTTCCAGAATATCTAAAATATTTGAATTCCGAGTTTTATTGCAAGAGTTATGATATTTTTACTACTGATACATTTTACTTCCAGAATTTCTGATTCATCTACTTCTTCATGTTTAAATTATTAGAAAACTAAGTTAATGTTAGAAATATTGCCCTAATAAATTTCAGATTATTAGTTAACGTGATTAGGAACTTAATGAATACTTTTTATGAATTTAAAATTGGGTTTTTACTGATTTAACAAATATAACAACTTGATCTTGATTTTCGGTTAGAACATGTAATCCGTAAAGAACGGTGTAATTAACCTATCTATTGTTATCGGATTTTATATTTTAAATATACGTTGGAACTGGGCAGGAGTCTACTTTCTAGAAATTCTGACGGATCCAGTTTTGGATTTCTGTAGCAGCGGGGAACTTGATTTTAGTACAGTAACATATTGTTGACCAGAATTGTGTTTCCATATTTTCTTAATATAATTATATATATGTTGTTATATTGAATGGATTGAAGTGTATAAATTGCATTGCATGATCCTAATATACTATTGTCACCATTCTAATTGATCGTCATATTGTTACTTCTATTGGTACCATCGTTTATTGAATTTCTCTAAATCGGATAATGTATTGATTGCATCGATAAAATGCTTAACAAGCCGGGGTTTAAGGGTTGACTTTAGTAGTAGACAATATAGAGACTGTACTCAGAGGAGAGCCCCGTGTTTCTCTATTTATCGGTCATATCGGTTATTGATTGATTGCGGATTACTAACTACAGTACCTAGATTGAATCGTGCATCTGTCAGCGGTTATTGGTCATCGGTCATCGATCATTGAATCATCGGTCATTATTGTTCATCCTTGCTGAGTACATGATCTATAGAGTACACCACTCTAGTCTAAACGATATTAATTGTATGCACCGAACCTATGGTATGGGACGCAGTAGTACGTGCACTAGTTAGGCTAAAAACTAATAGACATAAGGATTGACACAATATTGACACTGCATATTGAACATCGTCATTGCTATTGATATTGTAACCCCTGTTTTTCACTTTATGTATTTTTTACTGTATGTTTCATTTTTGATATTTTTCTCCCTTGTATTTTTCTGAACTGTATATTGGATTTGATTTCAATATATATTCGTTTTATTTCATTCTGAGCTCCTTTTGTTTGATTGTATGTCTCTTTTGATCGTTTTCCATCATTTTGATCATTTCCTCATTTTTGGGCTCAATATCTTTATTTTTATGGTTTCAAGGTGTTGTGGTAGAGTTTTGGTAGTGTTTTTCCTTTCCCATGATTTTTGACTTCTAATAAGATTTTTCAAGAGCCATAGAATTCACTCTAAATTGTATTCCTATTGGTATTTGACCCAATATCTATTACCTATTTGTATACCTATTACTACATGCAAATACCCACAACCCACTAACCCACATTCAAGCCCTATAAATAAAACCCTCTTAACACAAACCCTAACCCTAATACCACAAACCCTAGCCTCTCTCTCCACTACAGCCCTCATCCCGGCCTCCTACTCAGGCCGATCAGCACCCCTAGGCCGAGCAACCCTAGCTCCGGCCATCCCCTACTCCGGCCACCACACAACCCGACCACCTTTTCCCCTCCTTGCTTGCCGAACCCTCAAACCACCACCATCATCATCAAGTTTGCAACTTTTTGAACCCCATACTCTCCCTTCGTGGTGTTTCTCAAAGTGGGTGCTTTCCACTTTGTTCGTTGCATCAAGGGATTCGTTCGTGAGAGGATTTTATTTGTAGTTGCTTGGATTCGTGCTTGGAGCAGACTTTGTTAGTGGGTTTTGCTTCTAGAATTATTTGCATCGTTCTTCATCCCCAAAATAAGGCAATTAACTTGTACTCCAATTTATTTATTTGATACAAGTACCAAAGTTCACCTATAGTGTAGTTGGGTCTAGAAACAACCTAAGATTGTGTTTTCCTTGATGGATTTTGTCTCTATTGTGATATTATGGCCATAGATGACTCATGACACAAATCTTGATATGGGATAACCTAGGCTTTGCCCAATTCTTGATTTTTGACATGTATGTGAATATTTGTGTGAATTTATGTTTGGATTAAGACCCATATGAAATAATAGGTGTGGACATGTTAATAATCCTAAATCATGATGTTTATATGCTTGGTAGGTTGTATTTCAAGTTTGGACGTGTTTGGATCAATATTCTTGAAGTTATGATGTTCTTGATTTGAAGTGTGAAATCTGTAAATTCTGGAGATTCTGTTTTGATTGCTGTTTTCGTCCATGCTACAGCCAGTATCTTGATTCCTGTACAAAATATGAAATTTAGATAATTTTGTATATTTTCAAACCCCACTGGTTTTACTTAATTTGGATTTCGTATGACTGAGTTATGACTGTTTTAGTATAGAGGTGTCGATCTATTCCATATTCTATTTTGGGTTAATTTTATTAACAAACTATTTTCAAGAACTATTCTATACATATTATCTTGATCCAATATTTTGGTCAGTGTTTCTTTATGATATTAGGGATTACCCAGAATTTTGATTAATTTAATTGATAAATTTTATGTGGTGTTTCATGCTCGTTTTTAAAATCTATACATGTTGTAATTTGTTCGCTGTCCAGTAAAGAACTCTATTTTCACTATGATTCCTTTTACTGTATGAAAATTCTTTGTAAAATGTGAAAGTTATTAAATTCTATCTATTTTCATATCCCTTTGGCGGAATTGGATTTCGTTTCACTGGTTGCAAGATACCTTAGTTTTCGTACAGCAGTGTTGGGATTTCCAGATTCACTAAACTATGTTTTCTTGATGCTTTCTTATTTTTGATGAATTATCTATCTTTCCTGGAAAATTCTGAAATTCTATATTTTGATTCTAGACATATAGGGGAATACCCCAAATTTTTCGTGGATTTATTTACTGTGTTTTCATCCTGTTTCATGCTCTTGAATTCGTTTTCTTGATTTCTAGCTGAATCTAATTCCTGTGTTCAAATCAGTTTTGAGCTGTGTTGTTGTGAATTAGTATGTGACTTAATTATGCTCACTGGATGCGTGTGGATGTCTATTTTCCAGATCCTTCGATGGATCTAGATTTTCTTGTTCGGTACTCTTGGAATCACTGGTTTTCTATAGCATGGCCTTGATGTCCTGAACTTGAGATGTGTTTAATTTATTCGTTTATGAGCTATCTTGCACTTGTACATGCTTATCTTGCTACTTGCACTTGTCACATGATCGTGCCATGTTAGTCTTGATATATTTTGCACATATACATGCTTGTTTGACATTAATAATAAAATAACCAAGCCAGGGTTTAAGGGACAGATCTAATAGTGGATAGTTCAGAAATGTGTACTCGGAAGGGAATCCACTGATCCTACGTGATACTTCACATGATTACTTGATACTTGCACGCAAGACACGATACTTGCCACTTGCACTACTTGACACATGATTACATGATACATGATACTTGGAGCTTGGAGCTCAATTAGTTGCTTGTCTCCGAGTATACTGCCCTTTATGGTCCACTATAAAATCTAAAGTGAAACTGTTTTGTTGTAGCAACCATGTAGTATGGGCTGCATGAAGTGTTACCTAGATAGTAATTCACTAAAAGACTTGATACACGCTACTTGAACATGATACTTGAACATGATATGAACATGATACTTGAACATGATACATACGTGCTTGATACATGACTACATGATTACATGAGACTAGTTTACATGAGACTTGAAACTTGATACTTGATATATGAACATATGACACTTGACACTTGATGCATGTTTATAGGATACTTGATTACTTGACACTTGATTTATACCATGTACACTTGACACTTTTACCATACTAGTTGTTTACACTTGACATCATACTTATACTATGTGCTAGTTAGTTTTCCCATGTGCTTGTATACTACATTATAAGTGACCCATGACTTGCAATTGACAGGTACTGGTATTTTCTCTTTTCCTATTTCCTACATTCGATGAATTGCAGATTATGGAGAATAGGTTCCAGATGGTATCGGAGACTTGAAGTATTAGTGCTGCTTGCTTTATTATTATTTCTTGTATCGTGCTTGAACAATAATTGTATTTGTGAGACTTGTATTGTTTTTGTATTTGTGAGAGTTGGATTTATTTCTTGTGTTTGGCAATGTGACCCAAGACTTATGTTTTTTTTCCAGATCATGACTATTTGAGATTTAAGTAATTGGTTTCAAGTATTCGTGATGGTATTTTGACTCATTATGTGCATGTGGTTGATAAATCGCTTCCGACTTGCAGTTGACAGGTACTGGTATTTTCTCTTTTCCTATTTCCTACATTCGATGAATTGCAGATTATGGAGAATAGGTTCCAGATAGTATCGGAGACTTGAAGTATTAGTGCTGCTTGCTTTATTATTATTTCTTGTATCGTGCTTGAACAATAATTGTATTTGTGAGACTTGTATTGTTTTTGTATTTGTGAGAGTTTGATTTATTTCTTGTGTTTGGGCAATGTGACCCAAGACTTACATTTTTTTTCCAGATCATGACTATTTGAGATTTAAGTAATTGGTTTCAAGTATTCGTGATGGTATTTTGACTCATTATGTGCATGTGGTTGATAAATCGCTTCCGACTCTGTATATTTCTCGTGCATGTTGTGTATATTTCTTGAACAGTTTATGGATGATGAAAATCATTCGCTGGCTTTTGTTATGTATCCGTATTCCGTATTGTTTTGGAAATCATGGCGTGACAAGGTTTTTAGTGGTATCAGAGTACCAGGTTTGGCTAATGTATTAGGCAACTAATATATTAGACAAGCTTGGCTCGAACTGGAAATTTGCGCAACATTCACCAACCATGCATGCATAAAATGAATCAAGTATTATCAACAGTGATCTGAATGCTAACTATTTTTGGTTTCGTGCAGACTATGGCTCGTAGAGGTTCTACTTCTCAGTCGCAGGGTGATCCAATTGAGGCGGTCACTGCAGTGCTTGAGCGCTTGATTAATCAGCAGCAGAACCACAGTGACTTGGTGATGGCTGCTTTAGAAGCCGCTCGTGCTACTCCGCATGTTGTTCCTAGGCAGGATATTCTTCCACCCCATCCGGGAACGGTCACAGACTTTATGAGGCTGCATCCCGACAGGTTTTCAGGCACTGAGACGCCTTTGGAGGCTGAACAGTGGTTGATTCGGACAGAGAACCTGCTTTTGGCCGCTAGAGTTGCAGATGTAGATTGTGTGGATGTGGTTACCATCCAGTTGGTGGACTTGGCTCATATCTGGTGGAGGTCCGAGTCCGAAAGACTTGAAAGACCGATCACTTGGGCCACTTTCACTAGGAGCTTCTTGGAGAAGTTCTTTCCTAGCAGTACCAGAGTTGAGATGGAGCAGCAGTTTTTATTCTTTTTTTGGGTTTAATTTTGTATCTCAGTAAGTACAAAACTTTTTTTGGGTTTTATTCTTTTTTTTTTAAAAGATACTCCGAGAGAGAGTAGAAGAAGTTTCGAAACCAGAAACTGAACACAAGTCCAGAATGGACTAGTGGCATTTGGGATGAGGGTTGGGCATTGACTGAGAGCTCTCGGGTTCGAGACCCCGTGTGAGCTTTGATTTTTTTGTGTGTTTAAATTAAAATGATGAGGTTTTTTAAGCAAAATAAAAGTTGGAAAAAAAACTTAATGTTCCTATAATGAGATAGAGAATTCATAAGGAATAATTTTATGGATTTCCATGTATATTTAGAGAGATAAAAAAAATGATTCTGAGATAGGATGAGATTTGTCTTCAAATTAAATCATTTGAGAACATGAACTATTTAATTAATAGAGAGGCAAATTTTTATATGAGAAATAAATTCTCTTAGGGACAATATGCAATTCTAATGAGTAGGAGATTCTTGATTCCTCTATATGCTCAAATTGAAAATAAGTGTTCATGAGAAAAAGTAATTTTGATTAAGAGATAAAATAAGACATTGATTAGTGTGAAATTGAGACATCGTAAGAGCTTGGATTTATGATAAAATTTCATGTGATAAAAATTGTGTACTTGAAAGGAATTAATTTGCTTATAAAGATTCTTGAATAAATAACTAGATCATGAATTGTGATAAGGATTTTATCTTTTGATCTAATTTTAAGACATGATTAATAAAGGGCATGTGTACCCATAAATTCTTGTGCATGAATTGTTGAGTTTTGGAGTTAGTAAAACCTCGTTACCGGCAATGTTGAAATAAGAAGAATTGAGATTTTGAGATATGGTTGTGGATTTATCTTGGTTTTTGTGATTGATACCGGTAGGGGGTAAGTCTAATTCTAGGCTTGGAAATTTATTCATGTCTTGAACTAAATAATTAGGCACATAAGTGAAGTTGTAGTAAGACCTAGGCAAACGTAATTGGAGCACTCTATTTAATCGGGCGGTGGGTTGGCTGCGGCGATTCATCAGGACTACAGACCCAGTCGGCGGATTGAGGTTGCTCTGTGGGATACGTGTTTTATTTTGAAATTTGGTACTTGGCGAAGTCGGGCGGATAGTTTGTCGTACTCCAGTGTATATACGTATACCGGGGCTAGAAGGGCACTTGCGGGAAGTTTGCACGACAAGGAGTCTATATAAAAGTCGGGCGTAGGGTTGGTTGTGGCGATTCTCCGGGACTGGGATCCGTACTCGGGGAACGTCTCAACTTTGTCTTATTACTGGGTAGTTGTCATGGTGAGGGATCGAACCCTTTATTGTGGAGTACGTAGGCGCTTGCCCTCGGACCTATGTAGTATGGGATGCATAGAATCCGAACATGTGTGCAATAGAGTCATTCTAGAATAAAATTGTGTGCATTAGGCATTAAGACATTGTATACACTTACATGTTTAGCGTAATCACGATTTAACACTTTATTGTTCATTCAATCTTTTTGTGATTTGTTAAAGTAATGAGATCGTTATACTCTCTTCGGCATAGAAAGGATAACCGTGTATAACATTTCGTCGGTTGTAATCAACTAACGTGCCCACAGTCTTACATGCAGGTAATGGAAGTTCATGAAGCAATAAAGTGGATATGCTGATACTGTTTCGTTAAAAGATGTATTTATTTCATTGTAATCTTTTATTTTTCCACAGTGTAAACAAAGTGTACTGTAACTCTGATGTATTATTGAAAAAGTTTTAATTTCCTTATAAAATTGTATGAAGTGAAGTAAAAATCATGTGGAATCTCGAATTAAGTCTTATTTGAAATTCGGGGTGTTACAATATATCCATATAATAAAATACAAAGAAAGCTATCAAGTGGCTTTCCTTCAATCCCCCCAAAATCAAAGACACAGATCTAACATCACAAAACACATTCCCCCCCCCCTAAAGTTGCGCCCCATAACTCAAATTCAAATCCCCACAAAACTACTCCTTTATTTATTTAATTATCTCTCTCTCTCTCTCTCTCTCTCTCTCTCTCTCTCTCTCTCTCTCTCTCTCTCTCTCTCTCTCTACCTATATATATATATATATATATATATATATACGAGATTTGCCCGTGGGCACGTGCCTACCGCACGTCTTCGAAACGATACAGCATATGAAAGTCTTGTAAACAGTAAACAAAAATTATGTTGCTCAAATTTGAATAGTAAAACAATAATTAGTTGTAAATAAACGTCCATGTATCCATTAGTATATGTTGAAAAATAATTATAAATTGAGGTGTCCAATCCAACTTCTTAGAACTTTCAGTGGAAAATGATGAAATTTAACTTTTGATGAGATATTTTCTATTTTCAATGTAACATGAGTAATAAAAAAAATGCATTAAAAAATTGAAAATTTACAAACCCGAATTGTGAAAATATAAATTTCTGTGTAAATAGAAAGAGAATGAGAGAGGGAGGGAGAAATAAATAAATAAATAAATAAATAAAGGAGTTATTTTTTGGTGATTTGAATTTGAGTTTGGGGGGGGGGGGGGGGGGGGGGGGAATTTTTGGGCAGGAAAATATGTTTTGTGATGTTAGAACTGAACCATTGATTTCAACGCTTTTGAATGAGAGCCACTTGATAGCTTTCTTTGTGTTTTATTTTATATATATATATATATATATATATATGGAAACATGAATTTTTATTTACAACTAATTATTGTCATACTATTCAAATTTGAGCTACATAACTGTTTGTTACCGCTGATTTCGGTGTGGGGGTAAACAGATAGAATTTGTGAGCTCGAGAAAACCTGAACAGCAGATCCAAGCCTTCTGATTCCTGCCACAACCTCAAGGAAGTGCGAGACACCGGGGTTGATTCCGGCGACGCACCCTCCGACGCTCTTGTCAGTAACCAGTGGTGATTAAAGAAAGAGCTTAAGGTGGAAAAAGAGTGATTCCCTGGTCACAGTGGCAGAGGGGAGGTATTTATAGTCGCCAGGGGAGTGATTAGAGGCTTGATTCCCTGTGTAACTGCTAGGAGAAAAATCCTCACAGTCTGTTTAGAAAACTAATCCCTGATTCCCGGTGAGAGTAAATCAGGCTTGTTGACTTGGTCAAATCAGTGACCCTGATTTGTCTCTTTGTAGGTCTGGGTTTGCCTCGGGTCGGGACCCTTACCCTGTCAGAGTGGATCCGTTTGTGGGCCGTTGGATCCGTGGGAAGGAGACCCAATACCCGCTCTGGATCCATTTGTATGTGAAATTACCGTTTTACCCCCGAGCTTCAAGATTCGCGCCCAATCTGGACGGTTCCGATTTAACCCCATTTTTAGCCATATCACGAGCCCCCCACTCCTAAAGGTTGAGTGTGATCAGCCTTTAAGGAGTAGTTTAACTGTTTTGGTGGTTAGTGGAGTTGTATCGGAGTCCAATTGGAGGATTTTGAATCTCGAAGGGGGTAGTGAGATAATTTTTGATGCCGTGTGCTGTTCCCTAGCCATGTCGTGTATTTGACAGCTTTTATTTATTTCTTTCGGATTATTTATTTAATTTTGCGATGTGTTTACTAATCGTTCGGGGGTCTTAACAGTACATTCCGGGCAATAATTGTTCGCTCAGGGGTTCAAAAATGTACCCCCGAATTTTTAATTATTTTCCAGACTTTTTAGTTAATTTTCCCGAATTTTTAGCAATTTTTTCGCAATTTTTAAATAAATAAAATGATTTAAATAAATAAAAACGATTTTAAATACCGATTTATGACGTGGCTTGATCTGAGCTGTAGATCATGGACGAGCACGAATTTTTGAGAGATCCATCGGCTATTATCGCTCGGAAGCTTTTTTCTCCGTTTGCGGGCTCGGAAAGGCACTTGCTCGGCCGCCGAACGGAGGGATAGGGGCTCGGCAGGCCGAGCGACGTAGCGCAATCTGAGCCGTCGGATGATGGTGTGAATCCCAAGAAAACGCTATCTTGTCTTTTAGCGCACGTGGTGCAATCTGGGCCGTTCATCATTAGAAGCGCGAATATCTGAGAGATCCAACGGTCGTAGTAGCTCGGTGTCTTTTTTCTCCGTTAACAGGCTCGGAAAGGCACTTGCTCCGCAGCTAACCGAAGGCATGGGGTCTCGGCAATCCGAGCGACGTGGCGCAATCTGAGCCGTTGGATGCCGACACGCATCTCAAGACAGGCACATTTCTCAAGAAAACACTATCTTATCGTTTAGTGTCCTCGGCGAGATCTGGGCCGTCTGATTGAGTTCCGACGCGAAAGTTGAGGAGAAAGTGAGTTTTCTCCGTTTGCAGGGTCGGAAAGGCACTTGCTCGGAGCCGACCGGAGAGATGGGGTTTCTGCAGTCTGAGCGACGTGGCGCAATCTGAACCGTTGGATGACGACGCTTATCTCAAGACGGGCACATTCCTCAAGAAAACACTATCTTGTCGTTTAGTGTCCTCGGCGAGATCTGGGCCGTCTGATTGAGATCTGACGCGAAAGTTGAGGAGAAAGTGAGTTTTCTCTGTTTGCAGGGTCGGAAAGGCACTTGCTCGGAGCCGACCGGAGAGATGGGGTTTCGGCAGTCCGAGCCTGAAAGGGCGTTCCGAGATATAGTGGGGGAATGGACCTCGGTACGGGCCAACTTCCAAGGATATTAATGGCATTCCCGGATTCATGCGGCGTTCCATTTTCCCAGGGGCATTAATGACGACGCCCTTCAATTAATGCGTGGCGTTTCAACTTCCGAGGGTTATAATGACTTGCTCCTGGAAGGAAGGCTATAAGTACTCCATTCCCTTTGTCATTTCAATCGCAACAATGTAGAGTTTCAGACCTCGGAGGTGTTTGCCTTGGGTAACTTCTCCTTCGAGGTTCGAAGGGGTGGTCGCTCTTTTGCCTTGTTCTTCTCCCGTTCCTGACGGCCCCAAAGCGGATGTCAGGGTTGGGGGAGAACAAGGCAGTAGTGGTGACGACCGTAGTCCGGACCCGAGGGATGAGTTACTTCGGAAGGACGGGTGGTCGTTCTTCCACCATGGTCTTCTCCTGACTCTGACTGCTCCAACGTGGGTGTTAGGGTCGGGGGAGATCATGGTGGAAGAGGTGACGATCCATGTTTGAATCCGAGGGGTGAGCCTGTTCGGAAGGATGGGTGGTCACTCTTCCACCATGATCATCACCCGATTTTGACTGGCCCGATGTGGGTGTCAAGATCGGGGGTGGTCATGGTAGAAGGGGTGATGACCCTAGTCCGGATCCGACGGAGGGGTTCATTTCGGAAGGACTGGTGGCCGTCCCTCTGCCCAAATCTTCTCCTGACTCTGACGGCCCGGGTGGAGGTGTCAGGGTCAGGGGAGGTTTGGGCCGAAGGGTAGGCCACCGAAGACGGGATCCGAGGGACCATGTGTTTCGGAAGGACGGGGAGCTGCTCTTCCGCCTAGATCTTCTCCTGACTCTGACGTCCTGGATGGAGGTGTCAGGATTAGGGGAGATCTTGGCAGAGGGGTTGGCTGCTGAGGTCCAGATCCGTAGGGCGATCTGCCTCGGTTGGACGGGTGGTCGCTCTTCCACCATAATCTTCACCCGATTCTGAGTGCCCCGATGTGGGTGTCAGGGTCGGGGAAGGTTATGGTAGAAGAGGTGATGACCCAAGTCCGGATCTGAGGGTCGAGTTTGCTTCGGGAGGACGGGTGGTCGTTCTTCCACCATGATCTTCTCCAGATACTAAGTGCTCCAACGTGGGTGTCAGGGTCGGGGAAGGTCATGGTAGAAGAGGTGATGACCCAAGTCCGTATCCGAGGGATTGCAGTAGCTTCGGAATGATGGGTCTCTTCCCATCTCTGTCTTCCTTCCGGGCTGATGGCATCCAATGGTTGCCAGCCCGAAGGAGTTAGAGATGGGGGGTGTGCCGATCTGCTTTTGACCGGGCCCCATGGGTCGGCGGAACACTGACCGAAACCTGGGGCCTGGGGGGCTCGCCGAAGGCGATGCCTTAAAACTTTGAATCTAAATTTTTTTCTGGCTCCCTCAGATAGACTTGGGATGTCCGAGGATACGATTATCCGAGCGACGCGGCACAATCTGAGCCGTTAGAAGTTGTGGAGAATCTCGAGATAGGCTCAGTTCCCAAGAAAACGCTATCTTGTCGTTTAGCGTCGCTGGCGAGATCTGAGCCGTCTGATCGAGGTCCTACACGAAAGTTGAGGAGAAAGTGGGTTTTCTCCGTTTGCAGGCTCGGAATGGCACCTGCTCGGTCGCCGACCGGGCTCTTTGCCGCTGGGGTCGGATTGCATGTGATTCGGATTCAGACCTTGTGGTGCCGAGCTACTTGACTTGGTGGGAAGACAAAGTCGTGTTGGGCCTTCGCGACGTTTCGAGAGCGGCCCAAAAGTCGCGCTCTTTCGTTTGGAAGTCCAAGGGACGTTCCTTTTTTACTATAAATCTTCACCCCCACCTTAAACCAAGTCTCATTATTTACTTTTACTCTCTCTCTTCAGTTTCTACTTTCACCTTCGAAGTTTTCAGCTCCTTGCTGGTGGTGTTAGCTGTCGCGGTGAGGCGTTCTCTGTCTCCGGTGACTTTTTCCGACCGTAGCTATCACTTCAAGGTCAGTCTCCTTCCTTTCTCTTTTAGAAAATGGTTAAGATTACCTCCTCGGATGAGACCCCCGCCTCGGAGCAAGCCGTAGACCGAGCGGGCAAAGGAAAGGAGGTAGTGGAGCCGACCGATCAGAGCGTCGTTCGGCCAGACAGAGAGGGTGAAGTAGCCGAAACACCTCAGGAGGTCGTGGCGGCGTCTCATAAGGGTAAAGCGGTGGTCACGATTGTCGAGATGCCGAAGACGGTTGGGGCGTTCGGTCGGCAGCCCATTGCTCTGTCGAGCGTGGGAGGCGTTCGGGACTACGCCGAGGATGTCTTGGAGAAGGTGACCCAAGGGACGGCCAAGTCAGTGGAGGAGAATGAACCGAGAGAGCTGTCCGAGGTGGACCATACCATCTCCTTGCTTACGGAGGCCGATCTTCATTTGATCCGGAAGGGATTCCGGATCCCCACCGAGTACGGGCTGCTCCTCCCCGGGCCAGGCTTCCGAGCCAATACGAAGTCTTCGACGGATGTGTGTGTCTTTCCTGTCGACTCCCTCATCGCCGGACTCCGCTTTCCCCTTCATCCGTTCGTGGTTGATGTTCTGAACTGGTAAGGTTTGAGCCCCGCCCAGCTGATGCCGAACACCTGGAGGCACGTCACGGTGTTTGTCCTCCGATGCCAAGAAGTTGGTGCCAAGCCGAGCATGTTTCTCTTTCGGAGCCTCTACCGACCTTGTCAGCCAAGTCGGAACGAACAAAGGTTCTATCTTTCGCCGCGGACGGGCGTTAAGTTGATCGAGAATCCGGACTCGATCAAACATTGGAAGGAGAAGTATTTCATCATCCGAGCCCCCGTGCCGGGGGTGATACCGATAGTTTGGGCGAAGGATGGCCTGCCCAAGCGAGCTAAGAAGGAGCCGGTGTTGAGTGACGAGGAAACAGAGGTCCACAAGAAGCTCCTCGCTCTACCAGCGCTCAGCTGGAAAGATATTACCGAGGAGGCTCTGTTTCGAGGGGGTCTCAGTCCGATCGACCCTAGTATGCTTCTGGTATTTATACTCTTTGCTTAAAGTTTATGAAAATTTTTCTAAGTTTTTTCATTCGGCTTGTGCAGAGACGATGAAGTTGGACTACAAAGCTCTGATGGCGAAGGCCAGGGCGGCGGAGCAGGAGACGAAGAAGAAGAGGCCTTCGGCGGGGCCTCAAGGTGGCCGAGCCTCGAAGATGCCTTCGGTCGCGAAGGTCCCCGACTAGCCGAAGGTTGTTGCGTCGGAGGCTGGTTCCGAGCAGGGGGAGGTCATGGTCCCTGAACCTCCTGCTTCAGGCGCGCCGACACCGACCTTGAAGGGGGATGCTTCAGGTTCATCGAGCGGTGCATTCGGCGTGAAGGAGGTGCTGTCCCTCCAAGTTCCGCCCCTCACTGCCGAGGCGGAGAAGATCTTGACTGAGCGTCATAAGCAGATCTTTGTCCCTGACTGGCAGGTGATGAACGTCGACGGCTTCTTGGGCAACGGCAATATCTGCATGGAAGCGGTGAGGCACCTGCCGACCCCAAAGGATCGAGCGACCCTAAAGGCCGGGCTTGCAGGGGACGCCGCGATGCAGATTGCTCGGAACACCATGTCAGTAAGTGGGCCGAGCTCTTTCTTATCGAAACTTTTACTGAGATTTTTCTAAGTTCTTGGATTCGGGTTCTAATGTGTTGTTTTTTTTTTCAGACCCTCTGCCACTTCAACTTCCTGCTCGAGGAGTTCGCGAGCAAGGAGCAGGAGCATGAGCGGGAGAGGGTGGAGCGTGTCAAGGCCACTAAGCTGCTTGATGCCGAGCAGCTCCTCTCGACAAAGAGGGGCGCCGAAGTGGCGGGACTGGAGAAGCAGCTGGCCGACGCCATTCAGCTGTCGAAGGACACGGCAACCAAGCTTGAGGCTTCGGAGAAGGAGGTTACCGAGCTGAGGGAGGAGCTGGCCAATGCTCGGTCGGAAGCGGAGAGGGCTCGGAAGAGGGCCGAGAAAATCAGGGCGAAACACCGGTCTAAGGTGAAGAAGGTGAAGAAGGCCGTGCAGGAGGAGGCCGCGCAACACATGCTCCAGAACATGGAGGACGCCTACGGTTGAGCCTTGCTCCATGTGGCCGCTAGGAACCCGGGCTTCGACACGTCTTCCTACCGTTTTTACGACCCCGTGGAGGGGGAGGAGGAGGTTCCCCAGGAGATGCTCGACCCCGAGGGAGAGACGGAGGGTGTCGAAGGCCCAGGAGAGACCAAGGCCAAGGGTGAAGAGGAGGATGACTCCGAGGAGGAGAGCGGGAGTGGAGACGAAGACGAGGGCAATGGCGAGGACAAGGCCGGGGGGTCGACGGACCCGAACGACAAAAAGGTCGACCCCTGACTCGGTTGTCTCTTTTAGTCTTTCGTTGTTTTATTTCTTTTTGTAAGCCTAACTGCGGACTGGCCACCGCTCTTGTAAACTTTCTTCTCGGTTTTGAATGAAAATAGTTTGTTTGGCCAAAATTTATCCAAGTGTTGAGTTTCGGATTTTGTGTTTGATTTGGCGTAGAATTCTCCAAGTGTTGGGTCTCGGATTTATCTCTGATTTTCAGGTAAGGTTCGGTCTGATTACGGAGGTTGCACACCTTCGTAAGGAGCTGGCCAAAACGAAGGGTGAGCTCTCGAACAGCCGACAGAGGCGGTTTCTCATGCTCTTGAAGCTGGAGGAGACGAAGGTAGCTGTTCGGAAGTATTATCGCGAGTTGTGGCAACTACGAAAGCAACCCCAAACCCCTTGTCCCGAAGGCAAGGTCGAGCGGCTCCGTAGAGAGCTTACTGCCGTCGAGCGGAAGAATGACGAGCTTTTGGCCGAGGTCCAACACATGGAATTAGCGGAGAAAGAACGCTCGGCGGCGGAAGAGAAGCTAACTTCTGAGTTGGAGAAGGCATCGGCCGAGCGCAAGAGGCTGTTGGCCGAGGTCGACAGGCTCAGAAGGATTACGATAGATAGGGGGATCGAGGTCACCCACTTCCGACGGCTCGCGACCGATAGTGCCAATGTCTCGGGCTCGTCAAGGCCTTCTCGTTTGAAGAAGTTGGCAAAGGACAACGCTCTGAGAGACAGAATCATTGAACTGGAGGAAGAGGTCGCGTCACTCAAGCCTCTGTCGGAGAGGGCCAACGTCCGCAGTACGTCGTGCACTCGCGAAGAGAGCGAGAGAGGGATTTCCTTTTACGAAATCGCGACACGTTTGCCTGCAGCTAGGCGGAGCCCTGCCGACGCTCAGAGTAGCGCAGCGATCTCGTCGAGCGGTGCCTTGATCGGCGCCACAGTCAGGGTCAGTGGCGAAGGGGGGTCACGCTTCGTTGGTTTGGAATCGAGCTCGGAGGTCAGGCCTCGTCGTCCTCGCGTTTCCTTGAACCGAAGCGTTCCCCTTCCGAAGAGACCCTGATCATGTCGTTTTGTGTTTCTTCTGATTGTTGCAAAACTTTGTAGTAGAGTTGGTCTTGTTGTATGTGGATCTATTATACCTCAATATGAGTTTGAAAGTTTGATTGGAAAATTCTTCAAGTGTTGCGCCTCGGAAGTGTATTGAAATCTTGCCGTTCATTTTCCCTTCTTTTCAGCTCGTGGCATCAGACTAATACACCGATCCCAACGGCTCGGACAATGAGGCTGATGCCGAAGTGACCTCAGGGGCGACGAAGTCGCGCTCGAAGAAGCGCCGAGAGCGGCATCGTGGAACGGAGCTGGAGTTACGTCGAGCTGAGAGCGAGCAGGCCCACCTTCAGTCCGTACTCGGCCAACGAGACGCCGAGATCCGACGTCTGGAGAGCAGGATCGTCGAGGCGACCCCCATAGGGAAGGACGACGACTCGCAGACAGCTTTTAGTAATGCTCTTCGGATTCAGTGTATTCGGCACAATCAGTCGAAGATATTAGCCGAGCGGGACGATTTGCTCTCCGAGATCCATCACTTACAGACTGTGGAGGCGAAGCGTCAGAAGGAGGCGGAGGAGCTTGCAGCTGAAGTGGAAGGGCTGGCGACCGAAGAGGACAGTGAAGGCATTTCTGTTTGAGGGCCAAGTGTAATGGGTCGGCGCTGTATTTTTTTTGTGTTCAAATATTTTGTAACCATGAAAAGACTGCTTTTTATTGTGTCCCGGTTATTAATAAAATTCCTTTGTGGCTCTGCGTGCTTATTTCGCTTGTGAGTGCGTTGGCCGTGCCGAGGTCCTCGAGCCGAGCATATGGTGCTGTCGGCGAGAATCTCGAGGCGAACGAGTCCCTGTCAGAGCGCTACCTTGTCGTTTAGCGATTCTGACAAGATCTGGACCGTCGGATGTCGGCGCGAATCTCGATGCGGCGCAGTTCCCAAGATGATGCTATCTTGTCGTTTTAGCGTCGATGGCAAGATCTGAACCGTCGGATGATGGCACGAATCTCGAGGCGGCTCAGTTCCCAAGAAAATGCTATCTTGTCGTTTAGCGTAGGTGGCAAGATCTGGATCGTCTGATCAGGATCCGACACGAAAGTTGAGGAGAAAGTGAGTTTTCTCCATTTGCAGGGTCGAAAAGGCTCCTGCTCGGTAGCCGACCGAAGGCGTGGGGTTTCGGTTTTCGGCTTCTAGACAAGATTGCTCGGATTATGTGGCTGGATAGTGCTTCGGTCTCCCTCTTCTTGCGAAGCTGAGGGGTGAGCCGAGCTCTTTTCCTTTATGGGACTCGTCGGCCATAGCGTGCGATCGATGGTTGTGGGAGCAATTCCGAATGGTGGTCCACTCCTAGTCTGCCGCGAGGCAAGCTTGGGGGGTAGAATGAAACCAAGTGTTGGACTCCGGAACCATCGGCGTAGTTCGACTGTTGTGGGAGCAATTCCGAACGGCGATCTACCTCTGGCTCGTCCGTGGACGAGCCGAGGAGGTAAAGTCGAGCCGAGTGTTGGACTCCGAACCATCGGTGTAGTTCAACGGTTGTGGGAGCAATTCCGAACGGCGATCTACCTCTGGCTCGTCCGGGGACGAGCCGAGGAGGTAAAGTCGAGCCGAGTGTTGGACTCCGAACCATCGATGTAGTTCAACGGTTGTGGAAGCAATTCCGAATGGCAATCTATCTCTGGCTCGTCCGGGGACGAGCCGAGGAGGTAAAGTCGAGCCAAGTATTGGACTCCGAACCATCGGTGTAGTTCAACGGTTGTAGGAGCAGTTTCGAACGGTGATCTACCTCTGACTCGTCCGGGGACGAGCTGAGGAGGTAAAGTCGAGCAGGACGTGGACTCCGAACCATTGGTTGAAATCAAAATTCAAAAAATAAATGATAAGGGCGGAGAGAGGCATGCGAATTTATAAGTATGAAAGAGCTTTCTTTATTGATAATTTACGGCGAACCGTTTTACATATTACAATTTATGAAAATAGGTTACAAGTCGGAGGAGAGGAATGACTCGATATCTTATGATACTCAGAGTGGCGCCGGGGCGCTTTCTTGGTATTTTAGGAGGTGGTCGGCATTCCAGGTCCTCGGAATCTCTCTGCCCTCTAGATCTTCCAGACGATATGCTCCGGGCCGAACTACCCTCGTGATCCTGTACGGCCCTTCCCAGTTCGGAGCCAGCTTGCTCTTCTGATTGGGGAAGGATATGGCCAGCTTTCTCAAGACTAGATCCCCTTGCTTAAGGTTGGTGGGTCGGACCTTCTTGTTGTATGCCAACTCGACCCTTCTTCGGTAATTCTGCTGCCAAATCGACGCTCTTTCCCTCAGCTCATCTATCAGATCTAAGTCTGCCCTGAGGTCCCTGGCGTTCTGTTCCTCGTCGTAGGCCGCGAGCCGAGGGGAAGGTATTCCGACCTCGAGGGGTATCACGGCCTCGGACCCATAGGTGAGGTTGAAAGGGGACTCGCCTGTGGGGGTCCGCTTGCTCGTGCGGTAGTTCCATAGGATGTTGGGGAGTTGGTCGACCCATAAGTCTTTGGAACTTTTGTCCAGCCTTTTCTTGATACCTGCAAGGATCTTCCGATTAGCATTTTCTGCCTGTCCGTTCGACTGGGGGTGGGAGACGGACGAGAAGCGCTGCTGGATGGCAAGGTCGTCGCACAGAGCTCGGAATGCCGCGCCAGTGAACTGAGTCCCGTTGTCCGTTACGAGGACACGGGGGACGCCGAATCTGCAGATGATGTTCTTCCAGAAGAATTGTACCACCTTGTTCTCGGTTATAGTGGCGAGGGGCTCGGCCTCGATCCACTTCGAGAAGTAGTCGATGGCTACAACCAAGAACTTGAACTGACCCGAAGCTGGAGGGAAAGGCCCTAGTAAATCCATCCCCCACATTGCGAAGGAGATAGGACTTGATAGGGAGGCGAGGTTGGCTTGAGGGAGGCGACAGACGCTGGAATGTCTCTGGCAAGAGTTACATTGCCGAACGTGTCGCTTGGCGTCTTGAAGTAGGGTCGGCCAGAAGTATCCATAATTCAAAGCTTTTCGGGCCAAGGACCTGGATCCTGAATGTGCGCCGCCGATGCCTTCGTAGAGCTCTTGTAAGGTATAGTCGGCCTGTTCTGGAGAGAGGCACCTTAGGTATGGTCGGCCGTCTATTTGAGAGAAAGAGCGTTTGTACAAGATACCCTCGATCAGGACATACCGCTCAGCCTGGGTTCTGACTCGGCGTGCTTCTTTAGGATCCTCGGGCAGGACCCCGTCCCTCAAGAATTCCACCAACGGCTTCAACCAGTTATCTTGCAACATGACCGGCAACGACTCCGCCGAGCCGGATGTCTCGTCTTCGATGCTGAACGGTCTGTTCAAGACCTTGCAGGGAGGATGAGGCCAACTTGGAGAGGGCATCGGCCTGAGAGTTCTCCTCACGAGGGACCCGTTGGATGAGCGCCTCTTCGAACCGGTTCATGAGGGCCCAAACCTTAGCGAGGTATTTTGCCATCCGCTCGTCTCGGGCCTCATACTCGCCCAAGACTTGGTTCACGATGAGCTGGGAGTCGCTATGGATTCGGAGGCGCTGTGCCCCAGCACTTCGGGCAAGTCCGAGGCCTGCGATGAGTGCTTCGTACTCCGCCTCATTGTTGGAGGCCTTGAAGTTCATACAGATCGCATACTGGAGGACGAAGTCATCAGGACCGTTCAGGATGATACCGGCGCCGCTTCCTTCGCTACAAGAGGATCCGTCCACGAAGACCGTCCAAATGGGGGGTCCATTCGGGACGTGGCTAACTTCAGGGATGGTGGACTCTACGATGAAGTCGGCGAGGGCCTGTGCTTTAATTGCCGTCCGAGGTTGGTAGGAGATGTCATGTTGGCTCAGCTCTATGGACCACTTCATTAGCCGGCCCGAGGTCTCGGGCTTGTGGAGGATCTGCTTAAGAGGTTGGTCGGTGAGGACAACGACCGAGTGAGATTGAAAGTACGGCCGGAGCTTCCTTGCCGCCATGACCAGGGCGTAGGCCATCTTCTCTATCTTCGGATAGTGGAGCTCGGCGTCCTGAAGCACCTTGCTCACGTAGTAGATGGGCCTTTGGGCCCGGTCCTCCTCTCTTACCAAGACAGCACTTAGGGTCGGCACGGAAGCAGCCAGGTAGATGAAGAGAGTCTCCCCCGGGACAGGTTTGCTGAGCAGAGGGGGGTTCACCAAGTAGGCCTTTAGTTGGTCGAACGATTCCTGTTGTGGTTGGACCCATTCAAAACCCTTAGCCCCCCTGAGCGCTTTGAAGAAGGGGAGGCACTTTTCCCCAGATTTCGAGAGGAACCGGCCGATAGCAGCGAGCCGACCAGTTAGCTTCTGCACCTCCTTGACGTTTCGGGGCGGGGCCATGTCCAATATGGCCTTGATCTTCTCGGGATTGGCTTCGATCCCTCGCTGGCTCACCATGAAGCCGAGGAACTTTCCCGAAGAGACCCCGAACGCACACTTGTTCGGGTTCAGCCGCATGCTGTGCCTCCTCAGCACGCCGAAGGCCTCCTGGAGGTCGGCCACATGGTCAGTGCCTCGGATGCTCTTTACGAGCATGTCGTCAACGTACACCTCCATATTCCGGCCTATCTGGCTCTAGAAGATCTTGTTGACGAGGCGTTGGTAGGTGGCGCCCGTGTTTTTCAACCCGAACGGCATGACCCGGTAGCAGTAGAGGCCCTGATCGGTGACGAAGGAGGTCTTCGGAATGTCCGGGGGGAACATTCGGATTTGATTATAGCCGGAGAAGGCATCCATGAAGCTGAGAAGCTCATGGCCCGAGGTGGCATCAATGAGGGTGTCGATGTTCGGAAGAGGGAATGGGTCCTTTGGACACGCCTTATTCAGGTCGGTGAAGTCGATGCATATTCTCCAAGAGCCGTTGGACTTCTTGACCATTACAACATTGGAGAGCCACTCGGGGTAGTTTACCTCCTGTATGAACTTAGCCTTCAAAAGTTTATCTACTTCCTCCTTGATGGCCTGCTGTCGCTCGGGAGCGAACTTTCGCCTCTTCTGCTGAACCGGTTTGCACCCCGGTTCGACACTTAGGCAGTGGACTAGCAACTCCTCGGAGATGTCGGGCATATTCGCGGCTGACCAGGCGAACAGGTCGCGGTTGTCCCGGATGCATCTAACCAGGTACGAGCACAGCGCAGTCGGTAGGGACTTGCTGATAAGGAACTTCCGGCTCGGGTCCTCATCCGAGAAGAGCACTTCTTCTAACTCGTCCGCCGGCTCGGACATGGGTCGGACTTTCGGCTCGGGGATTTCTAGTGTCTCGAGGGAGAGCACCGGTCCCCCAGTGGAAGTCATGTAGCACTTCCGAGCCGTCTCTTGGCTTCCCCTGACTTCCCCTACTCCCGACCAAGTGGGGAACTTCATTTTAAGATGGTACACTGAG
Organism: Hemerocallis citrina; assembly: GCA_017893485.1. NCBI lineage: Eukaryota > Viridiplantae > Streptophyta > Magnoliopsida > Asparagales > Asphodelaceae > Hemerocallis > Hemerocallis citrina. Next base: position 256,012,424 of record CM030358.1, read on the forward strand.
GGGACAGCTTCCAGGGCGGCTAGGCCGGGTCGGCCTAAGATGACATTATAGCTGCCGGGACGTCGACGACCATGAAGTCCATCGGCTCGGTCCGGGTAGTAGGGGTGTTTCCAGCAGTCACATCTAGGGTTATCACTCCCTCGACAGTTACTGGGACCCCCGTGAACCCGTGGAGTGTGTAACCAGCCGGCTTGAGACGGTCCCGAGACAGCTACAGGCCTCGGAAGGCCGAGAGAAAGAGGATGTTCACCGAGCTCCTGTTATCTACCAGGACCCTCTGCACCTTGAAGTTTGCCATGTGAAGGTCGATGACGAGGGCGTCGCAGTGGGGAGTTCGGACCCCCTCGAGGTCTTCATCGAAGAAGGTCACCGGGACACCGAGGCCTTTGGAGGGAGGCGCGCTGTGGACCGAATTGACCTCTCGGACGAAGGCCTTTCGGGAGGAATTGGAGGAGCCCCCCATGGGTCCTCCGTGGATGAGGTGCAGGACCCGCTCTTCTTCAAACTCGGGGGTCTCATCGCGCCGCTCGGACCGCTTGTTAGCCCCCCGAGGCGGAGGGGTAGTGCGGTCAGCCCAGTCACTTGCTTTCACAAATTTGGCCAGCTGCCCCCTTTGGATGAGGGCCTCTATCTCATTTTTCAACGCTCGGCAGTCGTTGGTCTCGTGGCCGTGGTCCCGGTGATAACGGCACCATTTCTCTTTGTTTCTCCTCTTGGCCGGGGTGTTTATCCTCGGAGCGGGTGGTAGCAGGCCTTCCTTCTCCACTTCCATCAGGATAGTGGAGACATTGGTGGTGAGGGAAGTGAACTTCTCGAACCTAGGGGGAGGTCGGCGCTGACCGCCGTTGTCCTTCTGCATCTTCTTCGATCCCTCCCCCTCGGTCGCCTTCCTCTTCGATCTGGAGGCCGATCCTCCGAAGTTCGGGAGGCACTCGGCCTCTTCTGCCCGGATGTACTTCTCGCACCTTAGGAGAAGGTCAGCAAAGTTGTGCGGGGGCTTCTTGGCGAGGGACGACCGGAGGTTGGAGTTGAGGACGTTCGATTGGAACGCAACAGTCGCCACTGACTGGTCTAGGGAGGCGATAGACCTGACTTCTGCGGTGAATCTCTTCACGTAGTCCCTCAGTTTCTCTCCCTTTTCTTACCGCAGGTTGAGCAGGGAGAGGCTCGTCTTCTCGGCTCGCCTGCTACTCACAAAGTGAGTAATGAACAACGTCTCGAACTGCTCGAACGAGAAGATGGAAGAGGGGGCGAGCCTGGAGTACCACTCCCGAGCCGACCCCCGGAGGGTGGCGGGGAAGGTCTTGTAGAGCATGGCGTTGGAAGCTTGATGGATCAGCATTAATGTCTTGAAGCTTTTGACGTGATCAACTGGGTCAGACTCCCCTGAGTACGTTTCAAACTGCGGAGGTTTGAAACCCCTCGGTATGAGGGCCTCCATGATCGTTCGAGAGAAAGGGGGTCTGCTGGGCCGGACGGTCCCTGCTCTGGACTCCTCCTCTCTATCCATGCGACCAATGCGCCTCTCCACCTCATGGAGACGGCGGTTGAGGGCATCGTCCCTCCGCTGGTAATCATACGATCCCCCGGACTCTTCTTCATAGGAAGGGGAGCGGGGACTGCGGCGCCGGTATTCCTGGGATCGGTGAGGACTGTAGTGCTGGTGCTGGCGACTGGGAGCCGGGAGAGGACTTCGGGATCGGCGGCGAGGACTGGGAACCCGCGGGGGTGTCGGAACCCTCTGGGCATTTTGGTTGTTCTGCCGAAGGTTGAGGGCCTGCAGCACGGTGTCCTGAAACTGTAGGAACTCGGCACGAGTGATAGGTGCCTCATTGTTCCTCCGATGATGCCGATCCGTGGGGGAATGCGGCCTTCTCCTTCGGCGCTCGGGAGATGTCGCTCGGCCCCTGCGGTCTGGAGACCTTCTATCGTCTCGGCGGTGAGGGGACCGCTCACCCTGATGCTGGCGGGAGGCTCCCTCTCGGGCCCGCCTCTCATCAAGGTGGGTGCGGAGGTCCTCATCTTTTTGGCGGTTCAGGATTGTGTTGCGGAGGTCGGGTGATGAGAAGCCATTGAATCCGAGGACACATTATGAACCGAGACATGGTCTGGGTCGAGGGGCTGCTTCTGCCTCCGACCGTTATGACCGGAAGGGCCATTGGGGGTTGCTGTTTGGGAAGAGGAGGTTGGCCCTGTTGGGCCGGTGGAGGAAGTTCGGGCTGTGGAATAAGATTGAGAGGGGCTTCCTCTGTAGGATTGGCGGGATTGGGCCCGCGGTTGGACCCTCTAGATCTGACCTTCTTTGGAGGCATGGTTGGAGAGGACGACAAGGAAGAGGCTGAGGCTGTTCGTGTGGTGTTCCCACAGACGGCGCCAATCTGTTACCGCTGATTTCAGTGTGGGGGTAAACAGATAGAATTTGTGAGCTCGAGAAAACCTGAACAGCAGATCCAAGCCTTCTGATTCCTGCCGCAACCTGCAAGGAAGTGCGAGACACCGGGGTTGATTCCGGCAACGCACCCTCCGACGCTCTTGTCAGTAACCAGTGGTGATTAAAGAAATAGCTTAAGGTGGAAAAAGAGTGATTCCCTGGTCACAGTGGCAGAGGGGAGGTATTTATAGTCGCCAGGGGAGTGATTAGAGGCTTGATTCCCTGTGTAACTGCTAGGAGAAAAATCCTCACAGTCTGTTTAGGAAACTAATCCCTGATTCCCGGTGAGAATAAATCAGGCCTGTTGACTTGGTCAAATCAGTGACCCTGATTTGTCTCTTTGTAGGTCTGGGTTTGCCTCGGGTCGGGACCCGTACCCAGTCGGAGTGGATCCGTTTGTGGGCCATTGGATCCGTGGGAAGGAGACCCAATACCCGCTCTAGATCCATTTGTATGTGAAATTACCGTTTTACCCCCGAGCTTCAAGATTCGCGCCCAATCTGGACGGTTCCGATTTAACCCCATTTTTAGCCATATCACTGTTGATTTACTGAAAATGCATAAAAAATTTGAAAATTTACAAACCTGGAATTTGAAAATATAAATTTCTGTGTAAATTGTAAGCCCTGTTTCGGATTTTATTGTATTATATTATATTTTGTCTTTTCTTGGGTTCTTTTGTTCTCTCTTGATCGATCTGTGTTCTATTGGTTGGATTCTGTTCTCTTTGCAATTTTGCTCTTTCTATTTTGAGTCTAATTTGTTCTCCTTTGTGTTCGTCTCATCTCATTGCATTCATTTTTCTCTTTTTAGAGCCAATACCGATACCCAGAACCCACATAATCTCAACCCAAAACCCTAATTCATGATCCCCATATATATACCCTATTAATTAAACCCTAAATATTCCACCCTCTCTCTCTCTCTACCGTTTTCTCTCTCCCCGATCCCCTACCCCCTCCTTCTCTGTTTCGTTGCACCCAAACCCAACCGAAACCCTAGACCCCCTCCCGTTGCCATCTCTGATCGCCTTCCACCACCGTCACCACCATCATCATCCTCATCTCCATCCCCTTGCCTGAACGTCTCCGTCTTACCCCCTCCATCACCCCCGTTTTCTCGTCGAACCCAATCCACCGAGTTTCCCCTTCACCCTAACCCATCTCCGTGCACCCCACCATTGTTATCGCCGTCCCTCACCGCTCCACTGAAGACCCTTAGCATCGTCGTTCAACCCTCGATCGCCGCTGTCATCGCACCTTTGTTTCCAACCGAAAACAGAGCTCGCTTCGTCGAGCCTACCGTCACCGCCGTCGCTTCCCGGCCGTGGTATCGACGTCTTCGCCATGGTGCCAATGTCGCTCCGCCCCCATCGCAATTGCCGCCGCAGTATCGCCGTGTTCTCTCTCTCTCCTTACCGGGGTTGAAGAAGGTGCCCCATTGGTTGGTTTTGCTGTCCTATGTTTTGGCACATCAGATCCGAGATTGCTGTCCCGTGTTCTGTCCAGATCCGGTGTGGGGATTTTTTGGCTGTTGTTGTTGCTTTGTTTGCTTGGGTTTCTTCGAATGTATTTCGCACGTGTCTTTTCGAATTTTTGCCCGAGATTCTGATCCCATTATTCTTATTATTTGAATCTGCAATATAACAGGCAAGTCTCTTCTTGAACTAGCATTTTATTCTGTTCAAGTTTATTTGATCTCCCACAAGTAGATCTCGTCCATTTCGTTATCATACTGCTTTGATAATTCTGTTAAGTTTATCGAGGGTTTACACGAGCTAACCCGACATACTCCTAACATCGTGATGTCTCTTTGATTTAAAATTTAGTCCCTATTGTGTCTTGCATATGCACATTTAAATAACTAGATTCATGCATAGGACTACTTGACAAGTTGGACATGTTCAATTGTATGTGCTAGATTCAAGTTGATCGATGAATTGATACCATGCCTGTGATAATTGTATCTTAAACCTTAGAAATTTGCATGTTAACACCTAGGATCACTTTTATTGCCAATTTTGCATGAAATATATGATGTATGATTTAATTATTACCTATTCATGTTAAGACAATTTTCTGAATTGTTAGTTGTTTACTTTGAATCAAGTTTTCATCCATGATAATTTGATAATTTGAATTCCCTTCACAGACAAGAATTTTTAGCCTCTGATGTCTAGTTTAACATCCTTTTGACGGATCTAAGTTACGATGTGTAATTTGCTAGATATCAACATTTTAGTACAGCCATGTTAGAAATTCCAGACTCACAACTGCATGCATATCCTACTGTTCTATATTTTATTTTACCCTGTTAACAGTAAAAGAAAAATCTGAATTAACTTAGGCTGGACCTAGACATGTATAGGTATCACCCAGAATTTTTATAGATTTTATTAATGAGTTCTCTGACCTGAAATAAATAGTTGAACACAACTTACTGCATGCTGCCTGAACATAAAACCTGAATAGAATAGAGTTTTCACCCTAGTTCCTATATCTTTTATATGCCTTAATTATATTCGCTGGAACCATGTGGAAGTCTACTTTCTATGCCTTCTGGCGGATTCAGATTTGCTATTTTGTAGTGGCTGTAATCTATATTTTAGTACAGCAAGGTCATGCTGTCCTGATTATGTGAATTGGGCTTATTTGATGTGTTTGCCTCATGCTTTGGCTGTAGCGCATAGAATTAGTCACACTTAGTATTATACAATATTGACACCCTCTTGCATGCTCACCTAAGATAAAAATAAATTAATAAAAAGCTGGGGTATCATGGGTAGACTTGGTAGTGAACGATCGGAAATTGTACTCGGTCGAGCCCTACTACCTGACCTGTACAGACCTGTACTGATGGCCATAAAACACTACCTGATAATTACTATCCCTGAACATGAAATACCGATTACAAGGCCAAGTATACGGACCGAGAAATCACCATCAGTCTATAGCGTACAATGTGTATTTGCACCGAACCTGTGGAATAGGACGCAGTAGTACGTGCACTAGATAGACTAATAAAATGATTAATAACCTGCATTTCCTGCTTGATCCTGACATCACTCATTACATGTGTGATTTACTGTAGACCTTTGATATTTTTCCTGTCTTGATTTGTTCTTTGTCTTTGACCATGTCCTTATTCTTTGATATTCATGCTTTCCTTTATCCTTTGTTTCATCTACTTGCTGCCCACGACTTGCTCTAAGGGCTCTTTTTTTTTTTAGATCAAGATTTTACAGCGACTGAAGGATCTATCCCCAAAGGAATTGGTGAGCAACATTTCTAAAGATGGAACCAGTCTGTGCTGCTTAGATTTATTTGCTGCTAATTTTAATTCTTGAATATTGTTATGACTTGTACTTTTTTTGGGATTTATGACCCGAAGTTTTATTTTTTATCCCAGATGTTGGATATTTATATTGTTGGATTATTTCATTTCTTATGGGAATTTATCTTTGATTCATGTGGTTATATTTCTTACGTGGTTGTACTTTGTTGTTCATATTGCTGAGTTAGTCTTGTACAGCTTATGGATGGTGTTTACATCATTTGCTGGGCCTACGTTACGTACTCGTGTTCCGTATTTTGGAAAGCGGGGCGTGACATAAATAGAGAGAGAATGAGAGAGAGAAGGAGAAATAAATAAATAAATAAATAAATAAAGGAGTAGTTTTTTTAGATTTGAATTTGAATTTTGGGGGGAATTTTTTGGACAAGAAAATATGTTTTGTGATGTTAGATCTGGACCATTGATTTCAACCCTATTGAATGAGAGCCACTTGATAGCTTTCTTTGTGTTTATATATATATATATATATATATATATATGGTAACATGGATTTTTATTTACCACTAATTATTGTCATACTATTCAAACTTGAGCTACATAATTGTTGATTTACTATTTACAAGGCTTTCATATGATGTATCGTTCTGAAGACGTGTCGTAGGGCACATGCCCACGGGCAAATCTAGTATATATATATATATATATATAACAATTAGATGTGCCTATATAATTGATTCATGGGTTGGTGCATTGAGTTATTAAATGCGCCAAGAAGAAAATAAAAAGATGTGGCTGCATGGTTTATGGAGTGGGCCCCCGGGATTGCATGTAAGAAGAAGTGCAAGCCATGCTGGCAGGTGATGGGCACGTCAGGTTAAGGGAGAGAGGAGCTCACTTGGGGGGATGTGACTGTAGTTAGGTGGAGGTTGAATTAATAGACTCATATCGGTGATAATATAGAGAGATATGAGTGTTTATATATAGAATACCAAGGATCAGAGGTTATCAAATAGTCTTGACATCTTTTGTGAGGCAAAGTTTGTGATAGATCATTGTTAGGATTTGTTTTTTTTCGTGCGCGCATGCATAGTTTCGTGCGCAGCTGAGGCAGGGCTCGGGGCGTTACACGAAGATTCTCTTCATAGATCCTCAATGGCAAAGCTCCTCTTTGTAGTTCAATGGTTATATTTGCTGTGTACTATGAGAAGGTTGTAATGGGAACCAAGAAGAAAACATTGATGAGACAAAGATGGAGATGGACAGTTCACTGCTTTTATAATAGGTAGAATTCTTCTAGTAGTCTAAGAATTTATATTATGGAATGTAAGTGTTTGTGTATTGTATGTTGTTAGAAATTAAGAATCAGTTTAACTTGGCACAAGACTATGTTGGGTTCCTTCCTTAATTGAGAATAATATGGAATTCTCTAGAGATGTGGAGTATCCTAGAGCTTCATGGAAGAGTGTGGAAGGAAGTTGAAAGGTATAGTTTCATGGAGATCTCTAGAAATGGAGAATTCTAGAGAGTTAATCTCCACCGTTCATTATGGGTGTGGAGTAGTATAAATAGGGGTGGAAGTCTTCATTCCTACTCACTCCAAAAACAAGTTCTTGTAATCCGAAGTGAGAGTTAGAGAGCCACTTTGAGAGAAAGTAAGATAACTTGAGAAGTTCTAATTCTCAAGCTTGAGTGAGCCAAAAAATTGTGAGAGTGTGTTATAGAGAGTCAAATTCTTGTAATCCTACTACTCTTTGTATAGTAGAAGAATCTCCATTTGAGTTGTAAATCTCTCTTGCATCTATTTCTATCTATATCTTCAAGTGCCCATCTTAACTTCACGAAGCGGGAAAATATCGAGTTTTTCCCAATAGTGGTATCAGAGTTCGGTTCACACACCGTCGTCATCATCTCGTGCGGTTTAAGATGGAGGACATCGTCACCCATGATGGAGATATGTTCAAACTCACCGCCAACAACTACTCGTATTGGAAGCCGATGATGGAAGATCATCTATATTGCAAAGACTTGCATGAGCCCATCATCCACAATACCAAGGTGGGAGGAAAGAGCGATGCAGAATGGGAGTTGCTCAATCGAAAAGCCGTTGCCATGATCCGTAAGTACATTGACCGATCTCTCTTCGAGCATGTCTCTACGTATACAAATGCTTATGAATTATGGACAAAGCTTGAGTCCATGATTCAAAAGAAGACGCCTCGTAACAAAGCCAATTTAGTTCGACGGTTGGTAAAGTTGGAGTATAAGGATGGTCAAAGCATGATTGAGCACTTGAATAATTTCAAGGGGCTCGTAAATCAGCTAATGAAAACTGAATTGAAGATTGAAGATGAGTTGCAAGCCCTTTTACTCCTTAGCTCATTGCCTGAAAGTTGGGATACACTCGTGATTACACTTAGTAACTTAACTCCTGAAGGAAAGCTCACCATGGATACCGTTAGTGATAGCCTTCTTGGTGAAGAAGCAAGGAAGAAGGAATGAGGCAATTCTGTCTTTTCCGAGACAAATGTTTTCGAAAATCGGGTAATGAATGATGGTCGTGGACATAGCAAGGGCCGAGAATCAAACCAATCCCGAGGTAGATCCAAATCATGATCAAAGATTACATGCTACTACTGTGGAAGGATGGGCCACAAGAAAGCAGAGTATCGATCCTTCAAGAGAGATCAAAAGGCGGGTGATGTGAAGCCAGACCAAATCAAGAAGCAAGAAAAGAAGAGTACTACCGCTGTTACTGCAAAAGAAGAACTGATTTATCTCATTGGAGAAGGCAATATCCTAAACATTGCCTATGATGATAGTTCTTGGATTATCGATTCTGGTGCTTCCTTCCATGTCACTCCCCAAGGAAGTTTCTTCTCATCCTACCAAAGCGGTGACTTTGGTACGGTGCAAATGGGAAATCAAGATAGGAGCAAAATTGTCGGGATATGTGACATCATCCTTACAACAAGTACTGGATGCAAGCTTGTCTTAAAAGATGTGAGACATGTCCCAGCTATGCGTCTCAATCTTATCTCTGCTGGAAAGCTTGATGATGTGGGTCTGGTGAATTACTTTGGTGAAGGAAAGTGGAAGCTCACCAAAGAAAGTTTAGTCGTGGCTCGAGGAAAGAAGGAGGGTTCATTGTACGTGATGCAAGCCAAGCTCTGCAAAGGGGAGGTGAATATCACCACCGATGATATGGATATATGGCATAGACGACTTGGACACATAAGCGAGAAAGGTCTTCACATACTCGCTCGTAACCAAGTTCTTCCTAAGGTGAAAGGTAAAACACTTGATCCTTGTGCTCATTGCTTGGCTGGAAAACAACATAAAGTTTCTTTCAAAAGATCTTCTCCATCTACAGGCAGAAAGAATATCTTAGATCTTGTACACACCGATGTGTGCTCAATGTCCGAGACGTCCATTGGCGGTGCATCATATTTTGTCACCTTCATCGATGACCATTCAAGGAAGGTGTGGTTGCATTTATTAAAAACAAAGGATCAAGTGCTTGATGCATTCAAGGAGTTTCATGCCCGAGTGGAACGCGAGACAGGAAGGAAGATCAAATGTGTCCGATCAGACAATGGAGGTGAATATAGAGGTCCCTTTGAAGCCTGTTGTAGGAAATATGGGATAAGACTAGAGAAGAATCCACCCAAGACACCGCAGTTAAATGGATTAGCTGAGAGAATGAATCAAATTATCGAGGAAAGAGTTCGATGTGTGCTCTCTCATGCCAAATTGCCTAAGTTATTCTGGGGGGAAGCTGTGATGACCGTTGTTGACGTCATCAACCTTTCACCATCGGTACCTTTGGACGGAGCTATCCCAGAGGAAGTTTGGTCAGGCAAAAAGGCTACCTACAATCATCTCAAGGTGTTCGGATGCAGAGCATTTGTTTACATACCCAAAAACGAGAGAGCCAAGCTGGATGTAAAGACAAAGGAATGCATCTACCTTCGCTCACCAAAGGATGAGTTTGGATACCGACTTTGGGATCCAATCAACAAGAAGATTGTTCGTAGCCGAAATGTGGTATTCTTCGAGGACCAAACAATTGAAGATATCCGAAAATCTGAGAGGCCAAGATTGAAAAGCAACCGTAGTATAGACCTTACACCGGCTCATCAAGAGGAGAATGTCACACCAGAAAACAATGAAGCTGAAGATCTTGAGCCTATCCTAAAGCCAAATAATCTAAAGACTCAAGATGAGTCAATTCAAGATGAACCTCAGCCTAGCTCTCCACTAGAGTTGAGATGATCTTCGAGAGACCGAAGACCATCTACTCGTTATCCTACGGAGGAGTTTGTGATGGTCACCGATGAGAGGGAGCCTCAAAGTTATAAGGAAGACATAACTGACACTCATAAAGAAGAGTGGATAAAAGCCATGCAAGAGGAGATGCAATCCTTGCATGAGAATCATACTTACGAACTAATGGAGCTTCCAAAAGGAAAAAGAGCCTTGAAGAATAAGTGGGTGTATCGAATCAAGACCGAAGATAGTAGCTCAAAGCCTCGCTACAAAGCTTGGTTGGTTGTTAAGGGATTCAGTCAAGAGAAAGTTATTGACTTTGAAGAAATATTTTCTCCAGTGGTAAAAATGTCATCCGTCCGTGTTGTTCTTGGCCTAGCAGCGGTACAAGACTTGGAGATCGAACAACTCGATGTCAAGACAGCATTCCTCCATGGAGATCTAGAGGAAGAGATCTACATGGAGCAGCCAAAGGGGTTCAAAGTTCCTGGCAAACAGAATTTGGTGTGCCGGCTAACGAAGAGTCTATATGGCCTTAAGCAAGCACCAAGACAATGGTACAAGAAGTTCGAGCCCTTCATGGCAGAACATGACTTCAAGAAGACGGAAAGCGATCATTGTGTCTTCACAAAGAGGTATGGAGGTGGCGATTTCCTCATACTCTTACTCTTTGTTGATGATATGTTGATTGTTGGACTAGATCGCACAAAAATTGATGCTTTGAAAAAGGATCTAAGCAAGAGCTTCGCCATGAAAGATTTGGGACCGGCTAGACAAATCCTTGGAATGAGGATCACTCGTGATAGATTAATAAACTTATTGTGGCTATCACAAGAGAAGTACATTGAGAAAGTGTTGGAAAGATTCAACATGCACAAAGCGAAGCCGGTCAACATACCACTTGCTGGACACTTCAAGTTGAGTATGGAGAAAAGTCCAACAAGTGAAGAAGAAAAGAAGGAAATGAAGACAATTCCTTATTCATCCGCAGTAGGTAGTCTTATGTATGCAATGATATGCACAAGACCCGACATCGCCTATGCAGTTGATGTTGTTAGTCGCTTCTTGGCCAATCCGGGGAAAGAGCATTGGGATGCAATCAAATGGATCTTTCGGTATCTACGAGGTACTTCCAAAAAGTGTTTATATTTTGGAAATGGAAAATCTGTGTTAGAAGGATACACAGATGCAGATTTAGCTGGCGACGTTGATTCTAGGAAATCAACATCAGGATACCTAACTACTCTAGCAGGGGGAGCTGTTTCTTGGCAATCAAAGTTGCAAAAGTGTGTTGCTTTGTCCACTACCGAAGCTGAGTACATCGCAGCTACTGAAGCTTGCAAGGAGATGTTGTGGATGAAGAATTTGCTGCTAGAGCTAGGAGTAGTCCAAGACAAGTATGTCTTGAAGTGCGACAATCAAAGTGCAATTTACTTAGCAAAGAACTCTACTTTTCATTCTCGCACAAAGCACATTGATACAAGGTATTATTGGATCCGAGAAGCTCTCGAAGAAAGGTGCATACACCTTGAGAAAGTTCACACGGAAGAAAACTGGTCCGACATGATGACCAAGGTAATACCGACAAATAAATTTGAGGATTGTTGTCAATGTGCCGGTTTGCTACTACCTCCCAATTAAGTCAGGAGGGGGAGATTTGTTGGGTTCCTTCCTTAATTGAGAATAATATGGAATTCTCTAGAGATGTGGAGTATCCTAGAGCTTCATGGAAGAGTGTGGAAGGAAGTTGAAAGGTATAGTTTCATGGAGATCTCTAGAAATGGAGAATTCTAGAGAGTTAATTTCCACCCTTGGATCAAATTAATCTCTACCATTCATTATGGGTGTGGAGTAGTATAAATAGGGGTGGAAGTCTTCATTCCTACTCACTCCAAAAACAAGTTCTTGTAATCCAAAGTGAGAGTTAGAGAGCCACTTTGAGAGAAAGTAAGATAACTTGAGAAGTTCTAATTCTCAAGCTTGAGTGAGCCACAAAATTGTGAGAGTGTGTTATAGAGAGTCAAATTCTTGTAATCCTACTACTCTTTGTATAGTAGAAGAAACTCCATTTGAGTAGTAAATCTCTCTTGCATCTATTTCTATCTATATCTTCAAGTGCCCATCTTAACTTCACGAAACGGGAAAATTCCGAGTTTTTCCCAACAGACTATATGTTATTTGTTTATGTTTTGTGTATGTGAGCTAACCAAAGGGGAAAATTAGTTTACGAACTAATTATTTATCAAATACTATTCATTCTCATGTTTTGTGTATGTTTATTATGTTTTCTCTGAACTTATTCATCCATGAAATGCAATGTATTATGTGACTCAAGAAATTTGTGTCACTGATTATATCAGTATGGATTATGGAGAATGTTAAACAAGCATGTACTATGAGTGTTTACTATCTAAATGGGGTATTTATTTACAATAGGTACATGAGTATATGGTAGTTTTTTATGTACATCTTATAAGTCTAAGGTAGTTTTCTGAGTGTAAATAAAAGTATAAGGTTGCTTACTAGAATGATAAGCAAGTTTGAGGTACTTGACATCTAGAACTTTAAGATGTAGAGTTGTTGTACTTATTCTATGTTTACATTCAGGCACCATATTTTCTGAGAATATTATAAAATAAAATACATCATCAAAACAGCATATTATAGACATCACATATTATCACTAAGAATGTCATGTATAAAGATTCAATTTGTTTATTGCAATTCATTAACCATAAATAACATTGGTCATCCTCAATTCTCAAAGCCAAATAGAGATTCCTCATCAAGGGAATGCAAGTTCTTACAATCTATCAAGTATGAATTCAGTGAAGATGGCTAGACCAAAATTACATGATTATTACAAAACAAATTCCTTCTAAAGTTTACATCCCTACCAATCTACCCTCACATCCATCTCATGTTTGATCTCATTGTCCTTATATACTCTGAAATTGCAATATCTTCATCAATATCAAATTCGAGAACAATTTTTTTAAAAATTTCAATCTCCTTTTTTTTTTATTTGACATTTTCTCAACCATATAATGTGTTGCTTCCCTAAAAATACAAATTTTCTTTTTACAATCCTTAATCATCCTCTCGATCATCTTCCCAACTCCAACCCTCTCTCTCAAATCCTTAACAGAAACAAGAATTTCAGGATTTAGAGTTAGGGTTTCCTCCTATATTTGGTTTAGTAGAGAAATTGGGAGTTGAGATAAGATGTGAAAAAAGAAAAAGAAGAAGCAGTGGAGATGTGGGTAACAAGGAGTTATGTCAAAGAAGAAGATGAGAAGATGAAAACTTGGGGAGAAATTAGGGTTTGAAGTTGGAAGATAATGAATTGGGGTAAGAATGAGTGAGAAATATAAGAAAAAATGAAAATGGGAGAAAAATAGAATAAAAGGGTATTTTTTTCCATTAAAAATATGTGCAGTATGCATAAATATATGGACCTTTGATGGAGTGCTAACGGAGGGGTAGTTTGTTGAGAATAAAAAATAAATTTAGGGGGTTACGAATAATAAATCATATTTATGCTAGTTATCTAAAAAATGTGAAAGTTTAGGGTACTTTCTTGTAATTTAACCTTCAAAAGCTATAATCTTCCATTATTCATTGATTTTCACATTCATCGAGTCTACTGACCTACTTCTTTGCTAATAGGGGTATGAGAGTTATAGTTTATATGAGTATTATAATAAAGGAAATTATGGTTTTTCGTTAATAACAATAATATAAATAAAATAAAATATGATAATGGTAAAAATCACAGCCAATCAGGGTAATACAATTTCAGCACATATCTTAAAGCTTATGCCGGCAGATTAACAGCAATGGGCCTCTAGGCAGATTAACAACAATGATCCTCCCTAACAGGCCCAGGCCGTCAACAGGCTCACTAACAATATATGGGCCGAATTCAAGTCCATTAAAAGTGACTAGGCCCACTAGGAGAGACATCCAGCCCATCAGGACTGCAAGTCGAATCTCTTATCCCCAACAAGAGAGCAACCGTTTCTATATCTTAAAGGGGGGATGCATAGAAGATATCAGATTTGTATCAATCTTCTAACCGATTCTTAGGCCTATTAACACCCTCCCCCCTTCCTCAGTTTGAAGGTAATTAATATATTCTACTCTCAAACTATCTTCATCTCTCTAGTTCTGACTTGAGCATCGAAAGGTCTGTCGTTGGGGCCAATCCTGATATTTCATGCTTTTTTTGCAGGTCCATCAGCCACGTCAACAACCGTTACATCCTGATCACGGTGCTCTTTCAACGATCCAGATTCAATCACAGGAGCTCTAACCACCTTTCACAGTGGCGATCAAAAGTTAGAACTCTAGTAGTTTCCTTCCAAATATAAACTCACTATTTGTTTGCTCCCATACCAAAATAAGCAGCAACAGATTCACACCGTCTGTTGGAAACTACACAGATCTATGTCACATATCAGAACTTTCCATAAGAAACACAGAGTTCTCCCACCATGCCATCGAAGTTAAGAGGGAAACCAGCGGCACCAAGTCGTCAAGCCAACACTCTTTGTTAACATGCTCCTCATGTGGAGGACCCTACCTTATTTCTCCTCATCATCAGGATCAGCCCCAACACCCTAATCAAGCTCCTCTAATTGGAGATGCACCGAGAGGCTCCTGACAAAGCCATCATGAACCACGTCATGAACAACACCCCATACACGACCATGTCTCAGTCCATACTGCCACCAGCCACTCGATTCCCTCGAGGGGTCCCCAAAGGTCAATAGACCTCTGCCAAGTCCTCAACTCCCGACAATTGGGGTCCGACCTCCAGATCCACTTAAATGAGAGGCATGCCCAGGGAGAGGCCTCTTGTTCAGAACATTAGGATAACCGAAGAAGCAACTCTCCTCGAAGGCAGAGATCAAGATGTTTCTCCTCTCACAGAGGTGGCAGTGAAGAAATAAGCTCGAATCATGAAAGTCGAAAGCCTTGTGAGAAGAATAAAGAGCAAGAGGCCCCAGTCACTAAGGCAGAACTATAGAACTTCAAGCATGACACCCTCCGAACCATCAGGGGTACTCATGATCAGGGTCGACACTCATGAAGCAGCCACTCTACTCCTTCAAAATAAGGAAAGTCCAGCAACTCAACTAGATCCAAGGAGAAGGATGACCAAGTCCTTTGTTGCATCCGAGAAGTAGGGGATGCCTAGAACAGATACAGCATGAAGGGAACCGCTCCAGCAGGGCTTACCGCCCCAGCCAACCTACATTCAACAAATCCATCCTCAATACACCCATTCACAAGAACTTCAAAGCTCCTCTGTTTGAATCTTACGATGGTGAATCTGACCCGGCCGATCATATTGAGAGTTTTGAAACCCTTATGATGATATTCTCAATGCCACATATGCGTTCCTGTGCCGAACGTTACCCGCAAACTTGAAGGAATCGGCGAGAGAATGGTACTCTCGCCTTACTACGGAGTCAATATTCTCCTTCGACCAACTCGATGGACTCTTCATAGCACACTTTGTAACTAGACACAAGGCTGGAAAAAAAACAAGTACTTCTCTGTTGGAATTAAAGCAAAGAGGCGGAGAGTTGCTAAAAGACATATCAGGCACTTCACAAAAGCAAGGTCCATTTCCTCCTTAGACTCGTCATTGGCTGCTGCCGCCTTCTGCCACAATGTCACTCACAAAGACCTAAAGGCCTCCTTCGCGAAAAGGCCGCCTAAAGATTTTACCGAACTCCTGGAGAGAAGTGACAGGTACATCAAAGCTAAGGAAGCCCTTCATCCTTAAGGCCAGAAAGATCCATTTCGGGGGAACAAATGGAAGAATACCAGTAAGGAAGGACCCATGAAGTTTCAGAAAGACATGCAGCTCAATGTCGTTCTTCTCCAGTACCGCGCTTCGACAAGTTCACTCCTCTTAATGCAAACATATTAGCCATCCGCAAGGAAGTCGAAAAGGACGGAGTAGTCTTTCCTCCCCGTAAGATGACCACAGTCAGCAAGAGAAGAGATAGGAACAAGTGGTGCGCATTTCATAGAAACCATAGACACACCACTGATGGCTGTCGAGCACTTAAAGAAGAACTTGAAGGACTGATTCGTCGAGGCCCTCTCTCTCTCAATTCATCAGCAAAAGAATAATGTCAAAACCCCTCCGACACGGGGGGCTAATAAGCGTCAAGAGAATCCCTCAGAATTACAAGACTTAGAGCACTTGGTAGTACTCCACTTCATTCACCGAGGCCCGATGGGGGAGATTCGAACTCCTCTTGTGAATCGTTCATCAAGGTAAACTATGTACATAACATCCAGCCTGGCAAGAGCTAAGGGTCCCTGTGTCTTTTTTCAATAAAAATCTAGAGGGCACTAGGATGTCTTATTGCAACGCATTGTTTATAAGCTTTTGCATGGCAAATCATGAGGTACGACACATCCTGTAACCCCTGTTTTCATAAATACATATATTCTGTATTTAAAATATTTTTGTAAATTATTTTTTTCCCCAATTTTAACTTCCTTATGTTAAAATTCATTATTTAATCTCCTATTAAAGTCTATTCTAAATCAGTAATTTTAAATGTAGCTATTTTTCAAAAATTTTTTATATTGTAATACTAACCCTATTATTCTTGTTATTATTATTTTTATTGGTTCTGCTATTTTTTTTTTTTTTTTTACGACTATTAGTATTATTATTTTTATTGTATTACCTTTTGATTTTATATTAAAAATCCTATTTTTATTTATATATTTTTCCTACCTCTTATTTGTTATTAAACCTATTAAAACCCCTATCCATTAATCCCCCAAACCCAACCTGCATTAAATAAACCCCATACCCGTTAACCTACTCCTACCCGCACCCGTTAACACCCTAATATCCGCTAACCCAGCCGTCACACCCAACCCTAACCCTAATTCTTCACCCCAGTAAGCCCTATCACCTCAATCCCAAAAACCCTAAGCTGCCTCTTCTGCTTCACCCCCAACCTTGCTCTCGACTTCCCTCCGGCCTAACCCATATCCCCTGCTCTCCCCCTCTTCCTTGTGTGCTGCTCTTCCCCTCTGCATCGCCAGCCAGCGACTGCACCTCCCTGCCTCCCGTCGCGTCGCAGTCAGCCGCTACGACCCTCCACCCAGGCATCCTCCTTCCCTGCCTCAACACAGCCGCCTGTGTCTCCCTCTTTCCCGACCACCCTCCTAGCTCTCCCGATCCTTCTCCCGGTGTATTGTCCCTCCGACGCACAGCAGCAACGACAAAAGCTCCACTCAGGACCCTCCACCGGTGCTTCCTCCCTGCTCGCAACCACCCCTTGGTCGAAGTCCCCATGTGTGCTCCCCACGACGACCGCCCTATGTCGCCCTCACCCAGACACCAGCGAAGCAGCAGACCACATCGCCACCCTGCTCCCCGCCGTCAAGCCCTGTCCATCGTTGCCTCTCACCGCGACCTCGGCGCTCCTCGCCCACCACCAGTCCTCTACTATCCTTGCCACCCGAAGCTCCATTTGTTGTTTGATTAGGTTTTCTTCATCTTTGAATTCTGGCCATCCGATCATCACGATCTTGATCTTCATCATCAAAGCCTCCTTTGATCTCCAACCATCTGATCTTGATCATCCGATCAGTCTTGATCTTGGCTGTCGATCGCCGTGATCATCCTGATCATCATGATCATCATATTTATCATCTTGATCTTCGATCGGATCCGTCCAATCATCTTGATCTTGATCTGTTGGATCCAGCCGTCCGATTGTGTTTGTGATCTCAATCGTTTTCATCTTGTTCGTGTTTGCTTTGTTCGTATTTGTGTTCGTGCCCAGGAATCCGTTCTCGTTATTCTTGTTCTTGCTTCGTTTTCGTCGTCGTCTCTCAGGAAAGTAACTTGTATTCTTTTCTTTGTGTAATACAAATACTAAATACCGCATGTAGTGTAGTTGTGTTCTAAAGACAATTCTTGTCTGAACCCCTATTGTATCCTGTCTCTATTGTGTTGACCCGCCCGTAGTTACCTCATTACACAATGACATGAAATAACTTAGGGATGACCACTTCTTGATGTATACATACATGTTGTTCATATGATATCGTGTGCTTGGTTGTGTTAGTTGTAGTATACTTGTAGTAGTAGACTTGTAAAATACTCTATACCATGTTTCTTGTACATCTAGTATACCATATTTCACATTTTGTTATGATTTGGATGAGTTTCACATGAGCTAGTTGGTTTTGTGCATGAAGGATATTTTCTGTTTTGCCAGTTCTCCATTTTTTATCAATATTTTAGACCCTATTAAAGTAAGTATGTGAAAATTATTTGTGAAAATATATTATAGAGAATTCTTTCTAATTTCCAGATTTTTTGACAGACCTCAGTTTCGATTTATGAGTTGCGAGTTATGACTATTTTACTACATATGTGATTAAAATTTCAGATCCAGTTTTATATGAATTCTGTATAGAAATTTATTTTTCTACTGATGTTAAAGATAATATTTTGATCTAATCTTTTTCTAATTATAACTATACTTCATTGGGATTAACCCCTAAATTTTTTGGATTTAATTGATAAATTTTATACACTATTCTATGCTTGTAAACAACTACTATACTTGCAGATTTTTCTTGTTATTCAGTAAAGAACCTTAATTTCGACCTGATTCTATTTGCTTTCTATAAAAACTTTGTGAATATGAATTGTAGACTTCTGTATCTATTTTATCACCCTTTTGATGGATCTGGTTTTAGACTTATATTTTGTGAGATATTGCTGTTTTAGTACTGCTATGTTTATGATTCCAGATTTACAAAACTATTGTAACTTGCTGCTTTCTGATTTTACTTGACTATTCTATATATATTGGAAAATTATGAAACTTTATTTTCTATTACTAAATATACTAGGGAATATCCCAGATTTTTCGTGGATTTAATTAGTAAGTTTCCATGCTGTTTTCCTATTCATGAATACAAACTTCTGATTTCTGGCTGAACACGTTTTTTGGAAAAAATTCTGTGTTGAGCTTTGTTTTTGTGAAATACATATAACTTATATATAATTGATGGATTCGGCCGAGAGTCTATTTTCCAGATTCTTTGACGGATCCAGATTTGCATGTTTGTGGCAATAGGAATTCCAGATTTGGTGCAGTACTGTCTTGCTGTCCTGAACTAGAATTTTTGTTGTCCTATCCTTTTATGTGTTGTCCTTCACCTGTGCATGTTTATCTTCCAACCTGAACCTGTTACTTTTTCATGCTTTGTTATTCTTGCTCTGTTTTGTGTACGTACATGTCTGTTTAATAATAATAACAAATAACCAAGTCGGAGTTAAGGGAAAGACCTTAGTAGTGGACAATATAGGTATGTGTACTCAGAAGGGGCCCGTGTTTCCCATTACTTGTTGCCAATCTCATGATTACATATTCTTGCTTGTTATTACTATATGCCGCCATGTCTCATGATTACATGATTCATGCTTGTTATCACAATATGCCGCCATTATTCATGAATATATGATTCATGCTTGTTACTACTACTTGATGCCACGAGTTCACAATTACGTGTTCATGCTTGTTACTTGACGCCTGTGTACACGGCCCTATAGAAACCCACCACTAGGCCTAAACGAAATTTGCATGTAAGTAGCAATCATGTGGTAAAAGTTTGGGACGCATGAAGTTCTACCTAGATAGATATAATACAAGACTTGAAACAACATGACACATGATACTTGATCCTTGACACTTGATACTTGCTACTTGCTACTTGTACATGATACTTGATTACTTGACACTTGTTACTTGTTACTCATATACTTGTTCACTTGACACTTGATACATGCCACTTTTACTTGTTCATCTTGCCATGCTAGTTGTTCTATTTTGTTATCATGTCTTGTAATCCTTGTTTTTTATTTTGGGTATTTTTGACTATATTTTTTGTTTTGGTGTATTTTTCTCTCTTGTATATTTGTGAACCGTATATTGGATTTGTTTTCAATATATATTTGTTTTATTTCATTTTGAGCTCCTTGTGTTTGATTGATTGTCTCTTTTGTCTCGATTTTCATTATTTTGATCTTTCCCTCATTTTTAGTCTCGTTATCTTTATTTTTATTCTTCGTGGTGTTGTGGTGGTGTTTTGATGGTCTTTTTCCCACTCCTATTATTTGATCCCTAACAAGATTTTCAAAGCCAAAGAAATCCCAATCCTATTTGCATTCCTATTGGTATTTTGACCCAAAATCCAAAACCCATTTGTAAACCTATTACTAACTACTAATACCCATTAGCCCACATCTAAACCCTATATATATAACCATACCCTCTCAAACCCTAACCCTAACCCTATTTTCCCCTCACCTTCAATCCTGGCCCCATCCCTCTCTCTCCCTCTTGCTTGCTCCCGACTGCACATCCCCACCGACCAGCACCTCACCACCATCCCGGCCATCTACACCCCCAGGCCGACCACCCCCTTACCGGCCTACACCCCAACTCCGGCCACCATCCACAAACCCGAGCCTCCCTTGCTTTGCCGACCCCTACTCACCACACCACCAACATCAACTCTTGCACCATCAATCCCCAACTTCTCTTCGTGGTGTTTTCAAAGTGGTCGCTTGCCACTTTGATCGTCTTTCGCTTGGAGGAGTTTCGTTCGTGAGGAGATTTTGTTCGTGATTGCTTGGATTCGCGGATTTAGCGGATTTTGTTCGTGGGTTTTGCTTTTAGGCTTGATTGCATCATTCTTCATCCCCAAATTAAGTCAAGTAACTTGTACTCCAATTCATTTATTTGATACAAGTCCCAAAGTTTACCTATAGTGTAGTTGGGTCTAGAGACAACTCTTGATTGTGTTTTCCTTGATGGATTTTGTCTCTATTGTGACATTTTGGCCATAGAAGACTCACAACACAAGTCTTGACATGAAATAACCTAGGATTCGCCCGTTCTTGAATTTGTTTCGTGTATGTGAGACTTGTGTGCAAATTCGTGTTTTGTTTGAGACCCATGTGAAATTCTTGGCGTAGACATGTTAATAATCCTAAATCATGATACTTAGACACTTGGTAGGTGTTATTTCAAGTTTGGATGTGTTTGGATCAATATTCTTGAATCTATGTTGTTTTTGTTCTTAAGGGTGAAATCTGTATTTTCTTGGTGTTCTGTTTTGTTTGCTATTTTCGACTAGGATACAGTCAGTATCTTGATTTCGGTATAAAACATGAGTTTTAGATAATTTCGTCTATTTTCAAACCCCTTTGACCTTGCTTGATTTTGATTTTGTATGACTGAGTTATGACTATTTTAGTACAGAGGTGTCAATCTTTTCCAGATTCTGTTTTTGGGTAATTTTGATAACAAACTATTTTCAAGAACCATGTTATACATATTATTTTGATTTGAAACTTTGTTCAGTGTTTCTTTATTAAGTTAGGGATTACCCAGAATTTTGGTGAATTTTATTGATAAGTTTTATGTGATGTTCCATGCTCGTTTCTAAAATTTATACATGTTGTATTTTACTCGCTGTGCTGTAAAGAACCCTATTTTCACTATGATTCCTTTTATTGTATGAAAAATATTTGTGAAATATGAAAGTATATTCTATCTATTTTCATATCCATTTGGCGGAATTGGATTTCGTTTCACTGGTTGTGAGATATCTTAGTTTTCTTACAGCAGTTTTTGAGAATTTCAGATTTGCCAAACTATGTTTTCTCGATGTTTTCTTATTTTTGATGACTGATCTACTTTCACTAGAAAAATCTGAAACTTTATATTTAGATACTGGACATATAGGGAAATACCGCAGATTTTTTGTGGATTTATTTGGTGTGTTTTCATGCTGTTTTCCTGTTCTTGAATTCGTCTTTCTGATTTCTGCCTAAACCTGTTTTCTGTATTAAAACTAGTTCTGAGTTATGATTTTGTGAACTAGTATATGACTTATTTATATTCGCTGGATTCGTGTGGAAGTCTATTTTCCAGATCCTTTGACGGATCCAGATTTTCTTGTTTATAATACTGGGAATCAATGTTTTACTACAACTTGAGATGTGTTTATTTTATCCTTTTATGAGATATCTTGCACTCGTACATGTTTCGTTTGCAGTCTGAACTTGCTACATGATCATGCCATGCTATTCTTGATATGTATTGCACATATACATGCTTGTTTGACATTAGTAATAAAATTAACCAAGCTGGAGTCAAGGGTAAGATCTAGTAGTGGATAGTGCAGAAACGTGTACTCGGAAGAACCTAGTGGTTATTGGAGCTTGTTTACATGTGGAGCTTGACACGATATACATGACGTGTACACACATGACACTGGAGCTTGTTTGGGTTTTGGAGCTTGTTTACATGATACTTGGAGCTTGTTCCTGAGTACACTGCCCTGTATGGTTCCCTACGAAATCTAAAGCGAAACTGTTTGCTGTAGAAACCATGTAGTAAAAACCGGGATGCATGAAGTGTTACCTAGATAGTAAATCACTACAAGGCTTGATACATGCTACTTGAATATGATACATGCTTGCTTGATACTTGACTACATGATACATGAGACTTGTTTATATGACACTTGAAACATGACACTTGATACATGATTACCTGACACTTGACATTTGATGCATGTTTACATGATACTTGATTTCTTGACACTTGATTTAAGTCATTTTACACTTGTCACTTTTGCCATGCTAGATGTTTATTTTGGACATCATGATTATACCATGCTAGGTTTGTTACTTAGATTCACCTATTCTATGTACTTGTATCCTACATTATTTGTACCCGTAACTTGCAATTGACGGGTATTTGTTTTTCTCTTTCCTTCTCCTGTAAATTTACTAATTACAGATCAGGATGGACGGCTGCTAGATGGTATTGGCGAGATGATGTATTAGTGCTGGATTTTCTGCTTTATGATTTTATTTTTATTACTTGTTGCTTGAACTAGGAATAAGATGTACTAGATTACTTGGATATTCATCTTGTATTTGGGCGATGTGACCCAGAATATTTGTCTTGTTCAGAACTTGATTATTTGAGATTATTGTATTTGGTTTCAAGTAATTTCTGTTAGTATCTTGTTTCAATTATGCATGTTTTGTTGTGCCTTTTGCTTCCAACTCTGATTATCTTGTGAAGTATTGCAAAGATTTTTAAACAGCTTATGGATGATAAAAATCATTCGCTGGGCTTTTGTTACGTACCCGTATTCCGTATTCTTTTTGGAAAGCGGGGCGTGACATGTCTGTTCCATACTATGTTGTTTACCCCTTTCCTGTACTTGTGCCTGCACTACAAGCGGCCCATAACTTGTATTGACGGACGTTTTTTTTCTTCTTTTTTCTCTTTCCACAATTTATTAAATTGCAGATTATGGAGATCAGCAGCCCGATGGAGTTGGTGATATGAGATTCTAGATGCTGGAGTTTTGCTATTATTATTTCTTATTGCTTATTTTGAATAATGTATCTGTTACATGGATTATTTTGTATTGGACAATGTGACCCAAGATTATTGACTTGTTCAGATCTGGTTTATTTGAGATTAATATATTTTGTTTCAAGTAAATTCCTGTTGATATATTGATTCATATGTGCATGCGTGGTTGAGTTCTCTTGCTTCCTACTCTGAATTTTCTTGTGCTTGTTGTAAAGATCCTAACAGCTTATGGATGATGAAAATCATTCGTTGCGCTTTGTCACGTATCCGTATTCCGTATTCTCTTTTTGGAAAGCGGGGCGTGACAAAGTTTTTAGTGGTATCATAGCCCAGGTTTGGCTAATGTATTAGTTTGACTGATATATTAGACAAGCTTGGCTCGATCTGGGATCGGCACAACAGTACACAGACCAAACATACATGAATGAATTATAATCAACATTGATCTGGATACAAGTCTTGTTCTGTTCATTTTGGTCCCTTCTTATTCAATCCCTTGATTCTTTGTTCTTCCGTCTCTTTTAGTCATCCTCATTTGTTGATTTCTTTTTGGGTATGAATTCATTCTTTTCGTATTTGTATCTCTTTGATTTTGGTGTCATCGATTCTTTTTATTTTCTGCTTGATCCGTTAGTCGGCATCGCTTGGTCTTCTACGACTTGTCAGCAGCTTGGATAATCACCAGGAGAGGAAGTGTCATCTTTTTCTCCAAGGGATGCATGCAGAGTCCCAGGATCTCAAGAAGTTTTCAGAATCTCGCTGGAACTAATGGATGCTATTGATAGAGTCTTCTGATCAGAGTGGCGTAGCGGAAGCATGTGGGCCCATAACCCACTGGTCCCAGAAATTCTCTTGTTGTTTCTCCTTCCCTGCATTGTTTGCTTCTTTCCATCCCTTGTACTCGTCTTCATCTATTGACTCATTGGCTGGTTAAACTCTTCTTTGTCCATCCTTTCTTCGATTCCAGCTCTATCTATTTCTTCATCTCTTTGCTTTGTATCTTGCAAGTCTTGTATTGTTTCTTCTTCATTTTTTATACCGGTTACTTCCTTCTTGCATTCCGTCTTGCCATCATGCACTCATTCATTATTTGATTCAATTCTTCCATGTTCATTCTTTCTTTGATTCCGGTTCTACCTACTCCCTATCTTGCTTTGTTATCTTGTGCTGTTCTTTCCTTTTAATACTGTTTATTCTCTTTCCTGCATTCTATTTGACACCATTGTTATCCACTTCCTTCTTTTTCTAGTGTTGCCACTGCTTTGTTCCTTCCCTTTTAACTCTCTGTTTTGTTACCCTTTCCCAAGTTTGCTTTTGCCTTGTCCTATGTACTGTCTAAGCAAATTTCGAGGACGAAATTTTGTTGTAAGGTGGGTAGGATTTGTAACCCCTGTTTTCGTAAATACGTATTTTCTGTTTTTAAAATTTTTTTGTAAATTATTTTTTTCCCGCTTTTAAATTCCTTTCGTTAAAATTTATTTTTTAATCTCCTATTAAAGTCTATTCTAAATCAGTAATTTTAATTGTAGCTATTTTTCAAATGATTTTTATATTGTAATACTAACCCTATTATTCTTGTTATATTATTATTATTGGTTCTGCTATTATTATTTTATTTTTTGTTATTTTTACTACTATTAGTATTATTATTTTTATTGTATTACCTTTTGATTTTATTTTTAAAATCCTATTTTTATTTATATATTTTTCCTACCTCTTATTGGTTTTTAAACCTATTAAAACACATATCCACTAATCCCCCAAACCTAACCTGCAGTAAATAAACCCCATACCCGTTGACCTACTCCTACCCGCACACGTTAACACCCTAATACTCGCTAACCCAAAGCTCAACCGTCACACCCAACCCTAACCTTAATTCTTCAACACTGTCATCCCTATCACCTCAAACCCAAAAACCCTAAGCCGCCTCTTCTACTCATCACCCCCGACCCTGCTCCCACTTCCCTCTGGACTAACCCATATCCCCAACTCTCCCCCTCTTCTCTGTGTGATGCTATTCCCGTCTGCATCGCCAGCCAGCGACTACACCTCCCCGTCTCCCGTCGCGTCACAGTCAGTCGCTACGACCCTTTGCCCAGGGGTCCTCCCTCCCTGCCTCGACATAGCCGCCTGTGTCTCCCTCTCTCCCGACCACCCTCCTAGCTCTCCTGATCCTTTTCCCGGTGTGTTGTCCCTCTGACGCACAACAATAGCGACAACAGTTCCAGTCGCAACCCCTCCGTTGGTGCTTCCTCCCTACTTACGACCACCCCTTGGTCGACGTCCCCCTATGTGCTCCCCTCAATAATCACCCTGTGCCGCCCTCATCCAGACGCCAGCGAAGCAGTAGACCACAGCGCCACCCTGCTCCCCGCCATCAAGCCCTGGCCATCGTCGCCTCTCACCGCGACCCTGGCGCTCCGCGCTACACCACCAGTCCTCCACTGTCCCTGCCGCCCGAAGCTCCATTTGCTGTTTCATTGGGTTTTCTTCATCTTTGAACTCTGGCCATCCGATCGTCATGATCATGATCTTCATCATCAAAGCCAGCCATCCGATCTTGATCATCTTGATCATCCGATCAGTCTTGATCTTGGTCGTCGATCGCCGTGATCATCCTGATCATCATGATCATCGTATCCATCATCTTTATCTTGATCTTCGACCTGATCTGTACGATCATCTTGATCTTGATCTCTTGGATTTAGCCGTCTGATTGTGTTCGTGATCTCAATCGTCTTCATCTTGTTCGTGATCTTGTTCGTTTTCGCTTTGTTCGTGTTTGTGTTCGTGCCCGGGAATTCGTTCCCGTTATTCTTGTTCTTGCTTCGTTTTCGTAGTTGTATCTTTGAACTCTGGAATCGTTTCTCAGGCCCGTGTTTAATCTTGTCTCTATTGTGTTGACCCTCCCGTAGTTGCCTCATTACACACATGATATGAAATAACTTAGGAATGACCACTTCTTAATGTGTACATGCATGTTGTTTGTATGATATCGTGTGCTTGGTTGTGTTAGTTGTAGTATACTTGTTGTAGACTTGTAAAATACTGTATATCATGTTGCTTGGACATCTAGTATATCATACTTCACGTTTTGTAATGATTTGGATAAGTTTCACATGAACTAGTTGGTTTTGTGCATGAAGGATATTTTCTGTTTTGTCGGTTCCCCCTTTTTTATCAGTATTTTTGATCCTATTAAGGTCAGTATATGAAAATTATTTGTTAGTATATATTATAGAGAATTCTATCTACTTTCCAGGTTTTCTGACAGACCACAGTTTTGATTTATGACTTGCGAGTTTGACTATTTTACTACAAATTTGTTTAAAATTCCGGATCCATTTTTATATGAATTTTGTATGGTAATTTATTTTTCTACTGATACTAAAGATAATATCTTGATCCAATATTTTGCTGGTTATAACTAGACTTGATTGGGATTAACCACTAATTTTTGTGGATTTAATTGATAACTTTTATACACTATTCTACGCTTGCAAACAACTACTATACTTGCAGAATTTTCTTGCTGTTCAGTGAAAAACCTTATTTCGACCTGATTCTATTTGCTTTCTATAAAAACTTTGCGAATATGAATTGTAGCTTTCTGTATCTATTTTATCCCCCTATTGAAGGATCTGGATTTCGATTTATATTTTGTGAGATATTGCTATTTTAGTACTGCTATGTTTATGATTCTAGATTTACAAAACTACAGTATCTTGCTGCTTTCTGATTTTACTTGACTATTCTATCTATGTTGAAAAATTATGAAACTTTATTTTCTGTTACTAAACATACTAGAATACCCCAAATTTTTTATAATTTAATTAGTAAGTTTTCATGTTGTTTTCATGTTCATGAATACAGACTTCTGATTTCTGGCTGAACATATTTTCTGAATACAATTCTGTTTTGAGCTTTATTTTTGTGAAATACCATATGACTTATATATATTTGCTCGATTCGGCCGAGAGTCTATTTTTCAGATTCTTTGACAGATCCAGGTTTGCATGTTTATGGCAACAGGAGTTCCAGATTTGGTGCAGTACTGTCTTGCCGTCCTGAAGTAGAATTTTTGTTGTCCTATCCTTTTATATGTTGTCTTTCACCTGTTCATATTTATCTTCCAACCTGAACCTGTTACTTGTTCATGCCTTATTATTCTTGCTCTGTTTTGTGCACATACATGTCTATTTAATAATAATAACAAATAACCAAGTCGGGGTTAAGGGAAAGACCATAGTAGTGGACAATATAGGTATGTGTACTCAGAAGGGGGCCCGTGTTTCCCATTACTTGTTTCCATGTCTCATGATTACGTGATTCATGCTTGTTATTACTATATGCCACCTTGTCTCATGATTACATGATTCATGCTTGTTATTACTATATGCCGACATGTCTCATGATTACATGATTCATGCTTGTTATTACTATATGCCGCCATGTCTCATAATTACATGATTCATGCTTGTTATTACTATATGCTGCCATGTTTCATGACTACATGATTCATGCTTGTTACTACTACTTGATGCCACGAGTTCACGATTACGTGTTCGTGCTTGTTACTTGACGCCTGAGTACACGGCCCTATAGAAACCCACTAGGGCTAAACAAAATTTGCATGTAAGTAGCAACCATGTGGTAAAAGTTTGGGATGCATGAATTGCTACTTGATCCTTGACACTTGATACTTGCTACTTGCTACTTGCTACTTGTACATGATACTTGATTACTTGACACTTGTTTACTTGTTACTCATATAATTGTTCACTTGACACTTGATACATGTCACTTGCACTTGTTCATCTTGCCATGCTAGTTGTTCTATTTTGTTAATATGTCTATTCCATGCTATGTTGTTTACCCATTTCCTGTACTTCTGCCTGCACTACAAGCGGTCCGTAACTTGCATTGACGGATGTTTTGTTTTCTTTTTTCTCTTTCTGCAATTTATTAAATTGCAGATTATGGAGACCAGCAGCCCGATGGAGTTGGTGATATGAGATTCTAGATGCTGGAGTTTTGCTATTATTATTTCTTGTTGCTTATTTTGAATAATTTATTTGTTAAATGAATTATTTTGTATTGGGCAATGTGGCCCAGGATTATTGACTTGTTCAGATCTGGTTTATTTGAGATTAATATATCTTGTTTCTAGTAAATTCCTGTTGGTATATTAATTCATATGTGCTTGCGTGGTTGACTTATCTTGCTTTATACTCTGATTTTTCTTGTACTTGTTGTAAAGATGCTGGCAGCTTATGGATGATGAAAATTATTCGCTGGGCTTAGTCACGTACTGTATTCTATATTCTCATTTTGGAAAGCGGGGCGTGACACATCCTTGTAGACAATGACAGCTCTGTGAACATTCTCTTCTTGAATGCATTCAGTGGTCTCAAACTCCCGAGACCGACTCAAGCCTGCCAGATACACACTCCAAGGATTCTCAGGTGCCCCCGTTCAAGTTGAAGGAGTCATCACACTCGATGTGAAGGTAGGAAAAGCTCCTGCCAGTCGAACAGATGCACTAGACATTATGGTAGTAGATGTCAAAGCTGCATACAACGCTAAATTTGGTCATCCAAGCTGGTTGCTTTCCATGTAGTTGCCTCTGTGTTCCACATGAAAATAAAATTCCTCACAACCACTGGCATAGGCCAAGTTGTAGGAAGCCAACAAGCGTGAGCATGTTACACCACCACATTGAAGGACTCGGTCCTCTCACTTGATGTCATCAAACTACTGCCAGAAAGGTGTCATATAAACTACGAACCTGTGGATGAATTGGAGGAGAGCCCTTTCTTCGAAGTGGATCAGACCAAGTGTTTCCGGGTAAGCAAAGCCCTTCCTCTTCAATTCAAAGAGCAGCTCATTGCCTGCAAAAGGGGAAATCAAGACTTGTTCGCTTGGACCACAACTGACATGCCGGAAATATCAGGAGATTTAATCATGCACCACCTTAGCTTAAGCTTGGGTGCCTAGCCCATCCAACAAAGGTATCGCATGTTTACTCCCAATAGGCTGCAGGCAGTCAAAGAAGAATTTGACAAAATTTTGGCCGCACATTTCATCCAAGAAGTTAGCTACCCCAAGTGGCTAGCGAATGTGGTGACAGTCAAAAAGCTAATGGCAAACAGAGAATGTGCAAAGACTTTATCAATCTCAACAAGGTGTGTCTGAAAGACCCATTCCCTCTCTTAAGCTTAGATGCATTGATCGATGCCAAATCCGGGTATGAACTCTGAACTTTCATGGATGCATTATCCGGGTACAAACAGATCCAAATGTTTACACCCGACACCCCGAAAACATCTTTCATAACAGATCAAGGCCTCTATCGCTACCAAGTCATGCATTTTGTTCTTAAAAACAACAACACCACCTATCAACACCTGGTTAATAAAGTCTTTAAAACCCAAATCGGCAAGAACATGGAGGTTTACGTAGATGACATATTAGTCAAAAGCCTCTCAAAAGTGGACCACGTGCGTGACCGGTCTCCAAAAGGCATTCGAAGAACTGCGCAGGCATGAAATGCTGTTAAATCCTTCAAAGTGCGCCATCGGGGGTCTCCTCTGGTAAGTTCTTGGGCTTCATGGTTAGCCAGAGGAAAATTGAAGCCATTCCTGAAAAGATCCAAGAAATTCGTAACATGTCTCTCCTAACCACTGTTAAGGAAGTGCATAAGCTCACCAGGTGCTTAAACATTATCGGTCGATTCCTCTCTAAAACTGAGGAGAAATGTCTTACATTCTTCAAAGTCCTCCGAGGAGGAAACGGTTTTAAGAAGGGAGAAGAACGGCAAGCCGCCTTCGAACAACTCAAAGCGTACATTGTCAATCCCCCCACTTTTAAGCAAGTCCGAGTCGGGTGAAATTCTTTATCTTTACCTGGCCACCTCAGACCAAACTATCAGTGTTGTCTTGGTTGGAGAAGAGGACATGGTGCAGAAGCCAATTTATTATGAAGAAGATAGGGTGCAAACGCTGAGCTTCCTACTCTAAGATGGAAAAGATGGCATATGTATTGGTCACGGCTGCTCGCAAGCTCTGCCCATACTTCTAAGCACATTCTCTGTGTGTCCTTATTAATCATCCACTTAAGCAAGTTATTCTTAAACCATAAAGTTCCGACAGGATAATGTAGTGGTCCATTAAACTAAGTCAACACGACATCAGCTATCATCTGAGGATGACAATCAAAGCCGAGCTTAGGCCGAGTTCATCGTGGGAACCATTATTCCCGATTCTCCTGAAGTAGAAGAAAATCTCCCGCTCTAAAAGGTAGACGTTGATGGTTTCTCTTACCTCAAAGGAAGTGGTACTAGAATCATCTTACTTGGTCCCGATGAGTTCACGTTTCAATACTCACTGCACTTCAACTTCCCTTTCCCCAATAATGAAGCCGTATGAAGCGTGAATGGTCGGTCTTCGGTTGGCACGCAAAGCAGGTGCACTAAGAGTCGAGGTGATCAGCTGCTCTCAACTAGTCATGTCACGCCCTGCTTCCCAAAAATACGGAATACGAGTACATGACATTGGCCCAGCGAATGACTAACATCACCCATAAGCTGTTTATCCGATTAAATGAACAATATAAACAATACAGAACAAATGCGCAGGCAATATAATAATCTCATGAACAATAATACTTGGAAAGAAGCAATAAAAAAATATCCAAGTAAAATAATAATCCAACGTCTGGAAACAAAATAACAATATTCGGGACATAAGTCCAAAACAATAATAAATACAATCCAAATAATAATAAGTCTCAATACATTAAGTTTATTAAACCAATAAGCAATTAGAAAGCAGAATTCTTCAGAATGTTTGTTCTCCGACTCCAGCAGGCAACTGATCTCCAAAATCTACAATTTAATAAATTGCAGGAAGAGGAAAAGAAAACAAAATGCCCGTCAATGCAAGTTACGGGCTGCTTGTAGTGCAGGCACAAGTACATGGGAAAAAGGATAACTAATAACATGGAATAAGCATGATAACAAAATATAACAACCAGTATGGCAAGATAAACAAGTGTAAGTAGCATGTAATAAGTGTCAAGTGAACAAGTATCATGTAATATTCGATATCAATAGGAACAATGATGAACAATATGCAATGTCGATGTTGTGTTAATCCTTAAGTCTATTATTCATTTTAACCCTGACTAATGCACGTACTACTGTGTCCCATGTGTTCCGTACCACAGGTTCGATGCATACAATCAATTTCGTTTTAGACTTAAGTGGTAGGCTCTATAGTTCATGTACTCGGGAGATGGTATAAACAATTCTTTTCAGTATTCAGTTATTCAGTCATTCAGTTATTCAGTATCGATATCCATGGAACAATATACAGTTATCCAGTTATTCAGTCATTCAGTCATTCAGTCATTCAGTAATTGTAGGGAAACCACGAGCTCTCTTCCAAGTACAGTCTCTATATTGTCCACTACTTAGGTCAACCCTTAAACCCTGGCTTGTTAACAATTTCATCAATGCAGCAATACAATATGCAATATAGAGACATTAGATGGACAATAATAACAATAGGGAAACAATAGAATGATAACATGGAATATGGTGTACTAGATGTCCAAGCAACATGGTATATGGTATTTTACAAGTATTCGACAAGTATAACACGAATAACATATCAAACACAGATATCTCAAGATAGCATGAACTTATACATCAAAAGTGGTCAACCCTAGGTTAATTCATGTCATATGTGTCGTGAGGCAACTATGGTCAAATCATCACAGTAGAGACAATATCAACAAGGGGTTTTACACACAAATTGTCTTTAGAACCCAACTACACTACAAACGGTATTTTTTTACTTGTACATGCAAAGGAATTTTTTTTTGATCAATCGGATAGAGTCTTACGACTCTAGCCTTCACAAAAAAGTATATGCAAAGGAATTTAATACAAGTTACTTGCCTTCTAGACGGTGAGAACAAAAACCCAAAATAATGGGATGAGAACCCCGAAGCAACGAACCCACGAACACATAATAACACGTGCAATACACGTGCAATAATCCAAAGAGACATTCAACACAGCAGCAAAGAGACAAGCAGCCATAGATTCAGCAACAGTCAATGGCGAAAATAGCAAAAGGGGACCTCGGCCTGGCAGCTCGAAGTCAACGACGACGGCGGCGTCGCAGTGGCAGCTGCGCAACGAAAATAGGGACAAGGCATCGGGAGGGAGTGCTAGCTTTTGATGATCAAAAAAGGAAAAAGGGAGGTGGGGGTTTGTGGGTTCTGATGTCGACGATCAGAAGAGGAGGTGTAGGGGGATGCCAGGTGGTGGCGGCGAGTCGACGGTGCAAGGGGGTGGCCAAAGTGGCAGACGAAGACGCTGGAGAAGAAGATGAACAGGAATTTGGGTTGGGGTGATTTTTGGCTTCTTTTGTAGGGAAAAACAGGGAGAGTAGGAGTCAGGGGGGTCTGGTGGTGCTGGGGCTGGTCGAAGGGAGGAGGGACGACGAAGGGGGTCGCCGGAGGGGGCTGGTGGTGGTCGGAGAAGATGGGGAAAGGCATTGGGCAGGATAATCTATGGTAGGGGAGAGAAAGAACAGGGAGGAGAGAGGAAAGAGAAACTAGGAGAGAGATTAGACGGCTCTAGGGTTTCAATGATGTGCAATTCTTAGGGTTTGCAGTAGAGTTGTATTTATAGGGTACAATTGGGTATTGGGTTAGTGGTTTATAGTCCAGTAAAAGCGAATTTGGGTCAAGAACAAATGAAATTGGGTTTTAGGGTTCAATCAAGGGATAGATCAAAATCAATCGGTTCAAATAAAAATAGCCACAATTAGATAGAAGAAAATAGAATCAACAAAATAGTCTAATTACGTAAAACGAAGAATTCCACAAATAAAAATTTGAATCCCAATAAATAAATAAACAATACAAATGAGTAGAATATAAACTGGGCTTGAAAATAAGTTGGAATTCGCCAAGAAAACTAGATCTAGTACAATAACAAAATAATTCAACAGATGAACTTTAATTAAATAATCAAGAAATGACAATTAATTATTATAATAATAAAATCATACAATAAAATAATATCCGGATTTAACAATTTACTAAAATGACTCCATATATATATATATATATATATATATATATATATATATATATATATATATATATATATATAATTTAGACTCAAATACAAATAGTTGATCAATAAGATCTAGAAAATAAGATCAAAACACATCGTTATTCGAAATGAATAAATTTTCAATTAGGAAAACACTTTAATATAAAATCCAAAACGATTTTAACAAATAATGAATTTATAATATCGAAATATAGAAAATATTCAGAAAATATGTATTTGCGGAAATGGGGGTTACAAGTCATCAACTAGGTCCAAGGATATGAAGCCAAGGATGACCACATGGCCAAGTACTTGTCACATGTTGTAACACCCCGCAAAATTGAGTTGTGATAATTTTGCTCCCACATGTGTTATGCACGGGTATTTTGTACAATTACATATAATGTTATATGTGATACCTTGAATATTTTTAGATATTAGTTTGTCGAATATAAATATTTGAGACTTAAGAACAATTATGTTATGAACTTCTAGAAAATGGTTATTATGAAAAAGGGCCTTAATGAAATTATCCAATTTTTTGTTATGCATGATGCTTGTTGGATAGTGACATAAGGGAGGTTAGGGGAGGTGGAATTAATTAGAATCTAGAGTTATGGGATGTGGATTAATGAGTTAGATTGTATAGTGCATAATTAGGCTTATAAATACTCACATAAGCCTATCTTTCAAGAGATGAAAAACAAAATCTTTGAAGTAGAAGTTTTCATAAGGTAAACTTAGAAACTTTATTTTATTTCATGAGTTGTAGATTATTAGCATAAGAGATTATAGTAAGTTGTGGTCATAAGATTAAGTTTTTGGTTTTGGAACGCTTCGAGGAGCTTAGAAGCAATCAAATTCAGAAGCTATAGGTGAGTAACAATTTTACTACTCTAATTTCAACTGTATTGTAGGGTGTATGCATGTTAGAGAAGCTATATATGTTGTATTGGATGAGTATTCATGCATAGATTATGTATTAATTGTTAATTAACTGTGTGTCATCCTGAGCACGTCATCTTATTAATCCAAGTGGTTTGGACTTGTAGTAAGATTTTGCATTTTTCTTTATTATATTATGTTTATGTACTCAATTGAAGTAAAAAAAATTGGGTGTCATGAATTTTTTTGTGTATGAAATTTGGGGCGTCACACATGTGAAGAAACTTCTAGCCGCATTCAAAGAAGCCAATGTCATTCGTATTCCCCGCGAGCAAAATGGGCAAGCATATGCCCTCTCCAAGCTAGCTTTCTCATCTCTCGATGGGTTTGACCGCACGGTCCTCATTGAAGTCATACTCAAGCCAAGCATCGAGGGGGAAGAGTTGGAGCTCAGGACTATCATCTCCCAAACAACCGAATACTGTTGGATGAAACCCTTGGTCGACTTTCTCGACTAGGCAATCCTCTGTAAAGACCGTAAAGAAGCAAGGATGATCCGGACAATGACTGAAAGATACACTATCGTGGAGGGACTCCTGTATAAACGATCCTACTCTCTAGTCAACAACATGCCCTACTTGAGATGTCTCACTCCAGAAGAAGCACAAGATGCCATCAGAGAGCATCACGAAGAATCGGTTGTTGCCACCAAGGAGCGAGGTCCCTCACACTCAAGCAATCACGGGTATTATTGGCCCATACTGATGCCCAAGAATATGTCCACCATAGTAGTCCTTGCCATAAGAGTTCCCCAAGCAATCCTCAGTTCCATGTCAAGCCCTATGCCCTTTGCCATGTGTGGAATAGACTTGCTTGGACAGTTTCCACCAGCAGCCGGACAAAGAGCTTTTCTAGTGGTAACCATCAACTACTTCACAAAGTGGGTCGAGGCGAAACCGCTAGCCACCATCACCGAGCAAAAAATTCAGCAGTTCTTTTGGGAAAATATAGTATGCAGGTTTGGGATCCCCTGCATACTAGTCTCTAACATCAAAACTGTAGCGCCCCGAATCCATATACTTGCGATTCGTGACACAAAACAAAATCTTTCCTTCAAATAGTCACAACACAAGAAAATACAAGAAAAATTAAAAAAAATTATTCAATAAATGTTTAGAAGTCTCAAGTGTTGCAACATTATAATGTTCAATAGTTACAATCAAGGTTTTACAACAATATGAATAGTGAACACTTGGTACTGCCACTTGGACGCTCCATCTGGCTAGAGTACTCTAGTTCTTGTGGATCAACATCCAGTACCTAAAAGATTGGGCACGTCAGTAATTCTACTGACGCAATACTAATAAAAGCAGCGATCTCCAACTGACAACAAGATTTGATGCAATAGAAAATGTGATTCAATAGGCAAGTGTAACTGGTGGGTAAAGTGTTCGTGTGTGATATGACCTAGTAGTCTAATGCACAGATCAGCGATGCACTTATTCTAATGTAGGCAAGACTTTGGAAATGCATGCATCTCATACTACATACGCCCCAAATCAAGTCGTTGTCTCCAAATTTAGGGTTTCGAACCCTCACCATGCATCCTACTCTCGTACTCATCCTGTTCCTGACAGACACACGAGGCTGAATGAGGTTGTAGATTTACGGTCCGACCCGTACTGCAATCACTTAGAAGTGCCCGGTGCCTGGACCTCACTCGAAAGCCGTGGCGGACTACAAGGCACTCCTCGCACCAAGTTGGCACTAAAAGCGCATAGAGTTCGCAACCCTATGGCCCGTCCGTCACCGACATAGAACATGACGAAGTCGAGGGTTAATTTCCCCTGATCTAACAGGACTCTCCTGTTCTTGACCACGATGCTTCAGGAATTAACAGAGCGAGGAACGCAGCACGTACCCCTACGACAGGGGAGTACAACACCCGACTAATAGTTTGCTAGAAAACTAATGCAATTTATAGTATCGGTATTTCTAACTAATACTGAGTCTACCTGGGTATGTGATAATGGTATGGTTACAAACTTGATCAATAATCTAGGTTATACCTAGTCTCATGTGGTTTTCCCCAAATAAAAAAACTTAGTTCCCGTCTATCAACCTGCGGCTCCGGCGACGTGATTACCTTGCTCGCCACTTCCCCTATCTTGAGTCTCGCTCACAACCCCAGCCTGCGGTCATTCTCTATGACTCCGTTGGCGCACGAGTTTTGACCATTTTAATCATTGAGGGACAAGTTTCAATTCCTAGCCTAAGGGTTTATGGCTGAAGGGTAATTATCTTACCATAGACAGTCCAAATAACTTACGCTATTATCAAATCAACACTCATGCTTAACAAACTCAAAAACATGATCTAACCCAGTAATTAAGCATGGGAAGTGCTACAAAGTCTAAAATTCAAGGTTTGGGAGTTAAGCCAAAATTTCCTAAGTCACAGAACAAACAGCCTCAAATGGGACTGTTTCTGTCAAGCACAAAAAAAATAATATCTCTCAATATACTAACTATATTTGCATGATTAAATATGTTCTAGAAAGCTAAGACTCTCTACTACAAGTCTCTAGCTGATCATTTTTGCAAATTTCTGACATACAAGTCCAGAATTTCACAAGTTTACAGCCCAACTAACTCAGAGCTGAAACTGAACCTAGTCCAGTCAAAATTCAATATCAATTCAAACGTAAGTCCAATACTTATGAAATTTTAGATTCAGTAACTAGACATATACAGGACTCACATACTCAAAAATTGCATTCAGATTCCAAATATATAGAGAGTTATAGTCCTTTGAAATTAGTAAAAAAAAAATTCTTCTGTTCCCAGCAGTGCATAAAACCTCTTGTTATCAACCAATTTTGAAACCCCATCTACTTTTGTCCAACTTTTCCAAAATTTTTGATATACAATATAGGCACATATTAGATGATAAAATAAAATTTTCAATGTAATATTATACTCCATGAATTAGATATGATTTATTAAAGTTCATCTTGGAACAAAACAGAGCCAGTTTCTTGGAAATCTGAAATTTGAAACTAATGTTTTTAACCCAACCAAGTATCTCCAATTAAAATTTTAACTCAAAATACTTTACCAATTTCAAGTTATGATTTTACAAACTTCTCTTCACAACAGGAAAAAACACAGACTTTTTACTGCTCTCTATTCCGAGGAAGAAGAATTTTGTTGGGCTACTAGATGAACCCAGAAAAAAATGAAAAAAATTGAGGATGTTCTAAACCCATCCTAGAACATGCTAATAAAATTTTATGACCATATTCTAAGTCGTTTGCCTAGTAGAAAATTTTAAGTCAGCATGCTACATTTATGTTCTCTAACATGAATCATGATATGAATTGCACTATCATATACATTTTATTTATCTTAGCATATCAAACATTTATACATGGTAACATGCCTTCATAGCTACCACTACACACAAAATTATACACACACAGAAATTTCTAATTTAGAGTTAAGAAATCACCCACCCTTCCAAGTAGCAAAAGAGAATCACCCACCCTTCCAATTTAGAGTTAAGATTGTCTTCCTTCCTTCCTTCCCCAAGTTGCCTTACTTGATTTTCCTACAACCAAAGAGTAAATGCTTGTTTGGCTAAACTCTCATTACTCTTTCCCTCTTCTACTTCTTCTCAAAATCCCCTTTTTCTCTTTTTTTTTTTTTTGAAGCAACCTAAAAATGGAAAACCAAAGAAGGAGGAGAAATGGAAGTAGGATTTTATAGAAGATGGAGGGAGGGTGGTGTTAGAGTTGGCGGGCCCATTTGGATGGAGAGTGGAGATGAGTTGGGTGAGTGTGAGTGGGAGTGGATGGTGTGGATGTGTGCCAACACACATAGATGCTAGAACATTCAAGGTGTTACTTGGAGTTTCATGAAGAATTTCTTCATGGCCAAATTCAACCATTGGATCTTATCAAGATTAATCCAAGGGTTATCATGATTAGGGTTAGATCCTAACCTTAGTTTACCAAAACCCTAGGTCAAAATAATAACCTAACCCTAACCCATATGCACAAATATGAACATACATTCCATATTCAATTCACACTATTCATATACTCAATCAATTTCAATCTATATATATATACACTAGATTTTCCCGTGGGCACGTGCCTACGGCACGACTTCGGAACGATACAAAACACGAAAAGCCCTATAAACAGTAAAACAACAATTATGTAGCTCAAGTTTGAATAGTATGACAATAATTAGTTGTAAATAAAAGTCCATGTTTCCATTAGTATATGATGAAAAGTAATTATAAATGGGGGTGTAAAATCTAACTTCTTAGAACTTTAAGTATGGAAAATAATGATATTTAACGGTTGAAGAGATATTTGCTATTTTCAATATAAGATGTGCAATAAAAAAATATAAAAATTCTAAAAATTTAAAACTTGAAATCTTAAAATCTAAATTTCTAAGTAAATAAAGAAAGAATGTGAGTGAGAGAAAGAGAGAAATGTGAAAAAGTGAAGAGAGGAGAGAGAGATAGTAATAAAGTAATGAGTTTTTTTAGTTTGGGGGGAAAATTATGGTTTTTTTTTGGGGGGGGGGGAGGGGGAATGTGTTTTGTGAGGTTAGATCTAGGCCTTTGATTTTGGGGGGATTAAAGGTGAACCACTTGATAACTTTCTTTGTGTTTTATTATATAGATATATAAGTTTATTTTATCTGGGGTATTACTGGAACACAGTTCACTGGTAAAGGATTTCGCCAATTATGCACTGATCTAGGGATCACCCAACGCTTCTCCTCCGTCTCATATCCCCATACTAACGGCCAAGCTGAAAACGCCAATCGACATATTCTACAAGACCTAAAAAAGAGGCTAGGCAAGGCTGCAAGGGGATTGTGGGTCGAAGAATTACCAAGCATACTATGGTCCTACAGAACAACAAAGCAAACCCCAACTGGAGAATCGCCGTTCAACCTCGCCTATGGCTCGGAAGAACTCATCCCCGTGGAAGTCAAATTGTCATCCCCCTGCGTCCTTTCTTTCAACAAGGAACAAAACTCCACCAACCTTCAAGCCAACCTCAATATCGGTGAAGAAGTACGGTAAAAGTCAACTATACGAAGGAACATCTACAAACAAAGGGTCGAGAAATTCTATAACAAGAAAGTTCTCCCTACTAATATGAAAGAAGGAGACCTTTTCTTGCGAAAACTTGAGATATCTAACCTAGATAGGAAGGTAAAGCTCGCTCCCAACTGGGAGGGCCCGTACAAGGTCTCCAAATTGATCAGCCCAGAGGCCTACCGACTTGAAGACCTGGGGGGGGGATACCAAGAACCTGGAATGCTACTAAACGCCCTCTCTTACTAGTGAACTTTTTAAGTTTTTTTAGTTTGTAATAAAGGTCAATCATTAGAGCAGCCGTTTAGTTTTCAATCTTAATCACCACATGTAAAGGCCAGTCACTTAGTTTATTTTTTTAATAAAAATTCTTCATTTATCTTTTCAAAGATCTTGTACAATTCTCTGGATACAAACAATGAGTTAAATGTCAAGCTTACTCCTAAAAATGACACCAGAAACTCATTAGAAACTTTTTATAAGACAAGTTTTGAGTCCACACCAATGGCTCGGAGTTGCTCTAGCAATTTACAGCGAAGCAAGTTTAGAGTTCGACTCGCCATTCGACATACTCCTGAAACCTATCAAAACCTTCGACGACAATTCAGAGTCCATACTCATGGCTCAGAGTTGCCCGAGCAACCTGCAAATAAGCACATTCGGAGCTCAACTCACCATTCGATATGCTCTCGTAACCTGTTAAATCCCTAAACAACAAGTTTAGAATCTATACACATGGCTCGGAGTTGCTTTATGAACCTGCAAACAAGCAAGTTTAGAGCTAAACTCGTCATTCGATTTGTTCCTAAAACTTGTTAAATTTTTAAACACGGATTAAAGGTCCATAATTGTGGACTGCAGTTAATCCAAAAAACCTGCAAATAAACAAGTCTGGAGCTTAACTCACTACTCGAGGCGACTCTTGCAATTCATTGGAGGACCCATACAGCAAGTTCGGAGTCCAACTCCCTCTCAGAGTTGCTATTACAACTAGCTAAAGTACAAAACGGTAAGTCCGGAGTCCAACCTTCCCTAGAGCAGCTCTTACGACTAGCTAACCCCCAAGACGGCGAATTACACGACAAGGATCAAGTATATAAAAAGAACTTTCATCATACAAACAACGAATTTCTTTACAACTGTTGGACTATCACAAATCTATGTCTTGGATCCAATATCACTATCAAAGTTTGCAAGCACAAAACTACGAGCCTTGTTACAATTGCCGAATTACAACGAATTTGCAACTT
This sequence comes from Hemerocallis citrina, assembly GCA_017893485.1. Lineage (NCBI taxonomy): Eukaryota > Viridiplantae > Streptophyta > Magnoliopsida > Asparagales > Asphodelaceae > Hemerocallis > Hemerocallis citrina. The sequence goes on from CM030358.1 coordinate 256,053,278, forward strand.
CAAGTAAAAGCACCACTACAAAGGTTTGGCAGAATGTTGAGCAACATACTAATCTTGCAAGATGATCTACAGACCGTCCATTCTATTGCGTGGGCGAGGGATGTTCCTCCTGACGAACACAATCCTCCTCGTGGGCCTTTTGCCAGACGCCACCTTTCCTTGGGCCGCTTGAACTCTTGGTAAGATGCGCCAACCATGCAGACTGAGTCTAGTGACCATAACCCGGTGCACGCGATCCTCCACAGATAGAAATCAAACTTGACAACATGGTCGCCCCACTCTGAGAAGCACCAGGATAGCAAGGGGCCACCCGTGCAATCAAGCCCGCTCCTCCAACTATCGACCCTGCTCCACCAACCGTCACTCCCGCTCCAACTCCAACAGTATGTGAAGTGCTAGACGTGCGCAACTGTAATATCCCGATCGATTATTATTATTATTATTATTATTATTATTATTATTATTATTATTATTATTATTATTATTATTATTATTATTATTATTATTATTATTATTATTATTATTATTATTATTATTATTATTATTATTATTATTATTATTGCTATTTAATTATTTAATTATTTTATTTCTTTTCATGTTTGAGTTATCCTTTTTGTCATGAAAACCTAATTGAATGGTTAGGTTTTGATGAAAGTTTAAACCCAGGATTAAATGGATGCATAAGAGTTTAGGGGATGTTCTTCTAGAAGCTCTCCACCTCACCATTCACCAAACCTCCACCTCACCCATCCTCCATACCTCCACCTCACCCTCCCCTCTCCATGGTATGGCCGGCCCATCACCCCCATGGGGGTTTTTGCAATTTTCTTGGTGCATTTTGCACTCTCCCCCTTCTCTTTCACCCTATAAATACCCCCCTCACTCCTCTCTCTTCTCTTTTTACAAAAAGAAAAAAAAAGAGGAAAAGAAAGAGAAGAAAAGCCTAACTAAGAGAGTTTTCATTTGTAGGTTTCCTTAGGAGCTTTTCATAGGAGCTAGGGGAAGGAGAAGGTGCTTAGACTAGTTCTTCCTACAAGAGATTCAAGGTGGGGGTTTCTCTACCTTTTCTTGTTCTCTTTGTTTGATTTTTGTTGGGTTTTTTGTTTGATTCTTGTTCTCTTTTTGTTGTGTGTGTTTGTGGTGTATTCTAATAAACAACTTGGACTAAATCATCTGCATAAGAAAGGTGGTGGATCAAAGATGATCAGATGAAAGAAAGTAAATGGTAGGACTTAATAAAAACACATAAAAATGGAGTCTTTAGTATTGCTATGGTTAATTATTGTTATTGTTGTTATTTTGGCTAATAAAAAGAAACTAATAACTTGGACTAATTTCCTAAGCATATGAATGATGGCATGACCACATGAGAAGGATGGTGGTAGAATCTTGATTATGTTGTTAAAAATGAACAACCTGGACTAATGGACTTAAGCATTTGGAGATTGTGTACATACCCATCTTGGGGTTGTAAAACTCAAACAAGGACTAATCAATATAAGCATATGAAAATTGTGTATTAGAAATAATTACTCACCCATTTTGGGGTTGTAGACTATAAAAAAAATAGATCCTTGTTGTTACTTGCTTTCTACTTGATTAATTAACAAAGCTTGCTAATTCTTAGTTCATAAAAAGGGTAAACTTGTTGTATGTAAGAACTAAGAGGTTAAAGAAATGGCAATAAGTAGGACTTGTAAATTTTGTTGTGTGTAATTTGTAGTTCATGCTTAAATTATAGTCCATGCTTAAGTGTATTAATTCATGCTTAAGTTGTAGTTCATGCTTAAATTATAGTCCATGCTTAAGTGTAGTAATTCTTGCTTAAGTAGTAGTAAAAGTTCATGCTTAAGTTGTAGTAAAAAGAATTGTGTTCTAATTGTAGAATTTTAGTAAAGAACTATCATGTTGTAGTTGTAGTGTTAGTAAAGAACTATCATGTTGTAGTTGTAGTGTTATTAAAGAAACATCTTGTTGTAGTTGAAATGCTTGAGTCGTTCTAGTTAATCCCCTAGAAAGAACCCTGTTTGAGTGCATAGTTGTTCTAGATTATAAAGAGTCATGCATGTTTGAATAGTAAACTGTAGCCTTCTAGTTAAAGGAACCCATGCTTAATGTGTATATGGGTTAGAATAAAGTGTATGCAAGGTTGAAGTGGTAGAACACAAATTAGAACCATAAATTTCGGTTTTGGTTGTTGTATGGTTGATTTTATTTAACTAGGTTAAAGGTGGAATTTTGACCCAAAATTTATGTGGGAGGTTCTCCTAGGTGTTAGTAGCATGCTGTAATTTTTATAGATTTTTCGAAGTCATTTTGATGCGTGAAACGAGCGTTTCCCCTAAAACATCGAGTCTCAAGTCAAAACAGTAAGCTCACTATTTTAGGGTTAGCGTCGCAGTAGCTTCGAGGGGCTAGAACTTGGGTTTCCTTGCGGAATTTGAGGTTTGGATCAACTAAGGAGTTGTAGTAGACGTCCTCCCCTTTCCAAATTAACCTCTCGGGTTAAATTCCGATTAGCGGAGTAGGAGTTATGCTTTTTACAAAACACAGCAGCCAGATTGCACTGGAAACTTGCTGTTTTGCTTCTTTGATGTTTTAGAGTGTCTTACTGGTTGAGTCTGAGGTTTGGACCAACTAGGAAGTTATAGTAGAGACTTTCCCCTTTCCTAATTGACTTCTCGGGTCAAATTTTGATAAGCGGAGTAGGAGTTATGCTTTTTACAAAACACAGCAGCCAGATTGCATTGGAAACATGCTGTTTTGCTTCAGAGTATCTTACTAGTTGAATCTGAGGTTCGAACCAACTAGAGAGTTGTAGTAGAGACTCTCCCCTTTCCGAATTGACCACTTGGGTCAAATTCCGATGAGTGGAGTAAGAGATATGGTCTTGGAAAAAATACAGCAACTAGCTGTTTGACAAGGTGCTTGCTGTTTTGGTTCTTTGTCATTTTTGAGGGCTTTACTTGATGAATCTGAGGTTCGGGCCAACTAATGAGTTGTAGTAGAGACTCGCCCCTGTCCGAATTGACCTCTCGGGTTAAAAATTGATAAGCATAGCACTGGTTGCTTCTAGGCTGTCGGAAGGCCTTTATGTCGCTTTTTGGGCTTCTCATTGGTAGAATGCTTATTTTAGACCGTTAGTAGATTCTTCTGTTACTTCTAATTATTGAAGACCAAAAGTTGCTAGTAAGCACGTTCGGTTGCTTCTAGGTTGATTACCTGTATGATTGTTTTCATATGTGGGTTGTTGTCTCGTACGAAGCTCTTTGGGCTTATTTGTAAGTATAGTCTTAAATAAGTAGGCTATGAGTGGATCCGAGGAGATCTTTTAAAGTCTAGGTTAAGACTTGGTTAATTGTGTCAACAAATTGTTGCACTCTCTAGAAGAGGGACACGTACAGTGCTTTTCATGTCAAGTTGGAAGCACAGTGGCATGTCTCGCTTGTTTGGTTAGAAGAGGGACACGTACGGTGCTTTTTCATGTCTAGTTGGAAGTACAGTGTCATGTCTCGCTTGTTTAGTTAGAAAAGGGATACGTACGGTGCTTTTTCATGTCTAGTTCGAAGCATAGTGGCATGTCTCGCTTGTTTGGTTAAGGTTAGTGACATCGTTAGGGTAGTAACAGTTACTTAACCATTTCTATCTATAAATTGCCAAAGGGTGAGAGTTGGTGTTAGGAGTAATACCTTATAATCCGACTTCTCCTGGAGGCTGACACTAGGAGGTGTTATTGGGATGTATCCCCCCTGTCAAAGGGATACAGGCGGTGCTTTTTTATGATGAGTTGGGAGCACGGGTTCCGTCTCTCGTCTGTTGATTCCTGAATATGCCATGATAAGAACGGGAGGTTTTCCTGGGGAAATAGACCCTACGATTCCTAAAGTTTTATGCCTTCTCATGATGAGTTGAGGGCACGGAAGAAGGTTGACGAGTATCTTGTAGTCCGTATTGAATTTTGGAGTGGGGTCCAGTGCGACTGGGCAATAGTGGCAAACAAAGACACCACTATTAACTACAGTAACGGAGCTAGACCGTACCTGCAACTTCGCCAGTCATGTAGTATTGTGTCAGGAACAAGATGGGTACAAAAGGTAGAATTCATGGTGCGGATTAAAATCCCTATATATGGAGAACGGCTTGATATGGACGTATGTAGTATGGGATGCATACGATTCCAGATTCTCGCTTGCATTAGAATAGGAGAATCCTAGCCTTGGTTGACATTGCATTAGATTCTAGTCATTTCACTCACGAACACTTAAACTACTCCGACATATTTTACCATGTTTTATATATTTGTTTTGGAGATTCGCTACTAGTCATCAGCCTTTAAGCGTCAGAATATGTACTGACGTTCCCACTTTAATAGGTTGTGGATACATGATCACCAAACCGGGAGGACTCTAGTCAAGGCATGGTCTAAAAGTGAAGAGCCCGATGTTATCATTTTTATTCTTGTGTACTCTGATGTAATGTATCGAATCAATGGAAAACACCCGGCCTGTAATATTGTATTAATAAAAAGTTTTAAATTTTCCTATTTTCTGTGTATTGTTACTAATTGAATGTAAAGGTCCTGGCTCGTGTCTCAAATTCTCCATATAGGAAGTTTAGGGCGTTATAGCAACCCCCAAGCTTCGCATTTAGACGGCATATCTCCAAATCATTTTCAACAAGTACCTCTCTAAGAAGAGCACACTTCCCAACATTATTCTTTATCACTTTGGGGAGCAAGGGCAAGCCGATGAGGTGATCGACGTGCAGAAGGGTTAGCTCACAGTTCCTCTCAACTAACATTGCCTTGAGATGAATTGACTCCAACCACTCATCTTCTTATTGATCGCGCAAGTGATAAACCGCTAATTCTATTATGTGTAACCTATTCCGAGTTGCTCGACCTCATCGCCTGGGAGATCCCCAGCGGCACCCACAACAATCTGCCAATGAGAAGGGCCAAAGAGTTATCTCAACTTCGACAAGATGAAGGATACAATCTCAAAAGAGATAAACATCAAAATGTCATGACCAAGAGTAACTCCAAGTACGTCAAAACAATACACAAGTGTTGATAAGCAAGGAAGCATTTTTCAACAACAAAAAAAGGAAGATACAAAATGCGGTGGCTAGTCCACTTTACGACATCATATAAAAATCAAAAACGAAAGCAACTAAAAACACAGAGGATTAACCAATGTCCACTTTCCTTGGCGGGACTAGGGGCAAGGAGCCCCCAGCCTCCTCCATCACCTTGCTCTTCTTGCCCGAGCCACTCTTCATGACCATGTGAGAGTGTCACCCTCATCACCATCCTCTCTATCTATGTCCTCCCAGGGAGCCTCTTCAAGATGAAGCATCATGTGGTACCCTTTCCCAATGAAGCAAGGAACATGTTGTGCCACGTGAGAGACAGCTTGGGCGTAAGACATTTCAATCACATTCTGCAGCTTGGCCTTGGCTTCAGCCTCCACCTTGGCCTCTGCAGCCTTCACCTCCAAGTCCATCTTAGCCATCGCCTTCTCCAACTCCGACACAAGGTTGGCAACCCTCTTCTTTGATGCCTCAAGCTTCATAAGTGACTCTTCTTCCCTCATCTCTGACGCCTCCAGTTTCAGGCATAACTCATCCTCATTCTACTTCGACACCTCCAACTCCATCTTGATCCCCTTGATGGCCCTTTTCTTCTCCCTCTTGTGACGGGAGACCTGCACCCTCAGCTCCCTCTCCTCGGTGGCATAAAAATCGACCAAGTAGCTGAAGTGACAAACCATCTAGAAAAAAGAAAAACAAACTTCAAGACATTGAACTACAAAGGAAAAGTATAAAAGTCACCCTTCAAAAAATACTAGATGTACCATCATTTGCGCCCGAGCAATCTCGAAGACGGACCTCTTAGGTGGCTCCATCTTCAGCCTCTCCCGATCAGCCAGAGTCGGGAGGTGGCGAATCCCTTCCAAGCAAGTAGCTGAGCTACTAAGGAAGCTCTCCTACTGCTTCATGCTTCAGTTGAGAATGTGAGTCATCTCTCACTCGTCGATAAGAAATGGCGTAGCCTAGGTGATCAGGGGGATAGGCGTACACCTGCCACAATAGCTGCCAAGGAAGAACACCCTGCAGCTACGTCAGGCGATGCTCCCAAAGGAATCTTCATCGGAACCGTCAGGGTCGGAGTGGAGGGATCCTTCGACATCTTTGAAGTAGGGGTATGGCTCGCTGTCCTCTTGCACTTCTTAGGCTAATCGGCCCTTTTGTTTCGAAGGATCTCCCGATTAACAATGAAGCCGTCGAAATCCATCCCTGCTTTCCCTGCAAGATGAAACACAAAGGGATGAGAACTCACAATGCAAAGCAACACAAATAACAAAGACATCAACTAAGAAACAAAGTATGAAAGGAAATAAAAGTTGTAAATCATACTAGGATCCACCCGGCTAAGACCACCCTTGAAGAAAACTTCCTCAGGGATATTTTGCCATGTAAACATCTTATGCGCGAGAAGAGTGCCACTAAAACTCTTCTCTGACACAGTCACTAGTTCCGCATTCAGTGTCATCAGAACTGTCCTTCTCCCTGCCATGGGAATTCCCCACTGTTCAAGACTATGGACAATGAAGAACTTCTCCCTCCAACACTTGATCGAGTCAGGAACCTCGATCATCCACCGGTTAGTACGGGGGTAAAGATACCACTGTTCCTCCATCTTGTTCTAATGTGTCTCCTAAAAATTGTTAGACTTGGTTCAGCTCCGAGCCTACGACACTGTAGGATGAATCACACTACGTGCCTCCACGTGTTTGGCATAAGCTGCATCGGATCAGCCTATACCAATTTAAAACCTCTCTGACAAAGGGTGAAAAGGCAGACGAAGCCCCGGATAGTAGGCATCGCATGTGAAGAAATAATACTCTTCGGACATCGCATAGCATGCCCTAACTCCGAGATCCGAAAGAGTAACCCATACTCAGAAAGGATCCTGAAGGCCGCCCTAATCATGGAAAGCTCTTCCGTCATGAGAATCGTGATGGCAAAGTCGCCTCAGAGGTGTGAACTGGGTTTGGCTCAGCATACTCCATGCCATTCCGAAGAAAAACCCAGATCTACATCAGGGTACTCCATAATCAACTCACGAACTAGAAATAACGGTGTCTTAAGTGCACTCCCCAAGTCTCTCACCTGCTCAACGATCGTCTCCACTATAGTGGAACGGCTGGCAATGCCCTTCCCCTTCGCCTTTCTAGTAAAATAGCTAGATTCTACACACTGTCTACCTCTAAATAGACTGCAACGGAAGAGGAGTTGCTCGATGAAATTATAGACATAACTGATAACAATCACAAATGAGTTCCCTGACCAAACTCTCAAGAACTCCAAAGATACAATGGTCGCTAGCACCACCGTCAAACCACCAGGCAAACCGCCAGCACCGCTCGGCAAACCACCACAAGAGCTAAATAGAGAAGCTTTAAAAAGAAATGTAGAGAAAGAAAGTGGAAGAAGCAAATAAACAAATATGATAGAGAGGGGTGGGGTAAGGTCTTATTTATAAGCCCACCAAGATCAAATTGCCACATGGCAGCAACTGAGCCATCAACAAAATCCAACGGTCGAAGTACTCAACACCCAAATCAACAGGAACACTCATCCAACTACGGAACACTCGATCAACAAAACAAACGAACAATACAACGCTTGGTTGATGAAAGAGCAGTTCTACGAAACGAATAACGAAATGCTCGATCGACAAAACAAGTGAACAACACAACACTTGGTCGGTGAAAGAGCGGTTCAATGAAATGAATGATGGGACGCTTGATCAACGAAGCAAGTGAACAACGCTTGATTGATGAAAGAACTATTTGACGTGATAGACCATGAAACAAACACTTGGTGGGCGAAAACTCAAGAAATCTCCAAACCAAACCCGATGTCACCCGAAAAGATCACCAACTTGTTAAAATCGACCAAAACCCTAGATCGGCTACGACCAAGGTGGAGTTCGACCCAAACCTGATTCTAACAAAGCTTCGGAGTCGCAGAAAACCCTAACTTGGTAAAATCGACCAAAACCCTGGATCGGCTATGACCAAGGTGGAGTTCGACCCAATCCCGATTCTAACAAAGCTTCAGAGTCGCAGAAAACCCTAACTTGGCCAAGACAAGAACCCAACAAAGCTTCGGAGTTGGCAAAAACTTGAACTCGGCTAAGGACTCGAAGTTGGCAAGAACCCAAACCGACTAAAGCACCGCAGAGTGGCCAAACTTGAACTCGACGATACTCCGCACTTGGCCAAAACCCGATCTCGACTAAAGCTTCCGAGCTGACAATAATCCAAATCGACAGTGCTCTGAAGTTGTCCAAAACCCTTACTCGAATGTGGAACCCTTGCTCGACGGAGGTTGGTCGACGAAGGGGCTTGGTTGCCGAAGTAGTGTGGTATCCTAAAACCCTAGCCTGATGAAGGGGTTGGTCGACGGAGCTTGGTGGTCGCCAAGAGCAAAGCTCGATGGAGGAGATGGCTGCCGAAACCCTAGGTCGACGGAGCAGTAGCTCGACAGGGTGTTGTTGGCCGAGGAGGTGGCTGCCCAACAAGGAAGAAAGAGGAGGTCGATGAGGGAGGTGATCGGCAAAGAAGGGCTCAAATCCTAGGTCGACGAAATTGTTATCCGACCTAGGGTGGGCTAACAGTGCTTCCTCCACCACCGGATGGTTTCAGGATGGGCGCTAATGGGTTCAAGTGGAGCAAGCAGACCCAAAACCCGCAACAGAGACCCGAACCCGCTTCATTGGTCCCCCAAATTTGGCAGGCGAACAAGCGCTGCCTCCGCGCGGTTGTCGATCGTCCGATCACCCTAGATTGCGAGCTCCATCGTCCGCGTTAGTAACCGTCAGATCCTGATCACAGTGCTTTTTCAACGATCCAGATTCAATCTCAGGAGCTATAACCACTTTTCACAGCGGCGATCAAAGGTCAGAGCTTTAGTAGTTTCCTTCAAAATATAAACTCTATCTGTTTTCTCCCACACCAAAATTAGCCGCAACAAAATAAAATGTTTCCAATGTACATATCAACTTAATTCTCAACTAATGCTATAGCTACAACCAAACATTATAGTAGGATAGTTGATGATATCCCACCGAACTAAACAATTCAGTAGCCAAAGAAAGAGCAGGATAGGCATACTTCATGATACTTACGAAAGGAGTATGCCATGTGATCGTTGATATCCATTAAGTACGTAGCACCTTACGGTTGCAGTCGAACAACAATTACAGGGAATAATAGTGTGAATGGTGGCGATAAAACCAAGATAATGCAACATTTGATAAGTTAATGTGCATTAGCGTCATTTATATTCAGATATATCAGTGCAAATAAACTTAATAGCTAGCTCAAAGCTTCTAAATTGAAGGATTTATATAACTGATTTTTTCAACTTTCACCATCAAAATATATATATATATATATATATATATATATATATATATATATAAAGGAATGTTCCATTGCGGCTTCAGTGTTAACATAATTGAAGTCGTTGTAACACTGAAGCCGTTGTTCCCAACAATAGCTTCAGTGGTTTTCATACCCGTTTGCACGGGACCCGTTTGCAATGCAGCATTGCCTCCTATATATATATATTGGGGTGTTACAGCAATCAACCCATTACTATATATATATATATATAGTAATGGTATATATATATATAGTAATGGGTTGATTGCTGTAACACCCTAACTTTTTTTCTTTTTTTTCCTTCTATTTACTTATAACTCCTAGAAAACTCTGTTTAGCATTTCTATGCTATCTTTTACTTCCCTGCACTTCCAAAACTCTTATCTGTTTGGTTCAAAGGAGGGGAGGGGAGGGGAGGGATTTTAATGGAGGAAAGGGAGGGGAAGGAAAGGGAGGGAGTGATTTTAATGGAGACTCTGTTTGGTTCAAAGAATGGAGGGGAGGGGAGGGGAGGGAAAATAATTATCTTCTTGTTTGGTTCAAGAAGGGAGGGATGGAATTTTTTAATTAAATTACTTTTATACCCTTTCATATTTTAGGAGAGCCTATGTATTATTGTTTCTAATTCTAATTTTGTAATATAAACAAAATAATGAAGACCAATAAACAAAATAATGAAAGCAGATTGATTGATAGTATTTGAACAAATTAAATCAGATTCTAGCCCCAAATGGTACATGCTCTGAGACCACCAGTTGGCTAAACCACCAGTTAAAAGTAATTATATGCATTTTTCAGATAGTTCAGTAGACCTAAATGTTCACATAACTAATTCCCAGTTTAATGCCAAATAATTTTAACTCTTCTGTAACTTCCGCAAACTCATGACTTTTGAACCAAAGCAAATCATTCCTGTGCACTAACTTCACATTCTAGTCTTAGTAAAGCAAATCCATTAGTGACATTGAAGAAATTACTTTCACGTGAATTGAAATGAGTGGTTTTGTTGTTTTAGTAGCCAATCTCAAACTGAATGAAATGAAATCTACACAACCAAACAAATCTGCCTTGCAATTTGATCGTTCATAGAGTCCAACAAAGAAGAAATGGGAGTGAAGCTTTAAACATGGAGGAGGATTATTCTAGAAGAAAAAGGCATGAACGAAGAAATTTTTGTAATGCCCCTAGCCCCTAGTTCAGACAACTTATACAATGTATAAGACAAATTAGATACTATGTAGTACAACTGCCCACCACAGAATGCCTCTCAAAAATTGATTAACTGATTAGGTGACTCTTGATCCTTGGCTATTAGTATTTATAGTTAGTTATATTATATGAAATTACCAATATGGGATTAATACTCTCATATCTTTTTTTTTTTTTTCCTCAATTCCGAAACCAAGGCAGGATGGCCACGTCATTGGCTTTGACAAGTCAAACACAGTCCCTTGGCTGGTTTATTACCCCAACGTGGGAACACCCCCCCCCCCCCCCCCCCCCCCCCGCTCATCCATTCATTTACTTTTTTATTTATTAACCAATATGCCAAACTTTCAAATCCATATATATACAACCAACCTTACTTCAAATATCATATATATATATACATATATATATATATATATATATATATATATATATATATATATATATATATATATAGATATATAAACCATACACTATATATATTTTTTGAAAGTAACACGAGGTGTTACAGATATCCCCTTCAGAAATCAGCATCCTCGCTGAGCACGGGCATGCACAATCTAGTGCAAGATCTCCTTTCTAGCCGATGTGGAGCATCTGCTCTTCTATCCGCCCTCTCTGGGCAACCACAGTCTGACGACTTGGTATATAGTCTTGCCAGACTAATTATAACAAGCAACCACAGTCCTGACAATTGGGTCATAGTCCCGGTGAATCGCTGCCGACACAGTCAACCCACAGCCTGATGAATCGCTGCCGACGCAGTCAACCCATCGCCCGACTATAAGACATGCTCCACACTCGGTGTCGAAAGTCGGCTCTGATACCATTTGTAACGTCCCTGTCCCTAGCTCAGACAACTTATACAATTTATAAGACAAATTAGATACTATGTAGTACAACTGCCCACCGCAGGCTGCCTCTCAAAAGTTGGTTAACCGATAAGCTGACTCTTGATCCTTGGCTATTAGTATTTATAGTTAGTTATATTATATGAAATTATCGATATGGGATTAATACTCTCATATCTTTATTTTTCCCTCAATTCCGAAACCAAGGCAGGTTGGCCACGTCATTGGCTTTGACAAGTCAAACACAGTCCCTTGGCTATTTTATTACCCCAATGTGGGACCCCCCCCCCCCCCCATCATCCATTCATTTACTTTTTGATTTAAAAACCAATATGCCAACTTTCCAAATCCATATATATACAGCCAACCTTACTATATATATATATATATATATATAGAGAGAGAGAGAGAGAGAGAAGTGAGCCTCATATTCGTATGAGGAAATTTTCCTTATACAAAGTGATTATACTCACTTGTTGGGGACTTCATGGAAGATCCACTCCGTCCATCATATTTATCATGCCAATTGATATGTATTTAGAAAAAATCAAGTGGTTTGGAGGTCGTTTACTCATGCATCATGTGATCCAATTTGTGGTTCGATTTGTAATGTTGTTGAAGTTGTTCATTTTTAAACCACATGATGCATGAGTAAATGATCTACAAACTACTTGATTTTTTTACACATATATCCATTGGCATGATAAACATGATGAACATAGTGGATCTTTCATGAAGGCCCCTCCAAGTGAGTATAATCATTTTGTATGAGGAAACTTTCCTCATACAAATATGAGGCTCACTTTACTCATATATATATATATATATATATATATATATATATATATATATATATATATATACCATATACTATATAATTTTTTTTGAAAGTAACACGGGGTGTTACAATTTTGGTGCATCTAGTATGTGTTGTTCTTCAAATTACTCGATGCTTCATTATGTAATGTACGAAGTAGCTCTGGTAGAGTTGGCAATGTAGTAGATGAAAGCACACTTGTGATAGGCGGAATCTCAAGCAATGGGGCCTAAAATTTAAGAATATTGATTGGTTGTTCTATTGATGGTCGTAAATCAGGATCAGAGTGCACACACAATAGACCTACAACCATCAACCTTTCCATTACATTGATTCTTTCGGATCAGAGTGGAATTTTATAAATAAATAAATAAATAAATAAAATAAAACTGGAAATATCGGGAGAGAGACGAGTCGGGAGAGAGGATATCTACTCCTCACCTCTGCGACGAGGAGGGGGAGAAAGAGAGAGTGCGAGTGGGAGAGAGCGAGAGTCGGGAGAGAGAGGATATCTTTTTTATTTTAGGGATTTAGATCTAAACATAATAGTTTTGTCCAATCACTTCAAAAAAATTAGACCCACTTTCTCTTCCCTCCAAATCCCCCCAATATTGGAGGGGAGCAAAAATTGGCTCAGGAGGGATTCTGCACCCCTCCATTCTCCTCCCCTTTCCCTCCTAAAAAATGAACCAAACAAGAAATGTTTTAAAAAATCCCTTCCCTCCCCTCCCCTCCCCTCCATTCCCCTCCAACCAAACAGGCCCTTACATTATTTCTAAATAATAAGTTAAGAATTTAGTAAAAATTTCGGCAGAGTCTCCCCTGTAATTTTCTACCCGTAACGCCTTTCGGCTTACGAAAATTTGTAAACAATTCAATAAATCTCAATACCTGTAATATATCAAAAACCTCCCCAGGCTAATTCATCAAACACATCACAGAAATCATATGTGTATGCTCTGGGGGGGTATTATCATCATCCCATCACAAATTATCAAATTAAAACCATAAACTTCTAACTTCCTTAATGAAAATCATACATGTTCGAAGACTTCTAATCCATATACGAATCCATCACCTGTCAACATACTAAAATCAAATATAATAAATTATTCACCTTTATATACATTCTTTCTATAACCTGTCCATATACATTATACACATGTACATATTTGTCTAAACATAAAGTTTCAAATACATAATCGCTAAATTTTCCCCTAAATGCTCCCCACTCCCTTGCTAATGAAACCTACCTGCAAAACATGGAAGTCAAAGATAATCCCTGACCCCCAAAACTATAGGGGTCAGCCAAACTGGTATGAGTATAATCATCATGTATAAAAACAATTTCAATAATATTAGCAATATAATTTTAATATGATAAACATAAACATAAATAAAACATGATAGTGATAAAGAGATGAATACATTTATGTACCAATCCGTCGCCGTATATGTAACCCATGTTTTCGTAAATACGTATTTTCTGTGTATTTTCGGTATTTCAAATTTTTGTAAATTAGTTTTCCACTTTCAAATTATTTTTTTTGTTAAAACGTATTGTTGGATCTCCTATTAAAGTCTATTTTGAATCAATAATTTTAATCATAGCTATTTTTCCAATAATTTTTATATCGAATTACAAACCCTATTAGTATTGTTGTTATTACTATTCTTCAGTATTATTACTATTACGGCTATTTTTATTTTTATTATTATTATTATGATTATTGTTATTATTGTTATTATTATTATAACTTTGATTGTCTATTTAAAAATCTATTTATATTGTTAATTGTATTAGTAGTTATTTCAAATTATTTTCATATTGTAGTACAAAATATATTTTTGTTATATAAACCTACTTTTTATTGGTTACTTTAATTTTCCTATTGGATTTTAAGCCCAAAACTATACCCATTACCCATTTAAACCCGTTTACCCCCAAACCCATTTACCCTACCCGTTAACTTACCCTATATATATATATATATATATATATATATATATATATATATATATATATATATATATATATATATCACCCTAAAACCCTACCCCCCTGTTTAACCTACTCAGCCGCCCCCTTATACTATTCCATCGTCTTCCTCTCTCCCTCATCTCTCCCTCCTGTCTTCCGCTCCTCGTCATCGTCTCCCCAACCTCTTCATCCTCATCCTCCTCGTCAACCGTTCGACACCACCACTCGCACCCAATTGCCGTCATCAACCTCGACGCTGCACTCCCAAACCCATTCTCCACCCACCATAGACAGCCTGTCACTCCCCTCGTCGCTCCGTCGATGCCACTCTGAGCGCCTCCTACTCCTCCCTCCATCAGCCTCCGACTTCGTCTACACCCTCGCAATCCCTTGCCTCGCCATTACTAAAGACCATCTCGCTCTCGCTCTCCCTCTGTTTCGTGCACCGCCTTCACCCATCCGCACTGTCATCGACTGTAGCCTCATCGTCGTCGCTTCCCGACCGCGACCTCCACCATCATCTTCCCTGGTCGATCTCTCCTCCCTCGACGCTCGAGCCACCGCCATCTTCTCTTCTATTTTACCATCAAAACGGAGCTCTCCTACTCCGAAGAACCTATCATTGACGCTCCGACTGCCGACCACCCTCGGCCACCACCCCCAAAGCTCCCCGCCGTCTATCTCACCGCCGCAATTGCCCACAGTCCATTGCTCGCATCCACAGTCGAAGCTTCCTAGCACTGTGTTGATCAAGCAGAGAAGGAGGAAGGTTGAGTTATTTTGAATCTCAGCCTTCCATCTTGATCAGATTTCATCTCGGTCGTCCGATCGCCATCGCGATTGGGATTTCCTCTTAGCGTTTGCTGTTTTGTGTGAGGTTGGATCTTGGTTGCTGTGTTTTGCTGTTTTGCACGTAGCTCGCACGTGCTTGTGTGTGTCCGTATTCATGTTTCATTTTTCGAGATTCTCATCCTATTATTTGTTCATGTTTGGATTCACCGACATCAAGGCAAGTATCTTCTTGTACAATTTGTTGTTCTAGTACAAACTTTTTAATTGAAAATACTGCAAGTAGATCGTAGTTGTGACTCCCCTTTGGCTCATCGTTTGTTGATCTTATCAATTCCATGATCATAAGAGTCATAACCCTTTATTGATATATTTGTTGCAAAACTAGTTGGATCCATTTTATCTCCTAATTATTCGAACACATGAAACTAATAACCTCCTTGACTTGTAGATGTATGTTGTATGATGTATGGGTTGATCTTACTTTCTTTGAGTTGAGAAAAAATTGTGACTTTCTGATTTGATATCCATTACACCCTATTTGTATCACACACTAATCTAGACTCATACTAGTCATTTATCATGGCACTTTTATTTAAAAGAAATTCACATATGCTGCTATTCCTGTCTTTACTTGCTATTTCAACCCCGATAACATCATAATCTGGACTTGAGTCCTAAACATGAAATGTAGCTCCAGATGTCTAGTTTGCTATCCTTTCGACGGAATTGAATTCCGAGTTATGCTTTGTGAGTTATCGCAGTTTTACTGCTACTATGTCGTAGAATTTCAGATTTTTAAATTTGCTGCATCACTTTGTTTTACAATTAAATTAACCATGCTACCTGTAAGATAATGACTTTAAATTTTTCATGCTGATACTACACACACTAGAGAACATTCCCTAATTATCCTAGAATTAATTAATGAAGTTTCAGACCTGTTTCACATTTAAAAATACAGTTTTACAAATTCTGGTTGAAACGAAACCTGTGTAGTTTGCTGTTTTGACACCTGATGCTATCACTTTCATGTATCTTGTTTATATGTGCTGGATTTGGTAGAGAATCTAGTTTCTAGATTTTTCGATGGATCCATATTTGCATTTCTGTAGTGGCGGGAATCTCAGTTTTGGTGCAGCAACGTCATGTTGTCCAGAATTGAATTCTCATCATTCTTGATAACTTTAATTTGTTTTGACTCTTGAATATGTATCCTACCTAGCCTAAGCTTGTTCCCTATTCTCGATCATGTATTCTTGCCCTATTCCGCACACTTTCATGCTTGTCTTGATAATAATAATAAATAACAAGTCGGGGTTTAAGGGAAAGACCATAGTAGTGGACAATATAGGTAAGTGTATCGGAAGGGGGCCCGTGTTTCCCATTACTTGGTTCATAAACTTATTGTATCTTAAGTGTATTCATGAACCCATTATTTGGCTCATGAACTTGTTGTATCTTTAGTGTATTCATGAACCCACGGTTGGTTCATGAACTTGTTAGTGCATTGACGAACTTGTACTTGGTTCGTGAACTTGTTACATTATTTTTGTATTCATACACTGTGCTTGCTTGATACTTGATACCTGAGTACACCATCCTATAAAATCCACCACTAGGCCTAAACGTAACTGTTTGTAAGTAGCAACCATGTGGTAAATAGTTGGGACGCTTGAAGTACTACCTAGATAGAATTAAACTTTAGACTTAAGAATAACTTGTTACTTGTTCACTTGACACCTGTCTTTCATGATACTTGTTAGTTTATACTTGTTACTTGATACTTGATACAACTACATGCTTACTTGTTACTTGTTCCTGCTACTTGTATTTGCCACCTGTCTCTGTTACTTGATTTGTCTTACTTGCTAGCTAGTCTCTTGAACTTCACTACTTATTGCATCCTTATCAAATCATGTCATATACTCTTGATTCCATATCTTGTTTCATATTTTCTTACACTTATTTTCATACTCTTACTTGTACTACTTGCAACCCTAACTTGCACTAAGGGCGTTTGTCTTTGTTTCTCTATTTTTTTTCTTTTATATATATACATACAGACTTTGGAGACGAGTTTCCTGCTGGAGTTGGTGAGCAAACCTTCTAGGCTTCGCTTGGGAAAGCTTGCTTCAATTATTTGTATTTGAGTTCATTTAAAATTTGTTGGTACTTAAAACTTGTAATGGGCTTGTAGTCCCGAAGTTTTTACTTTTGATCCAGATCTTAAGATTACTTAGGATATTTATATTTGTTTCAAATATTTTTCTTTGATTATTCATTCATGCGTAGTTGTGTATATTTTGCTATATTTCTTGTTATGATGCTGAGTCGATCCTACAGCTTATGAATGATGAAAATCATTTACTGGGCTTTGTCACGTACTCGTGTTCCGTATTCCTTTTGGGAAGCGGGGCGTGACAGTATACTTAACCATTTATTATCATCAACATACTAAACACATACTTCTCATCAACATTCTTATACTTTGTCACTAATCCCACATATTAACTCATCACTGAAATAAACTTCCACTGACATTTCCTTTACCATTCTCATTATCATTTCTATTTGCCTTATATGAATCTTAAACACTGCCATTATCATCAGATCACTGATATTGCCTGATAAACTCATCCCACTTGACTTTCTTGGGTTCGTGGCTCGGCAGTTAGTTCCCCTCATTTCCACCGAAATGGCGGTAGTTCCTCGACCCGAAGCCCAAGGCAAACCATCTCATACTTATTCATAATTTTGCCATCAATATATGCTTACCAGGGATTTGCCATTTTCTTATTATCACATAGCTCATATATATGTCACTATATATTTAATCATACACTAAGCCATTATCTCAATCCCATCTTATCCTATTTCCAATTTATAATTTTAATCATCCACAGTATCATATCTCATACTGTTTCTAATAGCACTTTTATTCCCGTATCCATCATCACTCATCTTTCGCACTGCATCTCTACTCCTTTTTATCGTTTCTTTTACTCATCCTACCTTAAGATTGTGTCCAGGCAAGTAGTTCCCACCATTTCTATCAAAATAGCGGGCAGGTAGTTCCTAGACACAATACCTAAGGCTTACCACACTTGTATCATATCCTATACTCATCTTAGTATCCATACTCATACTATTCTTTAATTTTCATACCACGATTCTGTCTTTTATTCTATACCATACATAATGTCACATTCCCAAGTTGATAAATTGGGTTATATTATCTTACATCACATCATATATGTATATGTGTGTGTGTGTGTGTGTGTGTGTGTGTGTGTGTTGGAAATATTTTTGGCATATTTTTCGGGCCGGATTCCGGTGGGCTCCGGCCACCGCCGGCGTCGGAAAGTTATTGGATTACATTCCTCTCGTCGAGTATTATTCCGTAGTGTACTCATTTGCCAAAAACGGTTTCCATATAAATGAGAAATGTAGGTCCAAAGTTGGTTACGAGAAATGTACTAACTTGGGAATTTGAAATGGATAGTCTCACATCGGGAGATGAGAAAGATTTCTCTAGTATATAAGCTAAAGAAATGGACTAAAGGGCATAGCCCGTGGGGTTACCACTAATGTGTAGTGGAGAGAGGACCTAGCCAAAATTACAAACACACGCATGCGCGGCCGGCCTGGCCCCAGCTCCGGCTCCAGCTTCGGCTCGGCTCGGCTTGGCTTGGCTTGGTTTGGTTTTGTCTGGTCTGGCTTGGCTTGGCTTGGCTTGGCTCTGTCCTATATTATTTTTTTGCCCCGCTCCAAAATTTTCCCCAGTTTACTGTTGAGGCTTTTCAAATTCTGTAACTGGTACCATTACTTTGTAACAGCAGAGTAATGGCTCATCAGTTACGTTTTTTGAAATTCTATAACTGGTACCATTACTCGGCTATTACAGAGTAATGGACTCTTCAGTTACTCATCTTCTCCTATAAGACCAGTAATTTTTGTCTGCCAGTAAAAAGAGTTTTGAAAGTCTGAATCTCCTTCTTCTTCCTCTGAGTCAGAGTCTGAGAGTGCAACACAGCTACTGGTTCGCTGATATCTCTGAAGCTAGGGTGCTACTCTTTAAGGAAAGGTAATACAGTTGTATCCTGGGAGGCAATTCGTCAACCACCGTCACACTACGGGATGAATTTTGCTTTCAGGATAGAGATCTTAATCTTGACTCTGTATTGAAGTATCTGGTTTGTTCTTTTATTTTATATAATTGTATTTCTTCACAAACATTGTTAGCAGTTTCCTATTTTATGAAATTAAAGTTCTAACAATTTTAAAGCAAAATTTTTCCTCTATTCTAGCAGTTTTTGTGAATATTATTTACAGGTACTGTTATCATTTCAGAAAAACAAACAACTAATAGTTCAATTTTAACTGTTTCAGAAAACGGAAAGCACACAAAACGAAAAATGTTAGTGGACTTCTCAGTGCACAAATACCAGTGACCCAAAATGTCATGCACAATCGGTTGCAACACAAACGGTCCTTTTGCCCACACATAGAACTGTGGGAGAAAACCAGAAAAGATCATTAGAACTGGATTCAAGAAGTGGCAAAGGAAGATACAGTGCTACCTGACCACCTTGAAGCTAGACAGGTTTCTCACTGAAACTGCCCCTATGCTGGCACCTATGGATGCGCACTCCGTTGTTGCGGTTGATGCATGGACTCAGGGTGATTATCTATGCAGAAATTGCATCCTGAATAGCTTGGTAGACCCGCTGTATAATGTCTACAGTGTCTTCAAGACTTCTAAACTTTTGTTGGGGTCTTTGGAGAAGAAGTACAAAACAGAGGATGCCGGCTCCAAGAAGTTTGTAGTTGGCAAATTTCTGGACTACAAGATGGTTGACTCCAAGACAGTTGTAAGTCAAATTCAGGAACTGCATGTGATAATACACAAAATTGCAGCAGAGAACATGACGCTATGTGAACCATTTCAGGTTGCAGCGTTCATTGAAAAGCTTCCACCCGGATGGAAGGACTTCAAGAACTACCTCAAGCACAAGCGAAAGGAGATGTCTCCTAAGGACCTGATTGTCAGGTTGCGAATTGAATAGGAGAATCGCAAGGCTGACAAGCCCTATGAAAATCAGTCCATAAAAAAGGCCAACATGGTGGAGCGCAAACAGAAGGGCAAAAAGAGGAAGTTCTTGCCACAAGCCTCGAAAAAAAACCTGCCGCAAAGAGGTTTGCTAGAAAATACCAAAAGTGTGGTAAGCTGGAGCACAAAATCTCTTACTACCGCAGCAAGGATAGCAACCGTGCTGGAACTGAACAGGAAAAAGGGAATGACAAATCCCATGCGCACATTGCTGAGAACCTGTCCACTGGTCTCTCTGACTTAGACCTCTGTGTTGTTGTATCAGAGGTAAATTTGGTAGGGAGCAATCCTCATGAGTGGTGGTACGATGCTGGGGCCACCAAGCACATCTGCTCGGACAAAGAGATGTTCACCTCATACCAGAAATGCAACAAGGATGAACGGTTGTTCATGGGTAATTCTTCCAACTCCAAGATTAAAGAAACAGGGGAAATAGTGCTGAAGATGACTTCAGGCAAGGAACTAACACTAACCAATATGTTGCATGTTCCAGATATTAGAAAGAACCTGGTCTCGGGATCTTTGCTAAGCAAGAATAGATTTAGGGTCGTTCCTAGCTCCTGATAATTTTGTACTTTCAAAGAATGGGGTGTACATGGGAAAAGGGTATGTGAAGGATGAACTGTTCAAATTCAGTGTAATGACAGTCATCCCAAAATCTGTTGTTCCTGTTGTTCCCAAAATTAATGAAATTAATCATGTTGCTTATGTTGTTGAGTCTTCTTCTATTTAGCATGAAAGACTAGGCCATGTTAATTTCAATTCTCTGCGTAGATTAACTAACATGAATTTACTACCAAAATTTAAGGTAAACAACTGCGAAAATTGTGAAGTTTGCACAGAGGCCAAACTCACTAAAACTCTATCCCGTTCTGTAGAAAGAAACACTGAAACTCTAGGTCTAATTCACACAGGATCTGTGTGATTTAAAATATGTGCAGACCAGAGGCGGCAAAAAGTATTTTATGACATTCATAGACTATTGCACAAAATTCTGTTATGTATACTTGTTACATAGCAAAAATGAGGCCTTGGATAAATTCAAGGAATATAAGCTTGAGGTTGAGAATCAACTTGGCAAAACGATTAAAATCGTTAGGAGTGATAAAGGATGGGAATATGATGCACCATTAAATTTGTTCTGCTCTGAACATGGAATAGTTCATCAGACAACTGCTACTTACTCACCTGAATCAAACGGTACTGCCGAGCGCAAGAATCGAACTCTAAAGGAGATGATGAATGACTTGTTGTTGAATTGTGGGTTACCCCAAAATATGTAGGGGGAAGCATTGCTGACTGCCAACTATATTCTCAATAAACTACCTCACAAGAAAACTGGCAAGACACCATATAAACTATAGAAAGGTAATGTACCTTCGTATAAATATCTCAAAGTGTGGGGGTGTTCTAGCAAAAGTGGTAGTACCTAATTCAAAATAGGTCACAATATGACCTAAGACCATTGATTGCATATTCATAGGCTATGCATACAACAGTAGTGCATATCGGTTCTTGGTATATAAATCGGATATACTAGACATCCTTGTGAATACAATAATGGAATCAAGGAATGCTTCCTTCTTTGAACACGTGTTTCCGTGCAAGGATGCTACGTATCCCAAACGTACACGTGAGCAAGGGAATGCAAGCACTTTGGTTGATGAACCAAGACATGATAATGATGAACCTAGACGAAGTAAACGGGCTAGAACATCAAGGTCATTTGGTCCTGACTTTGTAACGGCCTTTCTGTTAGAGAATGGGCCCAGAATATTCAAGGAAGCCATGTCTAAGCCTGATACTCCTATGTGGAAGGAAGCAATCAAAAGTGAAATAGACTCGATCATGCAAAATCATACATGGGAGTTGGTCGATTTGCCTTCTGGGTGTAAAGCTCTAGGAAGAAAATGGATTTTCAAGCAGAAATTGAAACCAGATGGTTCAATAGAGAAACATAAGGTGAGACTTGTGGTGTAAGGATTTAGACAAAGAGAAAGTCTAGACTTCTTTGATACTTATTCTTCGGTCACAAAAATAACTTCCATAAGAATGCTAATAGCTATTGCAGCTCTACGTAACCTCAAAATACATCAAATGGATGTCAAAACCACATTTCAAAATGGGGATTTAGAAGAGGAAATATACATGAAACAACCTGAGGGTTACGTAGTTTCTGGACAAGAAAACAAGGTGTGCAGGCTTGTAAAATTCTTGTACGGACTGAAACAAACTCCAAAGCAGTGGCATGAAAAATTTGACAATGTTATGATGTCAAATAGTTTCAAAATAAATGAATGTGATAAGTGTATCTATATTAAAGATACTCCAAATGGATGCATTCTGGTGTGTCTGTATGTAGATGACATGCTCATTATTGGTAGCAATAATGACATTATCAAACAAACTAAGAACATGCTTAGTGGTGAGTTTGATATGAAAAATTTGGGAGTTGCAGATGTCATACTAGAAATCAAAGTTTTCAGGACATCTGAGGGAATTACTTTGTCTCAAGCTCATTACGCTGAGAAGGTACTTGAAAGATTCAAGAATTACTCCAATGGGACTGCCAAAAGTCTTGTGGATCCCAGTCTTAAATTGTTCAAAAACACGGGTGACAGCATATCATAATTGGAATATGCACATGTAATCAGTAGTCTGATGTACTTAACAAATTGTATAAGACCAGAGTTGGCACATTCAGTAAATATACTGAGCCGCTACACAAGTAATCCTGGACGAAGTCACTAAAAATGAATAACTAGAGTATTGAACTACTTGCGACATACTCAGAGTTATGGGCTACATTACACCAGATATCCAGCAGTACTAGAGGGCTACAGTGATGCCAACTGGATATCGGACTCCAAGAACTCAAAATCCACAAGTGGGTGTGTCTTCACTCTTAGTGGTGCAGTTGTGTCATGGAAATCCTCTAAATAAACATTACTGGCCAGATCCATCATGGAATCTGAGTTTATTGCTTTAGGCAAACGGCAGAGGAAGCAGAGTGGCTTCGAAAATTTTTAGTGGATATTCCCATGTGGAAAAAACCAGTACCTGCTATATGTGTACACTGTGATAATCAATCAGCTATAGCAAGGGAACTTAGTTGTATGTATAATGGTAAGTCTCGTTATATCAGAAGGCGACACAAAACCATTAAATAACTGCTCTCAAATGGAATAATCTCTATAGAGTATATAAAATCGGCCGACAACCTAGCGAATCCATTTATTAAAGGTTTGTCATGAGAGCAAGTTGTGAGATCATCAAGATGAATGGGTTTAAAGCCTAAACCCTACCTAGGAATTGGAGATCCCAAGATCTAGGTTCAAGGGGACAACTAAATCTTGTTGAATCGACGTGAGCACTGAGAGATTAAAATCTCATACCCACTCTTAGGATGATAAAACTGTGCTGCCTACAAGGGGTTAGAATAATCTTGACTTTTAATGATTCCCATAGCTTTGAAATAAAAGTGGGGTATAGCAGGATACTCTTTATGGGCAATCACCTTGTGAGTGTAAAATGGAGTCGTTCCTAGGAGAATAAAGAGAGGCTACATTCTCCAAGTTTACTCTCAATTAACTAGAATTGTTCAAGGCCAAAATGAACACAACAAGAGAACCTAGTTCTGTGAGGAGATGAAACTGTGTGATAGTTATTGTCTAGGTTCACATCAAAGCCTGGGTAGTTCAAGACATCATGTTCACTACCTGGTCAAATGAATCCGATGGCTACTCACTAAGGGTGGTTCAAAGTTGAAAAATTACTACCATTCCCGATGCAGTGACTTTCCGATTGTACTCTCAGAGTCTTTTCTGTCATGTCTTTTTTTTCGTATCTTTATTTCTAAAGTGGTTCTATATATCTTTATTTTTGCATGTATTTTTACTCGTTTTTAATGTGTGACTCTTAGGTTCGGACTTTGGACTTGCCCGGCATCATCGTCTTCGTCACATACAACATGTAATGATGTTGCATGGACATTTGGGTTGGTTTTCTTGCTTGTTAATTATCATCATTTTTACACTTTTGTTTATCTGCAATTATTTTTATGAAAGAATCGTTATTGTACTGTTAGGTATTTGGCTTCCCAGTACTTCATGTACGGGAAGGTCATTGAAAAGATTGATGTCTATGCTTTTGGTGTTGTGCTTCTTGAGCCTCTTTCAGGAAGGAATGTTGTATGCATGCAGTGCCCAATGTATGCTTACTGCAACTAGTTTATGTTTCATTGCCTTTCGCACGTGTGAGCTATGTATTATTTGCTTCAGAGTAGTTTGAACTTGTTCGTCGATGCCAATTCAAACTTATTATTCGATGATATATATTTTGCATATTTTACCTTGAACAATGTGCAAATTTTTTATATACATGTTTTTTTTTTAAATGTATGGGGGCCCATTTGGGGAGTTTGCTTCAGGCCCCCGTAAACTCAGGGTCGGCCCTGCTGAGAATGGACAAGTAGTGTAATCATTAACATATGCATACATATCCCTCTTTTTCATATGCTTCTTCTTAGGGTAACAGGACGCTCTTTTCATCCACAATCATATTCAACTCTACCGTGATTATGATATTTATGGTACATCTAATTTAATCTTCAGCAATACAACAGCAATGCTCTAGAACTATAGAATCTTTGCACAGAAACGATTACCCAACCAAAAAAAACCCATCATTACTTGAGGACGAAATGATCCCATAATACAAACCGACATTATCGATATATATTCAATTGCATCCGTTTAGGTGCACATGATCTAGACCCCGAAGTTAAAAATAAAGTTAGAATTAAAAAAATTCCTAGGTCAGCCTTGACGGAAATTCTTGTCGTTGTAAGGGTGGTATGTGTCAAGCCAGTGGCGGAGTCAAAAGTTTGTTCTTTGGTTCACAAAAGTAAACAGCTTGTAAAATTTTAGTCATACTTGTACACAAAAAGCCATGGAGGAAAAGCTCAAAAGTATGAGAACATCAAGTACTTCAAAAAGACTTCATGTTTCACTGAAAGAATACTTAAAAGTAGGATTGTCCATTCATGCAGGCCAATCCTGAGATGTCCTGAAATTTATAGCCTTATTGGGTGTTCTGTTCATATTCTAGTACTAATTTATTTTATTATAATTTCAACGTCAGCATATATAATATAGACAACACAACAAGAGGGTCTTCCTGATTTTGTAGGCTTGTGCGGTCGCACAGATGGCACATGTTTCGAGCAGGCCCTTGAATGCATTTGGAAGAAACCTAGAAAATTTTATACTTCAACTAATAAGTAATGTTACACCTACTACAAAAATCACTGCCTTTATTTTCACTAGCTTAGGTGACATGCTGCTAGTGGATGGTAGGTATAGAGTAGGTAGTAGAAACCTCCAATAGTTGTATGCCACCTAAGGTAGTGAAGAGAAATGAAGTGATTTTTGTACAGGTATAACATTACTCTTAACTAATTAATAAAAAAAATAAAGTGGGCTAATAAATGTAACTAATTAAACTTAGCTAACACCGGTAGTAGAATTTATGCAAAATTTCAAATTTTCCCACCTTGTAATGAACATGCATCCG
The DNA here is from genome assembly GCA_017893485.1 of Hemerocallis citrina. Taxonomy (NCBI): domain Eukaryota; kingdom Viridiplantae; phylum Streptophyta; class Magnoliopsida; order Asparagales; family Asphodelaceae; genus Hemerocallis; species Hemerocallis citrina. The sequence goes on from CM030358.1 coordinate 256,079,067, forward strand.
CCCATGTCAAACCCTCTAAGTTGAAGTTTATTTTGTGAAATTATATAACTATATATTGAGCTAATTTCCCTCTCCCCTTACTCTAATTTGAAATACAGAAAGGAAATCAAAATTAGGAATCTCATTTAAACTAATACGTGCATTCTGCACGTTTTCATAAATAAAGAAAATAAAAATTAAAAACCCCAACCCCTTCCTAGCCACGATCTCATCCTCTTCCACTTTCAAAATCATTCCCAACTCTCGCTCCTATGCTGCCTCCTCACACGCCACGTGTTCTTCTCGCCTCCGACCCATCTCCTGCTCCCTCATCTTCTCCAAGCCACCTCCCGCGCCTCCATGCCTTCCTCGCCTCCGATGCTACCTGCCACCTCTCACGTGCCCTCCTAGCCTCTGGCGTTGCCGCCTCCTTCGTCGTTTTCGAACCACCGCATTCATCAAGGCAGTATTTCTGAAGGAATTTGTGAAGCGTATGAGTTGAAGATGGTGATGATTGTAGTGTCGGATTCAAGAATGAGATTTGGTCGGGTTTCTCTACTTAATTATGCTATTGTCTCATGCATATTTGAATATGAAACACTTGGAAACCTAGACATCCAGTACTTGATTTCTAGAACTGTGCGTTGCACATCAACTGTTCGATGAAATGCCTATGTTGCACACAAGATGTCTGTGAAAATACTTTCGAGAAATTTTGCTTAACTAAATCAATTGTATCTGTGTGGTTTATGTATTAATTTCTGAAATCCTAATTTACTACCTGATTTCATATTCAATTTCTAATTTGTGTTTTTGAAATCACGAAATTTGGATTTGGGGAAGAGTACGGGTTAAAGACGGTGATGATTGCTGTGTCGGATTCAAAAATATGATTTGGTACCAGGTTTTTTTTTACTTTTTCCTTTTTAATGTTGCCTCATGCATATTTGAATATGTAACATTTGAAAACCTAGAAATTTGGTACTTAATTTATATAATTGTGCTTTGCTCATCAAGTGCTCGACGAAAAACCTATGTAGCACGCAAGGTGTTTGTGAAAATTGCTTTTGAAAAAATTTGCTTAACTAAATCAATTATATCTATGTGTGGTGTATGTATTAATTTCTGAAACCCTAATTTACTACCCGATTTCATTTTCAATTTCTAATTTTTGTTTTGAAATCTCGAAAGTTGGATTTGGGAAAGAGTACGGGTTGAAGACGGTGATGATTGCAGTGTCAGATTCAAGAATGAGTTTGCTAAGGAAGGAGGTGGCGAAGGCAGGATAAGGCGAATGAAGATGTGGAACGGGGGTTTGGAGAATGGGACGACGTGGTGGTCGAAGATAGCGGAGACGTGGGAGAGGAGGGAGGAGTGGAGGGCTGCGTCGAAGAGGGTGTGAATTTAGGAGGGGGAGGGGGGGAGTCGAGATGATGTGGGCTAGGGTGTGGGTGTTTCTGGTCGGGGTGTGCATAAAGCCATGTTGTGCACATATTTTTTAAGATAAATTTCACTAAACTATACAATTGAAGATATATTAATTTCTCCCAATTTTCTCACTATTTTAGAATTTCATATAATTTTATCAGTCCCTCAAAATTATTTTAATCTGGTAAAACTAGTTTAGCTTTTAAGATAAGACATAATAATAATAAAACTCCTGTAAACATAAATAAGAACAATAAAGGAGTAAAATACAATATTGTGTTTGCACAGAAATAAGGAAACCAATTATTCAAGAAAATACAATATTTACTTGTTGAGTAAAATAAATATTGCACCATTTTCATCTTTCTGATAGCTCAGGGTTATTCTCAGCAGCAATAAGGAGCCAAAAGCTGATAATTATAATTCTGATGCACATTGCAAGTTGTGGTATACATTTATCAATCAAGACATGGTTTCAACTTCAAATTTTTTACCATCAATATAACGAACACCAGCATACTTTTCATGAAATTGATCAGGAAATTCCTCAACAAAAAGGAAAAACTATCCCAAAAGAAATCGATATCCAATCCAACACAATCAAGTTCAACCAGGAGTTCCAAATGGATTAAGCTCTCAACTCATGGATAACAAAGCCAAAGACTCCCTACTAACGCACTATGATAACCATCCAATTAAACTGTCAAATAAGCACAGTTAAAGTGAACAGAATTAACACAAGAAAAAGCCTATTTCAACCTACATGAGAATTTTAAGCTTTCAACATAATTTAATCACCAGTCAGCCATAATTTTAGAAGATGAATCTTTAATGGTGTAAAGACTCAGCTCCTCTTCTTACATCTCTTCCAAGAGAACACGAAACAAAGAACCCTGAACAAATATTTTATTAGTTAGGCATCATCTTCATGTCAGAATCATGCCGAGGCTGATGGTTGGCATAGTGGCCCCATCCACTGCCAACTGAATCGAAAACAGGCATGGTTTGCCCGTGACCATGTTGGCCAGAGTTGAAAGTTGCTCCACTTCCACTCAGATTCATCGTGGGGCTACCAGAATCATCATCATCGTCCGATTCACTTGATGTTCCTTGAGAAGGCAGACTTGTAGCTGATGGGGCCCCGAACCCTTGCATCTGTGGTGGGGCAGACGAAGGCTCATGTTTCGGCTCTGGCTTAGGTTTCTTTCCTTCGGCTATGAAACTCCCCATGACCACCTAAACAATAATTAGTAAAGTACACTTAGAATTTAGGAATGGAGAAGAAATAGAAATAGAGACATATTTCAAAGGGGAAAATCCTCTAAAACCATGGATTAAGGAATTTCCTATAAGCAGTGGTTCAAGGCTAAGGACAGAGCAGGGGGTGCTACACAGCACACACTTTGTGACGTGCGTCCACCTCAACCCAAGGTTACATATAACACAATGGTTGAAAGAAAAAAAAAATTAAACATAGTTTAAGAGGGTTTCTTATTCCCCAATTTAACAAGTAGGAAATTTTGAGACCTGAACAGGAGTTGCAGCCATGAGCATCCCAGCAACGCCACCCCCAAGAACACGACCATCTGATCCAGCAAGAGACACACTCAGGCCACCAGTTCTGCTTCGAGTCCCACCATTTTCGGTTAGCAAAAAAGAGCCAGAAAGGGAGGTGATTTCCCAGCGACCCTGCATTGAAGGTATGACAGTTGAAATCACATTGGCTATTTCCTTTGGAGAGCCTAAAAAATACGTATTAAAGCAGTTATTAAATGCTTACATTAGGAGTTTGATAAATGTGAGTAGAAGTCTGTTGGGTCCAAAACACACTAACAAAACTAAGGTGTTCCTCTTTTTTCTTCATAACTTGACTGTAACTGCTTCCCAAAAAGTCCTTCTACTCAATCATTATATCTCTAAGTCAATAATTTCTTGACAACAGTTTTCTCTCACGTAATATTTTAGTCACAGTTTGTTCCTCTTTTTTTTTCTTTTCTTTTTCCTCTTTCTTTCTCCACAGCTAAATCAAACAGAGCCATAGAATGAAAAGCTATTTTCATAGGGAAACAGAGATAATCTTTGCTTCTATCATTATTTGGTAGACGATTCAGTCATTTGAAATGCTTGGAAATGTTATTGCATTGTGCATTTCTCTCAGAAAAATTATTCATCCCTTAGGAAAAAACAAGTATCCATATTACCAAATTTACAAGTAAACCAACAAGAAAAAAAAAAAATTCCCATGCACCATGTTTAATATTGAATGGTACTGGATATTAATTAATAAGGCCAAAATTAAAAAGCTTGACCAACTCACCCACATCCAGATGTCAATTAACCTCCAACCTAAGCTCTGAATACTCTGGTTTAATATAATATTGGTCCCTATCTCTAGAGACTTTCAACTTAGTAGTTTTGTAAGAGTTTGTTTCTGAATTAAAATTTAAAATTATCAAAAAGGTAATAAAAACAACTTTTAAAAAAACATTATATACATAATACTCCTCTCATTCTACCACAAAATTAGAAACATCACAAAAAATTAATTTGTTGCTGCCATTTAATGGGTTCTTCATCTAATCTACTAGTTAAGAGAGTTGTTGGGGAAAAAAGGACAGCGTATAACAGAAAACTACATGATTACCCTTTAGAACTGATAACAATAAATAATAAAGTAACTATCAATGATTTACTAAAGGCCATATTAAAAGTGATTATAAAAATTAGGGAAACTAATAGCAATTCACAAGTTTTTAGCAACCTAACAGAAAACGCACATCTTTGAAGGACAAATAGCAAAGACCAAAAACAAACCGCGAAAGACATGGCACCGGTTAAATCTTTGAAAGATAATAAACTTCCTAAATGACTGTCCAAGTGATGGCAGATATTCTCTACAGTGATACCAGGTCTGTAGCACGTAGTATGGAGTAGGATGGGTCGGGGGACTCAATGCTAATTTGAGTTATATGTGTGTTTGTGGCAAGAGGAAGAGAAAATCAGATATTGTAAATTTTTAGTTACCTGCATTTCTAAATATAGGAGTAATCATCCAATATAGCTTCATAATGAATTAAGGAGAGTTTGCAAAGAAGTTGATGGGTTAATGAATAAAGGTACTCATTTTTTAAGAACTGGGGAAAACTTATGCAGATCCCCAGTTTAAGAGATCTGGATCACGGACACACCATGGATTAGATCGCTCGATCCGGATCGTAGTCTGGAGAAGAATCACGTAATAATGATTCTTTGTATTTATATTTCTCTAGATGCTCTACACTAAAGACACTTGCAACATTCGACATCACATAATAACAACAATAACAAAGCCGTTTTCCCAACTAGTTGGGGTCAGCTACATGAATCCTTATTTTCCATTCTATTCGGTTTAGCACAATATCTTCTGTAATGTCACAAGCTATCATATCTTTTCTCACCATTTCCACCCAAGTTAATATAGGTCTTCCCCTACCCCTAACTCTACCCTCAATACTTATCAAATCACTCTTTCTAACATTCGACATCACATATGGAAGGAAAATACTTCTCTACGTTTCTTATCCTCTGCTTATATTTGAGAACTGCCCATTTGATGTGTTCAGTTATCTAATAGAATGATAGTGCAAAATCCATTTCAAATTTCAAAAAGAAATTAATTGCATTATGGTACAAGAAAACAAAACAAGAATCATCAGTTTTAAAATGAAACCAGGCAAGGTTCTCCAAGATATTGTAAAGTTGGGAATCATATTTATTCTAACCTCATAAGTTACTGTTCCACCAGATGTTGCAGATTGGCGAAGTGTGACATTGCAGATAGCACCATTAGCAGAAAGAATACAAACAGTTCGTGGTCCTTGCTGCGAGAATGCCATAATTTTTGAAGCTACATCCTACAGAATAAATACAATGTGCTGATAAATAGTCTTCAAAAAATAAAAATTGTAATGTCATGCACTAGAAGTTGGAATTCACAAAACAAATAAGATTCTTCATAAGAAGTCATTCAAAGAAATGGTACGCACTCCAGAAGACTTTAAGTGTCTTTAGATTCGAAGAGAGAGAGAGAGAGTGTGTGTGTTGGGGGGGGGGGGGGGGGGGGGGGGGGGGGGGGGGGGGTAAGAATTAATAAGGCGGAATTAAATAACAGCTCGATAAGCCATAAGCCTTGTAGTGTAGATAGTTGAGGTTAAAGGACTAATAATTGAGGAGAGTTAAGACAAGATAGCTATTGCTTCTTATGAAGTTAAGGCGAAGAGGATACCTAGTGATTGATATTTATAAGTGATGCTTCAATGAACTACTGCCAGAGATTTAATGGATAATTTTCAGGCAGCACAGAGATATAGTAATCAGAACCACCACCAAATTAATTTCAAATATTTTATGGATATTCTCTTTGCCTTACAAAATTTCCTATACAATACTAATCATACTTTACATCAGTTTCTCGCGTGTAGCATAAACATTTTTCCACTAATGGTCACATGAGACACAATTCTTGTACAGTATGCCTGTGGGGAAACATGAGACAATTCTTGTACAGTATGCCTGTGGGGAATGTTAATAACTGTACTTCCTCACAAAATAGGACCCATGGACACAGGACAGCCTATAAAACAAGAAATTACATGACATGCAAACTTACAGACGGAAAGTTACAAGATAAGGCATAAAGGGTTACATCTATGTGTTCCTTCAAAACAGAAGTATCTATGAAACATACGTACAATGCAAAATGACAGTTCCTTGAGAGTCGAGTGCAGTTGTCATATTCTATAATATCCTTCATGGGTCTACGTTATTAAATACGAGAACAACCAAAAAAGAAAAAGATAATTACAATATTCTGGAAGATCCATTCACCTTTACTGAAGACCCAAAAAAGGTGATGTGCTACTGACGCATCGTTGAAAATTAAATGTGTTACATGTTGGATTGAAGGATGATACAGGGAAATTTATCGAGTCCGGATTTAAGAGGTTAAAACAGCTTATCCAAGTTAAAATGACAATGAAATCCAGAAATTGCAGCCTGCAACTTTCAATGCTTTTCAATTTTAATACAAATGAGTCAAGTTTGGGCAAAACAGTGTGTATCATCATGAGGACTTCTACTCTAAATATGCATTATTAAGAACATTAGATAATTGGTCTCAACATAGCATCTTTAGATACACACAAATCTCAAATAAAAATTCGCACAATATCAAACAGATCTACCCCCACTTAAAGTCCACTTAACGTGTATTCCAATTGAGACTTGTTTGCTTACAATTACACAACTGGCAGTAACTATTAAAATGTTTTACTTTGCTAGTCAAATTAAAGGCTAAATTTTAGAGGGGGGGGAATAACCCTCAACTATTTGGGTTTCTGAACAAGCACCCCTCAACTATCAAAGATTTGCAAAACTCCCCTGACTGTGTTTCCCAGTATGGTCCTCGTGCTTATAAAGCTTCTATAGTATGCTGATGTGCACCCCCCCCCCCAGTTGTGCACATCCACATCAGAATTAGTGTAAACTGAAGAAGGTTTATAAATACAAGGAGCACACCAACAAATATAGTTCAAGGGAGTCGGTTCATTTTCAAAACATGATAGGTGAGGGGTATTTTTTCAAACTTAGCCCAAATTAAGAATTATAAAAGGTCATCCAATTAAAAACATCAGAATTCAATTTAGAAGTCCTCAAAATCTGATTGTCATCATTAATCTTATGGCTGGAGCACTTTTAATAGGTTCCAACCAGATTAAGAAAAGATCCATTCTATTGTCTATCTAATGGAAGCACTAAATTTGTGAGTCAGATTCCTACATCAAAGTACGTAATCCACAATATGCAGTGCCTCGTATTTGCTATTCAAGACATTTGTCTAAAACTGTTTCAGAGGTCACCTTAATTGTGCTTTTTAGATGTTGGACCAGTATCACATCTCCTTTTCAATCCATTATGAGTGGCAAAGCAAGAGAGGAGCAAGAAAAAATGAGCTTCAAGAGAAAATTCCATTTTCCTCTTAAAACTCAATTTTATATTCAATTGTTCTGAGACCCAACTTTTAAAATATGTAGATGTATAAATAGGAGACCAAAATATTGTTCGAACCTAATGTACTTTCCTTAATTCTAAATCAAATAAAATATTAGACTTTTGAAAGAAAAAAATAATTCCCAGTTACGTTGTCGAAAATCTCCTCAAAATGTGGAAGGGACCTTTGCTCTGCGCCATTCTCCCTAGTAACAAGGAAAATGACTCCATCGACTTAGTTGCAAAAAAAGACTCTGCAACTCAGAAAGGAAAGGAAATGCACTGTGCAACTCACTATAGAAAATTGAAATTCTGTTGATTACTTCAACTTGACTTGAGGATGGGGTAAAGTCATGAAACCCCCCAATATTTGGGTCGAAAATTAATAAACCCCCCACCATTAAATTTCACTCTCTTAGCACATTGTTGTTATCTCTCTCATTTCTAACGTTAAATCTTAACTGTGTAATTACCTAATTATCCCTCCTTGCTATAAAAATACATTTTGAACTATTAATAAGGGAGTAATTAGGTAATTACACAATTCAAATTTAATGCTAGAAATGGGAGAGATAATGGCAGGGATGCTAAGTGGTGAAATTTAACGGTGGGGGGTTTCTTAATTTCGGACCCAAAGGTTGATACAGATCATTCTTGTGTGCTCATAATAAATGCCTGTGCCTGCTATACACCTTCAATGGAATAACATTGGTGGGATTGTCCATAACAAGTTAGCAAGATAGAGTTAGCACGCAACTTCCTTATACTGATAGGTTGGTGTGCTTAAGCAAGCAACCTTGTATAGCTCAGGATGTGGCTCAACATAAAAGTTCGCTCAGCATAAAAGTTTAGCCACGCCATGAGATGATATTGGTGCTTTTATGACAAAGTTGCAAAGTTGGCTTTGCACTTGTGTTGGGTCCGAAAATATCCATGCATTTACCAGTTGCTCTGCATAGAGGATTTTGGTGGTATATCTACAAAGGTCAAAAGAACAAAGACAAGACTCTCTTCAAGGTTACTACACCTTTCTTTAGGCCTAACTACTCAAATTCTGGCTCTTTATCTTCCTTTTCCGGAGGAGTTCCTTGCCCAACTGCTAAAACTTTGCTTAGGAATTGAGTTGCAAGTGACAAATACCATGGTTGGCCCAAGATTTATCATGCATATTTTCAATAACTTGAAAAATGCTGCAACATCAGTTCCAATAAATTGGTAAATGATCCTTTCAGCCTATATTTTGTAAGTCTCTACAACACCCTTAAGAAATAATTAACAAAAATAGCACTCAACGCACAGGAAGTCTCCAAAGGCTCAAACAATTTCCTATGCTCACACTCTCACATGTGTTTGATCTCCCTTCCATGTCACCTTTTTACCCCGACCATCACTGCTGCCTTTTAAAAAATCCATGCCCTCCCTTTGCCCGTCTTATAAGTTGATCAGAAGGACAAAACCGGTATCCAAAAACAGATAATAATCTACGATAGAAAAGGGCACGGAGATAATTGAATCAACTTACTCGTAAAGATAGTTGCTTAACTGAAGCCCATTACAAAATTTTTGTTTCCATCTTCCTATCTATTGATTGAGTTCAATGCCTTGTACAACTTACCATTTTCAAGTGGGAAACCATTTTCAAGTGGAAAACCGAGGTTTTTCAAATCCCACAAACTTAATCTCTAAAGCCAATGATCTTTGTTCTCCACATGTCCCTAGTAAGTTCAGCACTGAACTGCTCGGTCAGCGATTAATAAATTTTAGATTAACATTTAATAGTCTTAGTTACAGATAACTATCCAAGTTTGATTAGCACAGCCTTCATTCTGCCAACCCTTAGGCAAATGATAATAAATATCCAGTGTATATTTCTTTTTAAACAGTATGAAGATCCATATCACTTACAAAATCATTCCTGAAATAGAAGCCACGACTAGATCATTTATAAATGCCAAATTTAGAAAAGTTATAGTGACTTAAAGATAAACTTACTGTAGAAGATCAACCAATACATTTACAATCTTAATTGAAGTCACAACCAAGTTGGAAACTATTCAGATGGCAGAAATGCAACTTTCTTTTGGCTACAATTTGTAAATTTGTAACTATTAATTCCAATAATTAACCTGAGATGGAGCAAACTTATACAAAATATATATGTTACTCAAGTAAAACTATTTGAAGATCAAACAATATTTTACCTCTCCGGCTTTTACCGTGATCACATGAGGAGTAAAAGCAATCCCAGCAGAGCCTGTATGTTATCCAATAATACATTCAGATATTGAAGCATCCTAATAGTATCCATTATGCACTTGAATAATATATAAACAAGGTAAACAAGAAATTAAAAAAAAAAAGAATATGGAAGGGGATCAATTTATAGCTGCAACATCATACTCAATAGTAATATAAGTTGCCTAATCATCAAGTCCTTGATAAAATAAGGATAAAATGGCCCTAGCTTAGATTACCATACACTGATCTGGATTCCATCATTACAGATATAAGTCCATCCATGATTAAGAATCGTGATGGAAAAGTATCCAAGAAGTTAGAAAAGGGGAAAAGATAATTAGAAAACTTATATAATAAACTAAGAATCTAATCCTGAAGGCATTCTAGAATAGAATAACCAACTGAATAGACCCTCGAAATTAAATGTTGATAAGTTACAAAAATGAAAGCTATCAAACTAGATGAGGTTCAAATGCAAAAAGGAAGCTTTGTTATCATCCCATGACAATAAACTCCATAAATTCTTCTGCAGTAAAATGATAGAATATTATAAAGATCGCTAGAACTATACTGCAGAATGACTTCAGTTAATATGGGGGTTCAGAGACTTGTCTAACTCAAAGCTAATAAGTAAATTATGGGAGTAAATGACACAAATATACAAATGGAAATACAATCTTCCAGGGAACAAATTTACTAACATACTGACAGAACAATGAATAGAGTCATCCACATAAGAATGCAGAATTAGTTTGTTTTAATTATTTATCTATGTAGGGTGTCTCAACCATCAAGTATGATAAGTTTCATACTAGGTGTTGTCTGTGTTCTTAGAAATGAAAGGGAAATGGTGGAATGGGAAAAATAAATAAATAAATAAAATTTACTGGGGTTTACTGGGGTAGTCACAACATTTCACCTCACAATTCTTAATATCATTCCTACAAAGTAAACAAATGAAAGCATCTTCCATTTCTTCAAGCATGTGAACGCTTTTGTCTTTTTCCTAAAAAATAACATGATTCAATCTTTTAGAAAAGTACTTATCTTTAAGAAAATATCCTCCTGAGATCTACTCAATATAATAACAAACTCTACATGGTATTAAATATTAAAATTACAACTGAGGCAAGTCTTCACATATAGATTTAAAAATGTGCAAGAGCAACAATGTAGTGTAAAGCCTATAAAAAGCTTAGGCAGACGATTTTAAAGACCCTACACTAGACCAAAACCCTGAAGTTGTGGTAAGGGTTTAGAATGTATATTAATTCTAATACAAGCCCACATGTCGAGGGTCATTTTTGTGGGCCAAGACCTAGATTGTTCGCAGGGCTATGTTTTTATTTATTATTTTAAATGTGTTTTAAGTGCATTCGGTGGTATTCGAACTGGATTGCTCTGCTACCATTTTAAATACCTTACCACTAGACCAAAACTCCGAAGTTGTGGTAAGGGAGAGAGTTTTGTATTTATATTAATTCTAATAGATGAGAATAGATCAAATAAGAGCACTTTGACACAAATGTCAAGTATTCTGATACACTTGATGTAGGGAGGATCCTTCCCCGCCTACACATCATTTGACCAGCCAATGGAGGGGGTATGTCATCTTATAAGGTGCATGTTCTAGATAAATCCACAATTAATATATCAAACTACTTCAATTCATATAACTCAAAGCACCTAGATGTTAGCAAAAAAACACACCTAAAGCATCCAGTTGTTGCTTCCTCCCCGACCCCGGAGGTCGCCCACGCTTCTTACTAGACGGGTCCGACATCGGACTGCTAGTAGGGTTAGGGCACAAAGCAAGAGCCATACTCCCATCTGGTCCATACTTTCTCGGCCTCCCTCTCTTTTTCTTCAACGGCTCACCCATACTAATAACCCCACCTTGCCTCACACCACCCATGCCATCCCCTTGATACAAGGAGTTTGGACTCTCCACCGGGCTTTGACCCGGACAATGGCATCCCATTAAAAGAAAGCCTCATTCCCGACATCAACCCGCCAGAATTCGGAATACCCATCGAGCTATTCGGGTAAGAATCGGGGCCCACCATCATACCTGGAGGCTCCAACGGGCCCAACCTCGATGGCTCCCTACCATCCATTTCCACAGATTTTCTCTCAGCGCAACAAGCGGCGGGAAAAAAAAACCCCTAGAAATACCCAAAAAAAAAAAAAAGAACACAAACATGTCAACAGAGACTTAAATAACTATATGTAAATTTAGAAAGAGACAAGTAGCTCAAATGGGGTTTGAGCAAACCCAATCTCTCCCTTTCCTTTCCCATTATCTGAACTCAATCCCTTGGATCTACTCTTCAATTCAAGCATTAAATATACAAAAATGGAAAGGAACAATTTTTTTTACAAAAAGCTTACATTTCATCAAACTAAAGGAAAAAAAAGGCTAATTTACATAAAATCCACCCAAACTTCTCCCACAAAAAAAGAAACAAACAAACATGGAGCAACCTACCAAAACAGGAAATACGTCCAAATTTGACAAAGAGAATGAGAAAGAGAGAGGGAGAGATTATACCTCAAAATTGGGAGCTTGGGGTTGGAAAAAGGCGACGTTTTTAGGGTTTTCGGAACCCTAGGGTTTTTTAAATGGGGGAAGAAGGAAGGAAGGAACGAACGAACGAACAAGAACTCAGCTGCAAACCACCAAACCCTCGGCCCAAAAAACACCTTATTCAAGAGAAAAAAGAAACAAGTAAATACTCATTAAATATAATATATTTATAATAATAATAATTCAGAAATTTTGATCGGGTTGATCCCAGCCGTTCGTTTTAATATGGATATTGTATTTTAATTGGGTTAGTCATATTATATAGGATTTTAATTTTGCCAGCTTTCACTACCTAGCTTAGCTAGCGTGCTCTTTTATCTAACCTTTTTTAGTAGAATAATATTATAATTTTAATTAATTTAATATAATAATGGCAAATAATTATTGTATATCTTTTATTTATTTTTTGGTACTTTAAAGGGGCCAGGAGTACAAAACGATATCGGCCCTCTAAAAATTTTATTTTAAAAAAAAAGTAATTATGGATGTCACACATTCCCTCCCTTTCGGGTTCAAATAGGAGAAGGATTAATGATTGGAGCTAAAGCTAGGGCTTTACTATTATATATAAATGGGCTGGGCCTAACTTAGGGCTTAATGGGTGGGGAGACGCATAATTATGGATATGTGGGCCCTATGTTATAGAAGCAAATGGATATGGAGGCCTTAATGTAAGCCCTAAGTCAGTAACAAGATTAGAAGAGGAAGTTTTGTTCATGAGCAGCTGCGGACTGTGCATGTGTAGGCCCATTAAGGGAGCAAATGGATATGAGCATAATGTCACGGGACGACTTCTTTTTCTCAAGTCAGGCCGTGTGCCACCTAGCTTACTCCTTAGATCGAGGGCTAAGTCAGGCAAATTGAGGGTTAAGAAGGCAGAGGATTGAAGGGAAGTGAGCAAAGTAAGATGGAAGAGAATTTATTTATAGAGAACTTTACAAGAGTGGCTTGGAATGCTTTTCCTTGGATGGTTGGAGCAAATGAGGCTCCTCCCTATTTATAGTGCTAGCAAGATCTTTCTCCTCCTCAAGGGAAGGTTCTAGACTACAAGTGTTCTACTATGTACAAGAGTTTTCTATAGAGTTCTACAATACTCCATAACTATGTACATTCTTCCAAAAGGTTCTAGTTCGCTCTAGAACGTGCCACCTTGTCCTAGAGAATTCTAGAACGTTCTTGATCCTTCCGGAGCATTCTGGAGTGTTCCGGACTTCTCTTGAACAACCTGGATGCTTCCAGAAACTTCTAAAATTTGTCCGTGACACCCTCCCCCACCTAAGCTCTTAACGTCCTCGTCAAGCCTTAGACTTGAATTCTTCAATCTTGTCGCGGAACTGCCATAGGTTTTGTTCTCGCTCCCAACTAGACTCGCTCTCGGGTTGATCCTTCCAGCGCACATAGTACTCGGTCCAGTTAGGTGTGCCCCTCTTGCGAACAACTCGGTCGGCTAAGATCTCATCGACTTCCTTATCATATGAAACCACGTTTGCTAGTGGGGCTCGATGAGATACGTTCCTCCTTGGGTCCTCCTCGTCCCTACTATAAGGTTTGAGAAGGCTAACATGGAAAACTGGGTGGATCTTCAGGTGCGACGGCAAAGCTACCTTGTAGGATCTCGTGCCAACTTTCTCCACTACCCGGTACGGTCCCTCATATCTTCGTATTAAGCCTTTGTGAACTTGGCCCGTAGACTTGAACATCTTTTGGGGTAACTTCACCATCACCTCGTCACCTATAATGAATTCCCTCGGCTGCCTTTTCACATCGGCCCATTTCTTCATCCGTTTGGCCGCCTTGGTCAAATAGCTTCGGGCAATGTCTATCTCCTCATTCCACCCTTTGGCAAACTTGTAGGCTGGCAGGCTTGAATCAGTGTACTCCTTCGCTAGCTCTTGAGGTGTCATCGGTTGCTGTCCGGTTACTAGTTCAAAGGGACTCCTTCCCGTAGCCTCGCTCTTCTGCAGGTTATACGAAAACTGGGCCACGTCGAGCAACTTAGTCCAATCCCGCTGGTTGGCACTCACATAGTGCCGAAGGTATATCTCCAACAGGTGGTTCACCCTCTCTGTCTGGCCATCGGTTTGAGGATGAAAACTTGCGAAGAAGTGGAGATCCGAGCCCATCAACTTGAATAGTTCTCTCCAAAACTTGCCCGTGAAGCGCGGATCTCGATCACTTATGATGGTTCGAGGAAGTCCCCAATACTTGGCCACATGTTTGAAGAATAACCTTCCCGCTTCCTCGGCTGTGCAATCTCTCGGGGCTGGGATAAAGGTTCCATACTTAGAGAACCGATCTACTACAACCATTATGGAACCGCATCCCTCCGACAAAGGCAACGCTGAGATGAAGTCCATGGATATACTTTCCCATGGAAGCTCCGGTACGGGTAGTGGTTCCAACAACCCAGCTGACTTATCTTGTTCCACCTTGTCTTGTTGGCATATAAGACAAGTATAAGCTTCCACATATCCCTCATGCTAGGCCAATAATAGGACCGCTCCACTAATGCTCGTGTACGGTGCGTGCCTGGATGTCCAGCCCACTTTGAATCATGACATTATTTCAAGACTTCCCTTCTCAGGTTGTCCCACTTGGGAACATAGAGACGATCACCAACTGTGAGAAGAAGTCCGTCCTCCATCCAAAATTTGCGTGTCTTGCCCTCCTTAGCCATATTCACCACATTAATAGCTAAGGGGTCATGACTCAATCCCTTCTTGATACGTTTGGCAAGGTCACACTCGACTTGGGAGATGGTCGTGAGCTCTGCCTTGCGACTTAATGCATCGGCTACCACGTTGGTCTTATCCGGCTTATATTCCATCACATAGTTAAACTCAGCCAAGAAGTCTTGCCAACGCGCTTGTTTGGGGCTTAGCTTCTTCAATTCTTCCAACTCGTGCGGAGCCATCCGGTAAGGTCCCATGGCTGGGGGTCTCGCACCCTGTTCAAGCTCTATCACGTGATCCACTTCCCATCTCGGATGTAACTCCTTCGGCAACTCCGGTGGCATCATGTCCATGAACTCTACCAACACTTCCTTCACTCCGGTCGACACACCCGTCTCTGTTGGAACATCTGCCTCCTTCAAGACAGCTAGATAAGTGGTCTCCCCCTTCTTGAAACATCTTTTGAGTTGCATGGCAGATAAGCTCCTTGACTCCATCTTCCCTCTCTCCAAAGGTACTATGTGAATAGTAGATCCTTTTGCAATATGCATGATTGAGTCTTTCTCAAATGATAAGGGAAGTACCTTGTCCATAAAATCTATGCCCAAAACCATGCGGTTGTTATCCATAGGGACAACTGTCAAGTCAATAGTGCCTTCCCATCCTCCAAGCTGGATGGGTACTCCACGAGCTACTCCAAGGATGGGTTGAGATGATGAGTTGACGGCCTTCACCCAACCCAACTCCTTGGCGTACTTGATTCCCAACTTAACAGCCTCTTCTTCAGCAATGAAGTTATAAGATGCACCTATGTCCACTAATGCCTTGGTGGATCCTCCATTCACCTTGGCCTCCACGAACATGAGACCACCGACCTTGGTCTCGTTTTCCTTGGACACCTTCACCGTCTCATCCTTGGCCTTAAGAGAGTTAAGAAGACGCATGGAACCAACGTGCGTTCCCTCTTCCGCTTGACAAGCCATAGCATTAAGGGCCTTCCGTTTCGGGCAGTCTCGAATATAGTGTGGTCCGCTACACAAGTAATATTCCGGCTCCTTCTTCTTGCTTCCTCCCTCATTGGGCTTGTCCTTTTTGAACGGCTTGTCAAACTTCTTATCTTGTTTCACAAACTTGTTGGGCTTGTCTCCCACACTATTCTTCTTGTTGCCGCCGAAGTCTTTCTTGAATTCCACAAGGTCCTCCGCCACGACTATAGCTTCGTCTACGTCTTTGACGTTCCTCCTCTTGAGTTCTAAGTTGGCCCAAGATTGTAGTCCGTCCAAGAAGTAGAAAAGCTTATCTTCCTCATTCAGATCTGGTAACTCTAGCATCAAGGATGTAAATTCGGCAACATACTCCTTGATACTCCCGGTATGCCTCAGCCCACGTAGCTTTTTCATAGCTGCATCTTTGGCATTTTGAGGATAAAATTGCCTCTTGAGTTGTTGTTTGAACTCGTCCCAAGTATCCACTGTGGATAGCCCCTTGGCTATGTCACCATGCTTCCTTCTCCATCATAATGCTGCATTTTCTTTCAAGTAAAGGACGGTTGTATCCACTTTGGGTTGGTCGTCCTTAATTTCTACAGCATTGAAGTAGCACTCTAGGGACCAACAGAATTCATCGAGTTCTTTGGGATCACGCTTACCTCCATACTTCAAGGGTTCCGGTGCCTTAGTGCGTGGCATCTCCCTTGCAATAGTCCCACCTACTATTGCTGCCTTGCACAACTTCACCTCTTCTCCTTGGGTGTTGAACGCCTCTTGAAGCTGCACTATCTCTGCCTTGAACTCGGCCTTTAGGGTGTTGAGGACACCAAGGATCTCCTCCCTTAGGCCACCAACATCCTCTCTGACACCGTCCATGGTGTCATCCATGGCATCCATCCTTTCAATGGACTCCCCCATGGAAATCTCCACCTTAGCCAATCTTGAATCAAAGCTGGCCAAAACATCCATCGACTGCTCCCTCGCGTTCTTGCTCTTGTTCTTCTTGACATTTGTCTCCGCTCTTCTCCTATCACCAACTACCTCCACGTTGGTGGTGACATCACTCACGTTTCCCTCGCATCCAGCCATAATCTCTGCCAAACGAAAACCTTGGCTCTGATACCACGTGTCACGGGATGACTTCTTTTTCTCAAGTCAAGCCGTGTGCCACCTAGCTTACTCCTTAGATCGAGGGCTAAGTCAGCCAAATTAAGGGTTAAGAAAGCAGAGGATTGAAGAGAAGTGAGCAAAGTAAGATGGAAGAGAATTTATTTATAGAGAACTTTACAAAAGTGGCTTGGAATGCTTTTCCTTGGATGGTTGGAGCAAATGAGGCTCCTCCCTATTTATAGTGCTAGCAAGATCTTTCTCCTCCTCAAGGGAAGGTTCTAGACTACAAGTGTTCTACTATGTACAAGAGTTCTCTAGAGAGTTCTACAATACTCCATAACTATGTACATTCTTCCAAAAGGTTCTAGTTCGCTCTAGAATGTGCCACCTTGTCCTAGAGAATTCTAGAACGTTCTTGATCCTTTCGGGGCATTCTGGAGTGTTCCGGACTTCTCTCGAACAACCTGGATGCTTCCGGAAACTTCTAGAATTTGTCCGTGACAATAAACTCACAAGTATTTAGGGAGGTGTATTCAATTTGGACTCTACAGGATTTTTTTTGGTATTTTAAAACTTCATGAGTATTCAATCAGGATTTTAAAATCTTAATGTATTCAATCAAGATTTTAAATATCTATCTAAATCTAATGGTATTCAACAACTGAACGATTTTAAATAATTTTTAATTAGATTACTGATTTCGGAGGATATTCATAGATTAGGTATAAATACCAGTCCATGAGAAATCAGTTCTCTGACCTAGAGATTTTCACGTATTATTTTATTTTTTCTCGCTCTAAACTGCGATACCCCAATCACAAATTCATCACCTCCCCATATACGGTCAGCTGTATATATATATATATATATATATATAACTAACTAACTAACTAACTAACTAACGTTGATTACTGATGTGGGTTGATATGAATAGCAGAACATATGCATAGAACATATGCATATGATGATGGATACTTGAGATGATTGATTGGAAAGCTTTGATTACTGATGTGGGTTGATATGAATAGCAGAACATATGCATAGAACATATGCATATGATGATGGATACTTGAGATGATTGATTGGAAAACTTTGATTTTATAATTCTAGGTTTAATTTGTGATGATCAAATTTTGATTTTTATTCATAAAGTTAAAACTTCTCGATGCATGTTTAATGCTTGTGCTTGATACGAAGAATCAAGTTAAGACTATGCTTAGTTTCTGATTGATGGGTTATTTTGTATGTGTTGAAGGTTGAAGATAACACACGTATGTAAAGAACACATTTGGATTCTAAAGATGGGCATGTACTATTATTAGAAAGAGAACACATTTGGAAGATACAAGGTATGTCTGTGTTGAAGAATGCTATCAACATTCTTACTCATTGTGAGCCACAATGGTCGATATTGTATTGTTCGTATAATGTTTGACCGTTCACATTTTTGTACTAGTCAAAACTTCAACAAAGTTTTGAAGGCCTTGAACAACATAGCACCACAAATGATAGTCAAGCCTGAATCCGCAGTGGCCTCTAAATAAGAGATTTTACCAGTTTTTGCCCTTATTTTAAGCTATGGTTATTTTTTAAAGATTTTTTTAAATTTCATTAAAACCTAGTTTATTTAAAATAAAAAAAAATCTTTGCCTTATAGATTTTGCTGGGTTTTATTAATAAATTTCTTTTTTGTTCTAGGATCGTATAGGTGTTATTGATGGTACCCATATTCCAGCAATGGTTAAAGATCGTGATGTTTGCAGCTATCGTAACCGTCATGGAATTAATTCCCAAAATATTTTAGCAGCTTGCAACTTTGATTTAGAATACATATATGTGATTAGTGGATGGGAAGGTTCGGCACATGATTCAAAAGTGTTAAATGATGCCTTATAAAGAAAAAATAGGCTAGAAGTGCCTCAAGGTAAATAATTATTTTTATCATTTTATGAACTTTCAATACATATATGTGATTAGTGGATGGGAAGGTTCGGCACATGATTCAAAAGTGTTAAATGATGCCTTATAAAGAAAAAATAGGCTAGAAGTGCCTCAAGGTAAATAATTATTTTTATCATTTTATGAACTTTCAATATCTTTTTTAAAAAATAATTTTCTAGGACTTGGAAGTTTATCTTTTTATCTTGTTAATTTTATGTTAACTATGTACGAATTTTATGTGACATCCTAATAATTGTATATGTATTTTTAGGAAAATATTTTATAGTGAATTGTGGATTTGTTAATCAATGCCAATTCTTAGCTCCATTACTAGGTGTTCGATATCATCTCAAATAATTTGGTGGTGTCACGCCCCGCTTCCTAAAAAGTAATACGGAATACAGATACGTGACTAAGCCCAGCGAATGATTTTCATCATCCATAAGCTGTTCAGAATCTTTACAACATCTCACAGAAATAATAAGAGTCGGAAGCAAGAAAAGTCAACCACATATGCATAATCGAATCTAATATACCAACAGAAATTTACTTGAAACCAAAATATAATAATTTCAAATAAATCAGATCTGAACAAGTCAATATCCTGGGTCACATTGTCCAAATACAAAATAAATCCAAGTATCAAATACAATTGTTCAAATAAGCAACAGAAATAATAATAAAAACTCCAGCACTAATATCTCATATCACCAACTTCATCTGGCAGCTGATCACCCTGGTCTGCAATTAAATAAATTGCAGGAAGAGAAAAAGAAAACATACTCCCGTCAATGCAAGTTACGGAACCGCTTGTAGTGCAGGATACAAGTACAGGAAATAAATAAACAAATATAAAATAACAACAGAACAAACATAGCATGGTATAGGCATATCAACAGAAAAGAATATCTAACAAGAATTAGGACAACAGAATCAAATAGCATGGAATACTAATAGGTACAAGTAACATGTATCAAGTGTCAACAGTATGCAGACAGGTATACAGATAGCAGTATCAGATAACAGTCAGACAGTAACAGATAACAATGTCCAATAGTATGTAATAGATAACAGTTAACAGATGTCAGTTCTTACAGTCTTGTGTTTATTCATGCATCCCAAATTTTTACTACATGGTTGCTACATTCAAACAAGTTGTGTTTAGATTTCGTAGGGGATCATATAGGGTCATGGACTCAGGTATCAGTAATCAGACAGTAAGAACCTATTGGTCATCATTCGAGCACACCTTTCTATAGGAAAGTGTGCAGTCAGGTAATCAGTAACAATTTTCAGACAGTCAGAACCTATTGGTCCTCCTCTGAGTACACCTTCCTATAGGAAAGTGTGCAGTCAGGTAATCAGTATAACAGTATCGTATTACATAACATATGCTCATTATGGAAAACATGGGCCGCCCCCTTCCAAGTACATATTTCTATAATTTCCCACTACTAGATCTTTCCCTTAACCACGGACTTGATTATTTATTATTATTATCAGACAGGCATGTATGTGTCATAAACTGAGCAAGAATAACATGGTATAAGAAGGTAACAGGTTCAGGTGAAAGTTAAACATGTACAGGTGAAAGATAACTCATAATAGAATAGCACAACGAAAATTCTAGTTCAGGACAACAAGACAATACTGCACTAAAACTGGGATTCCCGTTGCTACAAAAATGCAAATCTGGATCCGTCAAAGAATCTGAAAAATAGACTCCCGGCCGAATCCAGAAAATATATATAAGTCATATGGTATTTCACAAAAACAAGTCTCAAAACAGGTTTGTATCTAAAAAATGTGTTCAGTCAGAAATCAGTATTTTGTATTCACGGTCAAGAAAACAGCATGAAAACTCATTAATTAAATCCACGAAAAAATATGGGGTATTCCCCTATAGGTTCAGCATCAGAATATAAAATTTCATAATTTTTTAATATAAATAGTTCAGTCAACAAAAATCAGAAAACATCAAGATGCAGTAGTTTTGTAAATTTGGAAGGGCAAAAGCCAAAATACCCCCCCCCCCCCCCAACGTTTGGCCTAAGTACAATATGCCCATATATCGTTTGAAAAAATACACTAAACCCATTAATCTGTTAACTTAACTTATTCCGTTGAGTTAGAATTATTGAATTACCTTTCTACCCTTACCCTTTCATATGTCAATCTCTTCTTTCTTCCTTTCTTCATTCCTTTTTTCTTATTTCATTTTTCTCTATTAACAACGATTTATTCGGCAATGATTTCTTTGAGACAGAGTACATGAACTGAGGTGCAAGACTCTTAACAATATCTGTGGAAGAAGAGAGTTCTATGAAACCATTGCACACTAGAAAACAAAGATCTTAACTTTAGTCCTTAAAATTCAAATATCAACAGAGAAAACATCTGCAGTAAATTTAATTTAATAAAAAGATGCGCACTTGTTTGATCGAGTAAAACTTCGTACAAATTTCAAACTAATCACAATAAATTTGGCAAAATAAAATATCAAATTAAATAATCTAACATATCCCATCTCATTCATAATTGGATTGACATATTTGTCTAACTATTTAATGACATTATATTCATCAAAATTGATATCATAATGTGAAATTTAGAAGAAGGTCCACACCTGATTAGAAATTTTTTAAAATCAAATTCAAGTCGCGACCAACATTTATACTGTGGATATTTAAATTGTAAAGGACAATCTGAAAGTAACAACCCTTTCCCCCGTCTCAAAATTATAGTTGTTATAAAACGAAGCCTCTAAGATTACCAAGAACTTTTGATAAATGAACAAGTTCCATGTGATCTGACTTGCTAATTCTTAAACTACCACATGCAATTTCATAAACGTTCGTGGATCATTACATGACCAATGAAACAATTTGCATGGTTCATCTGTTCCTTTTACAAACAGATATTCATGTGAAAATTAACTTATTTAATCTTGTTCATTCAATAATACGTGTACACTACTGTAGCATCCCACTCTTCTAAAACGTTAGTGGACCGAAGAAATTGTTGTCGAAAAAATCGTTGTTAATAGGAAAAAAATGAAAGAAGAAAAAAGGAAGGAAGAAAGGAAGAAAGAAGAGATTGAGATATGAAAGGGTAAGGGTAGAAAGGTAATTCAATAATTCTAACTTAACGAAATAAGTTAAGTTAACGGAGTAATGGGTTTAGTGTATTTTTCAAACGTCATGTGGGCATATTGTTCTTAAGCCAAACGGGGGGGAGGGGTATTTTGGTTTTTGCCCAATCTGGAATTATAAACACTGCAGTATGAAAACAGCAATATCTTACAAATCATAAATCGAAATCCAATTCCTCTAAAAGGGTGATAAAATAGATACAGTAGCCTAACTTTCATATTCACAAATATTATACAAACAGCAAGTAGAATAAGGTCGAAAATCAGCTTCTTTACTGAACAGTACGAAAATTCTGCATGTATAGTAATTGTTTGGAAACATAGAACGGTTTGTAAAACTCATCAAATAAATTCACAAAAATTCAGGGTTAATCCCAATCAAGTCTAGTTATATTGTGCAAAATATTGGATAAAAATAATGTTTTTTAACATCATGATAAAAATAGATTACTCTTCAGAATTCATAGAAAACAAAAACTGGAAATCTCTCTATACCTCTGTAGTAAAATAGACATAACTCACAACTCGTAAAACGAAACTGAAATCCGTCAGAAGGGTTGGAAAATAGACATAATTCTCTTCAATTTATGTTCACAAATATTTTTCATATACTGACCTTAATAGGGTCTAAAATACAGAACAAAAGTAAGGTAACAGAAAATACAGAATTATTCTTCGAACATAAAATCATCTAGTTCATGTAAACCTCATCCAAATCAACCCAAATATGAAATATAGTGTACTAGATGTCAAAAAAACATGGTATAGGGTATTTTGCAAGTCCACAACAAGTATATCACAAATAACACATCAAGCACACGATATCACAAATTAGCATGCATATATACATCCAAAAAGTGGTCATCTCTAGTTGTTTCATGTCATGTATATCGTGAGGCAACTATGGTCGAATCAACACAAAAGAGACAATATATAACAGAGGATTCACACACGAACTGTCTCAAGAACCCAACTACACTACAGGGGGTATTTAGTACTTGTATTACACAAAGAAAAGAATATTGGTTACTTGCCTTAACCGACGACGAAAACGATGCAAAGACCAAGAATAACGGGAACGGATTCCCGGAACACAAATAACGAACAGAAACCACGAACTACGAACCAATAAACACGTGCAACACACACATGTGCCACGAGAGAGCGAGCGGATGGAAGACAACAGTCAACGGCGAGAACGAGACAGCAGGAAGCGCTGTCACGACTGCAGTCGGAAGAGGGCAGCACACATGTGCTTTTTGCTGCAGGCTGTCGGGAGAGCACAGGCGTCGGAGCAGTGCAACCAGGGCGGCACAGCACAGTCGTGCTGTGCTGTTGTGTTGTCAAACCACAGGGAGAGGGACCAGGTGCGACGGGGAGGGCAGGGACAGGGTGCACTGGTCGCTGCCTACAGTCGGAAGGGGAACATAGGCGCGATATCGGGGTACACAGGGGGCTTCAGGATGATGCAGGGAGATGAGGGACAGGAGAGATGGACGGGAAAAGGAGCAGGGCTAGGAGGTTGGGGGTGCAGTGTAAACAGGATGTAGGGCTTAGGAGAATAGAAGGCGACTGATGGGTTTGAATATGGGGAAGATGAATAAGCACATTAGCAGGGGTATAAATATATAGGCAGTGAATTAGGGTTGCACACTGTGTTCGGGTGTGGGCATATCGGGTTTGGGGAAAGTAACCGGGGCTTGGGTTTTTTGGGTATAAGCTTTAAAAGAAATGGATTTGGGTTTTAAGTGGGGTTTAAAGAAATAAAATCCAATAGGAGATAGGAAACAAATGAATAAACAAAATAGGACATGAATGATCAAAATAATGGGGATCAAAAATAAAAGCTTGATCAATCAGAGACAAACAAAATGAGACAATTGAATCAAGGAGATGGACGACAAATCAAATAAATGAATATATTAAAAATAAAGATCCAATATATGGTCTAAAAAAATACAATGAAAGAAATACACCCAAAAAAAAATACACTCGAAAATACACAAAATGAAAAACAGGGATTACAGGTGGTGAATGCCGTCACCCCTGATATGCAAGCGAGTTGTTCAATCTTCGATATGCATCAATGAGAAATGTAATTGAGAGTATATTTGGTATCTTCAAATCCCAGTCCACAATTTTCAAATTTGCACCTTCATTCAAATCTGAGACACAAGCATAACTAGTGCTAGCTTGTGTTGGATTACACAACTTTTGTTACAAAGAGTGTCGTTCTGATGAATTTCCTATTGAACCAGAAGATGATTCGTTATCACATCTTGACATGGAAGAGGAAAATCTAGAAGCACTTTCCTAAACTCAACAACAACCAAGAACAGTATCTAATATTTGGAGACTTAGCATTGCTAAAGCTATGTGGTATGATAGGCCGCATGATGATGATGATGATGGAAATCAAGAGGATAACAATGAAAATGAGAATAATGAGAATCGAAGAGAATCGAAGAGATTATGAGAATCAAAATGGTTATAATGATAATATGGTTGGAATGGATGGGTAAATTTTTTATGATGTATTTCTTTAATTGTCTTTGCGTGTTCGGTAATATACTTTTTAATCGTCTTTGCATTTTAGGTAATTTATTTTGACATAGATCAAAAATAATTCGGTTTTAATAAAATTTGTTAAACTTTTTACTATATTATGGTTATTGTGACAATTCATACAATTCTAAACGAATACTGATAAAACAATACAAAAAATATGTCAGAGTCCATATGAAATTAAAATAATCCATGGATTTAAAACTAGGGGTGGACAACTATTATCCGAACCGACCAATCCGAACCAATCCAACCCGAACCGACCGGTTTTTAACCAAACCAATTGGGGGTTTGGATTGGCTCGGTTCTTGATCTTCAATAACCAACTGGACCGGTTCGATTGTTGGATGGGGCTTTCAGATAACTGATGAAACCGAACCGACCGTACCTCTATGCATAAGTCCATAAAAAATATAGTTCTCCTTTAATTTTTTGAATATAAAAATAGTCATTTCTCATTTTATTGGAGATACAAACAGTCTTCTTTAATTTGTTTTATACAAACCGAGCAATTGTTCTACCTATGTTTTGATTCTCCATCATCATGTGTGTTATGTTGTTGAGAAATGCTTGATTTACAGTGTGGCCCAACTTAATAGAATCATGAAGTTGATGTAGCATTTAGTAATTACTTTAATCAAGTCAAGTAGAAATTGTAATCTAAATCTTTTTTTATTGTACCTGGAATTCAATTAGCTATGGTTATTTAATGTTTCGTTTATGATAATAAACTAAGATTACAGAAGTATGCAAGTGAAAAAGTAGTTTATCTCACCCATTTAAACGTCATAATCTCAAACAACTAGTGCAAAATTTATTAACAACTTGTGGTTTTATGAATCTTCATTTTAAATTCATTTCTAAATAACAAATACCAGGTTGTTTCTTAACTTTGATTGAAGTTGATCTTTTAATTTCAACAAAATTATGAATGATGTTGAAGGTGAAAAGTAGCACGCCAAACCGACTATCCAATCCAATCCAAACTGAGCATAATCGGCTTGGATGGAAACCGATCCAATTAAGGTTCGGATTGGTTGCGGATGAGAAAATTAAAAAACCGATCTTCTTTGGATCGGTGCTGGATGATCCATATTAGGTCGGATACCGACCGATGCCCACCCCTATTTAAAACAATCCACAGATTATAAAAAGTCAGTCAGAACATTTTGAAACCTGAATTGAATACACCCCCATTAAAGTCTACTTTGCATAATATTTTGTGCCAATAATAATCAATAGCAATTTTGAAATATAGTGTAAATTATGTTAAGAGGAAAGAAAATAAAGTTGAAAGTTAACTTATTTTGTTGGGGAAAAATCAAGAAACCTCATAATCTTTCCCATTTAGATTAAGAAGCCCCGTAACATTTTTTTAAGCTCATTAACCTCTCTATTTCGTTAAGTATTGAATATTCTGTTAAAATCCAATTATGAAATGTCAATTTTTGCCTCTTTCTTTAATCTTTAAAACCTCTGCTATTTTTCTCATCATTCTCACTTAATTTTCAAACTTTCAAACTCATCATTCGCATGTTTGAAAAGAAAGTTTGCAAGTTTTAAAGTTAGAAAAAGGTGACTGTGAATTGTGGCAAATGATGTGTTTGCAAGTTTGAAAAAGAAGTGAGAATGATGAGTTTGCAAGTTTGAAAAATAAATGAGAATAATGGAAAAAGCAGCAGAGGTTTTAAAGATTAAATAAATGGGCAAAATGGATATTTCATAATGGGGTTTTAACTGAATGTTAAAAACTTAATGGAATAGGGGGTTTAATGAGCAAAAAAAATGCTATGTTGTTTCTTGATTTCCCCCTATTTTTCTGCTAGACATGGTCAGTTTTATCTAATAATTTCCAACTAATATCAATTTCCATCATTGATTTGAGTGTGTTTGCTGCAAAATATGATTACTAACTTACGTGTTTAACCAACATCTGTATTTGTCAATATATTTGTTCACTAGAAAAACATATATATGTGAATATAGTCAGAGGATATGGGAGGTCCTATGACATAGGAGGAATGTGCGCACCCAAAACATAATTTTCACATCCAAAATTCACGATCGCACCACCATTCAAGTTGACATATAGCAAAAGATAAATTGATGTAAATCACTACATTTAAACAAGTTTTTCTCATTCATCAAGAGGTTGTAAAATGAAGGTTATTTCAGCAATGAAACATTTATGACCTCTTAATGCATAGGCAAAACATATTAAACTTTAATGGAATATCATCCTCTTATGTTTAATAACATGTTGAACACTTTGAACAGATTAGATTATTCACTTGGGAGGAGGGAATATGATTTTTAAGGGTGATATATGAGAAAATTTCCTCTTATGCCACATTTTTCTTCTGTTATATCCATATCCATGCATTTGCACTCAATGGGCCATTTGTCTTTTCTTTTGGCAAAAAGGTACCATCACACATGATTTATAGGTAAGATTTTTCTTTTCTTTTCTTTTCTTTTGTTTATAGGCGTTCGATTTGATTGGTTATTGAGATGTAAAGGGTTGGAACCAGACCTGGTTTGGGTAGTGCCATGCCCAACCCACTCTTGACTTGAAAGGTAGAATTAATAACAAGACCCGCCCTAGGTTTGAAAGGGTTGGGCTATATCAGTGGCCCTTGCTAGCGATGGGCAACTAAAACATATTTCCAAAAATTTGTAAATCATCATTTTCAAATCGTAGCCACCCTAATGGACTTTTTTTTCAAGAAAAAACTAGAATATAACCACACCGTTTCATTAAAGAGATTATAATGAAACAAACCTTGAGAACACTAGGGAATGATGAGAATTACAACCAGACATACAAAACGAAAACAAAAGAGATAAATAGAAGTCTTCTACATCATTGAGGACTCCCTCTAAGTCTCCCTCATCGTTCACCACAACTTCCTAATGGTTCTTCATCAAAAGCCTAAATCCATTTAGGTGAGAGCATCCAATTGATCCATTAAACAACCATTGAACTCAACCTATTTAGGATCTCATCATCTATAAATTTGAACGTACCATACCTTGTATGTATCAAACTCCTAAGTCAGATTCAGACTTCTTGCAGTCAAACGTGATAGCATTCGGTTCAGTTGGAACACCTCATCTTGGCCTCAATAGATTCGATGAAATCACCTAATTGCGGGATCAAATCTCTAGCTCGATTGAAAAATTTTAGTGCCTACTCAAGAACCTCGACTCTCAGCCTCATTATGTTGGATCCCAACGACCTCTTGGTCAAAACTACAGTCACAACCTATACACCTTTGACTAGTCAAAACTACAATCACTATCAACAATATATAGTATTTTCACAACCTACACTACAAAGAAGAAACTCTTAGCTACGTTCAAAGGAGAAGAAGTCACTCTCATCCCTTGCGAATACAATGGGCAAGCAAGTGCCCTCTCTAAACTAGCTTCCTCTTCCTTCGAAGGGTTCGATCACACAGTGCTCATCGAAGTCCTACTCAAGCCAAGCATCGAAGAGGAAGCGTCAGAGCTCATGTGCATCATCACTCTTTAGATACCTAAAAACTGTTGGATAAAACCCTTCGTCGACTTTCTCGACAAAGGAATCCTCCTTGTTGATCCCAAAGAAGCAAGAAAGATTAGGGTAAGAGCAGAAAGATACACACTTGGCGAATGAGTCATGTACAAGCACTCCTACACTTTCATAGATGGAAAACTATACTTAAGATGCCTCTCCCCCAAGGAGGCTATGTATGCACTCAGAGATAGAAACGAAGGAATCGGTGGTGGTCACATGGGTGTAAGGTCCCTTGCGTAGAATATTCTTAATTATGGGCACTATTGGCCGTCACTCCTTGACGATGTCCAGGAACACGTCTGCCGATGCTCCTCTTGTTAGAAGTTCTCTCCAATGTAGTGGGTGCCCCAAGCCAACCTTGGCTCCATATCGAGCCGGATCCCCCTCGCAATGTGGGGAATGGACTTACTCGAGCTGTTTTCTCCCACAACTGGATAAAGGAACTTCCTAGTGGTAGCTATTAATTACTTTACAAAGTAGATCAAAGTGGAACCACTATCCTCCATAGCCGAGCAGAAGATTCAGCAGTTCTTTTGGAAGAACATTGTTTGCAGGTTTGGGACCCCCCTAATCCTTATCACCGACAACGGAACCAAATTTGCTACCATGGGATTCTGTAAATTCTACGCCGACCTGGGGTTCGAACAATGATTTTCTTCCATCTCACATCCCCAAACCAACTGCCAAGTTAAGAATGACAATCGACAGATCCTTGATGGCCTCAAGAAGAGGCTCGACAAAGCTCCCAAAGGA
This sequence comes from Hemerocallis citrina, assembly GCA_017893485.1. Lineage (NCBI taxonomy): Eukaryota > Viridiplantae > Streptophyta > Magnoliopsida > Asparagales > Asphodelaceae > Hemerocallis > Hemerocallis citrina. The sequence continues at coordinate 256,108,066 of CM030358.1, forward strand.
TTATGGGTAGAATAAATCATTAGTGTCCTCTGGTCCCACAAGACCATGAAGAAAACACCAACAGGAGAATCCTCATTCAGTCTCACCTTCGACTCCGAGGCACCGATCCACTTATAGGTCGGACTACCTTTCCCTCACTTTCTCTCTTTCAATGAAGAATACAACTCAAACGACCTTCAAGGCAACCTTGACCTCATTGACGAAGTTCATGAGAAATATATACTCCGACGACGCATCTATCAAAAAAGGTGGAGAATTTCTATAAAAAGAAGGCCCGCCCAACAAACCTCATAGAGGGTGGACCTTGTTCTCCGAAAACTCGAGATCTCCAACCCACGCCAGAAGGGGAAGATCGCTCCAAACTGGAAAGGACCATACAATATCTCCAAAGTCATCCGTCCATGAGCTTACCAACTTAAAGACCTAGGGGGAAGAAGATATCAAGGACTTGAAATGTCGAGCATCTGATGAATTTCCACGAGGGTGCTTAACACCCTCCACTAGAAGTAGGTTTTCAATTCACAATAAGGCTAACATCTATAACGACCAGAGTATGTAATAAAGGCTAGCCACCATCAAGACAGCCACTTACTTAGGTTTACTTTCCAATAAAACTCAGTTTTTTATTTCAAAAATTCTTGTACTACTCAATGAGTTGAGTGCTCAGCTCATTTCCCGAGCCACACCAACGAAACAAAAACTTGTTGTGCAATCTAGTTATCTAAATAAACAAATCAACTAGACACAAATTAAAAACCTTGCAAGTGTACGAATCGTTTATAGAAGCGTAGTGAAAAGCAAGGGTCGATCCCACAGAGATTGTAGAAATTAACTTACTAACCAATAAAACAGAGATAAGAATCTTAAAGTTTTGTTCTAAAAGAAATGACTAGATCTAGTAGTTCTGAATCACAAATGTCTATTAAGTAGTTGGGCTTTGATTTCCACCTGTAGTCAGTAATGCTAAGTCACCTTCTTCACTATTCTAGTTACTCATGTTCGTTCCTTTAAGGGCATGGTATCTACTCCTTAAAGTATTGTTTCCCTAGCCAAGAATTAGGCATGGTATCTACTCTAATTCGTTTCTTTCCTTAAATATTTAGCATGGTATCTACTAAGTTGCACTTAAAGAAAACATAAGAACGATGGAAACGAACAAACACTCGAAGTTCTAGAAATTGGTATCAGATCTAGATCCTTCAAGTTGATTAAACCAAGAATCCCTAGAGATTCCTGTGTTACAAACTACGAGCACGAGATACGGGTAGTCTCTATACTCATATAACAGATTCATATTTATAATATACAAACTTGATAATCTCAAGTTCTGTATGGCAGTCGACTTGCTGTCACTCTCAGTCGACTGCTCTTAGAACTTCTGAACAAGTTTGTATATTATAAGCCTATACCAATACTCTCAGGTTTAATCAATAAGTAACAGAATAGCATTCAGAAGAATATAAGCATTACATAACTACGGTTTCAATCTACCCAACTATGAAATTAGTTCCACATAATAAAACTTTTATTGACTAACAGTTTCGAATACATGATGAAAATAAAAACTAGAAAGAGAAGAAATAAACTGATGATGTTGGGCCTGAGAAGTCGACTGCTGTCACTCAGTCGATTGGCTTGTTGCTTCAGTGTACTCGATCTCCTTCTTCTTCGATGCTGATAGAATAATCCTCTTGGTTGATGATTTGATGATTCAGAAATTTCGTGATTCGGTCCCTTTTTGATCCCCTAGAATAACGCCTCTTGGTTGATATTTATAGAACACAGGAAGAGAATTAGGGTTTGTACTTTTTTCCAGAAAATTCTTCTTCTTTTATTTATTCCTTCCTTATTTGATCGGCGTTTTATTTCTTTCTCTTTTCTTCTTTTTTTTACTTTTCTCCTAACCACGTGCTCTTGCCAATCCCCGGTCTCTGGCTTTTATTTGTTGGAGAAGTTGTTATTCGCATATAACCTGGGTTTGGATAACTAAATCTTGCTTCGTATTTGGATGAGGATGAATCTTCGCTGTTCTTATCTTTTGACTACGCCGAATACCAGTCGACTGGTGTTGGAGTAAGTCGACTGTGCCGATCGTCTTCAACCTTTCTGTGAAGTCGACTGTTGAAGAACCAGTCGACTTATGCTTTGCAGTTCCCTGTGTATCATCCTCTCAGTCTGTATTAGCCTTGAATTTGCTTTGGTTGGCTTTTTTTAGGCTGTTTCCTATGGAAAAGAGAAAATAAGAGTAAAATACCACATATAGAGCATTTAAATGTCTAATTGCACTAAGATTATTGCTCCTAAATGTGAATATTCTTGGGTTCATCAAATACCCCCAAACTTAGCTTTTGCTTGTCCTCAAGCAAAAAGTAAAATTATGAACAAGGGGAAAATAATAGTAGACTCAACCCATCACACCAAGAATTCTCATTATGCAAGCATCAAAATTAAAAATATAAACAATTGCAGATAAAGTAAAAACAAGCATACCCACTTTCTCCAGTGCAATTGTCTATTCATAGCTCCCAACCCAATCACATTTGTCATGCAATTAATTATAGTTATAGTATGTAACACTCCATCTGTGATTATCCCTTTTCTCTACTACAAACCGAGTAGCAAACTAGAAGTTTTTTTTTATTATTTTTATTTTTAATTTTTTTTTTAAGTCTCTTCTCTAAGTTGTAACTTGCATTTTTACGCGAATGCAAAACATTTGTGATGAATTCACCCGGTTACTCAACAAGTCACAAACTTTAAAGTGCTTTGCATACTCATATTTCAAGTTGCCGTTTGACGTAAAAGTAAACATTGGTAATGAATACCCCTAGTTACTAAGCAACTCAAAACATTGGAGTAGATTGACTTTATTCATTTTTTTTAAAATTTTTTTTTTAATTTTTTTTTCGTTATTACTCTATTTACTTGAACTCTGTTTAGGACTAGATCAAAGATGATAATCACGAGAAAGAACTTCACATCTGTTTTTTTATGTATAATCGCATGACTCATACAATTTTGTAAGGAATTATGAAACTCAACAATCCTAAAGTAAATAAGTATCATTACTCTTACTTTATAAGAAATTGTTTATCCAAAAAAAAAAAATCAAAAGACTCCAAATGTAAATAACTACCCCCAAACTTAGATGGAACATTGTCCTCAATGTTCGCACAAAACTTAAAGTATAGGCATGTGTTACCAACTAGTTTGAAGGAAAGAAAATAAAGTAAAGAAATAAAGAAATGATTAAAGAAATAAATAAATAGAGAGTGTAAGTACTCCCCTGAAAAATTGGGTTACCTCCCAATAAGCGCTGTGTTTTCTGTCTTCAGCTAGACTTGATGAGTTCATGTAATGTATTGAATGGTTTGAAGATTCACATCCTCCTCTTTCACCTCTATACTCATCTCAATGTACGGCTTCGCCCTATGCCCGTTCACCTTGAATGTTTGATTTTTCTCTTTGCTATGAACCTCCAATGCACCATGTGGAAACACTTTTGTAACAATGTATGAGCCATACCATCGTGACATAAGCTTGCCTGGAAAGAGTCTTAATCTTGAGTTGTATATTAATACCTTCTGTCCTTCATAAAACTCCTTCCTTGCTAGCTGTTTATCATGGTACATCTTGGTCCTTTCTTTGTACAACTTTGCATTTTCATATGCGTCGTGCCTCAACTCTTCAAGCTCGTTCAGTTGCAATCTTCTTTTGTCACCTGCTTGTTTCATATCAAAATTGAACCTTTTGATGGCCCAATAGGCTTTGTGTTCCAACTCCACTGGCAGATGACAAGCTTTTCTAAAAACCAAACGGTATGGTGACATGCCGATGGGTGTCTTGTATGCCGTTCGGTAGGCCCATAATGCATCATTCAAGCGTAGCGACCAATCCTTTCTCCTTGTATTTACTGTCTTTTCCAAAATGCTCTTGATCTCTCTGTTGCTAATCTCCACCTGCCCACTGGTTTGAGGATGATATGGAGTACCCACTCTATGTGTAATCCCATATTTCTTCATCAAAGAAGCAAATGGAAAATTATTGAAGTGACTCCCTCCATCACTAATTATTGCTCGTGGTGTACCAAACCTAGTGAAGATGTTTTCCTGCAAAAACTTGACAACAACTTTGTGATCATTAGTTTTTGAGGGGACAGCCTCGACCCATTTAGACACATAATCCACACCCACAAGAATGTATAAATAACCAAATGAGTTAGGAAAGGGACCCATGAAGTCAATTCCCCAAACATCAAAAAGCTCGATTACTTGGATGTTTTGCAGTGGCATTTGATTTCTAGAAGAGATGTTGCCTGTCTTTTGGCATTTGTCACAAGTCCTGCAAAAAGAAAAAGCATCTTTGAATACATTAGGCCAATAAAAACCAGATTGTAATACCTTAAGTGCTGTTCTTTTCGGTCCAAAGTGTCCTCCACATGCATATTGGTGGCAATGTTGTAGAATACTCATTTGCTCTTCTTCTGCCACACATCTTCTTATAATTTGATCCGGGCAGAATTTGAACAAATAAGGATCATCCCAATAATAGTGCTTGCACATGGCCACCAGTCTCTTTCTTTCCTGAATTGTCATACCTGGAGGGAAAACATGAGCAGTGAGATAATTTACAATATCTGCAAACCATGGAAGTTGTATATTTATTTCAAATAAATTTTCATCTGGGAAATTTTCATTAAGTGGGGGCACAATTCTTTCTTCCTCCTGTAGTAATCTGGACATGTGATCTGCCACAACATTGTCACTTTCTTTCTTGTCTCTAATCTCAAGATCGAATTCTTGATGCAACAGCATCCATCTGATCAACCTAGGCTTAGCATCCTTTTTAGCAAACAAATATCTCAAAGCAGCATGGTCAGTAAAAACAATGACTTTAGAACCAACCAAATATGATCTAAACTTCTCTACAGCAAAAATGACAGCTAACATTTCTTTTTCAGTAGTGGAATAATTCAGCTGTGCATCATTTAAAGTTCGAGAAGCATAGTAAATAACATGGAGTACCTTATTGATTTTCTGACCTAAAACAGCTCCCAAAGCATAATCACTTGCATCACACATAAGCTTGAAAGGATGGTTCCAATCTGGTGCCATGACAATAGGTGCAGAAATGAGAAGATTTTTCAATGTAATAAAAGCATTTGTGCATTCTTCTGTCCATGCAAACTCAACATCCTTAGCCAACAATTCACAAAGGGGTATGGAGATTTTTGAGAAATATTTTATAAATCTTCTATAGAACCCTGCATGTCCAAGAAAACTCCTAACACCCTTGACTGTAGTAGGAGGGGATAGCTTTGATATGATGTCAATTTTTGCCTTGTCCACCTCTATGCCCCTTTTTGACACCACATGTCCCAAGACAATACCTTGTTGTACCATAAAATGGCACTTTTCCCAATTCAGCACTAAATTGTATTCTTCACATCTCTTAAGTACAAGCTGCAAATGGTTAAGGCATTCATCAAAACAAGATCCAAAAACACTAAAATCATCCATAATTACCTCGATGAACCTTTCCACCATGTCTGAAAATATACTCATCATGCATCTCTGAAATGTAGCTGGTGCGTTGCACAATCCAAAGGGCATCCTCATGTATGCAAAAGTACCAAAAGGACATGTAAAAGTGGTTTTTTCTTGATCTTCTGGAACAATAGCAATTTGATTATAGTCACTATAACCATCTAAAAAACAATAATGACTATATCCTGCTAATCTTTCTAACATTTGATCAATAAAAGGAAGAGAGAAGTGATCTTTCCTGGTTTCGTTATTCAGCTTCCTGTAGTCAATGCATACCCTCCATCCTGTGGTCACTCTAGTAGGGATAAGCTCATTCTCTTCATTCTTCACCACTGTGACTCCACTTTTCTTAGGCACCACATGTATAAGACTCACCCATTTGCTATCTGAGATAGGGTAGATGATGCCAACATCTAATAGCTTCAAGACCTCTGTTCTTACCACTTCCTTCATGTGTGGATTAAGCCTTCTTTGTGCTTCCCTGCTAGGTTTTGCATTGTCTTCAAGAAGTATTTTATGCATGCATTTGGATGGACTTATTCCCTTGATGTCTGCAATGGTCCAACCTATTGCACCTTTGTGTTCTCGCAGTACCCTCAGCAGCTTATCTTCTTCTTGTGCACTCAAATTTGCTGCAACTATCACTGGCAGCGTCTGGTTCTCACCCAAATATGCATGCTTCAGATGTTCAGGCAGCGGCTTAAGCTCCACGTCTGGTGTCCTGGTAACAGTCGAGACAGTCAACTTGTTCCGTTCACCAGTCGACTGGTCTGCGGAAACACAAGTGTTATCAGACACAAAATTTTCAAATGCAGGTGCAAGCTTACCTGAATATGACTTTGGAGTTTCAAGGTGATGTACTGTCTCTGCAATCCTCCAGTCATCGTATTCCTGTTCAACATGAGACAATGTTAGAGATTGTGTAATTGCGGCTTGTAGTGGTTCAATGCTATGTACCTGAAATGTTTGATCAACAATCTCCTGTACCACATCAACATTATAGCATTCATGATCATCATGTGGTAATTTTAGTGTATCAAACATTTTAAATTCAACATTTTCTCCATTTATTTTCATACTTATAATACCCTTTTTAACACAAATTTTTATATCAGCCGTACTCATAAAGGGCCTACCTAAAATGATCGGTAAAGAAGATGGCATTGAAGAGTCCTCCATATCCAACACAACAAAATCTGCAGGCAAAATAAAATCATTTACCTGAACTAGGACATCTTCCAAAATACCTCTAGGTCTTTTGATGCTGCAATCAGCCAACTGCAAAGTGATGGATGTTGGTTTGAGTTCCCCCAATCCTAGCTTTTCGTAAACAGAATAAGGAAGAAGATTGATGCTTGCCCCCAAGTCTAGCAGTGCCTTTTCAAAAAAATTCTCACCAACACTGCAAGGAATGGTAAAACTACATGGGTCCTTCAATTTAGGAGGTAATTTTCTTAACAAAACGACGCTCACTTCCTCTGTCAAGACCACATCCTCCCTAACCTGAAATGTTCTTTTGTGAGTACAATATTCTTTCAAAAATTTGGCATAAGAAGGAATTTGTTTAATAGCATCAAGTAGGGGGATATTAATTTCTACCTTTCTGAGAGTTTCAAAGATATCAAATAAATGTTGTTCTTTCTTTTGCTTGACTAACCTTTGAAGAAATGGTGGCAAAACTGTCCTTTCTTTTTCACTTACCTTATTGGAACCCAAAACTTTTGATGGTTGTGTATCTGCATCGTCTGCGTGTGTTCCAACCTTGTTGTCAATTGTCTTACCACTTCTCAGAGTTGTTACTGATTTGAGCTGTTCTTGGCCTCTAGGGTTTGGTATGGTTTGTGAAGGGAGTTCTCCTGCCTTTCTTTCACTTAACTCCTTCGTAATTTGCCCGATTTGAGTTTCCAATTTCTGAATTACCTGCCCTTGTTGGTTGCTTGTTTGATGTTGTTGTTGGAGCAATTGAAGAACGGTGGATTCAAAATCCAACTTCTTCTGTTCTTGAACTGGCCGATCAAACCCACTTCCCATCTGGAAGTTCCGTGCATGTCCTTGTGAAGATTGAGTGCCTTGATTGTTGCTCCATGAGAAATTTTGGTGGTTCCTCCACCCTGGGTTGTATGTGTTCGAGAAGGGGTTGTTCTTTGGTGGAAACACTCCTTATCCCACATAGTTTGCATGCTCCTGATCTGTGAAAGAAGACATGGGACATGTATCAGTCGTATGATCAAAATGAGAACAAATTGCACAAATTTCTTTTGTTTGATTTTTTTACACTGCCCATTGTTGTCATTGCATTAACAAGCATATCAATTTTTTTGTTCATGTTTACCATTTCTAATTGTATGTTATTACTACCAGAAATTTCGTAAACTCCCTGTTTTTTAGAAATGCCTCTTCCCCTTGTTGAGAATTGCTGTGAATTCTCGCTGAGTTCTTCAAATAATTCAATGGCCTCCTCACCACTTTTCCTCATCAAGATCCCGTTGCACGCTGAATCCACAATTGCCTTGTTAGTATCATTTAAACTCTCATAAAATGCTTGTACCTGATAATCTTTAGGCATGTTGTGCGTAGAACACTTGAGAAGCTTGTTCTTGAAGTCCTTCCATGCTTCGAAGAATAAATCTCCATCTTTTTGTTGGAATAGTTGAATCTTCCTTTTCAGTTGTTTGGTCTTCTGGGCTGGAAAGAATTCTTTCAAGAATTTTGTTGCCAATTGCTCCCATGAATTAATTGATCCTGGTTCCAAAGAATTATACCACAATTTAGCATTAAGTTTTAAGGAAAATGGAAACAAGATTAACCTGATTTGTTCAGGGGTAAGCCCTTGGACGCTTTGTGTTCTGCAAAGATCAAAGAAGTCTTGCAGATGGAGGTGAGGCTCCTCGTCTGGTTTGCCACTAAAGTGGGGAACCATGCTAAGTAATTGGGGAGATAGATGCATATTCCATGTGACATTAGGTTGATAAGCAATGCAGGAGGGTTGCTCAATATTCTTAGGCGTGAATTTGTCCTGCATTGGTACTCGATTTGGTACTTCCTCAGCCATTGTTGCTTGTGAATTGGGTCTCTGTGCAGTTGCCTGGTTCCTTGTAGCAGTCGACTGGTTGGTTGCAGACAGCCGACCTAGTCTGTGCAGAGTGCGTTCTATTTCCGCGTCAATAGGTAGTAGCTCTGGACGAAGTGATCGCCTTCCGTGCATTCACCAAAATCCTGTAACCTAAAAGAGAAAATATTTATCAATAAAAGAAAAGAAAAATAAAAGAAAAGATTTACCGATTTGTAAGTTAAAATACTAACAATCCCCGGCAGCGGCGCCAAAAACTTGTTGTGCAATCTAGTTATCTAAATAAACAAATCAACTAGACACAAATTAAAAACCTCGCAAGTGTACGAATCGTTTATAGAAGCGTAGTGAAAAGCAAGGGTCGATCCCACAGAGATTGTAGAAATTAACTTACTAACCAATAAAACAGAGATAAGAATCTTAAAGTTTTGTTCTAAAAGAAATGACTAGATCTAGTAGTTCTGAATCACAAATATCTATTAAGTAGTTGGGCTTTGATTTCCACCTGTAGTCAGTAATGCTAAGTCACCTTCTTCACTATTCTAGTTACTCATGTTCGTTCCTTTAAGGGCATGGTATCTACTCCTTAAAGTATTGTTTCCCTAGCCAAGAATTAGGCATGGTATCTACTCTAATTCGTTTCTTTCCTTAAATATTTAGCATGGTATCTACTAAGTTGCACTTAAAGAAAACATAAGAACGATGGAAACGAACAAACACTCGAAGTTCTAGAAATTGGTATCAGATCTAGATCCTTCAAGTTGATTAAACCAAGAATCCCTAGAGATTCCTGTGTTACAAACTACGAGCACGAGATACGGGTAGTCTCTATACTCATATAACAGATTCATATTTATAATATACAAACTTGATAATCTCAAGTTCTGTATGGCAGTCGACTTGCTGTCACTCTCAGTCGACTGCTCTTAGAACTTCTGAACAAGTTTGTATATTATAAGCCTATACCAATACTCTCAGGTTTAATCAATAAGTAACAGAATAGCATTCAGAAGAATATAAGCATTACATAACTACGGTTTCAATCTACCCAACTATGAAATTAGTTCCACATAATAAAACTTTTATTGACTAACAGTTTCGAATACATGATGAAAATAAAAACTAGAAAGAGAAGAAATAAACTGATGATGTTGGGCCTGAGAAGTCGACTGCTGTCACTCAGTCGACTGGCTTGTTGCTTCAGTGTACTCGATCTCCTTCTTCTTCGATGCTGATAGAATAATCCTCTTGGTTGATGATTTGATGATTCAGAAATTCCGTGATTCGGTCCCTTTTTGATCCCCTAGAATAACGCCTCTTGGTTGATATTTATAGAACACGGGAAGAGAATTAGGGTTTGTACTTTTTTCCAGAAAATTCTTCTTCTTTTATTTATTCCTTCCTTATTTGATCGGCGTTTTATTTCTTTCTCTTTTCTTCTTTTTTTTCCTTTTCTCCTAACCACGTGCTCTTGCCAATCCCCGGTCTCTGGCTTTTATTTGTTGGAGAAGTTGTTATTCGCATATAACCTGGGTTTGGATAACTAAATCTTGCTTCGTATTTGGATGAGGATGAATCTTCGCTGTTCTTATCTTTTGACTCTGCCGAATACCAGTCGACTGGTGTTGGAGTAAGTCGACTGTGCCGATCGTCTTCAACCTTTCTGTGAAGTCGACTGTTGAAGAACCAGTCGACTTATGCTTTGCAGTTCCCTGTGTATCATCCTCTCAGTCTGTATTAGCCTTGAATCTGCTTTGGTTGGCTTTTTTTTAGGCTGTTTCCTATGGAAAAGAGAAAATAAGAGTAAAATACCACATATAGAGCATTTAAATGTCTAATTGCACTAAGATTATTGCTCCTAAATGTGAATATTCTTGGGTTCATCAAATACCCCCAAACTTAGCTTTTGCTTGTCCTCAAGCAAAAAGTAAAATTATGAACACATTGAGTCTCAAATAACAAGCTCGGAGTCCAACTCTCTCCTAGAGTTGCTCCCATAGCTCACTAATTCTCAAATAATAGGCTCGGAGTCCAACTCTCCCCTAGCCCTAAAGCTGCTCCCACAGCTCGTCCAACTCTCCCCTAGCCCTAACAAGTTTGGAGTCGAACACGTGGCTCGATGCCGCATTAACTACTTGCAAACAAGCAAGTGCAGAGCAGGGTTCCCCATTCTCGTTAACCCTTTAATAAAAAATTTGGATTCCAACACGTGGCTTAATGCTGCTTTAGCAACTTGCAAGCAAGCAAGTACGGAGCAGGGCTTGCCATTTGAAATTTCTCCTGCAACTCGTTAACCCTTTAATAACAAGTTTGGAGTCCAACACGTGGCTCGACACCGCTTTAGCCACTTGCAAGTAAGCAAGTTCGAAGTATGGCACACCATTCAGAATTGCTCCTGCAAATTGTTAACCTTTTAAAAAACTAGTTCAAAGTTCATAATCATGGCTTAGAATCGCTCCTACAAGTTGCAAACATGTGAGTTCGGAGCTTGAAGTTACCATGACCATTCAAACTACTCCTGAAACTCGTTAATGTCTTAACATGCAAGCTCAGAGCCATGTCCTTCCCTAAATTTGCTCCCACGACTTGTTAATGCAAACACTAAAGACCTAGCTCCAGTGAAAAGAAGATTCAACAGTTCTAACCAAACACCATCTGAAATATATTGCACACAAAAGAAAAGACACAAGTGTTTGATACAAAAAACATTTTCATTTTCGTTAAGAGAAAATATGGTGGCCAGTCCGCTATTAGGCATTACAAAATTAAAAGAAAGAAGATAAAAACAGGAAGGGAAAATTAGGGATCTGCCTCAGTCGGCGAAATCTTTGAGGTTGGGGTCGCCTTCCCTTCATTTCCTACACCTTTCTTTGAACCCACTGCCTCATTACTACTGGCTCATCTGGGGCATCCTCTCCCCCATTGCTATGCTCATCCTCTCCAACAGGATCAACTCCAGGCTTGAAAAGGACGTGGTACCCTTTCCCGGAGAATCCGACAACACACTCATCTACATCCATTATAACCTTCGCATGTGCCTTGTCTATCACACCCTGAAGCTTGCTCTTCACCTTGGACTCCACCTCGGCGAATGCTTTGGCCACATCAGCCTTCATCTCCCCGTTCGTCTGCTCCAGCTCTGACTCGAGGGAGGTATTTCTTTTCCTGACCTCCTCAATCTCCTGGCGAAGCTCCTCCTCCCCTCTTTGAGCTGCTTCAAGCTCCCTAGTGACATTCTTCTTCTCCCTCTCGGCATGAGAGGCTATATCCCTCATAACATTCTCCTTATTCTCATGATGTTCGATTAGACAGGCAAAGTGGCAAAAGATCTACAAAAGAAAAAGTTTCAAGGCTTAAAACCAAGCATGAAAGGGTATATGACTACATTACGAAACACAAAACATACTGACATGTTAGTCCTGGCGATCTCCATGATGGTTACTTCTCTCGGCTCCTTCCTCAGCCTCATCTGATCCAAATAGGTTAGGAGGTTCCTGATTGCATCAAGGCAAGCCACCGTATTGCCTAGGAAACCGTCGTAGCGCTTCACTCCCCAGTCAGGCACGTACGTATTCTTCTTCTCGTCGAAAAGGATTATCTGATCCAAATGGGTTGGGAGGTTCCTGACTACATCAAGGCAGGCCACTAAATTACCTAGGAAACTGTTGTAGTGCTTCACACCCCAGTCAGGCACGTACGTCTTTTTTGCGTCGAAAAGGATTGCCTCAGCCTGCAAGGATCACTGCCAAAGAGGAACCCAAGTTGGCAGGGCACGTCACCATCTCTAGAGGCGATTCCAGGACGACCACCGGGGTAGAAGTCGAGGAACTCTTAGTAGTCTTCAAGGAGGGCTATTTGCAAGTTATCTTGTTCCTCTTCTTCGCCTCCTCAGGCATTTTGTTGCGCAGAGCCACACGGTCGGCGACGAGATCCATGAAGTCCATCCCTTCTTTTCCTACGAGAACAACACAAAAGGAGATGTGAGAATGTGAAGGAACAGAAGTAGCTAAGCAAATTTGCATTAACTAGAGATAAATAGCGTCGCTCCATTTCAAAGAGCTAAGCAAATTTCCCTAGAGCTAAGAAAATTTCCATCTGACTCAGCCACTCCTCAAAGAGAACCTCCTCAGTCATGTCCCTCCACTTCAACACCTTCCTCTTAAAAATAACGTCTCTCCATCGCCTTTTCCTTCGGTCACCTTCAGCTCAGCTTTCAATTCGCGGACACACTCCTTCCACTTCTTGAGAATCCCCACGGTTCCGAGTTGTGAATAATAAATAATTTGTTCTTCCAGTATTTGGTCGAGTCGGGATTCTCGATCACTTCCATCTCGGAGCAAGGAGAAAGGTATAATTGCTTCTCCATCTTACTTGGCTGAATAACTCTAAAGTGACTCATCCAGATAAAATCGATCGCATGTCTCCACCCATTCGGCATAAGTTGCACCGGGAAGAACTTATACCAATTCAGAAACTCTCTCGAGAAGGGATGGAGAGGTAGACACAACTCGGCGTAGAAAGAATCAAAAGGGAAGAAACAAAACTCGGGAGGTATCCCATAGCACGCCCTGACTCCAGGGCTAGGAAGGAAACTCATACTCAGGAGGAATCCAAAGATGACCCTAATTTTCATCAAATCTTCTTTTGTCTGGATAGTCGTGGTAAAATCGGCCTCGGTAGTGTGAACATAATCTGGCGCCTCGTGTTGCATACCAATCTGAATAAAATCCTCTAAGTCTTCGGGATACTAGCGAATAAGCTCAGGGACACAAAGTGGATGAGGTTGATTAAGCAAATTTCTCGAATACTCCTGCTTTGGCTCAATTATTGTCTCCATAATAACTGAACTCCCCGCTATTCCTTTTCCTTCCAGCTCTTTAGTAGGGCACCCAAAAAACCACTTCTTCAGTACAACCTAAGGAGGATGAAGAATCGCCCAACGAAGCCCTAAACATAACTTATGACATTGCAATAAGTTACCTGAATCGAAGCCCTGAACATAACTAATGTCATTGCAATAAGTTACCTGAATTGACGATGGTGAACTTCGGCAAAGCAAAGCCCAAAAAAGTCTCTGAAGACAAACCCTAGAGAGATAAACACCCGCTAGAGAGAGAAAGAAATTTGAGGAAATGATTGGGGGTGAAGTGAGGAGGAAAAGATGGGGGGGGACTTATAGAAGAACGATTGTAACGGTCAGAAACCATGTGGACACGCTGCAGCATCCACGAGATCTGATTCTTACAGTCGAAATGAAAGCATCCACGCATTTGGGATGCATAAACTACAGGGGACACGTGGCACTAGCTTAGCAACTCGTGGAAGCCTCCTCAGTAATGTGTGGTAGCCAGCTCAACATCAAGCTCAAAGGATATGTCCCCGAGCTAAAAAGAATCTTGGAATTTTCTTCATCTGATCTACACGTCGATTTCGTCAAAAGTCAACCGTTCAACATCTATAATCACATGCAAAAGAGATCAGGCCATTCGATATGCTTTGAAAAGCATGCAAACCAGCTGACGTCAGCGAGGAGCTTGGAGGACGCCCCCGAGCTAGCGAGTAGCTCATAAATTTCATCAACTAAGTTACACACCCGTTTTGGCGAGTGTGGGCCACCCGATCTCCCTGAATTTCGTTCCCGCCTTTTCTAGGCACAAGAATGCTCTAAATTTCACGCAAGGTATTTTATTTAAGTAAAGATTCTATTCCATAATTATAAATTTGAGAAAATTAATTAAAAATTTAAAAAATAATTAAAACTTTGAAAATAATAATTAAAACCCCTATAAAGTTATTATAATTTCTGAAAATTAATTAAATATTTCCAAAAATTAAGTTAAAAATCCAAGATTTAATTAAAAATTTGGAAAATTCCATTAAAGAATTCCAAAAAAATAATTAAAATTGGGAAAAATATTTAAAATTTTCAAAAAATACAAAAAGTTACTTGAAGTTCTACAAAGTTGTTGCAACCCCGAGATGCTCCGAACAATGTTCCTAGAATCTCTAATCGTATTTGAAAGTAAAACCAGCTTTCCAGAACATTTGAAAAAACGTGGCTACTCCTCGAAAGCTAAGAAATCTACCCTTCAAGAGTGGTTTGGGGGGGGGGGGGGGGGGTTGTTTTATTGGTAAAAAATCACAAGAAATCAGAGGGTCTTACAATTTAGGCATGCATCTTAAAGCTTCTGAGGTCCAGAATGTTAGTTTCAGCAACTACATGTCTGGAAACTGAATCTGGGCCACTTTCAAGCTCATCAGCTCAATTACGCTTACAAGATTGGGTTGTCATGCAACCCAACAAGAGAAGTCCCAGCTAATTAAAAACTGTTAACCAAATCCTCTATTTTTAATAGGGTTGTCAACAAACTCTATCTCATCACCATGGAAATCTGGAATTTAATCCAAAAAGATACTATTTTAAGTCTATCTTGTGGAACTAACTTTTAGGCTATAACTTCCACCTTCATCAAAGTCAGGTAATCAATCTTTTGGCACCAAAACTAGACCTTTTTTTTTCTTCTGAGTTACCGACTTAAGCGTCAAAGGATCTTTCACCGGGGCCAATCCCGGTGATCAGACTTTGTCTAGCTTTGCCGGCGAAATCTCAGCCGTCCAATCTAGACCAAGAAGCTCTAAATAGTTCAGATTCATGAATTCAGCCATCACAATTTAGATCTAATCGACAGTTCAAATTGTAAGTTTCTTCTTCAAAAAGAACTCATCATATGATTGCTCCCACACTACATAAAAGCAGCAATAGTTTCATAGCTGACTAGCTAGCTCTTCCTTCACTAAAACCATTTTATAAATCACCTCTCCATAAATGTAGTCCCAGACATTTTTGATAAGGAACAACCAGTCATAGTTTTTACCATTGTACGTACATCTAAAACTCGTGATCAATGTATGTACAGATTACATTTTTCAGATATCTTATCATGGCATCAGTCAGTTTTATCTTCTGGGAAGTGAGAAACCAAATACATCAACTACCAAATAAATTCATGAAGATGTGGATACACATGCAGTAGATTACATACAGAGGATGATAATAATCGACAGGGAGTACGCTTACAAGATGAGAATAATCGACAAGTGAGAATCTGGGCCACTTTCAAGCTCATCAGCTCAATTACGCTTACAAGATTGGGTTGTCATGCAACCCAACAAGAGAAGTCCCAGCTAATTAAAAACTGTTAACCAAATCCTCTATTTTTAATAGGGTTGTCAACAAACTCTATCTCATCACCATGGAAATCTGGAATTTAATCCAAAAAGATACTATTTTAAGTCTATCTTGTGGAACTAACTTTTAGGCTATAACTTCCACCTTCATCAAAGTCAGGTAATCAATCTTTTGGCACCAAAACTAGACTTTTTTTTTTCTTCTGAGTTACCGACTTAAGCGTCAAAGGATCTTTCACCGGGGCCAATCCCGGTGATCAGACTTTGTCTAGCTTTGCCGGCGAAATCTCAGCCGTCCAATCTAGACCAAGAAGCTCTAAATAGTTCAGATTCATGAATTCAGCCATCACAATTTAGATCTAATCGACAGTTCAAATTGTAAGTTTCTTCTTCAAAAAGAACTCATCATATGATTGCTCCCACACTACATAAAAGCAGCAATAGTTTCATAGCTGACTAGCTAGCTCTTCCTTCACTAAAACCATTTTATAAATCACCTCTCCATAAATGTAGTCCCAGACATTTTTGATAAGGAACAACCAGTCATAGTTTTTACCATTGTACGTACATCTAAAACTCGTGATCAATGTATGTACAGATTACATTTTTCAGATATCTTATCATGGCATCAGTCAGTTTTATCTTCTGGGAAGTGAGAAACCAAATACATCAACTACCAAATAAATTCATGAAGATGTGGATACACATGCAGTAGATTACATACAGAGGATGATAATAATCGACAGGGAGTAGTTACCACTGATCGCCACGGCCCGGCCCTGGTCTGATGCAACCGATGCAACTGCATCAGGCCCCAAAATCACCAAAAAAAGGACCCCCGTTTTTAGAAAAGAAAACAAAATTATATTAGCTTCAGACCCCTAAAATCTATGAATCTTTTTATTTTTTTAATGATTTTATATTAGCTTCAGGCCCCTAAAAAAATTTATATTAGCTTCAGGCCCCTAAAAAAATTTATATTAGCTTCAGGCCCCTAAAATCCATAATTTCTCATGTATATATATAATTTTTTTTAATACATGAATCGTTTTTTTTTTTAGGTATATGTGGGGCCCTTTTTAAGAGTTTGCTTCAGGCCCCTAAAATTCTAGGTCCGCCCCTGCTGATCGCATTTTTACATTGTCATCAACATATATATTTGGTAAATTAAACAATTATCTTGGGTTCATTTGTAGTCAGAAATCGGCCAGGTTGCCTCTATTGTCTAAATAATACAAAATTAAGCAGCCAGAAGCATACATTATACATACTGAACAAATGATTATCTTTTCTTATGATGATTAATTAATCGATTTGATCATGTTGAAGACCACACTGAAGAAATATAAAGAGTATTAGAAATAGACAATGTAATATATAGTTAGTACATATAAGGTATATTGATCTATATATGCTCAACTGGAAAATCTCTGAAATCCTCAGTTACTTATTAAGGGGAAAAAACTTGTCAAAGCGTCCTGTACCTCATTAATTACTGTTATCTCTTGCATGCATTGTATAAATGCACATAGGATAAAGAATTTCAAGCAATATAACGTGACCCGTTAAATGACTTGCCCTAAATTCACGTTGTGTACGGATATTAATCTGTCACTCAGTCAACAAAATAGACAAGAAATAATGCATGCATATATGAACTGATGTATGTATGGATCCATCAATAGTCGCTTTCAGCTAGATTTAGAGAATATACACTCGCAGAGTACAACAGTAAATTATGTCAGTCTGCATATCTCATATAGTAATTTGTTTGAAATAACTTCTCGGTGACAGAGACTTCGTTAGAGATCGAAGAGAAAACAAATATATATATAAGTTACCTGCTTAGGCTTAATAGTAACAAATCTCACGAATATATATTGATCAAACTCACCCCCAATTCAATGCAGAGTGTGTTTACTCTCTAGAACTTTTTTTCTGGAACATTAAGAAGCTGAGAGAAAGCTATACACAAATCTTAGTTAATTAATTTGTAAAGTTGTTCAGCGAAAAAAGTCTATACAAGTCATGCTTCAGCATCAAGGCATATGGCAAGAAAATTACTAGTGTTCGAGTGAAGTGAAAAGAGAGGGTGTGAGTGGGAGTGACAATGCTGTGATAGAGAGTGTTGCCTTAATTATGAAAGAGTGTAAAAATTTTTATACTTCAAATAAAATTATAAATTCTAGCTATTTCCTTCGACAGCAACTAAGAAGTCAGAAAATATATCCCACCTTTGGGTCAAAACAAAACTCAATACATAAAAGAATAAAAAAAGTAGCATAAAACAGCAACTTGCATAAAATTATATGAGTAGGCTCATAATCAAATGCAAAGAACAACTAGATTTTATAGTGCGCACTTGAGAAAAATCGTCACTTACAGAAAATCAAATCTTAGCTAGTTATTTAACTTAACTAAGTATATATCTGCCATTGACTGATGATTGGCCAGAAAGTCTCCAGAAAAGGAAGATAACCTTAGTATCATTTGTTTATTTATCTTGAGTAAATTGATACCCCTTGTATGTCTACTAATATTTAATAATTTAATGAAAATAAAATGCCATAAAACTAAGAGCCAGTGTCTCCATAGGTAGTATCATTGCCATCTAAACTTGTTGGAATTTATACTGAGATTAGAGACACAAACACTACAACAAATATGACATTTGATAGCATTCATAAAATACTATAGTAGACCTATGATAGCGTTTTACAAACGCTATCAAAAGCCCCGCTATAATAAGCCTATAGCGTTTTGACCAAACGCTATAGAAACTATAGCGTTTTACAAAACGCTATAGAATCTATAGCGTTCTGGAAACGATATAGTTTCTATAGCGTTTCGGAAACGCTATAGTTTCTATAGCGTTTTACAAAACGCTATAGTTTCTATAGCGTTTCGTTAAAACGTTATAAAATTTATAGCGTTTCGGCAATGCTATCGTTTTGATATTTGTGGTTTTTTACAGCATTTTAGGAACGCTATTTCGTTTTAACTGTATACAAAAAAAATCTACGGATCCAAATAAAAATCGATTTATCGAAAATGTCAATACACCATTATAACTATAAAAGTTTTGCAAATTTGTGTACAAATATATAAAAACATACCAACATAGAAATATCTACACAATAAACTGATACAAAAGTTCATCCAATAAACTTAAAACCGACGACAAAAAATTCTTGAGTGCCTAACATCAACACAACTCGCATTCTTCGTTTCATCCATGACGTCTCCAATCTGCAAATGTAGAAGAAAAAATGTCAAACATAAGATTCATGTAGTCATAACTCCTAACTCAAGGAGGTTGATCTAATAGTTACTGAGTACAATCTAAGAAGCTTTAAAGTTGTAATATGTCTGGAGATGATGATGATGATGAACACACACTGCTAAAAAATGATGCAGAAGAGGTAATATGTCTGGAGATATAGATCAAGCGTAAACCTACATCTAGCTTCTTCGATCGTGTTGATTAGGATGGAAACCATAACCTACATCTTGATTAATAACCTAAATCTTAGTTTGAAGGCATTGTTGTGTACCTTCTTTTATCACAAAAGTTACTGCAGAATGTAAGCTAGCAAATCTAACTAAAATTAGTATGTTAAAAGTATAGAATCAAATATTAGAGACAATCAATTTTCAAAATTCAACAATTATTCTGTTGTTCTCTTTCCATGCTACTTTGAATGTAAGTATCCTATTTCTGTTTAAGATGCCGAAGTTGGTCTTTAAGGTCATTGTCTAACAACTCTCATAGCTGGACTGCTTCTCTAAAATATACCTGCTTGTTCAACTAAAATCAATATGCTCTATCCCAAGGGATGCATTCTTGTTAAACTAATAGAAAAATTAATGGCAATCTTGTTGCTGCTTCACACAGTAAGGAAGTAAGCTACTTATATTGCTGACTCTCAATTGCTTATTATATTATTACAGTTGAGTTGAGTGAGAATGTGGAATCGGCTTATAAGGGGTAGGTAGACTTCAAGACACTAGAACCTTCTTCTATGGGATTTACAGAACTGTCTTTTCTTGCTCGTAGCTGAGTATAACTCATGTTTGAATACTCAGGTAGCATTCTCATAACTATAGGGCTGAAGGACTCAGTAGCAGACATTTTGCTATCACCTTCTTAAAGTTTAAACTTTAAGTAACTGATTAGAAATTCTAAACAAATGCAAAACATTTAAATCTTGAAGTATATACCATCAATTTTTTCTATAACGATATATTGTTATCAAGTTTTGAACCACCTATCTTTCACAATGTAATGCAAAGAAAATCATGCTTCAAATAAGCAGTCAATAGAATGTATTACGCTATTACCTATCAATTTTCATTTCACGTCTGTCCATCACTTGACGAAGAAAAGATTTCACAGACTGGCGATCTGTACCAGGATTCTTCCTTCCCTGCAAATAGTTGAAATCATGTTACCACATAGATGTCTCAATCTAATCTCAATCCATTATGAGGCAGTTTAAGCAATTTTGTGACATAGATCAGATCAATGGTATCGAGTACGCAGATTTTAATAGTTAGAGCAATATATGAATATTGACAACTGTCTGACATGGTATATATGAAGCATGTTTACCTTATAATATGAAGCTGTTAATTAAATATCTAGTTCTTACCAACATAATTATATGGTTTGAAGAACTTAAACTTGACAAAAACATCTAAAATAAAGATCTGTATGACCATATCTAAAAGGGTATGCATATAAAATTACCACTTACATGCCAAAAATGTTCCAAATCGATTCATCTATTATTTATGAGAAAGGGACACCTCCCAAGATGGTGTCAAAGATGTGTCAAAGAAGAATTCTTGCCCTAAATATCTCCAAAACTGCAATAGATGGCATACTTAGTTTTTAGTTTTTAGTTTTTTTTTTCTTTTCTTGTTTTCTCAAAAGGTTATATTTAGCATATTGGTCTTATGATTTTTATTTTTTGGGGGTCTGATTATTGGTTGGTACGTTTAAGACCCAACTAAATTGCTATCCCACTAAGAAAGCCATGTGATTTTCTAGTTAGGAATCACCAACCAAGCAACAAATGCTCCCTCTTAATGTGTAAATCCTTTCTTTTAGGATTACCTTTTAACATTAAATGACGGCCATGCCTAATATGGATGTTGGAATTAAGGGCGTGCTTTCGACACAACCTCTACCAATCAACTCCATGTACATGATAAATGAAGATTAGGAATAGATAAACCTTAAAACAGGTGTTCTTACCTAGCCAAATGAGTAGGGAAGGTTGTTTCCAGTTCCCAATGGCACTGTAGCAATAGGAGGTGGATGAGTCAATTTGAGATCAGAAACCACTCCCAGAAGCCAGCTTGCTGTGCCATCGCCACCAGCAAACTAGTTAAGTACCTTTAGGGTTAAAGAAAACATAATAATTTTGAAATCAACCAATGGTTGAGGAAAGTACAATATTCACTGTAATTTCAAAATAGTATCCTCTAGAGTAGCCTTTGGCCCTAACTCACGATTAATCTCAATCTAATATGAATTTCTGAAGCAAGAACATCATTGCTAGACTTCAGTTTTTCCAAATTGACATATATTTTGTGCAAAACTTTGTCAGGGGCATCTTTAGTTAAATCAAAGACCTGCAAGAATGGAATGATAAGAAACATGAATTATGAAAGAGACTTACTATTACAATTAGTTTAGCAAGAAAAACAGTTTATGGCCATGATAACAGATACTAGAGTATTCAAAGCAAACAATAAGTACCTGGTGTTCATTGAGAAGCTCACGATATGTTTTAAGTAGATTGCCTTCAAGCTGACCACCACTTTTGGAGTTGATGAAAACTATGACAGGACATTGGGGTTGATCCTTGATATGCTCCAACTCTAAATCTGGCACTACGAGAATATAATTTGGAATATAGAATTCCTTCAACATCTCATCTGGCACCGGACCGCCATCATCCATTACAGTACGCAAGCTGCAGCAGTTAAAAGAGCACATAAAGTCATCAAAGTTATAATTCTCAATTTGTATACAGAACCCAGGTATATGTAAGTTTATGAAAACAATTATGTGTGGACATGCAGATGTGCGGCCTCTCAAGCTCTCATGTGTATTTTTTATTCTAATGAAAATTATTCTCACTGAGTGAAAACATGAGGCTATTAATGGCTAGAATCATAAACAATACCAAATCGTGATAATAATAATTATTAAGTATTAATAGGATAGATGAGGTTTTATTATTGGTGTAATAAAGGAAAAACTTGAGCATTCCATGTGCTAAATAAGTACATAGAAATCATAATGTTTCATGCATTGAGCATTTCACGACCGGAATTCTCTCATCAAATTGCTCAATTAACAAGTCTGACCATCCATTTCATACCAAACCATTATACTTAACTACTTATCGAACTCTAGCTCTAACATCTAGCTCAGACCGGTCTAAGCCTCTGATCTGCTTAAAATCACCTATAGAAAACGATGAATTACAATTCATAAGTTCTAACAGAATGATAAGTGATAAACTATCATTTTTTACATCAGTATGATCAGAACAAGATCTTATCGAAATTGATACACTTATTTAAGTATTGAGGGGATTAGGCATTTCATGGCTAGCATTACAAAGAAGACAACAATTTCTTTCTATGTTTACCTGCCAAGCCAAGGATGAAGAAGGGTTGTGTTAGGAAGAGAGGGCAACGGGGGCGCGGGGAGGAGGAGAGGGCGACGGCGGGGAGGAAGAGAGGGCGACGGCGGGGAGGTCAACGGGGGCGCGGGGAGGAGGAGAAGGCGACGGCGGGTAGGGCAACGGGGGCACGGGGAGACGTTTTGATGGCGGGTCGGGGATTCGGGAGGCGCAGAGGAGGGGAAATTAGGGATCGATTTGGTGAAGAAGGGGTTTTGGAAGAGAGGGAGAAGTTAAAAGGGTTTTGATGGATTTGGAGTTTTTATTTAGAATTTTCTTTTTTGCCTATATCTATTGTGTTTATTTACAGATATAATAGCGTTTCTAAAATTCCGTAAATAATATAGCATTTTAAAAACGCTGTCATATCTAAGAGTAAATTTCAAAATTAATCAAAGACAACATTTTCTTCAAAAATGCTATTATTGATCACTTTCAATAGCATTAACACTTAAATGCTATAATAAGTCCGCTGTAGAAAGCCCTATGTGTTGTAGTGAAACTTAAAGAGAGGAAAAACAGAGATGATTCCTTAGAGCCTATAACTCGGAGAATTGAGAATTAAGAGCATATGCAGTCGTTTTCTATATATTCAAAAAATGGATAAAAAGCTCTGCAGTCGTCTTCTATTTATCCATTTTTTGGGTTTAAGATGAACAGTAGACAGCTATATTTGGCAGCGCAATTGGCAATATGCATTTAACAGTAGACGGAAGACGATTTACCGTCTATGTGTTGGACGGCATATGATATGCTGTCTGAGAGGAATTTTTTTAATTGCGAACTTGTGAGACGGAATATGATCTGTCGTTGAATTATTTTTAAAAAATTGAAAATCAGAAGAACATCTTCCGTTTCCTGAAGAGAGAGAAAACCAAGCTAATGTTAGGACTGTGTCTTGTATACTCGTTGTTCGGATTAGAAGAAGGTAAGATGAAGAACGGAGGTCGAAGCGTCGAAGTGAGTAGAAGGAGAAACAGTAGCAGCAAGGGTGCAGGCTAGTTGTGGTCGATTGGTCTTGATGACAGTCGACCGCACCCCCGATCGTACCCCTGACCGCTCGAAGTACAGGAAATGTCAGAGAGTGGTACGGTCGACCGCTCGCGGCGCTGTGTTCGTTTTGGGCCTCGATTTGTTAGGTCGTTTCAGCCCAATCTTCAACTCCAAGTTAGATCGTGCGGCTCTTATTCAGTTACTTGTTTTCCAGGTTATATCGGACGACTGAGGATCAAGGTTAGACCTAGGTTTTCTCTCTATTCTTCTATATATATTGTAAACTCCTCCAATATGAATGGGAGTACTTCATAGATTCTTTTCTCCATTGCAAAGAGAGGCTCAAGAGAGAGATAGTTCTTGGTGGGTGATGATGGTAAAAACCGCAGCAGATCAGAGCCGTACGATCCCTGCACGGATCTCAAAGCGTCTACAGGTAGATTAGCCATTACAGGCCTATTTTACAGGCCTGAGCCCACTCCAAAACATGGGCTTTTCTCAAGTCCATAAAAAGTGACAGACTAGGCCCACTAAGAAAAACACCCAGCCCATGATGGCTAGGAGTCTCATCTCTTATCCTCTCACAGGGATATCTTATCTCTTTAGAGGGGAGACATGAAAGATCCAACAGTCACGATTCGGCTTTTAGAATGTCTCTCAGGCCTATAAATACTCCTTCCCCTCCTCAGTCTCCAGGTAATCAATAATTCTCTAGTTTTCACTATCTTACTTTCTCTTTTTGGTTCTGACTTGAGCGCCGGAGGGTCTGTCGCCAGGGGCCACATCCCGGTGTTTCAGATGTTTTGTAGGACCACCGGCCGCATCAACAACCGTCAATTTCATATCACAAGAGGTCAATCAACGATCCAGATTCAATCTCAGAAGCTCTAACGTCTTTTAACGGTCAAGGCACAGGTTTGACTTTTAGTAGTTTCCATCCATTTTTAACTCACTATCTGTTTGCTCCCACACCGAAAAAAAGCAGCAACAGATTGACGCCGTCTATGGAAAACTACACAAGTAAGACTTATCGCCAAGCCACAAAGACTAAGAGGTAAAGGGACGGCCTCCAGCTATCGCACTGCCACTCTTCGTTAACCAGCTCCTTCTATGGAAGATCAGATTCCTCCTCAACAGTCACCCCAACAGCCTAATCACGCTTCTTCCAACGGAGAGGCACCGGGAGGCTCCTGAAAAAACCGTCCTGAACAACATCTCAGTACGATTGCATCTCAGTCCACAATGCTTCAACTAGATCCCAAAAGAAGGACGGCCAAGTCCTTTGCCGTGTCCAAGAAGTAGAAGATCGCCTAGAACAGATGAAGAATGAGAGAAACTGGTTCAACAGGGCCTATCCCCCTAATCAAAGTCCCTTCAGCAAAACTATCCTCGATGCACCTGTTCTAAGGAACTTCAAAGCTCCTCAATTCGAATCATACAACGAGAAATCAGACCCGACGAACCACATCAAGAGCTTTAAAACACTTATGATGTTCTATAATGCCACCGATGCACTCATGTGTCGGACATTTTCCGCAACAGTGAAAGGATCAGCTAGGGAATGGCATTAACGTCTGCAACCCGAATCCACATTTTCTTTCGATCAGCTCGAGGAACTCCCCATCGCACACTTCATTACTAGTCAAAGAGCTGAAAAAACTAGTGTCTCCTTACTAGAACTGAAGCAAAAGATGAAGAAATGCTAAAGGACTTTGCCAAGCATTTTACAACTGAAGTAAGGCCAATTTATGCCTTGAACACTTCAGTCACAACTGCAGCTCTTTCATCGCAAGACTTCATCAAGCATTTTACAACTGAAGCAAGGACAATTTACGACTTGAACACTTCAGTGCAACTGCAGCTCTTTCGCCACAAGACTTCGTCAAGCATGTTACTACTGAAGCAAGGCTAATTTCTGCCTTGAACACTTCAGTCGCAACTACAGCCTTTCGCCACAGCGTCACTAACAAACACCTGAAAACCTCCCTCTCCAAAAAGCCACCCAAAAGTTTCATTGTGCTCCTGAAAAGGAGTAAAAAGTATGTCAAGGTCGAGGAAGCTTTCTATCCTCAAGCCAAGAACGATTCATCTTCTGGGAACAAACGGAAGAACACAAGCGAGGAAGAATTCAGGGAGTTTCAGAAAAACGGTGGAAGTTCACGCCGTCCAGCTCTAGAGCTACGCTTTGACAAGTTCACTCTTCTTATTGCAAGCGTATCAGCCATCTTCATGGATGTGGAGAAGGACGGAATAATCCACCCTCCCCCCACGATGTCAACGTCTAGCAGTAGAAAAGATAAAAATAAGTGGTACACATTTCACAGAAATCAAGAACACACTACTTACAACTGTCGAGCCCATAATGAAGAACTGGAAGCCTGTGGTTCGCAGAGGCTATCTCTCCAACTTCGTTCAGAAAGACAACGACACCGAAAATTCTCTGTCCCTGGGGGCTGATAAACATCAGGAGAGGCCATGCAAGTCGCAAGACTCTGAACACATGATCGTTCTCCATTCCATTCACGAAGACCCGATGGGGGGAGATTCCAACTCCTCCCACAAAGCTTTCGTCAGTAAAGTCAACTCTATAGATAAAACTCTGCCTGCCAAACACACCGGGGTACTAACATCTTTCTCTCACAAGGACTTAGAAGGCGTCCAAACACCTCATCGCAATGCATTGGTCATAAACATTTTCATGCTAAATCATGAGGTACGCCGCATCCTGGTAGACAATGACAGCTCAGTAAACATCCTCTTCATGGCCACATTTCAGGCTCTCAAGCTCTCTCAAGACCGACTCAAGCCAGCCGGTTATACACTTCATGACTCCTCTGGTGCACCTATCCAAGTCGAGGGAAATGTTGCACTCGATGTAATAGCAGGAAAAGCCCCATCTATTCAAACAGAAGCACTGGACTTCGTAGAAATCGATGTCAAAGCTGCATACAATGCTATATTCGGCCGTCCCGGTCTAGCAGCATTCCATGCAGTTACCTCCGCATTTCACACGAAAACAAAGTTCCTAACAACAACTGGCGTAAGCCAAGATGTAGGGAGCAAATAGGCGGCACGAGCATGCTACACTATTACAATGGGGGGTTTCAATTCTCCCCCTGTCGCCATAGAGTTACTACCAAAAAGTAGTCATAAGAATTCAAAAACCGTAAATGAGCTTGAAGCCTCAGCCATAACCAAATCAACCAAGAACTTCCGAACCTTCCACATCATCTCTAGCCAGGTCCAAACTATTTCTCATCATGATATAGTAATAAACTTGAATCCCTCTCCTGAAGCCACTCCACTTATTCAACGAAGATAAATAATCTTGCCTAAACACATTGGTACATCAGAAGATTTTTCTTTCTCTATGCAAAATAATGGGGGGCTCCCTCCAAAATAGGCAAGTCCAGGCAAGGTCTACCAAGTTGCTCGCCTGACGGTTCATCAACTTGAAGACCCGGGGGGCAACGAGATATCAGCAGGGACTTGGAAAGTAGAACACCTTGCGAAGTACAACGAGTTGGGTGCCAAACTTGTACACAAAAATGGCATCAGAAAATTGTTGAAAACTTCCTACAAGACAGGTTCGGAGCCCACATGCATAGTGCGAAGTTATTACAACAATTTACAATGAAACAAGTTCAAAGTGCTTCGCCATTCGATCTGCTCCTACAACCTGTTGATTCATTAAAGCAAACAAAGAGCTACACACCCAACTTACATTTAAAACGGCACTAGGCACTCGTTACAAGCTGTCTTCAATGCAAGTTCGAAATCCAGAACTCGGGAGTTGCGGCGTGCAAACATGCACGTTTAGAACGCAACTCACCGATCGATCTGTTCCTGCAACTAATTGAACTTCCTTGGAGGCTCAGAAAAAACAAGTTGGGTGCCATACTTAAACACTTAAGTAGCACCAAACACTCGTTGCGAGTCTCCCCGTAAGACAGATTCAGAGTCCATACCCATGGCTCGACAGGGACTCTAAACAATTTGCAATAATGCAAATTCACAGTGCACTTCGTTATTCGATCTGCTCCTGCAATCCGTCAATGCCTCGACGACCGGTTCGGAGTCCAGTTCATGGTTCAAAAGAGACCCTGTCAATTTACAAAGAAGCAAGTTCAGAGTGCGCTTTACCATTCGAGCTGCTCTTGCAACCTGTTAATACTTAAACTAACAAGTTCGGAATCCATGATCATGGTTCAGAGTTACTTTCGCAACCTGTAATGACACAAATTCAGAGTTCAACTCGCCATTCGATATGTTCCTGCAACTAGTTAAATTTCCTCAACAACAGATTAGTAGGTCCGAAATCATGGATCGAAGGTACCCAAGCAACACTTGTAAAAAGCCGCACTTGGGGTTCAACTCTCCATTCGATGTGACTCTCACAATCAGTCAGAGGCCCCATACAGCAAGTTTGGAAAACAACTCTCCTTCAGAGTTGTCCCTACAACTGGCTGGGTTCAAGACGGAGCATTGCTACACTCCGTCATATACCGTCGACAGCTTTCTAAGCTATACGCAATAGACTAGAGGCCATGTTATTTAGTGACAGAGAACCTGTCGATGACACATCAACCATGACAGCAAGGATCAAGCATGTGAAATGAATCTTACAAGTCACAAAACTCTCAACAACTCATATGTTCAGATCCTGTAACACTATAGACGTCTGCAAAGGCAAAACGGCTAGTCCAAAGTCTGACTCTCCAAAATTAGCTTATATGACTAGCCAACCCCTAAGACGATGTATCACAAGACAAGACACTGGCATGTAGAAGACTTCTCATTCCACAAACTATAAGTTTCATTACAATAGCAAAGTTACAATGACTCCACGTTTCACATCTAAGAATCGCTACCGAAAGTCCTGCGAACACTGTACAGTAAATTGTCATGAAAGCTATTCTTCCAGCTATACACACTAGAGAGATGCTTTACCTAAGAGAAACAAAGATTCCTCGCCGGCCTCCTACCAGCTAACAGCTCCATAGGGCCGCCTCAATTCTTGATAATGATATTCAAGACAAGTCTTCCTTAGACGAGCAAACTCAAGATTTATTCGACCACCTTCACTTGAGCAGCCTCCAACTCCATCCCACTTGAAGCGCCGTGCAAACGGGAAAGTTCTAACTCCGTCAAGCACATTGTATCGCGAAGGAGGACAAGCTCAGTATCTCGGGGAACCTCATTCCATGCATGCAACCATTTGTCAGTAAAAAGAAGAATGGAATCATCTCAACGCTGAATAAATACAAGTGACTTCACTTCCACACTAAGAAGATTCAGAATACCCACAATTGATCTGCTCTAACAATGAGTTCGGCGCGATGCACGCCACTTAGGTTCCTCCGGCCAACTGCTCGTCAACATCGAGCAACGGGTCCAACACCCCCGATCTCCGCTTTTCGCTCAAGCTCTACCAAACAACTCGTTTGTCCCAAACAACGAGTTCAATGCTCCGCTTGCCGCTTGAGCTCCATCAACAACTTGTTGGTACCAAACAACGAATTCAGTGCTCTGCTCTCCGCTTGAGCTCCATCAACAAATCATTTGTCCCAAACAACGAGTTCAGCACTCTATTCGCCGCTCGAGCTCCATCAACAACTCGTTTGTCCCAAACAGCGAGTTCAGTGCTCCGCTCGCCGCTTGAGCTCCATCAACAACTCGTTGGTCCCAAACAACGAGTTTAGTGCTCTGCTCTCTGCTTGAGCTCCATCAACAACTCGTTTGTCCCAAATAACAAGTTCAGCGCTCTGCTCGCCTGCTCGAGCTCCATCAACAACTCGTTTGTCCCAAACAATGAGTTCAATGCTCTACTCGCTGCTTGAGCTCCCTCAACAACTCGTTGGTCCCAAACAACGAGTTCAGCACTCGGCTCTCTGCTCGAGCACTATCAACAACTCGTTTGTCCCAAACAACGAGTTCAGCACTCTGCTCGCCACTTGAGCTCCATCAACAGTTTGTTGGTCCCAAACAATGAATTCAGCGCTCTGCTCTCTGCTTGAGCTCCATCAACAACTCGTTTGTCCCAAACAACAAGTTCAGTGCTCTACTCACCGCTTGAGCTGCATCAACAACTCATTTGTCCCAAACAACGAGTTCAGCGCTCCGCTCGCTGCTTGAGCTCCCTCAACAACTCGTTGGTCCCAAACAACGAGTTCAGCGCTCGGCTCTCCGCTTGAGCTCCATCAACAACTTGTTTGTCCCAAACACCGAGTTCAGCGCTCTGCTCGCCACTCGAGCTCCATCAACAACTCATTGGTCCCAAACAACGAGTTCAGCACTCTACTCACCGCTTGAGCTCCATCAACAGCTCGTTGGTCCCAAACAACAAGTTCAGTGCCCCGCTCGCCCCTTAAGCTCCTTCAACAACTCGTTTGTTCCAAACAACGGGTTCAGCGCTCCGCTCGCTGCTTGAGCTCCCTCAACAACTCGTTTGTCCTAAACAACAAGTTCAGCACTCTGCTCGCCGCTTGAGCTCCCACAAAACTCGTTTGTCCCAAACAACGGGTTCAGCGCTCTGCTCGCTGCTTGAGCTCCCTCAACAACCCGTTTGTCCCAAACAACGAGTTCAGCACCCCGCTCTCCGCTTGAGCTCCCTCAACAATTCGTTTGTCCCAAACAATGAGTTCAGTGCTCCGTTTGTCGCTTGAGCTACAACTCGTTTGTCCTAAACAACAAGTTCAGCTCTCTTCTCGCTGCTTGAGCTTCACCAAACAGCTCGTTGACTCCGAACAACGAGTTCAATGCCTTGGTCTTCGCACAAGCTCCACCAAATAGCTCGTTGGCTCCAGACAACGAGTTCAATGCCTTGGTCTTCGCTCAAGCTCTGCCAAATAGCTCGTTGGCCCCGAACAATGGGTGGAATGCCTTGGTCTTCGCCCAAGCTTCACCAAATAGCTCTTTGGCTCCCTATAATAAGTTCAACACCATGGTCTTCGCTCTAGCACTGTCTATAACTTGTTGGCTCCAAACAACGGGTTCAATGCCTTGGTCTTTGCCCAAGCTTCACCAAATAGCTCTTTGGCTCCCCACAACAAGTTCAACACCATGGTCTTCGCCCTAGCACCGTCTACAACTTGTTGGCTCTGAGAAATGAGTTCTATGCTCTGCTCGCTGCATGAGCTTTGCCTACGCTTGTTGTCTCCGAATAACAAGTTCAAGCTCAAGTTCATCTCATAGCTTTCCCTACAAACTTGTCGGGATCAAATGGCAATTTCTACATCAGCTCTATCTCAGAGTTGTCTTTAAACTCACCGGATTCAAACGGCAGTTTCTAGAACAACTCGATCAAAGAGTTGTCTCTACACGCTTGCTGGGCACAAACAGCAGGTGCAATGTCCCTCTAAGCTTGCCAGGCGCATACGACAAGCCTGAACGTTCACCTCTATCACAGAGCCCTCTACACGTTTGCTGGGTGCAAACAGCAAGCTTAGCACCGATTCTACCACAGAATTGTCTCTTCACACTCGCTGGGATCAAACAGCGAGCTCCACGCCAACTCAGCCAAAGAGTTAGCTCTCTACTAATTTGTCGAGCGCAAACGGCATGCTTGAACATTCAACTCTAAATCAGAGTCGTCACCAAACTCGTCGGAACCAAACGGCAGTTTCGACATTGACTCTATCTTAGAGCTCTCTCCACGCTTGCTGGGCGCAAATAACAGGCATAACATCCAACTCTGTCATAGAGTCCTCTCCAATCTTGTTGGACCAAACAACAAGTTCAACACACACCTTCATCACGAAGTTTCCTCTGCAAACTCTCTGGGGTCAAACGATGGTTTCTTGACCAACTCAATCAAGGAGTTGTCTCTACACGCTTATTGGGCGCAAATAGTAAGTACAACAACCAACTCAATCAACGAGTTGACCCTACGTGCTTACTAGGTGCAAACAATAAGTGCAACAACTAACTCAATCAACGAGTTGACCCTACACGTTTGCTGGGCGCAAACAGCAAGTTTGGCACTCAATTCTACCACTTAGTTCTTTCCAAACTTGCTGGGAACAAAAAGCAAGCTCTACATCAACTCAGTCAAAGAGTTGTCCCTTTAAATTTACCGGGCGCAAACGGCAAGCTTGAACGTTCAACTCTATCTCAGAGTCATCTCCAAATTCGTCGGGATCAAACGACAGTTTCCACATCGACTTTATCTCGGAGTTCACTCCCAACTTGCTGGGATCAAACGGCAAACTCCACATTCAACCCTATCGCAGAATTTTCTACACACTTGTCGGGTGCAAATGACAAGCTCAAACGTTCAACTCTGTTCCAGATATTCCCCAACAACTTGTTGGGATCAAACAACAAGTCTGCAACAACTCTCCCATGATAGCTATATGCGTACAAGATCCACCAATCGACGGGGATGGAGTAAACGGCTGGGTATACACATATAAGTAATTATACATATACATACGAGTTGTTGCATATACACGACAATGTATATATGTATAAAAAATTTATATGCACACCCAAGTTCAAAAAGCTCCAAAAATCCCTAAAATACAACTCTCGGTGGGCTTAAGAAGAAACGGGTCGGATTCGCAACCCAAACCGCAAACAAAATCAACAAAAAAGACTGAGGGTGTAAACGGGTCGGATCCAAACCCGAAACCAAACACACCCGCTCCGCTCTCCTCTTCTTCTTCCCCTTCTTCAGATTTTGGCGCCAAAAGAGAATCCAAACTCGACGAGAACAGGACGTCGACAACTCGTCCCCTCCTACCTCAACTTCAAGCCCTGGCCTCGCCGAAAGCCTCGTGTATCCTCTCCGCCTTCGAGCTCTCGCAGAAGAGCACCATCTCTGAGCTTTACTCACCTCGTCGAAGCCCACAACAGAGCTCTCGTCCCATCGAAACCCAAAACAGGGCTCAAAATTTCTCTAACTCTATAGCTCGGCGAGAGAGCCCTATAGCTCGGCGAACCCGTATCTCAGAGAGACCTCGAGTCGTAGCTCGGCGGATTCATGACCCCTGTAGCTCGGTGAAATCGAAGCTCCATAGCTCGACGCCATAGCTCGGCGAAACTGCAGAGGCCCATAGCTCGGTGACGAGCTACCATAGCTCATAGCTCGCTCGAAGCTTCGGAGCACCATAGCTCGGTAGATTCGCAGCCACCATAGCTCGGCGAGAACACAATGCTCATAGCTCAGAGATAGGACAACACCATAGCTCGGCGAAGCTTCGGAGCACCATAGCTCGACAAATTCGCAGCCACCATAGCTCGGCGAGAACTCAATGATCATAGCTTGGCAAAGCCACAACGATCATAGCTCAACCATAACGAGTTACCGCCGTAGCTCAGCAATTTCATCGGCCGAGCTAAGGGGTGGAGAAGATGAACCAGATCCGTCGGATCTCCAGGATTTTCGCGCCAGCCTCTGATCAACACCCCAAACTTTTTCGGCTTGATCAAGCCGTTTTCCGCCATCTGATCACCTCAGCGCTCGAGCCAGACCTTGATGCACGCCGCAGATTGCTTTAAAAAGCACGCTGGCTCTGATAAATTCAGAAAAACAATTAAAAAACATTTTAAATCGAAAAATCAATTAAAAAATACAAAAAAAATTATTTAAATTCGGAAATTTAATTTAAAATCCGAAAAAATAATTAAAATTGAATTTATTAATTATAAAATTCGAAAGAGTGATTTTGAGATTGTAGAGCATTCCATAAAATTCGGAGAAATTTGAAGAACTATGGAAAAATTCCGAGAAAATTCCCAGAAACTTCCAGAAAATTCGGAAAAATACGAAAAAATATGAAAAAATCCAGGAAAATATTCACTACCTTTAGAAGCTACAGATCAGTTCAAGGTATCTCCGACCACTCCGACTGTTAAGATTATTCGCCAGATTCTAAAAATAAGACGTACTACTTCCCGAAAGCCATGAAAATTGCCTTCCGAGAGTGGGGGGCTTATGACGATGGTAAAAATCGCAGCAAATCAGAGCCGTACGATCCCTGCACGGATCTCAAAGCGTCTACAGGCAGATTAGCCATCACAGGCCTATTTTACAGGCCTGGGCCCACTCCAAAACATGGGCTTCTCTCAAGCCCATAAAAAGTGACAAACTAGGCCCACTAAGAGAGACACCCAGCCCATGATGGCTAGGAGTCTCATCTCTTATCCTCTCACAGGGATATCTTATCTCTTCAGGGGGGAGACATGAAAGGTCCGACGGTCACGATTCGGTTTCTAGAATGTCTCTCAGGCCTATAAATACTCCTCCCCCTCCCCAGTCTCTAGGTAATCAATAATTCTCCAGTTTTACTCTCTTACTCTCTCTTTCTGGTTCTGAGTTGAGCACCGGAGGGTCTGTCGCCGGGGGCCACCCCCTCGGTGTTTCAGACATTTTGCAGGTCCACCGGCCGCATCAACAACCGTCGATTTCATATCACAGGAGGTCAATCAACGATCCAGATTCAATCTCAGGAGCTCTAACTTCTATTAACGGCCAAGGCACAAGTTTGACTTTTAGTAGTTTCCATCCATTTTTAACTCACTATCTGTTTGCTCCCACACCGAAAAAAGCAGCATCAGTGGGTGAGTTTAATTTCTTGTGTCAAGTGAATCAGTAACTCCTTATAATCTCTTCTAGTTGAATATCAGATCTCCCTATATTTTCTCCCGAATTAAACGAAAGCTAACCGGGATAAGTCATCGTTGTTGTGTTTGTGTTAGTTTGGTGGATCTACTTGCTTTCTCAATTTATTCGCCTCGTCTACTTCGACTTCCTCATTGCTCTAATTAGTTCCGCTGCGACCAGAGGGCGTTTATTGACATCCCAATCCCAACAACTGGTATCAGAGCTTTAGGTTGTCGAGTTCCTTAGTTAAGATGACATGCCACAATATTTTGAAGATCAAGCAGTTCGATGGTAAGATCAATTTTAATCTTTGGAAGACTAACATGTATGATGTTCTTGTTCAAGAACGGTTGCAGTCAGCAGTTAAGAAGAAGGAAAAGCCAACTGATATGAAGGATGACGTTTGGAAAGATATTCGTGAAAGAGCCATACATCTAATCCGACTATCCTTGGCAGACGAGGTCAAGTGCAGATTTCTTGAAGAAACTGACGTGGCGAGTTTGTGGGAAAGACTCATAGCTGACTACTCTGGTTCGTCGTTATTAGATCGAATGCATTGGAAGAGAAAGTTGTTCCGTTTATCTATAAAGGAAGGTACCGATCTCCAAGACCACATTACAGAGTTCAATAAGGTATTATCTGAACTTAAGGCGATCAACGCAGATGTGTATGAGGAAGATAAAGCTTTCAACCTGATATATTCACTGTCAGATTCGTACGAGCCTTTGATCACAACCATGCTACACGGTAGATCTGCCAAGGAGAGTATTTCGGTAGATGGTGTAATCAAAGCATTGAAAGAAAATCAACATAGGAAGGAGACCCATAAATCTTCATCGTCTATCCCTACAAGTTGTCTAGCAGTGGATGGTCCTTCGGGAGGAAGACAAAGTGCTTTGCAAAAGAATTCGATCCGTTGCCGTTGTTGTAAGAGGCCAGGGCATATCAAGAAAGACTGTTGGAAATTACAGAATCAGGAGAGCGCCAAGAACGGGAGTTCAGCCGCTAATGTGGTTAGTGCCTTTGATTCTGGTGGTTCGTGTCTTCTTGTTTCAAATTCTTTAGAAGTGGATTCTAGTTGGTTTCTTGACTCAGGGAGTTCTTCTCATATTTGCTCCAAGAGGCAGTTGTTTTCTACTTATAAGTCTACTACGGGGCGTTGTGTGACAACGGGAACTGGAGAGATTTGTGAAGTAGTGGATGAGGAGATAGTTGAGTTGAAGATGCTAGGTCTAAATATGCTCACTTTAAAGGATGTTTTGCATATTCCTCTACTGAAACGGAATCTGATTTCCTTCGAAACTCTTGATGCACGGGGCTACAGGTACACAACTCGAGGTGGAGTTCTGTCTGTTTTTCAAGGTCATCGTGAAGTGATTAGAGGTATGAGAGTGGTTGGTTCAAGCCAACACAATCTCTACAAGCTTTGGGGAATTCGAAAATCCTGTGCAGGGATTGATAGTTCTTTTTCCATTATTCCCACAAGCTCAGCTAGTTTGCCGCAACTAGAATCATCGAGATGAGATCACGACGTTCGAATATCGTCGAGAGGTGGAGAAAGCCTACGGGTAGGTAGAGTTCGTGCGGAGTTTGGCAACTCCGTGAGTACATCTACGGAGGTGTGCCTTTGAGGAGCGAAACTGGATTTGGTGAGATTGGGTAGAGATCATTTCAATTAGAAGAAGAAGCTATTGTTCTAAGTTTTCTTTGCAAGTGGAATTTGTTAAAGTTTGGAGATGAGTAACACATCATGTGATAGCACTCATATGCAATCTAAGGTAGAGTTTGTTAGGATTGT
This sequence comes from Hemerocallis citrina, assembly GCA_017893485.1. Lineage (NCBI taxonomy): Eukaryota > Viridiplantae > Streptophyta > Magnoliopsida > Asparagales > Asphodelaceae > Hemerocallis > Hemerocallis citrina. Next base: position 256,143,968 of record CM030358.1, read on the forward strand.
GTCTTGTATACTCGTTGTTTAGGTTAGAAGAAGGTAAGATGAAGAACAGAGGTCGATGCGTCGAAGTGAGTAGAATGAGAAACAGCAGCAGCAAGGGTGCAGACTAGTTACTATCGAGCGGTCTTGGTGACATTCGACCACACCCCCCAACCGCACCCCCGACCGCTCGTAGTACAGGGACTGTTAGAGAGTGGTACAGTCGACCGGTCTTGTTGGACAGTCGACCGCCTGCGGTGCTGTGTTCATTTTGGGACCCAATTTGTTAGGTCGTTTCAGCTTAATCTTCAACTCCAAGTTAGATCATGCGGCTCCTATTCAGTTACTTCTTTTTCAGGTTATATCGGACGACTGAGGATCAAGATTAGACCTAGATTTTCTCTCTATTCTTTTATATATATTGTAAACTCCTCCAATATGAGTGGGAGTACTTCATAGATTCTTTTCTCCATTGCAAAGAGAGGCTCGAGAGAGAGATAGTTCTTGGTGGGTGAGTTTAATTCCTTGTATCACGTGAATCAGTAACTCCTTGTAATCTCTTCTAGTTGAATATCAGATCTCCTTATATTCTTCCCCAGATTAAGCGAAAGTTAACCGGGATAAGTCATTGTTGTTGTGTTTGTGTTAGTTTGGTGGATCTACTTGCTTGCTCAATTTATTCGTCTCGTCTACTTCGACTTTCTCATTGCTCTAATTAGTTCGCTGCTGACCAGAGGGCGTTTGTTGATGCCCCAATCCCAACAGCTAATGTGCATAAGTGTTAGACGGCACATCATGTGCCGTCCTTCACTTTTTTGATTTTTTTTTTAAATTACGGGACGGTAGATCATCTGCCATCATCTGCCTTCCTTAGGGATGGCAAATGGGTCGAGTCAACCGCCGACCCGCCCGTGACCCGCCCGTATAACCCGACCCGCAAAACGGTAGATCATCTCCCATCATCAGCCGTCCTTAGGGATGGCAAGTGGGCCGGGTCAACCGCCGACCCGCCTGAGACCCGCCCGTATAACCCGACCCGTGAAATGGCGTTTCAGGTTCGGGTCAAACCCGCGAACAGTAACGGATTGACCCGGGTCGCCAAAATACTGAATCGAACCCGCCGAACCCGATCCACGAACCCGTTAAAATCACCCCAACCCGCCCGCCAACCCGCGGGTCGAACCGCGGGTTGCGAACCGTTTGATCCGAACGGGTCAAACGTTCGACCCGCCACGGGTCGACCGCTGACCCACGGGTCAACGTGCCGTTCGGTTGGGCACTGTACGCCAGAGACAGCAGCAACGGCTCTTAGAGCCGTTTTGCTGTTTTTTTTAAAAATTTTAACCCTATAAATACCCCCCCAAAACCCCATAAAAAATCACACCTTACTCTCTTGCTCTCTCTACTATTATTACTCATTTCTAAGCAATTTGTATATAATTAAAGTATTGAACAAACAAGTGTTCAAGGCATATACACGATCAAATTTCGATCATATCGAAATCAAAATTCAACAATGTCTTCAACTCCTCAACTCTTGTCCAACTCCAAGTGATCAAGTCTTCAACTCTCCTACAAGCTCTCCTCAACTCTTCAATTCCGGATTTGAGGATTTCTACTTCTACTTATATTCTTATTTTCACTGATTTTTTTATATACGCGTATCCACGGTGAACGGTATCAAAATTTCATACCTCTCTTTTTCTTATTTTATTTTTGTTGTAGTTATAATTTTTCGTATCTTAACCGTTTGTTGGTTTTTTGATCTTTTCTATCCCAACCCTCTTGTTTTCTAGATTTTTTTTTGTAACTCATCGCTCCTACATTGTATAGTTTTTATTTATACATATATTACTACATTATGTCTAGATCACGCGGTAGCGGTTGTAGCCAAAGTGAACAAGATTTCACTAGCACTTCCCGTAGGCCACCAACTGTCCCAATTAGTGAGCCCGCCGAAGAGTTCCATGATCCTCATACTGAACAATGGGATACACACGATGAGTTTGTAGGAAACATACAATTAGAAGAAGAACAACAACAACAACCAACCGAAACAACACAACCACGTAGTGGTAGGAAAAGTAGAGGGAAAAGTAGTGATTGACATAAATTTTACAATTTTATCCCCGACGAAGAAACTCTGAGTATAGGTTTGACAGTTTGTAAAACATGTTCTAAGGCATACAAATTCAAGAGGGGTGATGGCACTGGTACAATTAGTAGACACATCCAAAATAACCATAAAGACCTTCTTGTTGACCTATCCGGCCAACAAAAAATCTACCATAGGACCGGTCTAGTTGATAGCCACCCTTATGATTCCGATCTTGTTCGTCGGGAAATGGCCTGATTAGTAATAAAAGAAGAGTTACCATTTTCCTATCCCAAGAGTAGGAACTTGAAAAATTTTAATTAAACGACCTTAAACCCTCATTTTAGAAGAATTCCGAGAAATACTTGCAAATCGGATTGTTTTAAAGTGTACAATGAAATGAATGACGCTTTGATTGCAATTTTATGGAGTTTAACTTGTAGAGTTAGTTTAACTTCGGATTGTTGGATGGGTGTCAACAATATTCCAATAATGAGAATAACTTGTCATTAGATCGACAATGATTAGATTCTTCAAAAAAGAATCATATTTGTAACGCCCCGAATCCCAAATACACTGAATTCGAGATGTTCTACAGGATCTTTACACTTCCTTCAGTACAATTTTATAAGGAAATTTGAACTTTTCACTTTACATCAGAGTTTATATTAATATTACATTTCACATTGCACAGCAGAAGTAAAATTTTATAACAATGAAAACAAATATACAACATTGAGTAATCTTTAAGCATTTGTTCCTCTTTAATCTATATCAAGCCATTTACCTGCATATAAGACTGTGGGTACGTCAGTTTATTCAACCGACGATCATTATACATGGCCATCCTCTCTATGCTGGAAATAGTATAACTTATTTTCCATATTTAGCAAACACAGACTTGTCGCATATCAAACTAAAGGGACTATCCTATTGATGTCGTGTTGTGATTGTGCACTTAGTCCTTAATGCATTTATTTATTTTACATGACACTAATGCGCACTTGTTCGGTAACTATGCATCCCATACTACATAGGTCCGAGGGCAAGCCCTTAATCGTTCTTCATCTTTGTAGGGTTCAATCCCTCGTTATGACTTAATCTACTACTGTAACTACGGTAGATATCTTAGATGATCTATGAGTACAAGCTCGTGTACAGAAAATTCTGGAGGGGAATCCCACGTACTGGCACGACGCATCGAGCAGGCAACCTATGGATAATTCATCCTCACTTCATGGCACACGATCCTCTTGCAGTCACCAAACATCCCACAAGCGTCGCCACCAGGACGATAATTCTGGAGTAGTGCCCACGCCATGTCTTGACGCATCAAGCAGGCAGCCTGTGGATCACTCTCACACCGCCAATCCGATGGCCCTCATACTCGTGTTTTTCTCCTACTTTCATCACGTCTCCACTATGTACTAATCCTTAGTTTTTATCAAAATCATGAACAAAAATCAAAGCTCTAGAGTTAGCTTCTCCACTAAACCGGACTTATTCATTCATTCAAACACGACCAACCTTGGTCTTTCATTTCAATTTTCATTTCATTTATTTCCAAATACTGGGGGAGACTTAGCTACTCTTTTTGTTTCAATTTTCAATTCAAAATTTCCAAAATGAGCATTTCCAACTCATAAATTTCCATGTTGAGTCATCATACTCAAAAGTATTTTTCTTTTCAAATCATGATTTCTAATTCGTTCACATAGTCCATAACTATACATGAATTTCAACTATTCATCATGTAACTCATGAATTATTATTTTCACAATAAAAACCCACATCACTAGTATTCAATCAAGATGGATATTCACGCATCATAATTTGTCGCACTATTCTCCCACGAGAATAATTCACATTTCATAGTTGTCACATTATTCTCAAATGAGAAATACTTTACATCACTAACGAATATTCACAATTCATATTTTTTCATACTATTCTCAATTAGGAATAAATCACATCCATCACATAATATCACTTCAATCTTTACTATATTAATCTTCTAATCTTTCATTCCAAGTTCTTTTTGTAAGGTATAATTTTCCACAAAGTATACATATAGAATCATAGTTCTTATTTATGCATTTTATTCTCAAATCACATTTTATTTCATGCGAATAATCCCCAATTTATTTTTATAAAGTCCCATATATTTTTAGAAGAATAACCATATTTTTCCCATAATTTTTGGCCACCGAAACATTCAAAAAAAATAAAATTTTCAATCTTGCCGATGGCAAGATTCGAACCCAACACCCCAAGAAAAACGCCCAAGGCACAGACCACTAGGCCGGGTGTCACAAGCATTATAAAGAGGACTGAGAGCATTATATGCTCTTGGTCGTTGCTTTCTTTTATTTTAAAAATCATAGAATAAAATGCGTTGCCCAGAGGATTCGAACCGATCTCCACAGGGAACCCAACCGCACACTATGACCACTTGAGCTACGTGCTCAGACTGTCACTAGTATAATTCCAATTTCATTTAACCCATACTCTCTGTTATTTAGAACATTTCGATGTTCAACTAGTCCCCATTTCATTTGGTTTTCATAAAAATTACTGTACAACTCCAGATTAATTCTTCCTCACATAATTTACATACCAGTATGAGTAAAATAATTTTTTTAACAATTAAAATATATTTTCATGTAACTAATTCAAATTTTACATTCTAATTACCACATTTCTTCTTTTCGATATTTCTTCACAATTAACATCTCAATCTCTTTACTAGAAATTCTTCATATTAATTTCTGTTTTTAGTCATTTACCAACCATACGAATCCATAATTTGATTTGTTTATTTCAATGCAACACAAAGGCTCATTAAAATACATAAAGTAGCATGGTTTATCTACTAACTTTTGTGTATATAATGTATGACATAGATAATGAAATTTTCCTTCAACAATCCATGGCCATAACTAATTCACATAAAAATTAGATTTTTACTAATCAAATCACATACAATTGCACACGCACATTCCAATCAATTTATAGCTCAATTTTTCAAGTAAAATGTGTATTCTTATTAGCCTTTTTCACGCATCATTTTTTTCATTCCAATCTAGCATATATCCCTATTTAGAAATATAGAAAATTTACCCACCTTGTATGGAGAGAAAAATTCACTAGCAATCCCTAGACAAATGTCCTTGCAACGAAATGCTCCTCCTTGAACACGTGCACACAAGCCACCCAAGCACACCCGAGCTCCTCCTTCTAGTGGTAGCCAACCTCCTCTCCTTGGTGCAAGCAAAATCCCACACACTCTCAATCTTTCAACTCACAAAAACACTACTAGATAATATAGTTTAGGCTATAGGTTTGGAAGAGAATAATTTGGCACAAGAAGAACTAGCCGGGGGGGGGGGGGGGGAGGGGGTATTTATACTAAAAATCAAAGAAAATGGAGGGCTAGGATCAATTGGTTGGTTGTAAGATGGAGGGCTAGGATAAAAGTAGGAGTTACATTAACTACCCACAACCTAGTAACCACCAAGCATGATCTCCACTCCAAAATTTGATTTCCCTCCAAAGATTGCAACTGGCCTACTCTAGGAAATGCATATTGCACGTGTACGTGTAGTGCACGTGCATGCAACTAGGTCCAAAAATTATACATTTTATTTTATATAAAAATAAACTCTAGTTTGTATTCTACATTACAAGTTGCATTTAAAAATAAATAGACTCATGGGCTTTAGTTTATGGGCCAAAATAATTATTTTAAAATAAAATAAATGAATTATATTTTGGGCTTTTTAAAAGATAAGGTTTTTCATCTATTTAAAAGAAGGCTTTTGTATAAAATAATTGAAAGCACATATTTAACTATTTATACCCATCACAATGAAAATATAAGATTTAATTTAACCAAAATATTGCACGTGCACACTACGTGCAAAATAAAATAATTTTTCACAAATGAAAAATCGGGGCATTACAATATTACTTGCCGCGTTGCCCTATCCCCATAGTGGCGCTGAAATAGCAAACCGAATTTTAGAAATTTGTGATATTTTTCATATTTGCTATAAAATTATGTGTATTAGTTTTGATAATGCATTTAACAATAATACATCAATTAGTACTTTAAAATCCGCATTAAATCCTCCACCTGACATTATTTTTTATGTTAGATGTGCATGTCATATTTTAAATTTATGTGTTCAAGATGCATTAAAAATAGCCGATACATATATACTTAAAATTAGAAATTGTGTACATTTTATTGCATTAAGTCCCAGCATATTTTAAGAATGGAAAAATTGGTGTAGGATTTCAAATATACCTTTTAGAAGATTTCCAAAGGATGTTAAACACCGCTGGAACTCTACTTTTGATTTACTACATATTGTTACCGAATATAAAGCAGTTGTAAATAATTTTTGTATCACAAAAAATATGCCAAATTTTGAAATGACTCCCACCGATTGGTTTTATGCCGAATCTTTGTTGAAATTTTAAGAACCTTTTAAAACCACAACTTTAAAATTTTCAAAATCATATGAATCTACTTCTAGTAGCATTTTTATTTCAATAGTTACTATGATGCAAACATTTAACGAAATGTTAAATGATACTTTTGTTGGTGATATTGTAAAACCTGTATACAAATTTTTTTTGAAGTATTTTAATCCTCATTCTATGTTGTTTTGTGTTGTTACCGTTATGGATCCTCGTATTAAATTAGAAGATATGAAGAGTTTGATTGAAATGTTTTTTGCATTAATTGGGAAAAATGTAGAAATAGAAATTGATTGCGCTTCTTTTTTAGTTAAATTTGAATCTACATTAAATAACTTGTATGATTATTACGATAGATCTTTTGCTTCTAGTAGTACAACTTTTGTAGTTAGTTCTTCTTCTGTTACTTCCAAAGGTAAGGGTAAGAGTAAATTTGATGATAGAACATTTAATTTACTTGCACAAATTCAATCAAAAAAACCTAGGACTAATCAACCAAATGAATTACATTGGTATAATCAACAAGATTCTAAGTCTTTTACTTCTTCACTAGATATTTTACAATGGTGGAAAGACCATGAACACACTTATAATATTCTTAAATATATGGCTAAAGATCTACTAACTCCTCATGTCTCTATAGTTGCTTCTGAAAGTGCATTTTCTTTATGTGGCAGAGTTCTAACTGATTACAGGAATCGCTTGAAGTCCGACTCGTCAGAGATGCTCGTTTGCACAGAAGACTGGCTAAAGGCTGAAGATAGGATACAAGGAAAAGCATTATCTATGTCCACAAGTGGGAGCAACTCGCCGGAAGAAGAAGAAGAAGAAGAAGAAGAAGAAGAAGAAGAAGAAGAAGAAGAAGAAGAAGAACAACAATAGAAACCAAACTGAAGAATTCAAGACCAACAACAATAAGTCAACAACAACAAATTGAAGGCCATCAACTTGAAGACAATTGTAAATAGATAAAAAAATTGTATTAAATCTTTGCTTGTTATTTCAAATTAGAAAAATTGAAGTAAATTGAAATTGTATATAAGAAATATGTTAGTCTATAAAACAAATTTGTGAATTCTTTATTTCTTATTAGAAATTGTGAAACTTGTATAACTTGAAATCATATGAATAATATTTCATTATTTTTTGGCAATTTCACTCTTTCAATCTTATTATTATTATTACGATTTTTAATGTTTATTATTATTATTATTATTATTATTATTTTAAATTGAAAAAAAAATAACCTATCTAAACGGGCCAACCCGCGACCCGAGCCGAACCGACCCAGGTTGGACCCGAAAGGGTTCACGGGTTGGGCAGGTTGCCATTTTCACTTTTCGACCCGGTCCAGCTCGATCCGACTAAGCCACCAACCCGACCCGAACCCGCCCAAGTCAACATCCAACCCAGGCGGGTCCGGCCCGGCCTGGCCCGTTCGACCCGAATGCCATCCCGAGTCGTCCTTCAAAAAAAAAATCCACAAATCTTCAAACGGTAGATGATCTTCCGTTTGATCCAAAAAAAGATATTTTTTAGCTTTGACGACTGCAGCGCTACGCCCTAATTGTTAAATCTATATTTTCCATATAGCCATTTTTTAACAAAACGAATGCAGATGCTTTAAAAGATGGAAGCCTTTATCAAAAGACATGCACACACGAAACTCAGTCTATTAACTATAACACTTGTGTACCCTTGTGCAATTTTGCACAAACTAATATAATATAATATAATATCTCTAATATTATAATGGGAGAGTTGTCATTTGTATATAACCTGTAATTTGTATGCATTCAACCTCAATTAAATCTACACCACACAATTAGAAACCTATGATTTGTATGCATTCAACCTCAATTAAATCTACGCCACACAATTAGATTAGATCTAAACCTAATCTAACTAAATCTCTCAATTAAATCTACACTATACAATTAGATCTAACCCTAACCTAACTAATTCTAAACCACACATCCTAATCTCACCCCAACCTAATCTCAGAGTTTTTATTTTTATTTTTATTGTTAAAAATTATTAAGACGTGTTGTCCCTGTATAACTAATATAAAAGAAGTCTCAGATTCGAGGCCAGACTACATTAAAACTTTTACTTTAAAAATTATATATTTATTAAGATGTGCAACGTACGTGTTAATTACTAGTGTAGTATAACTTGTGCAATATTGCACACTTTTTTTTTAAATAAGAAAATTTTAAAAAAAGAAAAATTCATCTAATAACATCTATATAATAATGCACGATTTTAAGGTTTGATTAAGGGATATGATTCTAACTCAAAATTTGGATAGGTAAGAGTATGATGTTGCCTCCTATTTTTGCACTCGTTTAAATAAATAAAAAATGAGAAATGAGAAAAATCCTTGAACCAAAAGTGGTTTAGCATAATATATCCATATCTTATCCTAATAGTAAGAGAGTCTGGCCCCTCTCTCCTTTCTCTAGGTAGGGATGCCTATTTAACTAACACGTGCACTATAAATAATTTTGTTAAAAAACTAAAATTAAATAAAAACCCCAATCTCTTAACCACAGTTTCTTCCCCTCTCACTTTTCCAATCTTACAAAATTTCACGGTTCTTCCCCAACCCACCCACATCCCTACTCCCGCACCACACACACACACACACGGCTCACGACCCCCACTACCTAACCCCTATGCCGCTCCCACCGCCATGCCCTCTAACTCCTTCCACTCCCCTCCCTCCTCCAGAGGCTTTAGTAATATTCAATTGTATAACATTATGCTTTGGTAGTGATTCTCTAAACCATCTGCTTATGTGAGGTTACTATGAAAATGATATTTATAAGTTTTTCCAAATTCTCTCACAATTTTTTAGAGTTCTGTATAATTTTATGAGTCCCTCGAAACTATTTTAGACTGTGCAATTTGCACCGGGTAACACTAGTATATTGTATAGATTTCTCCTTGAAATTTAACAACATAACTCTACCCTATCATCAAAAATATTAAATAAATCTTCATCTATATTATCTTCTTTTCATTTAGAAACAGAAATTCAATAACATATACTTAACCTAAGGGAAACATTTATTTATTTAAATTATAAATCCTCACAAAAAAAGGTAGGTTAATGTATATTAATTTTTTTTCTTGGGATTTATTATTATTATTATTTTTGGTGTGTGTGTGGGGGGGGGTTGGGGGGTTGCGGTTTACTAGTCTTATAGATGTTCAGAATGTATCCCTTAAATAGGAGGACACAACAGGAAATGAAGGAAAATCTTTTGCTTTCTACAATACAGGTATAAATTAAACTAAGAACCCTAGTTCAATTTCAGAAAATCAATGAAGGTAAACTAGCACACACATATAAATACATATGTATATATGTGCATGGACTCAGAGCTTGACATAACACTTGACAGGCAAACATTGATCATGAATATAAGATAGATTAGTAATCTCAGTAAAAATTTCGTCAGAGGGTAAAAAAGCAGGATTTTGAAAGCACTGAATGAATGCATATAAAACAAATTAAAACAAATCCAAAGGCATTAAGATCAGCCCTCAAACCCCACTGCTTAATCAATTCATGATGTAAAACCAAAAAAAAAAAAAGAAAAAAAAAAGAAGAAGAAGATGAAAGAAAGAAAAAAAAAAAGCCTTAATTAGAAGAGAGTGATTCCATAAACATCATCATCATACAACATGATCATAATCCAAGAAAATTAATTGAAACCAGGTAGAGGAAAGCCCAAATTTCACCCAAATTAAAGAAATAAAAATAAAACAAAAAAAGGAGAAATTTAAACTAATTGTACAAATTAAGAAAATCCTCAAAATCATACATATACCTACCATGACATCTTCTCCTCCTCCCCCTCCTTGCATCAATCAATCAATCAACCAACCAATCAAAATGGCGGCCGCACCCCCGCGTTCCACCCGTGCCCGTCCACCCCTCCCAAACTCGGCATACTCGTCATCGGCAGGTTAAAGAAGGGCAACCCCGAAGAAGGATCCGGTCCACCAAACCCCCCTCCTCCTCCTCCACCCCCACCACTCCCTCCACTCATTCCTGCCCCTTGCATCTGCATCCCTCCGACTGGCCCCACCGCGGTCCCATTTCCCTCCTCCTCCTCCAACGGCAGCCTCTCATACGCCACGTTGGTAAACGACGACGCAATCACAATCACCGGCCCTGCGGCAATCAACGCCCCCACTACACTCCCCCCCACCACCTGCCCCTGCCCTCCCGCCAAAAAAACAGTCAAGCTCGTTGCACCAGGCGGAGCCGGAGGTGGCAAGAACGAGCCAGACAAGGACAGTATCTCGAAGTGTCCATGCAAAGTCACCACCGCGCCAGCTGTAGCCGGCTGACGCAAGCTGACGTCAGTCACAGTGCCGCTACCGCTAAGCACGCAGACGCCGCGCTGGCGGCGGCGGGCGTAGGTGGAGATGCAGTCGAAGACGTCACAGCCGCTGCCGATCTCGAGGATGTGGGCCCGGAGCGTATTGGCGCTTTCCCGGGTGATGATGACCGGAGGTTTGGGCTTGTTCTTGGAACCGGGAGGGCGGCCACGTGGACGACGATGGCCTACGATGTCTCCGGGACCACCGGAGCCTGCGGGGCCTTGTGGGTCGTTGTTGTTGTCGCCGGAGCCGAATTGGGCTGAGTTGTTGTTGTCGTCGTTGTCGTCCGAATTGGAATTAGGGTTAGGGTTGTGGAGTTGGAGGTCGTGGAGCTGGTGGTGGACGTAGCGGGAGGTGCCTAGATCTAGGCCGGCCATAACTACATACAAAAGGGATCAAGGGAGTAATATGGAGATAAAAAAAGAGTGGAATTATTATTAAAATTTAAAGAAAGGAAAATTATGGAAATAGTTGAGTAGTTTTTAATTAATGCGGTTAGAAAGGTGGGAAATAGTGAGGAAATGGATTTTAAATGGTTGAGTTTTTTAAGGTTGGGAGAGAGCTAGGGTTTTAAACAAAAGAAATTGGGCGATGAGTAAAGAAGAGAGGCTGTGAGAGAGAGAGAGAGAGAGAGAGAGAGAGAGAGAGACCTATGAGGATGAAGAGGAAAAGAAGAGAAAGTGAGGGTGATATGATGGATGGAGAGTTGTGTTTGTTTATATTTGTTTACTAATTGATGATTAAAGTGGTGGGTTTAAGACAAGGGTTAGGGTTAAGGGTGTGAGGTTAAGGAGTAGGGTTAGGGTTAAGGAAGAGCGGCGGATGGAGCCCACATGTAAGGGTTGATTGATTTTGGTGTGTGTTAATTAGTCAAATTAGTCTCTCTCAATATATTGCTCAATTTTTACAACACTACAGCTACTGTAGGTGTTGATGTAATTTTTTTGGGTGTGTGATTTGATGGACCTCACCTTTCGTATGTATGAGGTTGCATAATTCAATGGCTACCTAGCTCTTTAACATATGTACTAGTATTTTTTATTTGTGTTTTTTTTAAACCAATAATGGAAGTGTGGCATTCATTCATGCATATTTAGTAATGTGAAAACTGTCTATAGAGGTAAAAAGAATAAATATATTAATCTTTGAATTAGGTAAAACTAGGGCTGCAAAATCGAGCCGAACCAAGCCTAATATCTTTCGACTTGAGTTCGGCTCGTTAAGGAAACGAGTTCAGTTTTGAGCTCGAGCTCGGTTCGAGCCGAGCTTTGACTGTATTCGAGCCGAATAGCTCGCGAGCTTAGCCTACAAAAACCAAACTCGAGCTTGGTTCGTTAAGAAAATGAGCTCAGTTTTGAGCTCGAGCTCGGTTCGAGCCGAACTTTGACTGAGCTCGAGCCGAATAGCTCACGAATAGCTCGATTCGTTTGCAGCCCTAGGCAAAACTTATTGGTAATTTAATTAACGTATATCTCCTTACTTTCCCAAGAGGAAGGGAAGATAAGTTATCTTAATTAATTGTTTTTCTTGGTAAGTAAAGTACTAACTAGGTACTTCATGTTGTGTTTAGAAGTTGTTTATTAGTATATAATTAGAATAATGTTTTATACAATCCTCTTTTTTATTACTTAATTATATTGTGTTTTAATGTAAAGGGCTTGGAGTGTTCTAAGAGCAAATGATTGTTCATTAGCAACTATGGAACTACTGAAATTAAATATAGAGCCTTAGCTATCTGAGATGTGTTGTGTATTTTCCCAAGTAAATATAATGTTTTAAACATGGATGAAGCATAATATTTTTAAAACTAGGGTTTGTATATATTCTAATGATTTTATTATTTCTATTCTACTAAATCCATTTCGATCGAGAGAGAGAGAGAGATCTATAGAGAGTAAGTTGTACTTCATGTTTTATCTTTTAGATATGTTAAACACTTGGAAAGATGTTACTTTATTAAAATTTAATCAAAAAACATTGCTCATTTCTTTAATTACTTTAGTTATCAAGTATGATTACAGTCATCTTCTCTGTATTATACTAACTTAACCTTTGTTAAAAGGATAGATTTATATGTTTTATACCTTCATTACGGCAATAGAAATTGATTGAGTAGATATGCAGTAAATTAAAATGATTAAACAAATTTCCTAGGAAGGGACAACATTCTTCGATAATAATCCTTCCTGCTCATAATATAAGTCATTTTAGGTTTTTACACTTATATTAAGAAAATTCCTAAATTAGTGTAAAAATACTAATAGATATTCTTGGTTATTACAAATCTTTAATGAGCTAGCTATTGTAAAGTGTCAAAATTTTCCTCCTCTTAAATGGCTAGTAAATTTTTTTAGTGAAAAATCCAATGACCACACGAAGGTAAAATTGGAAGTCACATAAAAAATACTAGTAAATACACGGGCAATACACATCTGAACAATATTTTTTTGTATTCTATTTATCTATATTATAATGGGAGAAGCACGTGCGGAACACGTAAAATAATAGACTGACATTCACTGTTCATGATCCTTCTCCCACTGGGCAGGTGGAGAGAGAGAGGGAGATGAAGAAGGTATGGTTTTTGATTTTTTTTAGAGATAGGGAAAGAGTAATAAATTTAAACGTGTATGTACGTATTTTATTGGTTTATATTGTATAGTTTAATTAAATGTGTATTGCACGGGTTGGGATATGGACATATTACACTAGGCCTTCTCCCATTATAATAGTAGAGATTAATGTACCCTTAAAAACGTTTAGACAACTGCCTAAAAAATCTAAAGCAGCATATATTATATTATGGGACAAAAAAATAATGGTTAAAATGACTTATATTATGAGACGGGAGGGAGTATGAATTTATATAATATCCAGTTCTGAGTTAAGGTGTTTATTTCTATAACAAATGCCTTATACGCATATGATTAAACAGGAAGAAACATTGGTATTGACTTACATGCAGTATTACATGCAGAAACTTAATACGCAAGTATGAAATATTTGCATCGAGAATATTAATTTCGAAAAATATTACTCAGGTGAAAAGGTTCAGTTTGTAATTAGCTCATTTGTAAAAATGTTGGGGGGAAAAAGTTCAGTTTGTAAAGAAAGCCGGAGAAAAGTTGACTATGTCAAAACAGCCTATAAACTTCCGGCAGTCATCTTTACTATTTTAATAAAAATGTTAGGATTAATGTTCATTTTATTGATATCCACATATATTCATTTTATTGATATCCACATATATATATATATATATATTTTTTGTCGACCCTCTTTTCTTCCTCTATTTTAAATTAGAAAAAGGAATTAGAGAAAGAGGAGAAAAATGAGAAATTATCATACATTAACACGTGTAGTACGCGTATTTTTATAAAAAATATAAAACAAAACAAATAAAAGTCTTAAATGCCTCCAAGCCAGCAACAATCTCTTCTCATCCCACTTTAAGAATACAAATCCTTCATTGCTCTCCCCCTATATATATATATATATATATATATATATATATATATATACCCTCTTTTCTTCCTCTATTTTGAATTAGAAAAAGGAATTAGAGAAAAGAAGAGAAAAATGAGAAATTATTATACATTAACACGTGCAGCACACGCATTTTCATAAAAAAAATAAAACAAAACAAAATAAAAGTCTCAAATGCCTCCAAGCCAGCCACAATCTCTTCTCATCCCACTTTAAGAAGACAAATCCTTCATTGCTTCCCCCCCCCCCCCCCCCCCCCCCCCCCCCCCCCCCCTCCACCACAATGTCGCTCTCACTGTCTCACATATCCATCTTACACTACAAAACGCACAGGCTATAGCTGCATTTTTTGGCGCCGTTATAGCCCATAACGGCGCTTCTGAAATCGCCGTCGAAAACACCATTACAGCGTGCGTCGTTATAGTTATATGGACTATCGCGGCGTTTACCGACGCCGCCGCTATAGGGTGTCTACCTATAACGGCGTTGCCAAACCACCGTTACAGGGAACATTTCTGTGTCAAAGGTTTTGAAAAAAAAATTTAGCTGTAGTGGCGCTCTTTCCAAGCGTCGGGATTACTCCCCTGAATAATAGCTAGCATTGGTACCCTGCAGCGGCGCTTGTCTAGCGCCGCAATAGAGGGTACTCAAAAGAGGTAGTACCTATTGCGGCGTTTCTTGGTAAACGCTACGATAGGTCTTTTTTTTTTGTTGACATTTCATTATAAAATTTTGATTTGAAAAAACTAGTAATTAATCACATATTACAAATACATGTAATCATATTAAATTTAAATGCTTAAACCTTAAAATCAATAATAACATCATAATCAAGAACCAAAAGTCACGCATCACAAAAAACAACTCAATAGAAAACAAAATATGTAACACATATAAACTGTCATACAACGAGTGTCAAATATATATATTTTACAACACTTAATTATTACAAAACATAGATATAATTTCTACAAAACATTTAAAAAAAAGTCCAAATTTCGACAAACTACAGCAGGGGAGTCTCCTCGTGTGGCCCACTGTTGCTTCCAATTTCATTGTTATTTTGCCCTAGTGTATGTGTGTGACTGGAAACCGATGGAATATGATGGCCATGTAGAAAAAAACATAAATATTTCATCATCAATTCGTCAAACAAAAGAAGAAGTTGTTATTAGGGACTTGGATGGTGCAAAAGAGAGGCTTAATGAAGAAAATGGATGATTAATAAAGCAATTCATAAAATTAATACAAAAAATCTGAAGTATATCAATAAGAAGCAAAGTTAATTATAAGATTGTAGTACGCTAAACATTGAAACAAGGAAAGCACTTTCAGACTAAAGTGAAATTCTGATAGTTGTCAAGTTGTTATACTTATCATATATCATTTTCCTAGATTACCATATCGTATATCTTATCAGTCTGCTGAATTTGGCCTACAACATATCCAAGAGTTTAATTCAATTAACTCACCATGATTAGTAACAAATGGCTTGCCTCTGACCATGTCAGATTAGGTTAGGTTGAGAAACATAAACAAGACAACTGCAGCATAACTTGATTCGGCAATGAATTTGTTAACTTGTCAGACTTTCAAACTAAATTGAGGAAAACAAATAACTGACTCAAACTGCCAAATGAAAACAAAATGGTCAGATTTTGACCTGTAATAAGAGGAAGAATATGTAGTGTTGGGGAAATTGTGCATCGTAGAAAGTAATCGACGAGTAATACTAACAATTAGGACTTCCACTATTTAGAAAGTTCTGATACACATTTTTCTTCAGGGTAAAATTATAAAAGGTCTGAACATAGCCTATTTATTTAACATAGAGGTTAGGCTGGTTGACATAGTTATGCTCCAAACAGTTAATTTTGGGTCATATCGGTGATTTGTTAGACTGGTTTTGACACCGAGGTCACAGCAAATTTAGATTAATATGAATACTGATTTATAGTTCTGGTCTATAGCCTCTAGGGAAATCAATTTATTTGGCACCAAATATACGTCCGTACATCTCTCACTCAAATAAGGTTACCCACGCATGTACAAAATAGATAAGTATTCATAATATCTACCACGCTCGGTCTTCTTCATGAATTATGACCATGTTTTCTCAAGAAACATCAAACAACAATTGTTTTATTCATAAATAACAGGAACAATGTGCTCTCCATATAAAACCAAATCAGTTTGTTAAGGTAAAAGAATATCTCAAAATATTATGGTTTCACAAGTCACAACTTAATAAAAGTGATTTGCATTTAAATATCCCTGCAAATTATAGTATTTCCGAGTATAAAATCAAATATTCATAGAAAAATGGAATTAGCTAGCTATTAGAATAGATCCTTAAGCTCATTCGCTAAAAATAATGTAAAAGCTAGTCAGCTGAATTGATGCTGGATTTTTTCCGGAAGCGATAAACTGTTGGTAAGATTTTTATTTTAAAATACAACTTGTTTAATTTCTAGCAACAAATATAGCGAAAATGAATCACAAATCATAGTTCACAATTCACCCAGTTACAGATTTAAATATCTGAACTCATTCTTATTTCAGTTCCAATGTTGTAATGCAAACTCTAGTGCTATATCTTTCTTTCATTTTCCATCACACAGTTTTTGAAAATACTGTACTTTATTAGATTCTTTAGATAATATGAAATTCCCGTTATTGAAATAGTATTTTTGCAGGCAATTTCCAATGCTTCATTGACCTCAATGAAGCAAGCTTTCGGCTATGTTCTTAACTTGACACATTGACGTCTGCTGAGAACTGGCTGTATTTGTTACTTCTGCGTAATCTTATATACGTTAGTCATATTCTTTATTGTTCTATAATAGCCTTTTCAGTTATTGCTGAAAGATCAGCTTATATTCTTAACCAATTATTTACCATTATAGCAAACAAATAAGCACTAAATATGTAGGCAGAACATTTAAATTTGCAAATAATACTAATAAGCTAACATTTAAATTTACTGATTTGTTTATTTGTTTTTTTTAGGGTATATGATTTACTGATTTACTATGATTACAGTATAAGTCATATTAGTATATATTAGTATCAGTCATATTAGTATATATACATATCAGTCATATTAGTATACTAGGTTTGCCCGTTGACACGTGCCTACGGCACGTCTTCGGAACGGTGCACCTTTTTTGATCATATAAAATAGCTTTGGAGGTCCAGCAAATTAATTGAAGTAGTAAACATAGAGCAAAAAATATATTATATGATTTTTTTTTAAATTATTTTTAAAATTTTTAAATTTTTTTAAATTTCAAAATTTTTAAAATTTTTATTTTCTTAATTTTTTAATAGAAGAGGGAGGGAGAGAGAGATAAAAAATTTTTTTAAATAAATTTAGGAGTTGTTTTGCGTGAGAGATTTGAATTTGAGTTTTGGGGGAAACTTTTGGTGGAAAAATATGTTTTGTAAGGTTAGATCTGGACCTTTGATTTTTGGAGGGATTGAAGGAGAGCCACTTGATAGCATTCTTTGTGTTTTATTATATAGATATATATCTATCATTGCAATAGTAAATCATAATAAAGGAGAACACTTCTAGCTAGGAACCAAAAATTGGGTTAGAAATAAAACCTGAAGCAAAAGCAATTACCCAATTCAACTAGAGCTTGATTTCCAATCATCCCCGATTCAATCAAGCATAAATATGTAGGCAAAACAGAGAACATAAGAGGTGAATTCAGGATGTATATCTTTCAAAACTAAGCAGGGATATTAAACAAACAAGATATGAAACAATATATCAACACATAAGAAGTATCACACTTATACTACAACACGGCATGATACAACTTCCGCATACAAGTGCTTGTAATCTATGTTTCACAGGTAAAAAATCAAAGATAGATTCATAACAACACTTTATCAATACAGAACTAACCAGATATAACCATTAGGAAATGAAATGAATAAAGAAGCAACTGAAGCAAAAGTAGCATGTTTTGTCATCGAAGCAAAAGTAGCACGTTTTGTCATTGAAACAAAAGTAATCAGTAACCACAAGAAATGAAATGAAGTGCGACATACATCCAAAACCATTTCAATAGTTTACAGGCAAGTTATAAATGCAAAAGGTTCAGTTCACAAACATAGCAGAAAGGATAGATTGAAGGAAAGATGATTTAGGAATACCTTAATAACAGAGAACGCTTCATCCTTGGTGATTTTTGGAATTTTTGACCAAGTCTCGTAGCATAAGGGAAGCAGCCGAGAATTTCTTGCTATTACCCCATAAAATTTACCGAGCTTGCTCCCGCCATCTCCAATCGGCTGGCCGGCTCCGTTGTTGCTCACTACTATCTTCTCAACATTCTGGAGCTTCCATACCTCCATCATCTTGGTCGGTCCTCTCCTCCTCCCAGTGGTGGGCGTGCTATCCTCACCGACGTCGACTATATGTGCCGCACCTCCACTTTCTCCTGTAGGGTGCTCAGTGGAAGGTCCCATGCTGGGAGGATCTACCAGCTCCTCCTGCCTAATCGTGACCTCATTCCTTTTTCTTCTAGCCATTTGTCACCTGTTACAGAACATTATAAAAGCCAAAAAAATAAATATAAGGAAATATACATGATATAATGAATATTTAAGAAAATATACATGAAACAATAAATTGAGACAAGTCATTTAACATAAATTTATAAAAATCACAAATTATCACAATATACCATTAATTTGTAAATGATTGATACTCAATTGAACTGATACAAAAACAAGAAATATTTTAAGATACTATATCAACAAATATAGTCAAATATGTCACCCTCTTCTCCATCCGTACGTAGCCACGTAGGGCCAATACTATAATAAAAAATGTTTACATCAATTGTTGGAAACTCGGTAGCAGTAAAATTATTCATAACATCAACGTCATCATCATCTGAATCGTCCTCCAATAGAAATAAATTTCTTGGTTGCATAGTTAGTGCCACGTATGATTTTGGCACTATTGGATCTTGAATGTAGAAAACTTGGAGCACTTGAGACAGAAACACAAATGGTTCATGGCTAATGTGTGTCCCAGTGTGAATTAGATGTGGAAAATTTACAATTGCAAAACTCAGCTTATCCACTTTCATGTTATTTAACCCAGTCCAATCTCCACGAAATAAGAATACTCGAAAATGCCCCGAATAATCCAAATCTATAATATCCTGTGAGCACCCCATAATAGTCAACATCTCCGTCTACAGGATTCGTATCATTTTTAGAGGCATAGCTTCTAGTTTTTGAAGTAACTACAATGCCACTATTTTGAGACTTTAAATTTCTTTCACGATCCTGAGTACGAAATCTGAAGTCATTGAATATGTATCCATTATATCTTTTAACCATTTTATAGGGACCTTTGGCAAGAATCTTTATTTCAGGTGTTACCTCATCATCACCCAATGAAGAAACCTAAAATTACAAAGTAAATCATATTAGTATAAAACTTAAACTTTAAAAAATACAGTCATCCAAGCCACGGGACGGTGAATTACATGAGTTTCAAACAACTTGTGGAATTTTTCATTCATTAACTTATGTTGCTCATGTGGCTTCAATGTTTTTGGTCTGTGCCTTCTTTTCATTATCCTGATAAATTCGCTGGAACAAAAATAAAACGAATGGATATTAAAAAATCTTTTACTACTTCCTAATTATCAGCAATAAATTCATATTAATCAAAATTCAACTTACACTCGATATTGCTCACATGATGCACTATGATCCAACACATATCAATGTGCTTGTTCCCATGTTAAGTCATCTAACTCAAATGTATCAATTTTTCCAAAAGTAGTGCCAGCATTTGGGAAGATATATTTATCCCCTTTGAGGTTTGAAGTTTTGAGTTTCTCCTTGGTCTATTAAGACATTTCTCCACACCATGGAGATACCTTGAACAGAAATTGGAGCACTCCTCTGAAAGATACCCTTATGCAATTGAGCCTCTAGATAAACTTTATTTTTAACATAACCCTTAAGTCGGTAAAGGTACCTAAACAAATATATCTGGATTAAAAAACGTATGGAGGAATAGCATAAAAGAACTAACAAAATTATTGGTTTAATGACGCATGAAGAATTACCTCTCAATGGGATACATCCAACGGTAATGTACTGGTCCACCAAATCTTGCTTCATCGGTAAGGTGGATTACTAAGTGAACCATTATAGTGAAGAATGATAGGAAAAATATCTTCTTCATTTGACAAAGTGTCAATGCATCACGTTGTTCTAATTTGTCAATATCTTCAATATGTAGCACTTTAGAGAAAAGTCCTTTATATATGCTACATATATCTTTCAGGACAGAAGTGACTGGCTCACACATTGAAGATCTCAGAGTCACGGGAAGGATATCTTGCATCAATATATGGTAGTCGTGTGACTTTGGACCCTGCAACTTCTTCTCCTTATAATTTACACATCTTGCTATATTAGATGAATAACCATCTGGGACTTTAAGCTGCTGTAAAACTTTATAAAATATCTCCAACTCCTTTTTTAACATTGAATAGATTGCAGGAGAAACTCGTATTCTGCCATTGGGTAATTCTTCAGGATGCAACTCATGCCTTATGCCAAATTCTACTAAATCAAGACGAGACTTAAGATTGTTCTTCGTCTTCCGATCATCCCGCATAACTGTTTCTATAATGTTTTCACCTATGTTTTTACCAAGATGCATCACATCTATGCTATGACATAGTAAAGTGTACTCCCAATACGGCAACTGGAAAAAACACTCTTCTTCTTCCATGACCCTGAATCAACATGATTGTCACACTCATCCGCATCATATAAATCGGTGTTCTCATGTTGTTCATCTCTAGCCCGCTTCTTAGATGCTTTAATTATTGTCGGATCCTTTGACAAAGTGGATTGATGTCCTTCTAGTCGCCTTAACACATCTGACGCAGACAAAGATCTTGAAGCATGTCTCCACTCATCGGTACCACCAAATGTCGATGTTTCTGCTCTAAAAGTATGTGTGTCAGACAACCATCTTCTATGATCCATGTAGCAAAACTTTTTACCTTTATACAACCACTTTGAATCTGTTTGCTCAGCACAACATGGACAAGCATAGCGTCCTTTCGTGCTATAACCAGATAATCTTGCATATGAAGGAAAATCGTTTATTGTTCAAGTTAACGCAACTCGGAGACGGAAAATTTCTTTAGATGTTGCATCATAAGTTGTAACACCCTCCCACAATTAGGATAATTCATTAATCAACGGCTGCAGATACACATATATATCATTTTCTGGGCTTTTTGATCCAGGAATAATCATGGACAAAATGAATGATGATTATTTCATGCATAACCAAGGGGGAAGATTATATGGAATTAATATAACGAGCCATATGCTGTAGGTACTACTCATTTTCCTAAATGGGTTAAAACCATCACTGGCCAATCCAAGTCTCACATTCCGAGGATCTTCAGCAAAATCGGAATATCTTTCGTCAAATTTTTTCCAAGATGCAGAATCAGCCGGGTGCCTAAGAATTCCATCATTCTTGTGACCTTCCGCATTGCATCTCATATCAGAAGATATTTTAGAGGACATAAACAATCTTTGAAGTCAATGAATCAAAGGAAAGTAACGCAGTATTTTTGCATGCTTCTTTCTCCTAACTGTTGAAACTGCCTCCTCTGTTTGCTCATCTTCTCTTGGCGTTTGTACCCATTTTGAAGTACCGCATACTTCACATTCTTCGAGAGTCTTCTTATCCCCTCTAAACAACATACAATCATATGGGCATGCTGGTATCTTCTCGTACCCTAAATTAAAATACTTGAGAAATTTTTTTGTGGCATGGGATAAATTTGGGATTTGGATTTCAGGAAAAGCTCCATTCAACAATTCAAGAAGCAATTTGAAGGACTTGGCAGACCATCCATTTAGATATTTAATCTGAAATAGTCTAATAATAAATGAAAACTTTGAAAACTGAGTGCAATTACTATATAAGGGAGTATTTGCATCTTTCAACAACTTATTAAAGGCTTCAAATTCTTTATTAATTCATTCACCATGCATTTCTTCTCCCTCCCCACCACCATGAACAAATGTTTCTGCTAACCCATCGCAAACTTGGTTGATTGGTTTGTGTGGATTTGAAAGTTATGAAATCTCATACCATCTCGCACTAAAGAGTGCATCTCATCGACAGCACTTGGCTGACTTGTAAATAAAGATGCATCTTCACGTACAACCGTATCATTAGAAACTGACTGAGCAGAATCTCCATGACAAAACCAATTTGTATACCTCGGTAAAAAACCATTGCAAATCACATGTGTCTCAACTACATCACATGTTCTCAAATCACAATTTGAATATCGAACACATGGACACAAAATTAAGTTCGGGTCAGGAGAATTCCTCTTTGCAAAGTTAATAAAATCTTTCACACCATCCCGATACTCCTTGGAAAATCGTGACTTATTAATCCAACTTTTATCCATTTTTGAAAATATGATTCAATCTGAAAATTAAAATTTAAAAATTAAAATGCATATTGCTTTTAGACTCTTTTTTCCTACAAAATATTTATACTACAAATTCATAAATATTTACTCTTCTATATATTTTGAGAACCTCTGGTGCAATTCTATATATTTATACTTTTGGTGTTAGGAAACAGAAGAAAGCTCATGAACTTCAAAACTGATATAATCTGACATATAATTGAGTTGCAATTTCCCACTGTAGAGTGAATAATAACTTTACTAAACACTAGTAATATAATAAACAAGATTGATAATCAGGGTGGCAACAAAGATAGTTATATTTACTATGTTAGAACATCAATCTAATACTTTAACAGGTTGGAACTGCTAAGAAAGAAAGTGCTAACTCTAACACTTAGATGCGTATATTATAAAGAATATGAGTATCTTCCCAATATTTTTGAATTTATCTGAACACATTCAAACTCTATCATTACTTATGCTGATTTATCTATTTACTTATCACTATTAAAGAACACAAATGATGCAAATTAGTGTATTTAGCAAACTAACTTAGCTTCCTAGAAAGGGATATGCACCAGTTGTGTTGTCAGTAGAGTAATAGAGTTATGGATGCCAAACTCGCCTTCTGACTCTTCCTGCACCACATGAAATTCCTCCACGTGAAATGCAAGAATATCCTTTCAAATAATCAAGTTTGTGGTTTCATTTATTTTGCTTCTGTAGTTAATGAATTGGTGATACATCCATATTATTTTAAAAATAAACATACCTTAAAGATGCTAATCTGGCCGTTTATTTTAATCCTCTTATAGAGTGACTCCGCATCTTTCTCAGAGGAAGTTGCTAAGATAACAAGAACAGGAAAAACACGAAGTAGGGCATGTCGCTCTGGAAATAGAAGTGCAAAATCTAACTCTAAAGACTCGACACAGAACACTATAAGAACTTGCAAGATGTCTTCTACACTAGAATCAGGTCAAGGAACCATGATGTTTTGGACATTTAAATAAACTAGTATTATACACGTGCTGTGCACGTGGGGAAAAATTGGGAGGAATGAAAAGGGGAAAAAAAAAATTTACCTACACGTGCGTTGCACGGGTTGGGTTAAGGACAAAGGTCTTCTCCCATTATAGTAGTAGAGATTAATCTGTCATTACAAACATTCTGTTGGCCTAAGTTGATTGATTTTTCATCTTCTGTTGTTATCATTATCTTAAAATACATTTTTCATAGTACAATAGATTCACAAAGATATGAAGCTATCTTTTTTAAGGAAGAGTAATGTTACTCTCAGTGGTTTCATTTTCATATGAATATATGGAAAAGAAAATGGCACATTGATTTGTTTCATGTTTAGTTTGTAATGAATCCTTTCAATTTATATTAACCGCATACTGCATCCAGTTTTTGAAGCAAAACTAAATCAAAAACTAGTGATTGGTGCGGCACCGGGTGTGATTAAAGCTCGTAAAATGCCAATTAAAGCTCTGAATCATACAAGAACAAATCTCGATATTTTCCCATTGAATTACAGTACAGATTAAACGATCTACTAAAAACTAGACGAAATCAAAGCAGAAATCAAGAATTTGGGGATCAAATTGATCGTACTCTCACCCACTCTCGCTATGCTAACATGATCAAACCAATCATTTACAAGATCTGTAACAATCAGAAAGAAATTGACAAAGAAATGTGCAATTATTATACTTAAGATTCGAGGAATTGAAGAAAGAGGGGGTACGCAAAGAGGAGCGAGGAGGAGCGGCAACGGTGGTGCGGCGCGAGGGAGGTGAGGTGGTGAGTGGTGAGGGGAGAGAGATTCGTGGTTGGGTTTAGAGCAGGATTAGGTGAGGAGAAAGCGGCGATCAGGTGAGGAGAGAGCGGGATTATTTGGGCGATCGAGGGTTTAGAGCTAGATTAGAACAAAAAAATTGGGGGAAATAAAAATGGGGGCAGGGTTTAGAGTGGGGGTAAATTTCAGTTCTGAAATTTACCCTACCTTATAACGGCGCGTATATATTCCCGCTGCGATAGGGTAGGGTAAATTTCAGAACATAATTTACCCTACCCTATAACAGCGCGTATCCATACCCGCCGCGATATGTGCTATATATATAACGACTTTTACAACTAATCCGCTGTTTTAGAATAAAGATTTGTTATTAAAAAAAAAATCAACGACTGTGCGACACAGATGTTTGTCCCGGCGTGTATATTAAAAATGCCGCTGCTGTTTGGGTCTATAGCGGCATTCTAGTCAAACGCCGGTACAGAGAGTGTGTTTTTTTATAAAATAAAATTCTTCTAAACCTATAGCGGCGCGTTGTTGAAACGTCGGGAAAGATATGCCGCTATAAGCCTAGCGGTTTGTAGTGTTACTTGAGGAGGGGAGGGGGTTGTCGAGACATGACCGCATTTGGGAGGGGTGGTACTAGAGGCAGATGAAGTGGCAGCAGTAGGACTAGAGGTGGGAGAAGCCGACAATGCCGATATGACATGGCATAAGGATGGGGTATGACTATAGAGGAGGTAGCGGCTTTGACGAAGCGGGATGGTTGAGGGAATGACGACGATTTTACGGGACTGGAGGGTGAAGGAATTTGAGGAGGAGATGAAAGAGAGTCATTTGAAGCAGGAGAGGAGGCGTGCGGCAGCGGAGGAGGCAGTGGCTCGGCCGAGGCGGCAGTAGTAGCGGGAGGAGAGGCGGCTTGTGGAGTGGGGGTTAGGGCATGTGATGGTGAAGTGTTGCTGCTTTGAGATTGGTGATGACATTGGAGATTGGAGGATTAGTTGAAAGAGTCGAGAGAGAGAGAGAGAGAGAGAGAGAGAGAGAGAGAGAGAGAGAGATTGAAAGAAGGAGACTTGAAGGTGTTTGATGATATTCCTGTATGAAATTTGTGTTTCGCGGAGGGTGTTTAAGGAAATTCCTCAATGAGATTTGGTTGCTTGGGTGCTTTGATTTGATGGTTTTGCACTTTTGGGCAATGAGGGCTAAATACTTGGATTTTTGTCGAGTTGGTCAAAGTGAATAGATTGACATACTATACAGATCAGAGCGACAATATAATATTGAGTGGTGGCCGTGATTGCTATTAAGGTCTTCAAAATTTTCAGGAGACAATGATATAGTTGTTATTCTCTAAATTCGAATTGAACAATTATACTTATTGTTTGATAAACTACACATTGTAAAATTGAACATGCATGCTCAATTGTGGATATTAGTAATTCTTATATTTACCCTTGATATTTTGTAGTCAACTCTGTTTGTTAGACTACCCAGATAAAAATTGGAACCTAAATAATCAGATATTTTCTTTATTTGAGTAAGAATATATATAATTCTTTATCTATATTAATCATATTATAGTTAGATAATTTTTTTTAGCTATATCAGTAGATATCTATAAAATATATATAATTTAGTTTTAGTAATATAATCTTAACAATTTCTGGATTTGTTGAATGCTGAAATGCTTGATGGTTTTGGTAATTAGAAATCGTAGAATATTACATGAGTATATAGATGGAAAAAAATATATATGTACAGGAGAGATTATACCGAAATTTTAGGAGAATTGTTAATTACGTTTCAGAATTCGATTAGTATTTTTATTTTAAGGATAGCATGCATATATATATTTTAAAGTATGTCAATTAACATATTTCAAGAGAATGTATTATTTTTCTTAAAAGATATGTGCAATATTGCACAGGGTTATACTTGTATATATTATGCTAAACTACTTTTGGTCCAAGAATTTTTCTAATTTTTTTTTAAACAAAAAAATGAGAGCAAATGTAGGAGGCAACTACCCACCGTTTCTCCATCCAAATTTTAGAGTGCAATTCTATCTCTTAATCAAACCTTAAAAAACGTGCAATATTGTCTAGAGAATTTTTCTCAAAAATAGATTTGTTATTTTCTCATTTTAAAAAAATTACGTGCAATATATTGCACAAGGTATACTATATTAGTATATATTATACTAATAGGTCTACCCCTTCTCTTCTTTCTTTATTTTGAAATAAAGAAAGGAGGGCAAAAAAGAATTCCCATCTAACTCAACACGTGCAAACCACACATTTTTATTAAAAACAAAATAAAAGAAACAAAAACACACTGCCCCCAATCTCTCTCTCCCAAATCTCCCAATCTCTGCCTTCCTCCTTCAATCACCCTCTTTTCTTCAGCTCTCTTCAGCTCTGGAATCATCATCATCATCATCATCATCCAATTTTATTTCCATCTGGAGCAGGAGGAGATGTATGCAGGTTTGGTTTCAAAGAAAAACAGAAAAGGAATCGTGTGCACTTTCCGAATCAGAATTAGAATCGGAATGCATTGTTTTCAAGGGTTAGGATTTGTAAAGCAATGGCAACGGAGAAGGACAAGGACAAGGAGACAGATGAGGCCGCCGTAGCGGTAAGATGAACCTCAATGAATACATTGTCACACTCGACCACCCTTTGGGCATTCGCTTTGCCCTTGTGTGTGTGTGTATATATAGCGGTAAGATGAACCTCAATGAATACATGGTCACACTCGACCACCCTTTGAAATATATATATATATATATATATATATATATATATATATATATGGAAAAAGGGGTATGAGCAACTTGCTCATTTAGTAAATAAGCAATTGATGATGTGGCATACATGTGATTGGAAAAGCCTTAAAAGGGTTAGTTGCCCAATATATATATATAACCAGTAATCAATATCCATTTGGATAACAAAATATAGTTCTTATCAAGATAAAAGCAGGTATATGCACCAATGATCTAGTTCTTATGAATGTGGGACTTATCCTAACATATCAAGATCCATAAGGTTTGCAATGTAGCTTACGTTTCTATCTTTAGAGCTAAGGAGCAACTTTTTGCTACCACTTTTCTTATACCTAAGTCTTCGCAAATGAAATCTTAAATTTTTATTTAAAAATTTTCTAGTTTTCCAAGTTTTTTTGCTTGACCATTGGTAATAAATAAGGAGAGTAGAGGTGACAAAAAAATTTAAAACGTAAGAAGCATTATGATACTCTTCACAACTTTACTGAGATCAAGTAACAGTCCACGTAATACAAACATTCATTAATGCATTTAATATTATTTCGTTTTAATTGTCTTAATTAGTGGACATTTAAAAAGTGCATTTTGATCTTCGATACTAATGGGGAGAAAAGTTTCAAACTAAACATTTAGAGTTCTCTCAGTTAATTTGAAGCTCGATTGAAATCGGCTTGAAAGAAACTTTTTGGGGATCGTTAGACAACTTGATGAACTGACCTAAAACACAAAATTAATTAAGCTGGATCGATATGTTTTGGCTCTTTATTTTCTATTTGATTTTTAGTAGTTTTTTAAAACCGATTATTGCCTCCTGTTTAATCTTGGTTCATTAAGAGTTTTCATATACCTCTGTATCCTCCCCTCTATAATCTACTAGTAATATACACTCTACACGTGTGCGATGCACATATTAATTTTTTTAAAAAAATTAAAGTAAGAACTCTACACGTGCAATGCATGTCTTAATAAATAGGATTATGTATTATTAAAAATAACTGTGAAGACTATAATGGAAGAGTTGGAGTTGCACGTGTGATAGAGTTGGAGATGGAGTTGCACGTGTGAATTTTTTTTTAAATAAATATATATATTGAATAAGAAAAAAATAGTTTATATTTGAATGTTTTGATTCGGACTACACGTGCGGTGCATATTTATAGTTGTTGGATATAGTTTGGACGTATATTATACGTGTTTATATAGTTACAAAGTTAGAGTTTGTTTGTTACAAACCCCAACTCTCCCATTAAAATAGTAAAGATTATTACATATTATATTATAATATAGAAAGATAGATAAATAGATAGTAATTTACACGTGTGATGCACATTTAATATATTTTTAAAAAGTTTAAGTAAAAAAAATTGACGTAGTGAGGACTCGAACCTGTGACCTCCTTCATATTAGTTATGCACGTGCAATGCACGCATTGGTAGATTTACAAATGACACTAAGGCCTTCTCCCATTATAATATTAGAATTAATAAAAATAATAAAAATAAACACATCTCTTATCTCTGAACTTTCCAACAACCACCTCCAAAACCCTTAAAAACCAATAACAGAATTAATAACAGAATCCGATGTTAACTCAATTACCGAAAAAAGTTCAAATCTTTACTGAATCAACAGATTACAACTTTAGAAGAACCACCTTGAAAACCGTAATATTGAACATGAAAATTACCATGAAACAGCTCTATACAAACCATAGATCCTGAATTTGCAATCTTTCTTTGTTTATGATCAATAGAGATTAAAGATATTTAAAAGTTAGGTTCTAAAGCCAATCAAAATACACCTCCCCAATTCAACAACTTTTCGTATCAAATGAAAACCAGAAATTGACTGCAATCAACTGCATTATTATTCTCCTTATCATCTATAATCTCTAAAACAGTAATTGTTATAAACCCATCAAACATACTACATTATAATGACTGCATTATGGGAATTTCTTGTACTATACATAATACATTAATAAAATAGACTACAACCAGAAAATGACTGCATTATGAGAATTTATTGTACTATTCAGAATGTAGCAAAGGGAATGTATTCTCAATCAAAACTAGGTAAGGGAATATGTAAGAATATGGGAATAAAGGTCTTGAATTTGCAATCTTTATTTGTTTATGATCAATAAAGATTAGAAATATTTAAAAGTTAGATTCTAAAGCCAATCAAAATACACCCCCCAATTCAACAACTTTTCGTATCGAACGAAAACCAAAAAATGACTGCAATCAACTATCGTTGCTGCTTAATTTGGTGTGGGAGCAAACAGATAGTGAGTTAATAATTGATGAAAACTACTAAAAATCTAACCTGTGACCTTGGCCGCTAAAAGTGATTAAGGCTCCTGAAATCGAATCTGGATCGTTGATTGACCACTGTGATCTAAATCCGATGGTTTCTAATGCGGCCGATGGATCTACAAAAAGCCTGAAACACCGGGGTGGCTCCGGCAACAGACCCTCTAACGCTCAAATCAGAACCAGAAAGAGAGAGAGAGAGAGAGTATGAGAGTGAAAACTAGCAACTTGTTGATTACCTTCTGATTGTAGAGGGGGAGGGGTATTTATAGGCCTGAGAGACATTTCAAGAGATTGATTTATGTCCGTTGGATCAATTTAAGTTTCTTATCTCTTTCATGTCTATCCTCCTCAAGAGATAAGATCTTCTTGTTAGGAGATAAGAGATTTGACTCCTAGCCTGCATGGGCTGAGTGTTTCTCCTAATGGACCTCGTATGTCACTTTTTATAGCCTTGGAAGAAGTCCATGTCTTGGAGAAGGCCCGGACCTGTTAAAGCGACTTGCGATGACCGATTTGCCCGTGGAAGCTTTGAGATTAGTGCAGGAATCGCACGACCCTAATTTTTTGTGATTTTTACCCCCCTCCCGGAAGGCAATTTTCTTGGCTCTCGAGGAGTAGTACGTCTTATTTTTAGAATCTGGCGTACAATCTTAGCAATCAGGGTGTTCGGAGATACCTAGAACTATCTGTGGTCTCTGAAGGCAGTGAATATTTTCCTGAATTTTTTCATATTTTTTTTTTGGATTTTTTGGATTTTTCTGGAATTTTTCCCAATTTTAAAATCACTTTTCGAATTTTATGATTAATAAATCCAATTTTAATTATTTTTTTGGAATTTTTAATTAATTTTCCAAATTTAAATAATTATTTTTGAATTTTTTAATTACTTTTTTCGAATTAAAAATGAATTTAAGGGTTTTTTGCGAATAAACCGACATCGGCGCGAATCTTGACACGATATGAGGTGTTGATTAGGGAGATCTCGCGCGTTGAGGGAAATCTGATGGTGGAGATTCGTCCACTGTGATAGAGGGCGACGTGGACAAATCATGAGCGTCCATCAGAGATTGGCTCGCCTGCTGAGTGAATCGAACGGCTATGATTCGACCGTCTGTGATGGAGGGTGATGTGGACGAATTAGGGATGCCCATCATGCCTCGGCTCATCCGCTGGGTAGGATCAGACGGTTGAGGAGAGAAAGGACTGTTGGGGACGAAGGCGGGGAGACGTGGCCTAATATCATGCGTCCATCACACTTGAGCTTGAATATCTGAGCGATATGAGGGTCGACAGCGGCTGTGAGCGACCCCTTTTCTCGGCTGACCATTTGGCCGAGTTAAGGCCAATTTTTTCGATTTTGAGGGCTTGGCTGAGCTACGGGGACCCCGTGCCTTTGCAAAGTTATGAGTTTTCGTCTTTGTCGAGCTACCACGACGTCGAATTGTCTCTTCGTCGACTCATCCCCTTCATTGAGCTATGAGGCTCTGTTTTTGGTCGAGCTACGAGAGCGTGATTTGGCCGAGCTATGGCCTTTGAACTCACCAAGCTGTGATCATTGAATTTAACCAAGCTATGAACTCGAGCTCTATTTTTTCCGAGCTATCCCTCGTCACCGAGCTATGTAGCTTCCGAGTCTTGGCCGAGCTGCGGAGACAATGCTTCGCTGATCTATATGAGTTGAGCTTCTCCGAGCTATGGCGGGGTTGTGGAGAAGTAAACGAAGCCCTCGAAGCGTGAGGCTCCTTGTCGACCGAAGCCTTCAACTTAAGGTGGATTCAGTCGATTTACAAGGCCACTTCGTCGACTAGGAGTTTAGGTGGATGATTAGTCGAGGCGAGAGCTCGGCACTAGGGTTTTTGGAGCTCGGGGTCGAAGCGGTGAAGGAAGGGTTTGAGGGAGACGACGTGGAGTTTCGCTTTGGCACCCAGGTTTGAAGAAGAAAGAAGATGAAGAGGACGGAGGAGGGTTGCCGGTTTGCGGATGTGAAACTTGTACCCGTAGACCCGTTAAGTGTTTTAGCACTTGGGTTTTTTAGCATGCGGGCGAAGTTTGCGACCCGATCCGTTTTCAGCCTTATCCCCTTCGCTTGCTGCGGTTTTGAGCATTTCTTTTTTATTTTCTTGAGATTTCGATTGTTGCAAATCTTTGGAGCTTTTGTGGAGATTTTTGAAGT
The DNA here is from genome assembly GCA_017893485.1 of Hemerocallis citrina. NCBI lineage: Eukaryota > Viridiplantae > Streptophyta > Magnoliopsida > Asparagales > Asphodelaceae > Hemerocallis > Hemerocallis citrina. The sequence goes on from CM030358.1 coordinate 256,175,989, forward strand.
CTTGATCTCGCAAGAAGCTTGCCTTGTTCGGAGTTGAGTCGTCTTTGGCGGAGTTCTTTCTCACATTGAGGTAGGAGCACTAGTGTGCTTGGGTTTTTGGATTTTAATCGTCTCTTCGGAATTTGAGTTGATTTTGGTCGAGAGAGTTTGATCGGACTTGGGGACTCTATGGGGCTAGTAGGCTTTGTCACAAGGAAGCTTGATTAGTGATGGGTTTTCTTCTATTGGTGGTGAATATGGCACCCACCAAGTGTTTGTGAAATTTCTCACCCCATCACGTTCATCAAGTCTTTGTGAAATTGCTCATCCCACAACATCCATCAAGTGTTTGTGAAATTGCTCTTCCCACGGCATCCACCAAGTGTTTGTGAGATTGTTCACTCCTTCATATTGCTTCTTTCATTGACCGAACGTTGTGACGATCGTTCGCGTTGCTGATTGAATGTCCTGTTGACAAGTTACTGTTCTTATTGAACCTAGGGTAGTGTGATCTGGCCATTGAATCTTGTCGAGGGCTCATATCCTGCTACGTGGCAATTTTATATATGGGGTTCTATAATTAGGAATTGATTCCACCTCCCACATCTTCATTTACCACCTTCACTTTCTCTCTCCTAAAAATTTTGAGAGAATCTCTCTCTAGAAATCGTGGTGTTTTACCAGCTGGTGCTTGGTGGCTTGCCTGGTGTTCGACCGGGGTGCTAGCTTCAGTTGCTGGTTCGGAGTTTCTATCACTTAGGTAATATTCTTGCGACCACTGTATATCATGTCTAGCACTCCGTCGGTCTGTGCTTCTACTAGATTAGTTGGTCTAGATGAAGAAGAGGGTGTTGTGTTTGACCACTTTCTTGAAGAGAAAAGTATGCATGGTGAGGCTGATCGTTCCACCGTAGTAGAAACGATTGTCGAACCTGAGAGAGATAGGGGGTGTATGCTCAAGACCCCGTTGTTCGTTGTTCCAGAACTGATTAGTGAGTATCCGGTAGTTGATCAATAGTTCCTTAGGAGCGGCACGGAATATGATGAGCCAGAGCTCGTCCATACTACGGAGGCTAATAATACTGCCACCATTCTTACACGAAATGAGTTTGTCGTGATTAGAATGGGCTTTGGCATTCCTTGCGAGTACAGCCTACCCCTGCCAGGTCTGTAACACCCCGAATTTCAAATTCGGATAAATTCGAGATTTCACAGGATCTTTACTTCACTTCGTACAATTTTACAAGGAAATTAAAACTTTTCATTCACAATACATCAAAGTTCCTTTACACTTGGTTTTTGCACAGCGGAAGACTAAAAGATTACAACAATGAAATACAACTTGTATAACTTTAACATCATTTGCAACATCTTTAACTTCTAAACAGCAACAGCATATCCACTTTATAACTCCATGAATAGTTCATTACCTGCATGTCAATCTGTGGGCACGTCAGTCACTTACAACTGACGAAATGTTATACACGGCTATCCTCTCTATGCCGGGAATAGTATAACGATCTCATACTTTAACAAATCACAAAAAGATTGAATGAACAAGTAAAGTGTCAAAGTGATTATTCTAAACATAAGTGTATGTCATGCCTTAATGCCTAATGCACACAATTCTACACTAGGATGACACTAATGCACACTTGTTCGGATTCTATGCATCCCATACTACATAGGTCCGAGGGCAAGCGCCTACGTACTCCACATTGAAGGGTTCGATCCCTCGCCATGAGACTACCCAATAATAAAACAAGTTTTAGAGTTATTTCACAGATACGGATCTCAGCCTCCCTGGCTAGCCTCCCTGGCTTATATTAACAGATCCCAGCCTCCCTGGCTATTATATCGTGATGATAATCCCGTAAATGCCCTTCTAGCCCCAGTATATACATATTCTTTGGAGTATGGTAAACATCCGTCGACTACCCTAAGTCCCGGATAAAATACAGTCCATCTCCTATGGGGCAACCACAGTCCACCAACTGGGTCTATAGCCACGGAGATCCACCGCCGACTATATAGAAGCACCCATTTATGTTTGCACAAGTTTATCACATCTTCACTTAAGTGCCTAATTATTTTTAGTTCAAGACATGAATATGTTATCACCCTAGAATCAGTTTTACCTCGTACCAAATTTATTCACAAAATACGAGATCGCCCGACGGCATTATCTCAAAATCATATCAATTCTTTCTTTCAAAATTATCGGGAACAGAGGTCTTACTAATTCTAAATCATAAATCTTTCATGTACAAGAAACATGGGTACACATACCCTTTTGTAATCATGTCTTAAACTTATATAATTTCATCTTTCAATTCACTTCACAAAAATAATCAAATCTTGTCTTAACACTTATCCACAAAGTAATCATTTCATAGTCTTGCCACTGTTCATGATCTAGTTATTCATAATAAATAATAATTCATTCACAATTTTAAATTCATACGATGTCTCATTCTAACACAATTCAATGTCTCATCTTTAGCACTAAACATGATTTACTCATTCACAACAAAATCTTTCATGATCTCAAAAGTCACATAACTCAACCATATCGCATAAAGAGATTTCAATTCATCCTAAATCATTATTTTGTAAATTAAAAGTCATGCTCTTTACTAATACTTTTGTAGTCATTTATTTTTCTTCCTATCTCAAATCCTCATTAAAACTTATCAATTACACAAAAACAATCTTTAAGAATAAATTCTTCATTTATGTTTTATGAATACTAAAATTTACCCAAAACGAAACACTTTTGAAAGTTTTTACCCAACTGACCCACTCTCGAAACTATTTACCAAATTGACCTACTCACTATCAAAATTACAGATCTAGTTCCCACGGAAGTTTTTACCAAACTGACCCACTTTCGAAATTATGAACACCAACCCAAAAAAAGTCTCGCTGGGTTTCGAACCCGTCAGCTCATAGTCAATACCCAGAGCCACTCCCGATCACCACTAAGTCCCTTTTGGACTTGTGTTCAGATTCTCACATCAAAACTCCATATACTATTTTTCTGTCCCAACTCATTATTTTCATCGAACCTAATTTCTCATTTGATCCAATCTTCTCATTAATCTACAAATAATTTATCTAGACTGAAATTTCCTCACTAACAGAAACTTATGGATTATAAAAATTTCATATTTGATAATAGATCTAATTTCAAATTCATTTCTTCTCTTTGATTACAAGAATTCCAATAATTCATTTTAATCAACTAGAAGATTTGTGTTCTCTTACAACAAATTATTTATAAGTTATGCATGCTCATTTTATTTTACAAACACTTCTTTTAAAAAAAATAAAAATCTCTTCAAAACATTTCTAAAATTACTAGTTAGCATGCAAACTACAATTTCTCTTCTCATGTGCAAGCAACAAGACAAATACTTTGCTCTTGAAACAAATGTTAACATTTCTATCCTTAAACATATATGAAAACATGAATTTATCTTCTAATTTTCATAACAAAATTATACTACTATTTAGGCATGCAAATTCTAAATATTAGAAAGTGAGAGAACACCCACCTTTTGTTTACTAACTTAACTACACAAAGAAAAATTTTGCATTCATCAAACTACGAAAATGGACCAATAACAATCATATTAGTATGACAATAACTTATTTTGTTATTCTTTCTTTCTTATTCATTAATCCACATGACCCTAGAGCATAAACTAAAATAACTTTTTTCAACAAATTTCTCATACAAAAAATACACTTTTAACATGCATAACATTTTACAAGCATTCTAACATAATCTATGGTATTAACTCTTTAGTCAAAAATTCCTATTATTTGTTTAATCATAACAATATTATTCTCATTCATAGCATGTAACATGAAATTTTAATTACACATCAAAACAAAAATATCACTAGCATACAAAATTCTAAATTAGAAAGCATGAGAACCCACCTTATGTTTGAAGGTTGAAAACTACAAGTGAATGACTCCTTCTTGCTCCTAGCAACTCCTAGTCCTCTTCTCCTCCTAGCAAATTCTCCAAGCAAGAGAACCTCCCAGCACAATATCTTTCTTATTCTCTTTCTTTTTCTTACACTCTCTTCTTTCTCTCTTGTTTCTCTTTTCTTTTCTTTTCTTTCTCTTATTTTTCTCTCTTTCTTTCTTCTATTTTCTATTGCTTGATTTGCTTTTTGGTGTCAAGAATGAGAAGAGAAATGGTGGCTATTTATAGGATTTTGCAAGGGACTATATTGCAAAATCTCCCACCTAATAATTTCTCATTTTAATTCCCTTTTTAATTCTCACCTCTTCATATTTTTAACTCCTAAAACTCCCAACCTCTCATCTCCCCACTCTCCATGAACTTAACCACTCCATTAATCCCCTCCCCTAGCCCACAAAATGGTCCAAATACATTTGTGTGTGCATGCATACATGCACAAACAAATATGAACACATTTCTATAACTCAAAAATGTGTACTAATATTGTAACTTGTCATGTATAACTTAATTTGTGATTTTAATAATGGGCTTGCTACATGGGCTCATTTCTAATTAATTAGTTTGATTATCTAGTGGGCTTGCTACATGGGCTCATTTTATTCAACTAATTTAATTATCCTAGTGGGCTCTCTTTTTAATTAGTCTATTGGGCTAGAATTTAACTTTAAGTCCATGGATCAAAAGAAAGGCTAAATAAAACTAATGCATGCTAAAAATAGTAAAATGAGAGTAGCAAAATGAGAATAAAAATTTGCACGTGCACCATACGTGCAAAAATTGAAAAATGCATTTTAATCAAAACAAGGGGAAAATAAATTTTCGTTTTATAAAATAGATTTAAATACATAAGAATAAGTAATTTAAACCTATAGAAAATATTATACATAGTGGTGGAAACGCGTGCATCAAAACACGTAAAAAGCACGTAAATTCCAGGGATTGAAATATTATATTTTAGTTGGCTGAAATCAATACGGAAAATGTATAAATAGTACGAATCCAAAATATGTAGTGAAACACATTACAAAATATACGTGCGTAACACCCAGGGGCAAATTTGTAATTTCAATTTTGCGGGGTGTTACAAGGTCCTAGGGTTAGGGCGTGTTACCCCATGTCTGAGGAATGCCGTTTCTTTCTCTGCGATGCTTTCTTTGCGGGGCTTCACTTGCCCTTCCACCCCTTCGTTAAAGAGGTGCTCAACTAGTATCGGCTATGTCCGGTGCAGCTGATGCCGAATATGTAGAGGCACGTGGTTTTGTCTTGCCCATCCATCCCTTCATTTTTACCTCGCGGTGTTCAGACATCATTTCAAGCTTATCCAACTCAGCCAAGTAGAGGAGCGTTGGTATCTTAGCCCTCGTAAGAATAGGGGGTTAGTCGATGCTCCTTGATTGATAAGATGTTGGAAGGGAGAAATTTCTTGTCGTTCGCAGTGCCGAGTCATGGGGGATTCCCACTACTTGGAGGGAACGGTTCCCTTAACGGTGCGAGCGGAGCCGGTGATGACCTTGGAAAAGCATTAGTGATGCGCTTCTTGGACTGATGGTGTTGGTGTGGCATGACATCACTCACGAAGTACTCTTTAAAGGTGGTCTTCGACCGATTGTTCCTAGTACGATTTTACTGTTATTGCTTTCATGCCATGTTATCCATGCTTTTGTTGCTTTCCGGCTGTTTTATCCATGCCTTTGTTATTTTCATTTAATCTTACGATTTTTAACTCCTTCGTGTTTCCTTTTGTAGGAAGGACGGACACTAATTTCGAAGACATTTTGGCAGACCTGGATACGCTACGGAACCAGAGGGAGGAAGAGCCGAAGAAGTGGAAGAGGTCGGCTACGCATCCTTCTCCTTCCCAATATCTTCCGCCCCAGGCCCCTGCCGTTGCACGGACCGAGCCCCTGTAGGGGTACCGCCTGCTGTTGAGACATGTTCTTCCTTAGCTGCGATCATGGCGAGTGCCGCGTCAATCCCACTGACTGCTACTTGCTAATCAGGGAGACATAGTCCACACTCCCGACTGGAACGTGAAACCTTAAGAGAGCTTTTTGGGGAATTCCGTTGCTTGCCTTGAGGCCAGTTGCCATATTCCTACTTCTTCTGACAGAGAGAGGTTGAAGGTGGAGCCCCCCCGAGAGATCGGTCTTGGAGATTGCGAGGGCACATGTGACGGTACGATCTAGTCCCCTTTGTTGCTTATCTTACATTTTTCTTTTCTTGTATCGCTATGTTTTAACAATTTTCTCCTTGTTTCAGGCGATGAGCCACTTCGGACATTTTGGTAAAATTTTATGCGGCCGAGGAGAAGAGCGTGAGGGACTGTATCTCTCGCGCAGAGAAGGAGAAGAAAAAGGCCGTTAAGGAGTCCAAGACGGAGTTGGAAGGGCTGAAGGAGAAAGAAAAGGAGGCGCGCCTTGAGTTGTAGGCATTGACCGCGAGTAAGGAGGAAATGCGCCTCGAGTTGGAGGTGTTGGCAACAGATAAGGAGGAGATGCACCTTGGGTTGGAGACATCCAAGGAGAGAGAGAAGGCGTTAGAGAAGAAGAACACCGATCTTCTACTGGAGTTGGAGAAGGCTCGCACTGTTGCAGCCTTGGAGCTGAAGGTCGAGGTGGCCAAGCTTCATGCTGAGTGCAAATCCAAGCTGCAAAGGGTGATGTTGAAGTCTTATACTGCAGCGATTTCACACGTGGTGCAACGTGTTCCCGGTTTTGACGAGAAAGGCTATCATGTGACCCTTCGGCCGGGTAAGCCCCTTGACATGGGCAGGAAGGATAATGGTGGGATGGGCACTCCTGCGGGTGTCGCGAGGAGTGTCTCTGGAAAGAAGAACAAGGGAAAGGATGCAGCTGGGGGTTCCTTGTCCGTGGTGGCACCAAAGCAGGTGGATGCCTGATTCACCTTGATATGTCCTATTTCTTTCAGGCTATTCTTGCTTTGTTCTGTTTGGAACTTTTAGTTTACTTTCTATGATACCTAATTGCGGACTAGCCATCGCATTCATGTATCTTCCTTTTAGTATTTGAAAAATTATATTGGAGATTTGTTATCACTTGTCATATTGTGTTGATATGCTCTGAAGCGATGCTTGTCCATGACACCTAGTACTTTGTTTCATTGTTTGACCATGCTTTTGGAATTATTGATAGACGATCACGGGATCAGGTGAAAAATCTTGTAGTGACGAGGTAGAGCACCTTCGCAAGCCACTGTGCATAGCGGAGTTGGCAGTTGACCATTTGCGTGTTCAGCAGAGGAGGAATGGTTGGAGTCTGTTCGTTTCAATTCGGCGCTCATCGAGAGGGATTGCGAGTTAGCACTCTTGGATACTGATCGTCTGATCAACTTGCCACTGCCTCCGAAGTGATGAAAGACAGTATTGGAGAGTGTGCTCTACTTAGAGAAATAGTTGTTGAGAAGAACTTGGATTTGTATCGTCTTAAAGCGAGACTTGGTGGGTTACGGACAACAAGCACCTCGCACGTCATCGATGCGAAAAAGGAACCAATGGTTGGAGCGAAAGAAGGCACCACGACTAATGCAAAAGAGAGTGCAAGGAATGGAGGAGTCGGGTCGGTTGTTGGGGGAACGGTGCCAATGGCGCGGGTGCCCCCTCAACATCCTGGTGACACCCAGAGTGGCGCGTCGGCTTTGTTGAGTTTAATTTTTGTTGGTGTAGAGTCACGCACCTCATTTGGCGGCCAACAATCTCAATCTATGGGATCGATGTTTTCTATCAAAGATGCTGGCGGTCAAGGAAAAGAGGTGGGCATCATGAGACCCTCTAGGAGGCTTGTATTCCTTAGGAACAACGTTCCTCGCCCAGTAAGTCGCAAGAACGGCTTGTAGATCGAGTTGTATGATGGATGATTTTGTACTTGTAAATGTCTGTAGTACTGCTGAATATGAACATGTGGGTTTGTGATAATTCTTTGATTTGTTGAACTCTTTTCATATGCTTGGCCCTTGCTATCATGGTTGAGGTGCCATTGAATGGGTTCTTTGTAGCTAAATAACAGGGTCTCAAGTCTGTTGCGTATAGCTAACGAACTATCGACGGTGTATGATGAAGTTTAGAATTTATCGGTCTTGAACTCAGCTAGTTGTAGGGAAAACTCCGAAGGACAGTAGTTTTCCAAACTTTCCGTATAGGCCCTCTGCCAAATTGTGGAGTCACATCGAGTCGAGAGTTGAACTCCAAGTGTTGCTTTTTACAAGTGTTGCTAAGGTAACTGCAATCCACGATTTTGGACCTCTTAATCTGTCTTTGAGAAATTTTAACTAGTTAGAGGAACATATCGAATGGCGAGTTAAACTCTGAATGTGTGTAATTACAGGTTGCAAGAGTAACTCTGGACCATGGGTATGGATTCTGAACTTGTTAGTTTATGTATTAACAGGTTGCAGGAGCAGATCGAATGGCAAATCGCACTTTGAACTTGCATCTTGGCAAATTGACAGAGTCTCTTTCGAGCCATGAGTATGGACTCTGAACCGGTCGTCGATGCGCTAACGGATTGCAGGAGCAGATCGAATGGCGAAGCGTACTCTGAACTTTCTTCATTACAAATTGTTAGAGTATCTTCAAGCAATGAGTATGGACTCTTAACCCGTCTTACGGGAAGTCTTGTAACGAGTTTTTGGTGACGTTTATGTGTATAAGTTTGGCTCTCAACTCGTTGTATAAGTCTCCAAGGAACTTTAACTAGTTTCGGGTACAGATCGATCAGCGAGTTATGCTCTAAATGGTAGGATTGCATGTTGCGAGAGTAACCACGAGTCATAGATCTAGATTCCGAATTTGTGTTGTGGAAAGCTTATAACGAGTGTTTAGCGCCGCTCTAAGTATAAGTTGAATGTTTTAGCTCATTGTTTACTTTAATAAATTGAGTGAGATGCAATGAAATAAACTAGCTAACCTTATCAAGAAATAAACTAAGGGGCTACTCTATAGCTAGCCTTTATTACATGCACGACCCGTTAGTGAAAGCAGTCTTTATTGAAAGGAAAAACTAAATGGATGCTCTAGTGGCTGGACTTTACTACAAAATTTTAAAAATTCTGCAGAAATTAGAAGAGGGCGTTTCAGACGCTCTCATTGCACTTCATAAGGTGTTGCTCATTCGAAGTCCCTACTGACATATCCCTACCCCCCAGGTCTTCAAGTTGATAAACTGTTAGGCGAGCAACTTGGTAGACCTTGTCTGCACTTGCCTGTTTTGGAAGGAGCCCCCTTTGTTTTGCATGAAGAAAGAGAAATCTTCTGATGCACCGACGTGTTTATGCAAGATTATTTGTATCTATTGAAATGGCGGAGAGGCTTCGGGTGAGGGATTTGAGTGTATTGTTGGGTTCTGATGAGGACGTACACGGAACTGGGAGGAGATAACTTGACAAATCTGAAAATTCTCGGTTTGACTGCCCAGTGTAGCAGCTTCGACCTTGTTCGCAAGCTCTGTTGTACAATGATTGTTTTCCTATAGTAGTTCTTTGGCATGGAAGGGGAGAACCGAACCCCCCATGGTAGCAGTGTAACATTCCCGTGCTGCCTGTTGGCTTCCCACCACCTGGCCTACGGCTGCTGTTGTCAGAAATTTCATATTCATATGAAACGAGGAGGTGACGGCATGGAAAGCGGCTAGTCCGGGGTGGCCAAATGTAATGCCCTGATTTTTCATTTAATGAAAAATTATTTTATTTTGCACGTAGTGTGCACGTGCAATATTTTTATAAATATTTTCATCAAGAAGAGTAAAGATATTTAATATGTGCCTTTAATTATTTTTTTATAAAGCCTTCTTTCAATTAGACAAAAAACCTTTTTCCTAAAGCCCAAAATTTAGTTCATTTATTTTATTTTTAAAATAATTATTTTGGCCCATTAAACTAAAGCCCATTAGTTAATTTATTTTTTTTAATATGACTTGTAATGTAGAATACAAATTGAAGTTTATTTTTATATAAAATAAAATGTACAATTTTTGGACCTAGTTGCATGCACGTGCACTACACGCACACGTGCAAAATGCACTTCCCATGGCCGGTTGCATTCTTTTGGAGGGAAAATCAAATTTTAGTGGTGATCATGGTGTAGTGGTTACTTGGTTGTGGGTAGTTAATGTAACTCCTACTTTCATCTTAGCCCTCCATCTTACAACCAACTACTTGATCCTAGCCCTCCATTCTCTTTGATTTTTAGTATAAATACCCCCCCCCCCCCCTGGCTAGTTATTCTTGTGCCTATTAATCTTTCCAAACCTATAGTCTAAATTATATTATCTAGTGGTATTTTTGTGAGTTGAAAGATTGAGAGTGTGGGATTTTGCTTGCAACTAGAAGAGGGAGAGGTCGGCATCAAGAAGAGGGAGCTTTCAGTTGGGAACTTGAAGTCTTGGGTGCACGTGTTCAAGGAGAAGCAATTCGTCGCAAGGACATTCGTCTAGGGATTTGCTAGTTGTAATTTTTCTCTCCATACAAGGTGGGTAAATTTTTCCTATTCCTAACATAGGAATGCATGCTAGATTTAATTAGCAAAATGATGCATGAAAATGATTAATAAGAATGCACATTTAATTGAAAAGATGATCTCTAAATGATTGAATTGTTGATATGCAAATTGTGTGTGTTTCTACTATTAAAATTCAAGTTGTGTGCAATATGAATGTGGTTATAAATTATGTGAATAAACCTTCGTTAGTAGCATGAAAAACTATGTGCAAGATTAATATATCGACTATGTCACTTTTATGTGCTAAATTGGAAACTTTGTATAGCGTTGTAACGAATAAATTGAGATGCAATTTTTATGTTTGGAAAATGAATAAGAGTAGAGAATTAGTATAGAGGTTAATGAATTTATAATGTCAAAAAGGAATGTAGTAGTAGTAGTATGTCACATTATCCAAATTGTATGGTAAAAATTTGTTAACTATGGGGGGAAATTATGTTTAATTATTTAAGAAATTTATTTTCATATACTGGAATAAAATTCAGGATGAAAACGATTAATTCGGATTTTTACAGTGTGTTAGTAAGAACAATGTGAAATGCAATTTGATGAACGTCGAAATGTTCTAAATAACAGAGAGTATGGGTTAAATGAAATTCGAATTATACTATAGACAACCTGAGCACGTAGCCCAAGTGGTCAGAGCGCGCGGTTGGGTTCTCTCAAGTCACTGGTTCGACTCTTGAGAATACCATCTTTTATGGGTGTTTACTTTTAAATCCGATCAGTACTGAAGCCGAGAGCATTTAATGCTCTCAGCCGTAATTATACCGCTTAGCACATTCGGCCTAGTGGCTTGTGCTGTCGGCTGTGTTCTCTGGGGTGCTGGGTTCGAATCTTGCCCTCGGCAAGATTGAAAAATAATTTTTTTTGGGTTTTTAATTGTCAAAAAATTATGAGAAAAATATGACTATTCTCCTAAAAATATAAGAGACTTCATAAAAATAATTTGGGAATTATTTGCATGAAATAAACTATGATTTGAGCATAAAATGCATAAATAGAACTATGGTTCTATATGTATACTTTGTGAAAATTATATCTTGCAAAAAGAATTTGAAATGAAGGATTAGAAGATTAATGTAGTAAAGAAAGAAATTTTATTATGTGATGGATGTGAATTGTTCTCATTTGAGAATAGTGTGAAAAATGTGAAATGTGAATATTCGTTAATGATGTGAATTTCAAAGTGAAAGTGATAATTGATAAAGCATATGAATTTCATGTATAGTTATGGACTATTTGAACGAACTAGAAATCATGAATGGAAAAGAGAAATACTTTTGAGCATGATAACTCACATGAATTTATGAGTTAGAGATGCTCAAATTGGAAATTGTGAATTGAAAATTGAAACAAAAAGAGTAGCTAAGTCTCTCCCGGCATTTGGAAATAAATGAAATGAAAATTGAAAAGAAAGACCAAGGTTGGTCATGTTTGAATGAATGAATAAGTCCAGTTTAGTGGAGAGGCTAACTCTAGAGCTTTGATTTTTGTTCATGATTTAATAGAAAATAAGGATTAGTACATAGTGGAGACGTGATGAAAGTAGGAGAAAAACACGAGTATGAGGGCCATCGGATTAGCGGTGTGAGAGTGATCCACAGGCTGCCTGCTTGATGCTCAAGACATGGCGTGGGCACTACTCCAGAATTATCGTCCCGGTGGCGACACTTGTGGGATGTTTGAGTGGCTTTGGGTGGTGCCATTGTTCCATGGCGGAGGCTGAATTGTCCATAGGTTGCCTGCTCGATGCGTCGTGCCAGTGCATGAGATTCCCTTCCAGGCTGCCTGGATATGGGCTCGTAGATCATAGAACATCTAAGATACCTACCGTAATTATAGTAGTAGATTAAGTCATAACGAGGGATTGAACCCTACAAAGATGAAGAACGATTAAGGGCTTGCCCTCGGACCTATGTAGTATGGGATGCATAGAATCCGAACAAGTGCGCATTAGTGTCATGTAACATAATTAACTGCATTAAGGACTAAGTGCACAATCACAACATGACATCAATAGTGTAGTCCCTTTAGTTTGAAATGTGACAAGTTTGTGTTTGCTAAATATGGAAAATAAGTTATACTATTTTCGGCATAGAGAGGTTGGCCGTGTATAATGATCGTCGGTTGAATAAACTGACGTACCCACTGTCTTATATGCAGGTAAATGGCTTGATAAAGATTAAAGAGGAACAAATGCTTAAAGATTACTCAGTGTTGTTGTATAATTGTTTCATTGTTGTAAAGTTTACTTCCGCTGTGCAATGTAAAGTGTAATATTGATGTAGACTCTGATGTAAAGTGAAAAGTTTAAATTTTCTTGTAAAATTGTACTAAAGGAAGCAGAAAGATCCTGTAGAACATCTCGAATTCAGTGTATTTGGGATTCGGGGTGTTACAGAGTGGTATCAGAGCCACGCTTTCCATACTTGTACAAATTTATAAGGAACGATACCCTAGTAGTGGACATTAGAGTGTGTGTTTGAGTCTAGAGATTTAAATGTAAGTGACTTACATTTGTGTTGCTCTATGACTTATGCTTCTTCCTCTCTATTTCTAAGATGGCTGACCACTTCGACCCTGCTGGAGACGACGACTGGCATATCATTGAGGAAGAGTACCATCCTGGACAAGCAGATTCCGAGGACGAGTACTATCTAGGGCAAGCAGATTCTGACGGAGAAGAATGGCCTGAATCCCAAGAGATTACCCCACCTCCGGATTCATCTGATGACTCTTCTTCTGACGAAGAAGAAGAACCAGTTCCGAATAGTCTTGTGACTTCTCTTCAGAGGCAGGTAGAAATACTGCGAGAGAGAGTCAGATTATTGGAGGCTCTGCTGGCAAAGCGGAAGGACGACTATTCTGTTCTCAGTCATCGTATATGGAAACTCGAGAAGAGGAAGAATCTGACAGATGTGCTGAAGGATGAAGTTGATGAACTATGGGAAGAACTTCGAGAAGCGAAGAGGAACCGTAGGAGTTAGACTGTTGTAGCTTCTACTATTTTCATTCCGATGTCAAGAAATGTTTTTCAATTCGAATGTATAAAGTTTGAAATTTAATGAAATGCAAGTTGATTTAAAATTCATGTCTTATACTTCGAATTTAATGGACCTTTTGTATCAGAATATGTCGAGAAGAGGAGCTAGAAACGAGAAAGGTCTGGATCTAGAAACGGAACTCGCGAGGGTCTATCAGACGCTCAACGCCGTGGCTATGAATCAGAACCAAGGAAGGGGCCCGCGAATCCGGTGCCCGAAGCGATTAAACTAGTGGAATCGTTCAAGCAAATGAAACCACTTGTATTCGAAAGGAAGTCAGACCCTGATGCGGCTGACAACTGGATTCGTCAGGTGGAGACAATCTTTGAAGTGTTGGAGACCCCTGAAAGCAGTAAGGTCAAGTTGGCGACTCTGCAACTTGAGAAGGACGCGGCTGTGTGGTGGCAGTCGATGAAGAGGACCATGGGAGGCATAGTTCTTGGCTGGGAGGAATTTCTGGAAGAATTCAGCAGTCACCATTTCTCCTCCGATGTTCAAGAGAAGAAGGCTATGGAATTTCTATCACTACAGCAAGGCAGCATGTCGGTGAGAGGGTACGAGACCAAGTTTACTCAGCTATCTAGGTATGCTCCTGAACTAGTGATGGATGAAGCTAAGAAGGCTCGTAAGTTCGAGCATGGATTGAGGCCAAGCTTGAGGTCCCGGATGATACCTCTTGGTATCAGGAGATTCGACAAGTTGGTCAAGAGGGCAGCAGCGACGGAAGCAGATATGGAGTAGTTCCATGTTTTTCAGAACCGGAGGAACAACTGGCAGTCTGGAAAGAGGCCCGCCAATTTTGGGAGTTTCAAGGGGCAACCATCTGCACAAAGGTTCAAACCGACAGGGGCGAACGCTATTAGTGTGGCTGGAGGATCTGGGAACAATGTGGTGAGACCTCCTGCGGTAACTTGCTTCAACTGTGGTGAAACAGGACATTACCGATCTCAATGTCTCAAACCACAGAATGGTAATAGCAATGCACCAACGCAGCAGACTGGGAAGAGACCGTACCAACCAGGGTGAGTATTTGCCTTGACAGAAGCTGATGCTGATGAGGTTAATCATGTCATCACTGGTACGAGGGCTGATGTTTAGTGGTTTATGTCATTTCTTTTCCCCTTTATTAAGTGAACTGTTACGTAATGAGTGTGTATTATGTAATAGGAGAACTTTATCTTAATGGAATGAAAGCTGTTGTATTGTTCGATACTGGATCCTCTCATACTTTTATGTCTCCTAAATTTGCTAAAGTGTTGGGAGTTGAACCAAAGATTTTTCTAGGCAAGATCTTGGCAGTAGCTACTCCATCAGGGAAAACTTTAACCACTGATCGGTATTATGCTGATTGCGAGATTGTAATTGGAGATCGAATCTTTGGGATTGATCTGATCGAGCTGACTATCTTGGGAGTCGATGTTATCATTGGCATTGATTGGATGTCGGTGTACAGTGCAAGCATCGAGTGTAAGACCAAGACGGTAACAGTGAAGGCTCCAGGTGGACCTGAAGTCACTTTCCAAGGGAAGCAGAAGTGTTCTAAGCTGGTGGCAACTATCCGCAAGGAAGAGACTCCTGTGGAAGTGCAAGGGATTCCTGTAGTTCGGGACTATCCGGCTGTGTTCTTAGAAGATTTTCCTGGATTGCCCCCACATCGTGATGTAGAGTTCAGCATCACTGTTCAACCGGGAAGTGTACCCATTTCTAAGGCACCATATCGGATGGCTCCAGTGGAACAGGATGAGGTGAAACGGCAGATTGAGGAACTGTTGGAGAAAGGCTTTATTCAACCTAGTGCGTCACCTTGGGGAGCACCAGTGCTTTTGGTAAAAAAGAAGGATGGATCGATGAGAATGTGTATCGATTACCGGAAGCTGAATAAGGTCACTGTTCAGAATAAGTATCCTATTCATCGAATTGATGATTTGTTCGATCTTCTGTAAGGAGCAGCTGTATTCTCCAAAATAGATCTTCGATCAGGATATCACCAAGTTCGAGTGAAAGCTGAAGATGTGCACAAAACTGCATTTAGAACTCGACATGGGCATTATGAATTCTTAGTTATGTCATTCGGAGTGACGAATGCACCCGCAATCTTCATGGATTTGATGAACAGAGTTCTGAGGCCGTTCATTGATTCTTTCGTCGTGGTGTTTATCGACGATATTCTCGTGTACTCCAAGTCAGAGGAGGAGCACACCGAGGATCTGGCAACAGTTTTGAAGAAGCTGGAAGAGCAGATGTTGTATGCTAAGTTATCCAAGTGTGATTTCTGGAAATCTGAAGTGGCATTCCTAGGTCACATCCTTTCTAAGGAGGGAGTGACAACTGACCCTCAGAAGATAGAGGCAGTGAGAGATTGGGCTAGGCCTACTACAGTGAAGGAAGTCAGAAGTTTTCTTGGAATGACTGGATACTACCGGAGATTCATTCAAGGTTATGCTCAGATAGCCGTACCACTTACTGGTCTGACCAAGAAGAATGTGAACTTCAAGTGGACGGAGCAATGTGAGGCAAGCTTTCAGGAGTTGAAAGAGAAGCTGTCTACTGCACCCATTTTGGCTTTGCCTAGAGCAGGTGTTGAGTATGATGTTTATAGCGATGCTTCACATCGTGGGCTTGGTTGTGTCTTAATGCAAGAAGGAAGAGTAATCGCTTATGGGTCTAGGCAACTACGACCGCATGAGAAGAATTACCCGACTCATGATCTGGAGTTGGCTGCGATTATCTTTGCTCTGAAGCAATGGAGACACTACGTGTACGGTGAGAAATTGAACATGTACACGGACCACAAGAGTTGAAGTACATATATTAGCAGGGGGATCTGAATTTGAGGCAGCGGAGATGGTTGGAAGTGCTTGAGGACATGCGACCTGAGATTAAGTATCATCCTGGGAAAGCTAATGTTGTTGCTGATGCACTTAGTCGCAAGAGCAGTTTAGCCAGTTTGATTACAACTCAGAAGCATCTGATTGAGGATTTGGACCGAACAGGTATTGAAGTTGTCTTGCAAGGATTGGGAGCATCTTTGGCTCAGTTGAGGCTTCAGCCTACACTGAATGGAAGGATCATTGCAAGTTAGGAGGTTGATGCTGATATCTTGGAGATGAAAGAGCAGGTTGGTGCTGGCAGGTTACCCGGATTTCAAATCAAGGATGGAGTGCTGTGGTTCGGAGATAGGCTATGTGTTCCAAATCAGGCGGACCTGAAAGAGAGTATTCTTCAGGAGGCGCATGCTACTCTTTTGTCGGTACATCCTGGGAGTACTAAGATGTACAAAGACATCAAACAGCATTTCTGGTGGTTAGGTTTGAAGCGGGATGTGGCTAAATTTGTGGCGAAGTGTGAGGTTTGTCAGCAAGTCAAAGCCGAAAATCAGAGACCCGGAGGTCTATTACAACCGTTACCTATTACAGAATGGAAGTGGGATAACATCAGTATGAATTTTATTACGGGATTGCCTAAGAGTCCTAAAGACAATGATGCGATTTGGGTTATAGTCGATCGATTAACCAAGTCCGCTCACTTTTTGGCGATGAAACTCACGGCTTCGATGGACAAGTTGGCTGAGTTGTATATTGGCGAGATTTTCTGGCTGCATGGTGTTCCGTCAACTATTGTGTCTGATCGAGATGCGCGGTTTACTTCGCATTTCTGGAGGAGTGTTCAGACAGCTTTGGGTACCAAGACAGATTTCAGCACTGCTTTTCATCCGCAAACCGATGGGCAAACTGAGAGAGTCAACCGTATTCTTAAGGATATACTTCGGTGTTGTATACTAGACTTTGGAGGCAGTTGGAAAAGGCATTTACCTTTGGTAGAATTTGCCTACAACAACAGTTTTCAGGCTAGAATCGGGATGGCGCCGTACGAAGCTTTGTATGGCAGGAAGTGCAGAACACCTGTTTGTTGGTTTGAAGTTGGGGAGCGTCAGTTGTTTGGTCCTGAGCATGTGCAGCAAACTTCTGAGAAGATTGTTCTGATCAGGAAAAGGTTGGTAGAAGCTCAGAGCAGGCAGAAAAGCTATGCAGACAACCGGAGAAGGGACCTTGAGTTTGAGGTTGGTGACTTCGTCTTTCTGAAAGTATCGCCCAGTAAAGGTGTGGTTCGATTTGGCAAAGGCGGGAAGTTAGCCCCGAGGTTTATAGGCTCGTATAATATATTGAAAAGGATCGGAAAAACTGCTTACCGGCTTGAATTACCGGAAGAGTTGTCTCAGGTGCACAATGTCTTTCATGTGTCTATGCTGAGAGGTTATATTCCAGATCCGAGTCATCATTTTCCTGAAGTGCCGGAAGGTTTGCAATTGGACCTGAATTATATCGAGTCTCCTGTCGAGATTGTTGATCATCGAGAGAAAGTCTTGAGGAATAAGACGATACCGATGGTCAAGGTAGTCTGGAGAAAACTATTTGGTTGAAGAGGCTACTTGGGAATCTGAGGAGAGGATGTTGAAGGACTATCCTGAGCTTTTTGCTTGATTGTATCTTTATATCTTTTTGTTCTTGTTGTGAGTGTTGTATTTTGTTTCTCACTCTTGACTGTAGTTCCGGGGACGGAACTATTCTAAGGAGGGAGTGTTGTAATGCCCTGATTTTTTATTTAATGAAAAATTATTTTATTTTGCACGTAGTGTGCACGTGCAATATTTTTATAAATATTTTCATCAAGATGAATAAAGATATTTAATATGTGCCTTTAATTATTTTTCTATAAAGCCTTCTTTCAATTAGACAAAAAACCTTTTTCCTAAAGCCCAAAATTTAGTTCATTTATTTATTTTTAAAATAATTATTTTGGCCCATTAAACTAAAGCCCATTAGTTAATTTATTTTTTTTAATATGACTTGTAATGTAGAATACAAATTAAAGTTTATTTTTATATAAAATAAAATGTACAATTTTTGGACCTAGTTGCATGCATGTGCACTACACGTACATGTGCAAAATGCACTTCCCATGGCCGGTTGCATTCTTTTGGAGGGAAAATCAAATTTTAGTGGTGATCATGGTGTGGTGGTTACTTGGTTGTGGGTAGTTAATGTAACTCCTACTTTCATCTTAGCCCTCCATCTTACAACCAACTACTTGATCCTAACCCTCCATTCTCTTTGATTTTTAGTATAAATACCCCCCCCCCCCATGGGTAGTTATTCTTGTGCCTATAAATCTTTCCAAACCTATAGTCTAAATTATATTATCTAGTGGTATTTTTGTGAGTTGAAAGATTGAGAGTGTGTGGGATTTTGCTTGCAACTAGAAGAGGGAGAGGCCGGCATCAAGAAGAGGGAGCTTTCGGTTGGGAACTTGAAGGCTTGGGTGCACGTGTTCAAGGAGGAGCAATTCGTCGCAAGGACATTCGTCTAGGGATTTGCTAGTTGTAATTTTCTCTCCATACAAGGTGGGTAAATTTTTCCTATTTCTAACATAGGAATGCATGCTAGATTTAATTAGCAAAATGATGCATGAAAATGATTAATAAGAATGCACATTTAATTGAAAAGATGATCTCTAAATGATTGAATTGTTGATATGCAAATTGTGTGTGTTTCTACTATTAAAATTCAAGTTGTGTGCAATATGAATGTGGTTATAAATTATGTGAATAAACCTTCGTTAGTAGCATGAAAAACTATGTGCAAGATTAATATATCGACTATGTCACTTTTATGTGCTAAATTGGAAACTTTGTATAGCGTTGTAACGAATAAATTGAGATGCAATTTTTATGTTTGGAAAATGAATAAGAGTAGAGAATTAGTATAGAGGTTAATGAATTTATAATGTCAAAAAGGAATGTAGTAGTAGTAGTATGTCACATTATCCAAATTGTATGGTAAAAATTTGTTAACTATGGGAAAAAATTATGTTTAATTATTTAAGAAATTTATTTTCATATACTGGAATAAAATTCAGGATGAAAACGATTTATTCGGATTTTTATAGTGTGTTAGTAAGAAAAATGTGAAATGCAATTTGATAAACGTCGAAATGTTCTAAATAACAGAGAGTATGGGTTAAATGAAATTCGAATTATACTATAGACAACCTGAGCACGTAGCTAAAGCGGTCAGAGCGCGCGGTTGGGTTCTCTCAAGTCGCTAGTTCGACTCTTGAGAATACCATCTTTTATGGGTGTTTACTTTTAAATCCGATCAGTACTGAAGCCGAGAGCATTTAATGCTCTCAGCCAAAATTATACCGCTTAGCACATTCGGCCTAGTGGCTTGTGCTGTCGGCTGTGTTCTCTGGGGTGCTGGGTTCGAATCTTGCCCTTGGCAAGATTGAAAAACAATTTTTTTTTGGGTTTTTAATTGTCAAAAAATTATGAGAAAAATATGACTATTCTCCTAAAAATATAAGAGACTTTATAAAAATAATTTAGGAATTATTTGCATGAAATAAACTATGATTTGAGCATAAAATGCATAAATAGAACTATGGTTCTATATGTATACTTTGTGAAAATTATATCTTGCAAAAAGAATTTGAAATGAAGGATTAGAAGATTAATGTAGTAAAGAAAGAAATTTTATTATGTGATGGATGTGAATTGTTCTCATTTGAGAATAGTGTGAAAAATGTGAAATGTGAATATTCGTTAATGTTGTGAATTTCAAAGTGAAAGTGATAATTGATAAAGCATATGAATTTCATGTATAGTTATGGACTATTTGAACGAACTAGAAATCATGAATGGAAAAGAGAAATACTTTTGAGTATGATAACTCACATGAATTTATGAGTTAGAGATGCTTAAATTGGAAATTGTGAATTGAAAATTGAAACAAAAAGAGTAGCTAAGTCTCTCCCGGCATTTGGAAATAAATGAAATGAAAATTGAAAAGAAAGACCAAGGTTGGTCATGTTTGAATGAATGAATAAGTCCAGTTTAGTGGAGAGGCTAACTCTAGAGCTTTGATTTTTGTTCATGATTTAATAGAAAATAAGGATTAGTACATAGTGGAGACGTGATGAAAGTAGGAGAAAAACACGAGTATGAGGGCCATCGGATTAGCGGTGTGAGAGTGATCCACAGGCTGCCTGCTTGATGCTCAAGACATGGCGTGGGCACTACTCCAGAATTATCATCCCGGTGGCGACACTTGTGGGATGTTTGAGTGGCTATGGGTGGTGCCATTGTTCCATGGCGGAGGCTGAATTGTCCATAGGTTGCCTGCTCGATGCGTCGTGCCAGTGCGTGGGATTCCCCTCCAGGCTGCCTGGACATGGGCTCGTAGATCATAGAACATCTAAGATACCTACCGTAATTACAGTCGTAGATTAAGTCATAAGGAGGGATTGAACCCTACAAAGATGAAGAACGATTAAGGGCTTGCCCTCGGACCTATGTAGTATGGGATGCATAGAATCCGAACAAGTGCGCATTAGTGTCATGTAACATAATTAACTGCATGAAGGACTAAGTGCACAATCACAACACGACATCAATAGGGTAGTCCCTTTAGTTTGAAATATGACAAGTTTGTGTTTGCTAAATATGGAAAATAAGTTATACTATTTCCGGCATAGAGAGGATGGCCGTGTATAATGATCGTCGGTTGAATAAACTGACGTACCCACAGTCTTATATGCAGGTAAATGGCTTGATAAAGATTAAAGAGGAACAAATGCTTAAAGATTACTCAGTGTTGTTGTATAATTGTTTCATTGTTGTAAAGTTTACTTCCGCTGTGCAATGTAAAGTTTAATATTGATGTAGACTCTGATGTAAAGTAAAAGTTTAAATTTTCCTTGTAAAATTGTACTAAAGGAAGCGGAAAGATCATGTAGAACATCTCGAATTCAGTGTATTTGGGATTCGGGGCGTTACACCAAATATGGCATTGTACGCGAATTTGACATCGACTATCAGGAAGTCTAAAGATTATGTCCGACTTGCCGGGGCTTTCCCTGCCGTTACGTCGAGTGCAACAATTTCTCTGACCTGGACAGGTGCACCTGAGAAGCCATGAAGTGTATAGCTGACTGGCTTGACTTGATCTCGAGAGAGCTTTCGCGCATCAAATGCGGCCATAAAGTGGGTGTTCACGGAATTGTCGTTGTCTATGAGGATACGCCGCCCCTCGTGATTTGCAATGCCTAGATTGATAACCAGTGTATCGCAATGAGGCATTTTGATGCCCCCGAGATCTTTATCAGGGAAGGATACTGAGAGGCCCGAACCCTTTGGGGGTGGAGTGTTATGAACCGAATTAACCTCCCTTACAAAGTTTTGCGAGAGGAGTTAGAATCTCCCCCCATAGGTTCGCCATAGATGGTGTGCAAAATGGCCATGTGCTCAGAGTCTCGTGATTCAGAAGGTCTTTCAGAACGCTTATTAGCCCCCATGGCTGGAGGGTTTTCGGCGTTATTGTTTCATTGGACAAACTGAAAGAGATAGTCCCGCTGAATCAGGTCTTCAATTTCTTGTTTGAGGGCTTTGCAATTGTCAGTAGTATGTCCATGGCTTCTGTGAATGCGCACCATAGGCCCTTGTCTCTTCTCTTGCCGGCTGTTGTCATTATGGAAGGAGGACGAACTATCCAATATTTTTCAACCGCCATAAGGAAGGCAGACACACTTGTGTTCAAAGGAGTAAATTTGTCGAAGCAGGGTATAGAAGGAGGATGGCGTTGACTTGCACCATTTTTTTGAAACTTCTTGGTTGTTTCCTCACTTGAGTTCTTCCGTTTATTTCCAGAAAGTGACTCTTTCTTAACTTGTGGGCTGAGAACTTCCTCGAATTTGATCTACTTTTCACTCCTTTCTAGGAGCTCTGTGAAATCTCGAGGTGACCTCTTGGCGAGGGATGCTTTAAGTTCTTTATGCATGATGTTGTGACGGAAGGCTGCAGCCCCCACCGAAGAGTCCAAGGAGAAAATTGACCTTGCTTCTGCTGTAAATGCTTGACAAAGTCCTTTAGCAGTTCTCTATCTCTTTGATTCAGTTCTAACAAGGAGACACTTGTTTTTTTGGCTCTACGGCTAGTAACGAAGTGTGCAATGAAGAGTTCTTCGAGCTGATCGAAAGAAAACATTGATTCTGGAGTCAGGCGTGAATACCATTCCCTTGCTGACCCTTTCAGTGTTGCGGAAAATGTTCGACACATGAGCATATCAGTGGCATTATAGACCATCATGAGTGTTTTGAAGCTCTCGATATGGTCAGTCGGGTCTGATTCCCCATTGTAGGATTCGAATTGAGGGTCCTTGAAGCCCCTTGGGATGGGTGCATTGAGTATAGCTTTGCTGAAAGCAGGTCGACTAGGGCGGTAGGCCCTGCTGGAATGGTTTCTCTCACTCTTCATCTGTTCTAGACAATTCTCTACTTCTTGGATACAGCGAAGGACTTGGTCGTCCTTTTTTTGGGATCCAGTTGAGTCGGCAGATCCTTCGTTATGGGGCACGCCCAGATCTTGACTTCCTTGGATAGCATGGAGGATGTCGAGCTTGAACTTATTCAATTTGGTCCTAGTGAGTGGGCATTTTGCCCTCTGTTATGCACAGGAAGCCTTTGGCTCTCATGAGTTGGGCTCCTCATTATTGGGCGCTCCTGCGAGAGGAGGATTGCCTTGATCGCCGTCTAGGAAAATGGGTTCTCTAGGTTTGCTTGATGTCCCGAGCGGGAGGCCTCAGACCGGACACACCTCTCATCTAACCTAATATGCCGATCGGTTTCTTGTTTCCTGTTACTGATGATCTGGCTAAGATCTCTAGACCCCCGAGAGCCTAGGCCAGTGAGTTAGTTGAAGCATTATGGACTGAGACGCGGTCGTATTGAAGATGTTGTTCATGTTGGGAGACTCCCGGTGCCTCTCCATTGGAAGGAGAGTGATAAGGCTGTCGGGTTGACTGTTGAGGAGGAATCTAATCTTCCATAGAGGAGCTGGTTGACGAAGAAAGTTGGTGCGACAGCTTGAGGCCGCCCCTTTACTTTTTAGTCTTGGAGGCATGGCGATAAGTCTTACTTGTGTAGTTTCTCACAGACGGTGTCAATTTGTTACTGCTTATTGATATGGCTAAAAATAGGGTTAAATCGGAGCCGTTCAAATCGGACACGAATCTTAAAGCTCAGGGGTAAAACAGTAATTTTACCTACAAATGGGTCTGAAATGGGGACTGGGTCTTTCTTCAAAGCCCAATAACCCACGAACAGATCCACCTCAACTAGGTGTGGGTTTCAACCCGCAGCAAACCCAGTCTAGCAGGATAGAATTAGGGTTTCTGATTAATCCTAATCAATGGCCCTGATTCGTATCTATCCTTTCACTGGGAATTAGGGATTACATTCCTAATCTGATCCTAGGGATTACATTCCTAATCTGACCCCAAAGACGGCTATAAATACCCTCTCCCCCCCCACCACCATTAAGAGGTAATCAATCTTTTGCCAATCAAAGCTCATTCATAATCTTTTCTGATTACTGACTTGAGCATCGGAGGGTGCGTCGCCGAGATCAACCCCGGTGTTTCGCACTTTTTGCAGGTTCACAGCAGCGGCAAGAGACCAAGTCAACAAGTTGGTGAAGGTCAACATGTCAACAGGTTTGCTTTGTTGTTTTCTCCAAGAATCCACAAATTATATCTGTTTGCTCCCACACCAAAATTAGCAGCAACACTTATTTTGGTGTGGGAGCAAACATATAGTGAGTTAATAATTGATGGAAACTACTAAAAGTCTGGCCTGTGACCTTGACCGTTAAAAGCGGTTAAAGCTGCTGAGATTAAATCTGGATCGTTGATTGACCACCGTGATCTGAATCTGACAGTTGCTGATGTGGTCAATGGACCTGCAAAAAGCATGAAACATCAGGGGGTGGCCCCGGCGACAGACCCTCCGATGCTCAAGTCAGAACCAGAAAGAGAGAGAGAGAGTATGAGAGTAAAAACTGGAAAATTGTTGATTACCTTCTGATTGTAGAGGGGAAGGAGTATTTATAGGCCTGAGAGATATTTTTAGAGATTGATTTGTGTCCGTTGGATCGATTTAAATTCCTTATCTCTTTCATGTCTTTCCCCCACAAGAGATAAGATTTTTTTGTTAGGGGATAAAAGATTTGACTCATAGCCTGCATGGGCTGGGCGTCTCTCCTAGTGGACCCAGTTTGTCACTTTTTATGGGCTTGGAAGAAGCCCATGTCTTGGAGAAGGCCCAGACCTGTTAAAGAGGCCTGTGATGGTCGATCTGCCTGTGGAAGCTTTGAGATTAGTGCAGGAATCGCAAGACCCTGTTTTGCTGCGATTTTTTCCATCATCAACTGCAGTATTAATCTCCTTATCATCTCTAATATCTAAAACAACAATTTTTATAAACCCATCAAGCATACTACATCTCGCAGCTATAAATTTTCCACGGTCAAAACAATATAGGTTCAAGTCTTACCTTGAGTGACGGACACGGCGATGCCGCAATGCGGCGCGGCGAAGCGACGATGCGGCGAGGCGACGGCGCGGCGTAGCGGTGGTGGGGTGAAGCGACGGCACAACGAACCTGCGGCACGGCAAAGCGGCGGCACGGCGAAGCGGCGGTGCGGCGGTGGCGCGAAGCGATGTTGGGTTTTGAGAGAGAGGGAGAGGAACAGTCGGCGTGAATTTAGTTTAGAGAGAGGGGGGGGAGATGATTAATTTGTGCGGGTATGTTACGTGTTTGATAGATTTATATTGGGGATTTTGGTTGTATGTGTATTGCACGGGTTGGTAGATTTACAAATGATACTAAGGCCTTCTCCCATTATAGCGATCTTCATTGATTTTATTTTATTTTATTTTATTTTTTTTGGCATGCTTTAATCGTTTAACTTTTCACAAGTTAATATAACATTATTTCCTTGTTGAAATGCATATGCTACTAGTTGTTACTTAGGCAGGAAAATGAAAAGACTTGGTATATCATGTTCATGTAGATGGAAGCTAGCTTGAGCCTGTTTAATCATCAAAATAAACAAAGCGCCAACAAACTCTTGTGCTATAGTAGACTAGTGAACGAACATGAACAACCATAAGCTCGGCTTCCTCACTCGATTGATAACCCTATTTGCACTGTACGGAGTCCTAGTTTACTGTATTCCAAGTGCATTCCCCTCTGCCGCAACTGATATAAGCATGGAGATTGATAACTTTTACTTAACGTTGTTTACGCAATCATGATCCTCGTGGATTGGCTGCATCTTAATATTTAATTTAGTGCTACGTAATCAAATTGAAAATAATAGTGATTATAATAATAATACTAATTAGTGCGATCCTATAGGCTCTAATTTTCCTTCCCCTCCTTTAATTAAAAAATCGTCTATCTTTTGTAGCTGAGCTGATCTAACGTTTGTTTGTTAGACACAACCTAACCATTAATTAATCTTATGCTAATAGTTTATTTGGTGCTCATATTAAAGTAAAGGTAGACCTTCGTCACCTTCATCTTCAACGAATTAGGTTGTTTTCTTCTTCTGCGAGTTGTCGAAAATGAATTCCTCGTCTTTGTTCAACTTACAACCCAGTGCCAACCATTCCACTGTGGAGCATGAACATGCAGGATGATTTTCAAGTGTGCAGGGCAATTGACATGATCTTTGTTCTTCTACAGCGTAACTAATGATCGGTTCTTAATTTTATCATGCGGATTACTATGACCGAATGATCCAAAAATTTGTCAGGGTAACGGCTAATCATACTAATGCAATGGACCCGGATTCAATCAAAATTAACCCTTTAGATAGTATATGCATGTTTCTATTTAGAAGAACTAGATTGAAACGATACAGTCATTTACAAATTTAATGCCAATTTTTGGTTATTTGGCATATAGGAATATGAATTTTTTGTTTGTGCTGCAATCGTTCAAACAAAAATTTTGGGTTTTCAAACTTTAAAAGGCGATAGATAATTTCTCGTCCAAAAAAATAAAATATTAAAATTAGAAATTGAACGGATGATGTATGATTTATGTCTGTCGATTTTTTTTTAAATAATAAAAAAGATGGGAAATATTTCCCGTGTCACGGATTTTTTTTTTTTTAAACTCGAACGGACGAGATCATTTTCCGTCCGTTGAATTAAAAAAAAAAATCGAAAGGACGGGCAATGATTTTCCGTCCATCGATTTTTTTTTTTATAAAAATAACTGGGACGGGGAATCATCCCTCGCCACTTGCTTTGCGCCAAAAAAAACCGGGACGGGATTTATTTTTTGGCACTGGTAATCATTTACCGTCCCAATCGAATTTTTTAAAATATCGGTCGGATGAGGAATAATTTTCCGTCTGATTGTTTTAATAAAAAGAACGAGAAATAATTTCCGTCCAATATTAAAATTAAAAAATACATTTAAAGGGACGAAAGATATCTTTCGTCGCGTTGAACGGACGAAATATCATATTTCGTTGGATATTTTTTGCAAAATTCTATATCTTCTGTCAACTATAACATGGCACTTTTCGTTCAAAACCAAAATTTTGAGTATATAGCCAACGACTGCAACAGGGTTTTTTCGATTTTTCACAAAAATTGGGTAAATAGCCATTGACTAGAGATGCTCTTAAGAGCTATAAGTCATATTGGCTTATATATATATATATATATAAGTTCAAATCGAGATCTGTATTTGTACTACCTATCATACCTTCTTTTGTTTTGTAAATGTACACTGTAGTAGGGCCTTTAACATATCCATATGCCCTTTCATTAAGAAATACTGCATTTGCTAAACTACCGAAAATATACCCATGTTTTGAATTTTCAATTGGGAAAAAAAAATCAAGGGCAACAAGAGGTATCAAAATATATTTTTAAAAAAATTACAAAACAGTAATATATATCATATGGGTTAAATATGCTAAAAGTGAAGTCTTCGGACTTCATCCCTTTTATCAAAAAAAAATATGCTAAAAGTATCAATAGAAAACTGATATATACTTGATCCATTTCAAAATATAAGTCAATAAGTCTTTAGGTTTTGAGATAGATATCTTGTCATTTTTAAATGTCTATTAATTAATTTTTTAAGAAATTTTTTAATTTATTCTTATTTTTTATATTCTTAAAGATCCATTAATTATAAAGCATGATAAGTATGATCTTTATAATAGCATTATCGTTTAAAAATTTTAATTTTAAAAAAAGTCTAATACTGTTACACAATCTCTACTATTTTAATGGGAGAGTTGGGATTGTAAACAAACAAACCCTAATTTTGTAACTGAGTAAACCCGTGCAATATACGGCCAAACTAAATCCACTAAACATATACGTGTTATGCACGTTCAGCTAAACAAAAAAAAAACTGCATCATCTTTTCTGTTTGGAAAAAACCCAAAACCTCTTCATCTTCTCTCTCGTATTCCCGTCGCCACCACACGGCCGTTGTGCCGCAGCTCGCTGTCATCCCAAGGCCATTGCGCCGCAGATCGGCGTCCACCCAAGGGTACCTGTCCAACCCCGATTGTTGCATCGCAGATTCGCCATCGATCCACCGCCTCTTCACCGGACGAACCAATATTATCTATCGAATCTCGAGCGTTGCTTCGCAGATTTGCCGTCGATCCATCCAATCCCGAACGCCGCCAACATTGCCGTTCGCCGTCGGGCCAAGGCTGGCCGTTGAATCTCCAGCGTTGCGCCGCAGCTTCGCCGTTCAGCCAAGGGTACGGCTTTTCTCTTCTTCTTCTCTTCTTCTACCCATCTACCCAGTTGACAATTTCTCTTATTTTGGTTTTAAGGGTGTTGAGATTAGGGAAAATTAGAAGATTAGAAGCAAAATTTGGTTGACAATTTGATTGGAGAAGCTTTGGATTTGATTGATCACTGAGGTGAGTGGTGCTTCTTGGTTAATTATGACAATTTTTTTTTCTTTGCTTTGATGATCTTCTTAAAATGACAGAGAAGTTATCAATTTGGCTTATTTTTGTTTCATGGGTGTTGAGATTAGGGAAAATCAGAAGATTAGAAGAGAAATTTAGTTCAAGATTTGATTGGAGAAGCTTTGAATTTTATTGCTCACTGAGGTAAATGGTTTGCTTCTTGGTTAATTATGATAATTTTTTATTCTTTGCTTTTGGTGATTTTTTTGAAAAGACAGAGAAGTTGACAATTTCCCTTATTTGTGTTTTATGGGTGTTAAGATCATAGTCACAAAGTTCCGAATTTATTCATGAAATTCGCGAATAAGTCGCGACTATTTCTCTGGCCGATATAGTCTATAGTTTCTTCATTAACTGATTCAGCATTGCTAATATCCACTTACCAAACCGATCAAAAAAATAATCGCTCAGAAATAAGAAACTTAAGAGATGCATATCAATCTGGGATAATATTTGGTAAGACTTATGGATCCGGGCACAAGGTTCTCAATGGATCAAGGTTTCTCACAATTAATCAAAATCGTTTTGCTACAGAGGGTTATGCCATATGCATAAAGATCTGTATATTGATTGTTCACTATCGAGTCTCAGTGGAGATTCAAATATTTACCTTCACTTCTGTACTACCGTATAACAAGAAATCTTATGTATAACTCACAAATAGATCAACCAAAAAACAAGGAGAAACAACTATGTGAAGTGGAGCATCACAGTAGTCATTAGAGGTTTAATTAATTTCCTTCCAAAAATTTTATGTTTCACTGAATTTTATTACACGATAGTTGTGTTTCTTTTCTATTTTGAATGTGAGAGGTTAATCCTTATTGTGGTATTTTTTTGGTGAATCGTTGTTGTTTGTGTGGTTTCATTAGTCATAACTCATAAGTTCTTTTTATTAATTTATGTGAAAAGATGGTTGTTAGATTTAAGAGCAAAGGAGATGTGAGATTCTTTTTCATGGTCATACAAGAAGTTAGATAAATTCTTTCAATCTTGATCACTTATTTTGGAAAGCTAGCAAACATATAACTATCTTGACATGAAATGACAAAGTTTGTTAAATATATCAAAGTAGTTTAAAAAAATTATGTGAAATATTTAAAGATAAAGATTGTATTAAGAGAAACATCCATGATGTTATTACTAATAAATATAATTTTGCTTTGGTGATGGGTACTAATTATTAAGATGTATTAAATTTTGTATTTCTTTCTTCCCGAACTTATGCCAAATTTTTTTTCCAAATTTTCCGATTTTTGGTTGATCTCCGAATATTAAATCTTGTCGAATTATTCCCGAACGCCGGATTTGTGACTATGGTTGAGATTAGGGGAAATCAGAAGATTAGAAGAGAAATTTAGTTGAAAATTTGATTGGAGAAGCTTTGAATTTAATTGCTCACTTAGGTAAGTGGTGCATTTTTGTAATAAATTGGGCTTAGAGTTTGTAATGAATTGGAGACTTTGGTTGGGTTGTTTTGTTTGTTTGTTTGTTTTTTTTTTTTTTTTTTTTTTTTTTTTTTTTTTTTTTTTTGTTGTGATTACTTTTTTCTTTTTCTTAAACACAATTTATTTAATTTGATGACTATTCTTTTTAGGGAGGTGCATTGCACGTGCATTATACTAGTTTTATATTATTACTAAATACTCATTAGAATTAAACAGAAAATGACTTATATTTTGGAGAGAGAGCGAGGGGAGGGGTTATAGAAGCTAAACCTAAGGGAAAGAGAGACAGGGAGGGATGGTGGAGGTCACGTGGGGTCTTGGAGTCAAAGCACATAGAGCGCAGGTACACAGTATAGCTGTCGGCCATGAGACTAGCTGTCACTTTCATCGGGAATGGGTCCGAGTTTGTGTTGAGTTTGAGCTCTCATCCGATCTATACCCGACAGATTGGCCCTGCCCGCAATGCCCGTACTGCCCCCTCACCCTCTCCTACTAATTACACTAAACCCCATGTAAAGATTCCTCTTTCTTCTTATACTCCCCTACTCAAACTTCAATTTGCAATTTCCTAAACTTCAATTTGCAAATCAGTCACTTGACTAACCACTTGATTCTTTCTAATTAGCTTTTTTAATAGACTTCAAATAGATCCCTTTTTGATTTTTTTGTTTTGTTTTGTTTTATTTTTTTGGGTTTTTAACATGTATGTCCTTAACAAATATGCAAATATCACATATATCCCTCACAAATGTGTATTTTCATATTTATCCCTAACAATGTGTGTCCAACCTCTTAGTTACCTCTTAAGTGTAAAGTACATTAAAAATATAAAAATGTATAAAATATAAAATTATATTTAAATAGATTTTATGTAAAATGACTGAAATATCCTTCCTCCACTAGTCAATCTTCTTCTTCTTATTTTTTATAAACTCGATCGACTATAAAACCAACTGAAACACATCAACAATTCTCAATTTTTATTCAATTTTCTTAATAAATGGACAAATTTACAGTACATCTTTGTAATTTCATCTTCTTTATCATGTTTTCTAGTCAAATTCGCCACTAATTTTATAAATTTCAAATACACATAGTTTGAAGCAATTTTAAGGGTAAATAAGAAATGAGATCATATTATTAGGGGCATGTATGAAAATACACATTTTTGAAGGGTATATATGATATTAGCATATTTGTTAGGGGTATATGTGTTAAAAACCCTATTTTTTTTTATTTTTTGCATTTAGCCGTAGTGGTCATCCACACTGCAGAGAGAAACATTTTTCAAAATTTCTGATTAGTTTCGTATAAGACCGAAGTCAAACTTATAATCTTTCATTTAAGAATGAAAAATTTGGTCAATTACAGTACTACAAGTGATTAACGTAGTATATATATTAGTATGTATATTAGCAAAGTCGGTATGAACAACCAATGATTAACCTCTCTAAGGAGAATGATAATGTCACTTAGTTTGTAAGTGCTTGGGGTGAAGATTTGTGCTTCTCATATTGTTTTTGTAGTGAAGAAGGTAACTGAGACTGACGTTAGAGGAGGTAACTAATTAAGTTATGAGTAATGTTACATACACTACTAATTTCACTACATTTTTCTTCACTGTCTTAAGTGGCACACTCCAATAAGTAGGAGAATATAGAATATGTGGGAGAACTCTTTAATAGGAATATGTCACCTGAGATAGTGAAAAAAAATGTAACGAAATTGGTAGTGACTAAAGCATTACTCTTAAGTTATTGTAGAAGATAATATAGAGAAGGTTGAAGGGCCTGCTCTTTCTAAACTTTCTCATTCAACTATGTAATTGCCTATTAGCTTCTTTTCTTTTCTTTCTCCACATCATGTTGTTGTCGTTTTAGTCACCCTTTTAGACAGATAAAGAGAGATGTATAGATCAAAAGTCATTTAGTATATACCTTAGCTTAGGGTCATCGTGTTCAAAATTTCAAAGCATTCTCCCACGTATTGTCATAAACTTGGACATTCTTTAACAAACACCGCTTCAATATGGAAGCAAATTAACAACACTAAACCCCAGGTAAAAGATTCCTCTTTCTTCTAATAATCCCCTCTTAAAGCTTCAATTTGCAATTCAGTCATGATTCTAATTCCTTTTTTTTTTTTTTTTTTTGTTAAAGAAAAACGCAGAGATATGTATATTTAGCAAAAAAAAAAATACACTTAAGAAACCTAAACTTAAACTGTCATCCTATTAGATTATTAATTATTAACAAAACTCAGATTAGCTTTACTTCAATCTGTAATAACAAACTCAAAAACAACTTCGCTACCATGTTCAATCTGTAGTGAGAGGCTGTTGCATTTACAAACGGCTTCAAGCATAGAAGCTGATCAAGATTGATATCAATAAGGTGTCATTGCCCCATGCACTCTAAATCCACGTACCACTGTCAGAATATTGGTATGATTTTTCTCCAACAGTACTTTTCTGTTGCAACATTAGCCACAAAATTGTGGTATCCCTTGATGTTCACTACCTGGCCCTCCACCGTACTTCTTGTCGAGTTAGCGCAATTCTAGCCATCCGGCTTTATCAATTTAGCAAACAATGACTCCAGCAACTAAACTGATGAACAATCATTTTGGCATCCATCATGTACAGCAGCTCTCCAAAGTTGAAAGTCTGGATGAATTCAATCTGGTACCGGGCATTCCAACAGTACTCGTGGAGCTGACAAATGGCTTGGCATCTTGGATTAATTGGGTGGAGAAAACCACTTTGCGCGAAAGGAATAGGAAGTTCATATTCTCGTACATCAATGACAACTAGGGACCAGTAAGCACGTCTTTTCTCCAGTCATCTATATATGTAACGAGAAGTGTCAACATATCAATGATCCATCTTCCTTAATTTGTTTTGTTCTGTTTTTTGTTTTTTTGTTTTTTTGTTGTTTTTTTTGTTTTGTTTTAGTAGTCTCACACGGAGTCAGTATATACAACCCATATAATCAACCTCTACGAGTAGAAGGATATATAATGGCATGAATGTGTTTAATTATCGAGTGTTCAGTTCAGCTCTCAAAAGTGTTTTTTTATTTTATTTTATAAAATACATATTTATGGCAATGGCGGAGATTGATGCTAGAAGAGGTAATTGAGTCAATACAGATAATACAGATGAAGGTTCAAGCCTACTAATGCTTCGTCTTAACTATCCCATTGCCTAGTATATTCTTTTCTTTGCTTTCACCACTGGCACTGCCTGTTCTTGTCGTCCTAGTCACGTACCCCTTTTAGAAAGAAACAGAGACGGTGTACGTATAGGCCAAACGTCTTTTAGTGTTTTTTCATGAGGCAACTAAGCCTTGCCTTTAAGATCATGGGTGTTCACATGCAAAGCAAATTCCCACATAATTGTCTCAAACTTGGATCTTAAGACCACTTCAATATAGCAGCAAATTAATCACACAAAACAAAATTTCATTAATTTTTGCAATTGAAAATTGTATGCAATTTGTAAATTAGAAAAGGGTCAAAGTGCAGAATCTTATAAGAGAGGAAAAAGACAAATAAGCCTTCCCCGTGCTTTCCGGGCACTTCAACTTCCTTTCTCTCTGCACGTCGCTTTCGACTGTTTACCGCCCAATCCGATCTGTCCTCCCTCCTTCACCCAATCACATTCCTCCACGTGAACACAACTATTTTACCATTAAATAAATTAGTAATTTACACGTGTGACGTATGTCTTTATAAATATAATTTCTTAAAATAAAAATTTAGAAATTATCTAAATTTGAATTTAAAACATTATTTATAATAGTTATGTACGTGTGTCGTACGGATTGGTAGATTGACAAATGACACTAAGGCCTTCTCCTATTATAATATTAGAGATTAGAGATTAGAGATAGAGATATTCAATCCCCGGTAAGATTCTCCGCCTTACTCTCACACCACTTACACCATTTTTTTATGAACCCTTTTTCCTTTTTAATTTTTTCTTTATTTTTCATTTCCTTTAATCATATACTATTATAAAAACAAAGTGTGCCTGTCCTCGTACTTCTATAATAGATGAAGAAAAAGAAAGTTTTATTTTTAATTTTTTTAAAAATAAAGATTGATGTTTATGAGTGCTACTCAATTTATAAGATCAATGATATTTAACTAGTAACAATCTAATCATACACAGGCTCAAAATTGGGTGGCCTTCATGTTACAATGGATTATCTATGTGAACATGGTCCTAGGCTCAAAATTGGAGTGGAAAATCAAACTTTAACAAAAATTCAATGTCCTGGATCAAGGTAAAAGTACTCGGCCACCTGCTGCTTCCCCTCCTAACCTTCTTCTTCACTGTAAGCTTCATCTGAAGTGTAGGGCGGTGCCGTACTTGCAGCTCCACCTTCAACCGCTTACCCACCACTCTTCTCGGACTTCTTCTTCTTCGACAACACTTGCTTCCTTCTCCTTCCATTTCCTCATCATCAAGTTCTACAAGTTCCCAACCCTTCGGACCTTCAGCTTCATTCCGTCATGCTATCGGAGTTGTAGTTGAGCGGGGTTGGGCCCAATGAGCGGGCACGACACACCGTCAACACTCCGACCCCTGACCCCCCAACCACTGAGGCCATTCCACCCCCACCGC
This sequence comes from Hemerocallis citrina, assembly GCA_017893485.1. Taxonomy (NCBI): domain Eukaryota; kingdom Viridiplantae; phylum Streptophyta; class Magnoliopsida; order Asparagales; family Asphodelaceae; genus Hemerocallis; species Hemerocallis citrina. Next base: position 256,210,458 of record CM030358.1, read on the forward strand.
AACCTACGACTATCCCTATCCCAAACCCACCCTTGATCATCCCCCCCGAGAAGGATTCCCCTAGGCTCAGACGGGCTGTTTCCTCCCCCACGGGCACACCGAAGTGCACATCATCGATAGGGGAATAGAGCCAATGGTCATCATTGCCAGTGGGAGGAGAGGCTGCCGTCGGGACGAGCCCATAGAGGGGGTCCTCCTACGAGCCACTATGGGCGTAAAAGAACCACCCCGATGATCCAACGCCACTCTAACTGCCATCACCTTGCTCAGAGAAAGAGAAACTATGACCATCAGCCATAGCCAGAGAGGCACCACAAGCACAACAACAATCACAGCTATCACAGGGGTCAGGGACAACAGTCCTACAGTAACTATACCAAAGATAGGGCATCCCACAAGCAAGCTCACCTCCCCAAACACCACAACTCTACTAGTCCACCCCCTCCGAGGTCTTCCTCACACCACAACTTACCTCCAAAAGATTCTCCCCCCCTCCTCTAAACACTTGGCATCTTCTTCGCACCATCCGCATCAATCCCTCCCACTGTATGAACACATCGACCCTCTCAAGTCCATCGTGGTCTAGGACCAACGAGGGGAACCAGACGAGACTACAGAGGGGGTGGTCCAACCTGAGAGTGGAGATTCATCGGAAAAAATGGCAGGAAGTATCCCGAAGAGAAAAGAATAAAGCCAGGACCCCTCCACCTTCACAACAGGAAAACAGAAAAAAGCAAAGAAAAGAAAAACGAAAGCCGGTACCATGCTTCAATTGTGGAGATTTGGGACACTACCGGAGTGAGTGCACTAAGGAGGTCAGATGCTTGAGATGTATGAAGTGGGGCCACATGTCTTACTTTTGCACGAACGTCGTCAACTCCAACATTGACGATGACCGGGTGGTGTGCAGGGGCAGGTCGCCAGACAATCCAACCCTGATCAAACTTACTAACAGCCTTGATACAATCAAGAACGAAGAAAAGTGGTTGCAGTAGTGGTGTGCGATAGCACGAGTGAAGACTGGTAGGCCTTCGGAGACTCACCTTCTCTAAGCATTGAATTTGAAATGGCCAATGAGGACCCACAGAGATTGGGTAGCAAAGAGAATGTGCCACCAGCAATTTCTGGTGTCGTTCCCTTCGCCAGAGAAGATGACAGAGGTCACTGGAATGGGCACGGTCGACTTCGGGCACTTTCAGGTGGAGTTTCAAGCATGGTAAACAAGCTTTGGGGCAGAGCTCCCTCAGGACGAAAGGTACTGGATATCGATACATAATGTCCCCTTGCACTTTTGGAAGAAAGAAGCACTACAGGAGATTGTCTCTGACTTCGGGACAGTGGTCGACATCGACGAGAAGACGATTCGTCGCTCCGAGATCGTATCGGCGAGGATAATGATCAGGAGCAGCGACAACTCCCTTATGCCACCCCTTGCCAAAGTCTTCTCTTTTGAGAAATACTATCTAATCCGGTTTGTTCTCGACAAGAGGGCGGAATCAAAAGCGGAGCTCCTAGCCATCACGTCCCCTACTCCTTCCCCAGCTTTCAGAGATGGTCGCACCTTTAAACAGGTAGTCTCACATGAGTGGGATCTTACCATTGACGGGGCACATGAGCTTGAGCGTGCTCACCGAGAAGTGATCAAGGCAGCCAGAAGGGTGGAGATCCACTGGGAGCCTACGATGGATGGATCCTTTCTTCTCAACTCAGGGCGGATCTCCGTTGGTCAAGATCGAGAGTCGACCAAGAGATCCAATGGTCAGGATGGTTCATTTCTGGCTTTGGCAAAATCCACTCCACCAGAGGCAAACAAGGGGGAACAGGGCCAAAAAGTTTCCCAAAGTGGCAGTCAAACTCTGCATAGTGGAGAGGAGGTACGAAAAGGGGAACAGAGAGGGGAGCCAGAACCTGCAGGGCCTGGAAATAGCAAAAACCATCTTCGACATGACATGCAAAGAGGCTCTCCAACAGGGAAAAAGGCAGGAAAAAAGGTGCAAACTTTGGGTCCACTGATGCTTTGGGCCAAGAAGGTGGACCAAAAGCACATCAGCTCTCCAAAAGGGAAAGAAGGGAGTTGTTGGGGTCAGGAGTTGTTGGAGCAGAAGGCAGTTGCCATTTCTAGGAAGAAGACGAACTTAGAGGTACTCACATCCAGGGAAGAAAGCTCAAAAGAGGGCGTAAAGAGCTTGGGGGGTGAAGCACAGGGATATGTTTCAACGCCTCGATATCGAGTCCCCAGGCCTTGATAACGATTCCCAAAGCTATGACCGCAGGGACCCCCACTCACATCGAGACACCTGGCGATTGCTTCAGAGGGCTGAAGCCAATGATACTAAGTCACAACTTAGCCCATCCTGCCCCACTCACAGCACAAGTTTCGAGCTCCCAAGCGAAACAAACAAGGCCCATCGTGAATGGGGCCGGGTTAGAAGAACCCCAAAGGTCGGTTCAGCTTCTTATAGAAGAGAAAATGGTTCTTGGGCCCAAAGAGGGGCCCAGTCCAGGGGGAGTGAGAGTTATGGGCTCAAATGGTGATTCAGTGGGCACAAATGAGTGTGTCCAAATCTCAACTCTTGACGTTGATGAAGATGACTGTGATGATAGGCTTAACCTCGATGATGACTACGTCTACTCAGATGGGGAGTCGATTGACTCAGATGTTGATTCTTGATTTTGATGATTACAACACAATACAAATTTGTTGTGCTACTTCTTAGATATTACAGGATATACACAAAGGCAAAATATTCTAACAAGCTTTACAAGGTTCTTAAAGTAAGTTGATCAAGCAAAAGCTACAAACAAAGTTCTTATAGCTAATTGATCAAGAAAGCTACAAGGTTGACAGCTTCAAAGAAAAAGGCAAAGACTAAAAGCTCCATCTCAAGACTCAAGACTCAAGACAAGACCTATGCTTCAATTTGTTGTATTAAGTGTCTTGTAACAATTGTAACTTTTTTTATTTCTTTGAGTCTTAGAAATTCTGTAATAGCCTTGTCACACACACTCACACATATCTTTAACATAATTAAGTGTTTTTTCAAACTTAAAAAGATCGAAACAAGATTGAAAAAGCTCAGCTGTTAAGTACCAGTCGACCGCCATTAGGCACCAGTTGACTTTCCTAGTATGAAACTGTCTAAACTTATTCAAACTCTGACCAGTCGACTCATAACGGCAACCCAGTAGACTGTTCAAGTTGTTTCGATAGTTTACTGATTTTAAAACATAATTTTTGAATTCGAAAGTTTTATTTCCGTTAGTTGACAATTGGTACAACTGTTTCTCAACATCCAGTGATTCTAACTCTATAAATAGAGTGTAGAAATCACTTGGAAAAGGTTACAACACTACAACAAGTACTTATTTTCAAAAGAGAACAAGAGTTCACAAGCTTTCAAATCCTCTAAGTTTTTGGTTCTCTGAAATCAGTCTAGTATAACAGTGATTCCGTTTTAGACTAATTTCGGAAGTTGACCTAATAGCCATGCACAAAATCACATTCACAACAAGGCTATAGGTTGATTGTAAATATTTTTGTTGTTGTTCTTCACTCTCGAATTGTGGAGTGGTTCCTCTCGGTTGGAGAGTAGGGCTCTAGGGTGTAGAGTCAGGTTTTCACTCTTGGTGGAAGAGTGGGTTGCTTTCTCTAGTGGTGAGAAAGGACTACGGGTTGGACAAGGTTGTTGTCTAACGCCGTAGGGTATTCTTGTATTTTCTTCAAGAATAGTGAAAAATCTCAAGTGAGTTGCTTGGAGACTAGATGTAGGACGGGAGGACCGAACCAGAATACATCGTGTGTACTCTATGGTTGTATTTTTCTGAACTTGCATTTTATTTACTTGCTTTTTTAAGTTCTCTGTGAAACTTTTCTGGACAGTCGACTGTGTCCTTTTTTAAGTCAACTAGTCAGACTTGTACTACTTTCTCTCTGAAAACTTGTCTGGTAAGTCGACTTGACCTTATATAAGCCGACTGATCAGACTCGTCTTAAAATACTCTTCTTAACTGTCGTCCCAGTCGACTGGTTTCTCTTTTCAAGTTGACTTGACCGAAGAAAAATTTCAATTCCGCAATTACTTTTATAAAACACTATTCACCTCCCCTCTAGTGTTTCTTGCCTTGCCTATAGGATCCAACATCAGATGGACTGGCTGAAGTGCTTTGCAATGTTTCTCCAGAATTGGTACCTTGCACATTCCCCCCAACACAGTCAATGGTGGCAAGCTCGTCGCAAGGCGGTTCACATCTCATGGTTCGCAAGAGGGCTAGTGAGGAGTCCTTAAATGACTATCTGGAGATCGCTGCGGCCGCTAAAGCGGCTAAATCAAGCGTTGGAGTTACGGGCTCTTTCCTAGCTTCTGTTTTTAACTTCATGATTGATACTGAGATTTTTTATCTAGCCAAAACCTGTGGTCTTGTGGTTAACGATATTGATAGAAATACCCTCCTCCTTAATCAAATTAGAGAATGGGAGACCGATAGGGTTATTCTTAGTTCGTACTCGACAGCCAAAATGAGTCACGTTATCCCCCCAACCGTTGTTAATGGAGGCCCTATTCTTGAATGTTTGGGGCCTCGGAGGGCGGGACAAGGGTGAAATGGTGAAGGAAGTCGTAGCCAGGTTTAAGGCGAACATTGTGGGCCTCTAAGAGACCAAACTGTCAAACGTTTCTAGACTTAGTGGAGTGGGGGGTACTCGAATCTCCGAATGGAAGATGCTCTCTTCAGTTGGGGCGTCGGGAGGCATCACCCTTGGGTTTAATCCCAACATCTTTTGCTGTCTAGATTAACTCCATGGGCAATTTTCCTTGTCGATTTTGCTGCAACGAAAATCCGACCGGTGGACCCAATCGGTTACGGTGGTCTATGGACCGCATACTTCTACATCCAGAACGGCCTTCTGGGTGGAACTTAGAGCTATCTATGCTCACTGGCCACACCCTTGGATAGTTGGGGGCGATTTTAACATCACTAGATTCGCCTCAGAGCACAGAGGAAGAGGATCCAGTGATCCAGAAAGGGAAGCTTTTAATGAGGTCATCACGGACCTGGATTTAGTTGACATCCCCATCTCGGATAGGCTTTTCACCTGGTCGAATATATAGGCAACGCCCATCCTAGCTAAGCTAGATAGGATCTTGGTCTCCACGTATTGGGAGACCAAATTTCCATTATCTTCGGCTAAATCACTCCCCAAACCAACATTTGACTATGTACCTATCTTATTATCTTCCGGGGAAGACCTTCCCAGGAAACCATCAAAGTTCCGGTTTGAGAAAGCATGGTTAGAAATTCAAGGCTTCCACCACATGGTTAATGAGAGTTGGTCTCGCCCGACTAAGGGTCGTGAGGCGTCCGCTATTTGGTGTGAAAAAATTTGCAGACTCAGAGACAAACTTAGAAAATGGAACCGGACCAGATTCGCGCTGATTTGGAGAGTAAAGGAATCCCTTCTTGAGGGAATTGAGGAGCTGGAAAAGGTTGAAGAATCGAGGGATCTACTATAGGAAGAGCGGAATCGATTACTCCAATTCAGATAGGAAATCGACCACCTATAGAAGATTGAGGAAATCAAATGGCAACAACGGTCCAGAATTTCGTGGCTCAAAGAGGGAGACGCAAACACTGCTTTTTTCCACTGAGTTGCCAGCGCACGACGCAGAGCTAACCTCATACACTCAGTCCAATCGGATTCCAGAACGGTTCAAGGCAATGTTGCTATTAAGCTGGCTTTCCACTCAAGTGCCTCTTTGGACACAAAGCGGACTTCAGGATCCCTCTCCAACACGACTTCTAGCAAGACCAGACAAGTACTTCAGACCCTGGGCTGCAATCCCTCAAAGCGCCCTTCACTGAGAAGGAGGTCTGGGAAGCAATCCAACAAATGGAAAAGGATAAAGCCCCAGGTCCTGATGGATTCCCGATTCTATTCTACCAGATCTTCTGGGAGGAAATCAAAGATGACTTCCTAAAGCTGTTCGAAGACTTCTACGAGCATAAACTCAAATTAGGGAGATTCAACTACGCGGAGTGTAATATCCCGGACGGATATTAACTCATATAAATTATTATTTTATTATTATTTTATTATTATTTTATTTTAATTCCGAAGTCGGACTATCTTGGCGATTTTTCTCCGGTTTGCCCGCAAACAGTACCTACGCGCAACTATCGGTCGATGCGCAACCAAAGCGCATCAAATTGATAGCGCGACTCTCCGAATTGGTAATAAAATTCATTTTACTATTATTTTCCAAATTAAATTATTTTTGGGAATTTTATGAGGATTTTATAAAAAGATTGTTTGTATACACATACATGTACACATACACATAATTGTATGACACTTAGTATATTATATAGTATGTACTTTAGGACAATACACTTGTGCTTGTCATGGTTACTCAATTAGAGAATTAGGGTTTGATTAGAAGGTTAAAAGAGAATTGTATGCACAAGATTAGGATTAAATCCTTCTAGAAGCAACCTTCCCTCACATAACACCTCCCTCCACCTCACCACTCTAAACCTCACCCCCTACTCCCCTAAAGCTAGGCCGGCCACCTCTTCTTGAGGGTTATTGTGTGCCATTTTGGTGCACTTACCACTCCCATCTCCTTTTATAAAACTCCCCTCATTCTCCTCCTTCTCTCATTTTAGAAAAAAACAAAAGAAAGAAAGAAAGAAGGAAAGGAAAAGAAAGAGAGAACAAATTAACTAAGAGAGTTTTGTTTGTAGGTAATAGAAGATTTCTAAGAGAAAGCTAGGGGAAGGAGAAGGAATAGCTAGCTAGTTCTTCCAAATAGAAAAGCCAAGGTGGGGGTTTCTTCATTGATTCTTTGTTTCTTTGTTTGTTTGTTTGTTTGTTTGTTGTTTGTTGTTTGACTTCTTCTTCTTCTCACCTTCTTGTTTTGTTTCTTTTTGGGTGTGTTGTTGTGTGGTTATGTTGAATGAAAAGGAAAGGAAAGGTGGTAGTAGAACCTACTAACTCATAAAGAACATAGCTTGTGCATTGTAGTTTGTTTTTGTATGTGATTGGACTAAGAAACTTACATATGGCATATTGTTGAACAATACAACCATTGATTGGTTGTAGGACTTAATTGTAACTAATGAAATAATAAAAAGATCTTCTTTTTATTTAACCACTAGTTGTAAATTAATTAAAAAGACCTTCTTTTTATTTTAACACTAGTTGTAGCTAATTAATTAAAAAGATTTTCTTTTCTTTTTAACCAACTAGTTGTAGTTAATAAAAGTAAAAAGATCTTCTTTTTATTTTTAACACTAGTTGTAGCTAATTAATTAAAAAGATTTTCTTTTCTTTTTAACCAACTAGTTGTAGTTAATAAAAGTAAAAAAAAAGATCTTCTTTTTATTTTAACACTAGTTGTAGCTAATTAATTAAAAAGATTTTCTTTTCTTTTTAACCAACTAGTTGTAGTTAATAAAAGTAAAAAAAAGATCTTCTTTTTATTTTAACACTAGTTGTAGCTAATTAATTAAAAAGATTTTCTTTTCTTTTTAACCAACTAGTTGTAGTTAATAAAAGTAAAAAGATCTTCTTTTTATTTTAACACTAGTTGTAGCTAATTAATTAAAAAGATTTTCTTTTCTTTTTAACCAACTAGTTGTAGTTAATAAAAGTAAAAAAAAAAAGATCTTCTTTTTATTTTAACACTAGTTGTAGCTAATTAATTAAAAAGATTTTCTTTTCTTTCTAACCAACTAGTTGTAGTTAATAAAACTAAAAAGATCTTCTTTTTATTTTAAGATACTAGTTGTAGCTAATAAATTTAAAAAGATCTTCTTTTTATTTTAAAACACTAGTTGTAGCTAATAAGTTAAAAAGATCTTCTTTTTGTTCTTAATCACTAGTTGTAGCCATTAATTAAAAAGATCTTCTTTTTATTTTAACACTAGTTGTAGCTAATTAATTAAAAAGATTTTCTTTTCTTTTTAACCAACTAGTTGTAGTTAATAAAAGTAAAAAGATCTTCTTTTTATTTTAAGACACTAGTTGTAGCTAATAAATTAAAAAGATCTTCTTTTATTCTTAAACACTAGTTGTAGCTAACAAAGTAAAAAGATCTTCTTTTGTTCTTAATCACTAGTTGTAGCTATTAATCAAAAAGATCTTCTTTTATTTTACCCACTAGTTGTAGCTATCTTAAATAAAATAACCCTTTCTTTATCACTAGTAATAAATGAGGTTAGTAAGCAACTAAGGAGTAGTATGCTAAATAATAAGTAGTAGAATGAGATAGTTGTATGTTGTGATTTTATTGTGAATGAAGTAGTAGTAATAGATAGTGTATGTTGTGATTTTGTTGTGAGTAAAGTAGTAGTAGTAGTAATAGATAGTTGTATGTGGTGATTTTTATTGTGAATGAAGTAGTAGCAATAGTAGATGTATGTTTCATTAAAAAGTAGTAATAGTAGATGTATGTTTTCATTAAAGTAGTAGATGTATTATATCATATGAAAGGATGAGGTTCATGTTATACATGTGTTGTAGGATTATTCCTAAAATTATTTAGAAGCTATTTCTATGTCTCATGTGTTGTAGGATTATTCCTAAAATTATTTAGAAGCTATTTCTATGTCTCATGTGTTGTAGGATTATTCCTAAAATTATTTAGAAGCTATTTCTATGTCTCATGTGTTGTAGGATTATTCCTAAAATTATTTAGAAGCCATTTCTATGCTTCATGTGTTGTAGGATTACACCTAAAAATAATTAGAAGCCATTTCTATGCTTCATGTGTTGTAGGATTACACCTAAAAATAATTAGAAGCCATTTCTATGCTTCATGTGTTGTAGGATTACACCTAAAAATAATTAGAAGCCATTTCTATGCTTCATGTGTTGTAGGATTACACCTAAAAATAATTAGAAGCCATGTCTATGCTTAATTAGTTGTAGGATTGCATTTAACAATATCCTATCATGCTTACCATGCTTAGTTAGTTGTAGCTTACTTCTAAAAATAATTAGAAGCCATGTCTATGCTTAATTAGTTGTAGGATTGCATTTAAAAATATCCTATTATGTTTACCATGTTTAGTTAGTCGTAGGACTTTTGCTAAAAGAATATCCTACCATGCTTACCATGCTTAGTTAGTGTAGCTTTGCTTCTAAAAATAATTAGAAACCATACCTATGCTTAATTAGTTGTAGGATTACATTTAAAAATATCCTACCATGCTTACCATGCTTAGTTAGTTGTATCCTTGCTTCTAAAAAAATAATTAGAAGCCATATCCATGCTTAGTTAGTTGTAGGATTGCATCTAAAAATATCCTATCATGCTTTTAGACTCAAAATGTTGTAGGATGTTTTCTAAAGAAGTTCTATCATGCTTATGTTTAGCAAATTGTAGGATTATTTCTAAAACATAGCCTATCATGCTTTATGTTTCACAAGGTTGTAGAATTTCTTCTCAAAATATCCTACCATGTTTCATGCTTAGTTAGTTGTAGGATTAATTCTAAAGATATACCATGCTTGATGATGTTAGAATGATGTAGGACAAATTATGGAGTTTCCTACCATGCTTAGATTCACTCATTTATGCTTAACAAGGTTATAGGATGCAATCTAGAGTTTCCTATCATGGTTAGTAAATTATTTTGTGCTTAGAATTTGTAGGACTCATTCCTAAAGTTTCCTACCATGTTTAATAATTCATTTATGATTAGGATGTTGTAGGATTCATCCTAGGAATTTCTACCATGTTTAGTAGTGATGTATGCCTAATGAAGATTCATGCTAGATAAGTGGTAGAAGAATTGTATACCATGCTAGTTTTAATTATAGGCAAGATCTATGCCATGATAGCTTAATGGTAATTAAGTCGTATGCCATACTAGTTTATGTGAATACTCATGTTTACATGGTACCCATGACTAGTTGTAGTGATTTATGTTGGATTCTAGACCATGCTAGAGTAATACATGATTAGAACGTTGTAGGAGTAAGGTTAGAGTATCTACTATACCTTGGAATGATTGTATGATATATTAGTTATCTATCCATGCTTGTGTGATGGTGAGTAGTTCTATTTTGTAATTGGATTACCTTAGAAAGATGCCTACGAGTGTATGTCATGCCTAAGACATTATAGGTCGAAGTAGTAAGATCGGGAAGACCACTAGCGATAGTTAATTCGATAAAGGCGGTTATGTCGCCTTCGGATTCTTCCTTAGTAGAATACCGATCTTAGACTACTAGTAGATCCCTTTGTTGCTTCTAATAGTAGAAGATTAAGTTTGTTAGTAAGCACGTTTGGTTGCTTCTAGGATTGATTACCTGTATGGTTGTTTGCACATGGTCGTGCTCGTACGTGGCTCGACTGGCCCGTACGTAGCTGTGGGTCTCATACGTAGCTCAGTTGGCTCGTATGTAGGTTGTTGTCTCGTACGCGGCCCGACCGGCCCGTGCGTAGCTGTTGGTCTCATACGCAGCTTATTTGGCTGGTATGTATGCGGTTATCTCCTACGAGGCCCGCCTGGCTCGTAGGTAGTTATTGTTTCATACGTAGCTTAGTTGGCTCGTATGTGGTTGTTACTCGTGTATAGCTTGTTAGCTAGTACACAGTTCGTTGCGCTCGTCTAGGGTGATGTTACCACCCTAGGGCTATCGACCATCAAGACCACATCCTACCTCCTTAGAGCAAAACGGATAGATCTCACCTCGGACGTTGACGGATCTTAACCAATGTAGGTTGACCGTGGGCCGAGAGTGTTGGTAGAATCCGAGTTAGGGGTAGTGATGATTGAAAGAGAGATTGTTACCCGAGTCTTGGATCGATGAGCCACGAACCGGGTCCTGAGGAATTCTGGTAAGTCTAGGTTGAGCGGCCTAGTAGAGTTGTCTTGCGAAGCCTAACTTAAGGCCTAGCACGTTGTGGATAATACTGTCGTCCCTAGGATTGTTCAAGTCAGGGACATCACTAGGATAGTGACTTACAAGGATCATTTTAACTTTTGCCGGGAGAGAGGAGTCAGTTGTAGGGGGCCCCGACACTAACTTGTCTCTTGAGGCAGATCATAGGTGGTGTACAGGGTTGTGCCTTCCTGTCAAAGGGATACGTGCGGTGCCGTCTCACAGGTTGAGGACACGGGTTGCGTATCTCGCGCTGTTAATTCCTGAGGTACCGTGGCTAGGGGTGCCACAGGATGCATTGTGCAGTCCTGCGCTTGCGATACCCCAGAGAGTGCCACAGGGTAGGCTTCGTGCTACCCTGCGCTTGCGAAACTCTATGGTTTGATTTTTGTTATGACGCCCGATATACTGGGTTCGTCTATTTTGAGTGAGGTCCGGTTAGCCGGGTCGCGGTGGCGAACATAGACACCACGGGCGATATGCAACAGTGGCACATGACCACATCTGCAGCCTCGCGAGTCACGTGTAGGGTGTCAGGAACAGGTTGTGTACAATTAGAATTCATAACGCGGGTTCAATCCCTATGTATGGAGAAACGGCTTGAGATGGAGTCGCATGTAGTATGGGCTGCATGTTGCTTTCGGAGACTTGCTAATATTAGAATAGGAGTGTCCTAGTTCTACTTAAGTGTCACATTAGAGTCTAGTCATAGCACTCACGTACACTTAAACTACACCGACACCATTGCTATGTTTGTATATTTTGTATATTGTTTGGAAGATTCGCTGCTATATGATCAGCCTTTAAGCGTCAGTGAATACTGACGTCCCCACTTCCATAGGTACTGGATCGCCCAAGTACAAAGGCGATATTCAGGAGGACTCAAGGCAAGGAAAGCAAGGAGTCAGTATTAAGTTTAGTTCCGCTGCAAAAATATGTATTGATTCTGTATTAGTTAAAAGGTACTCTGATGTAAGATGTGAAGGTTGTAATACTTAGAAATGTAAAGGCAATATTGTAACTCCATTATAAAGTATTACAGTTGTACAGTATTCAGACTTGTAACATATTGTGTATTGAATAAAAAGTTTTAAATTCTCCTGTTTTTCTGTGTATTGTGACTAATTGAAGCAAAGATCTTGGCTCGTGTCTCGGTTTTCCAGTATCGGAAATCGGGGCGCTACACGGAGGTTGTGCTAATTCCTAAGAAGGAAGATTCCAGAAGAGTTGGAGACTTCCGCCCCATTAGCCTCCTTAACTGCTCGGTAAAGATCATTACCAAGACCCTCGCTATCAGGCTCGGAAAGATAATGGATGGCCTCATTAGTCAGGACCAGACGGGGTTCATCAAAGGAAGATACATTCAAGATAGTATAGCAACAGCTGAGGAGACTATTCATCATTGCCACACCTCGAATTCTAAGAGCTACCTCTTGAAACTGGATTTTGAGAAACCCTATGACTCAGTTGAATGAGACTGTCTGTTGGAAGCGCTTGCTGAAAGGGGTTTCGGGGACAGATGGATAAGGTGGATCCACACGTGTCTTACCACCAGCAGAACGGCTATTTTGGTAAACGGGGTAGCGGGCCATCCATTCTCCTGCAAAAGAGGGCTCAGACAAGGAGATCCACTCTCACCCCTTCTCTTAACCATCGTGGTAGACGCTCTCAGATCTATGATGGCTAAATGCAGTAGAGCTGGTTGGATCATTCCAGTGGCCAAGGGAATCAATCGTCAAGGATGCTCTATACTCCAATATGCAGACGACACTCTCCTATTTGGCAATGGCAACCTAGGAGAAACTACCATAGTCAAAGGAGCACTCTATTGCTTTGAAGCCTGGTCTGGTCTTAGAGTCAATTTCCATAAAATTGCTCTCATTCCCATTGCCCTGAGTCCGGAAGAGGCTCTTGATCATGCCACTATCCTAAATTGCTCCACCGAGATTTTCCCTATCCAATACTTGGGATTACCGCTAAGACCCGGAAAACTCAAAAAGGCGGATTGGCTTCCCATCATAGACTGGGTTGAGAAACAGCTTACAGGATGGAAAGGCAAAGCCCTTTCTTTGGGAGGGAGAGTCACACTTATTAATGCGATCTTCTCTAACCTCCCTACCTATTATCTCTCTTTCTTTGAAATGCCGTGATGGGTAATCCAAAGAATTGACCGAACTAGGAAACGTTCCTTTATGGAAAGCGGTAGACCCGGACCGAGGAGGATATCACCTAATTAGGTGGGAGAATGCGTGCATGAAAAAGAGACATAGAGGCCTAGGTATTATTGATCTTCGAGATATGAATCTGGCGCTACTGGGAAAATGGTGGTGGAAAAATTTTCACCCAAATGGAGAAGGATGGCAACTATTTGTCCAGGGATATATGCATGGGAATGGAACGAGAAATCTGGGCTTCAGGATAGGCCCATGGGTTTCCTGGTTCTGGAAAGGTATCACTAAGGCATACGATCCCTTCCATAGTTGTGTTAAATCCACTATCGGTAACGCCAGACTCATCAGATTTTGGTGGGACAAGTGGTGTGCTGATCACACACTCAGAACAATGTTCCTCGATTTATATGAGTAGTCGACACATCCACACTGCACGGTGGCCGCTGTCTGGAAAAAAGGCACCTGGAATCCATCTTTAAAACAACCGCTAGACCTAAGCTCACAGCTCAGACTAACGGAACTTCAGACCTACATCTCCAACACTGTTATCGGCTGCTCTCAGGGGCCCGACAAAAAATCCTGGGAATTGGAGAAAAATGGCAAGTTCAAGGTTCGCTCCATGTACAATCACTTACATTTTAGGGGATGTACCCTAAAATGGTCTGCTGTCATCTGGAAAACGAAAGCTCCGTTAAAAATCAAAGTTTTCTTATGGTTCGTACTTAATGATGCGATCCTTACTAGAGAAAATCTCGCTAAGCGCCAACCAACTGTAGATTCCCAATGCGGGTTTTGCCACACTGCCCTGGAGTCTAGGGATCATCTTCTTCTGCAGTGTCCTAGGAGCAAAGCGGTACTTATAGAGGTACTCAGTGCCCTAGGGACATCTCAATACCCTAGTACATACGAGGACCTGTGGGTAGGTCCAATGTTCGCAATAGAGAGGGGTGCTATGAGAGAAGCGTGGTATATCGTGATTGCTGCTATGACCTGGGTTCTCTGGCTAGACAGAAATAATCTTTACTTTCGTAGAACTTGCAATAGTATTTCTGACAATTTGACTCATATTATGCATTTTATCTCATTTTGGGCTAATGTGGCAATAGCAGGTCCCAGGGGAAGGATTGCGAGTGTCTTCTAGGTTCAGGACTTTGATGACGAGGAGATTGACATCGGACCGACGATCGAGTGATAGCCAGCACGGCATTCGATGGTCATTAATACCCACCACCCAGGGCTTGTTAGGGGGTATGATGTATTTTCTTATGGCGACCCTATGTTTTTTCTTTTTCTTTTGTCCCATCCCCCATGTTCGGAGTGGAGGTTATGTTCTATTGCTTTGTTTGTAGGATTTTTTGTAGGCTCAGTACTCTGAGTTTGTTTTATTAACCACTTATTAATGAAACAGGGTGGCCAGAATCCACCTTTTCTATATATATAAAAAAAATCTAATCATACACTATCTACTATAATAACAAAACAAAAATAACGATAATAATTGAACCAATCATAAGATGTGAAATGTTTATAGTTAACATGTATACATATAGTGATAGGATTGATCCAATGAGAAATACTTTTAAATAAGAAAATGAAAAACACTATTATAAATCATCGGATTTGACCCATCATCATGATTTTTATCGAATGGTGGAAGCATACCCCGCTCGAGCGGGGGTATTTTAGTCAATTCCCTAATAAAAAATACACACCCACCCCTTTCTTTCTTCTCTTCTTCTCTCTCCCCCTCTCCCAATTTCTCTCTTGTTCCTCTATCCTAAATCCCTACTGGCTTCTCAGGCTTCCCACCCGTTTAGAAATAGACTGAGCTGCTCGTGATGAAGCAAATTAACAACTACAGTCCATTCAGGGGCAACTTGATGCCTTTCACTAGAAGATGGAATCTACTCTTTTCAATGAGACTGTACTTGAGAGCAAGCTGAGAACTGCCTCCGTCTTGCAGGTTCGGTCCTGACAATTTGGAGGCTCAGGGCGAACAAAGATTATGAGGCTCTTCTTTTAGTAATTGAAATATATTAATATATAAAAATAATTTATATGTTCAAAATAACCACAGAAATATAGTCATATATAAATACTTTAACGATAAGAAAGCCGGATTCATGCTTTGTCTTATATATAGACACAAAAATATAGTCATATATATCTTTTTCTTTTTTGTCTTTTCTCATATCCGGATTCATGCTTTCTAGACAACATGATAAACAAAAATTTCAGCACAATGATATAAAATAAGAAAATATGAATACACTTGATAAAAGTGGATCACCAATGTTGTTGGAGCAATGTGAAGGGTTGTCCAGCGCAGCGATGAGAAAGAAAAAATTGGTGATAGCACATCTGCAATTGTGTTGCAAATTAGAGACAATGAGACACTTTCTAAATAATGAGATATAAAGCAAACGAAATGAAGGGTAAAATCTTTCCAATGCAAGAGATTATGAGATACTAAGTTAGCTACATTGTTTATTTGTTGTACAGTAATATATACTTATATAGTTACAATGCATTTCATTTTCCTAATTCAACATCACTTCAAAACTGAGGCATTGAAACATTCATTCTTATACAGACAACTTCTTTAAAAAGTGGTGCTTTTGGACATGATATCCACTATTGGCTCGGAAAAGATACAAGTCAGGTTAGTTGTAGAAACCATATTTTATATAGTGTGTACCATTTCGTTTGAGTGACACTTATTAACAGGCTATGATAGTTACTCCACTGTCAAAAAATAAGGATGAATCTGGGTTGCTGCCATCAAGTCTGTGTGGAACTAGATCTAGATGCAAAACTTGGTGGACGAGCTGTTCAATATCGTGAGGTACAACTGCAAATCAATTTTCAAAGAATTATATAATAAATAAAAAAATACTAACAGTAAAAAATGCTTGTAAGCACATACCAGATTACACTTCCAACTTCAACCCAAGATCCTTAGTCCTCAACTTTTCAAGATTGATTTAAAATGATTTTTTTTTTTGAAAAGAAAGTTGAAAATAAAAAAATAACACAATAACCAAGAAGGCAAGAACCATAATTATCAAATACCAAACCAAGTTACAGCCTGTCATTATGTCAACCCATTACTGTTGAATTTGGAGCTTGGACAGTTGAGACTCTTGGAGCCTCTATGCATTTTTTTAATAACTTAATTTATTTTTATTTGTTTGAAAAGTTATAAAAAAATGGGCCCCACATTTTTGGGGTCTAGGGCGATCCCCCTCTGAGCCCTGCCCCAGGGCCGAGCCTGCCGCCTTGTTGAATTTTAACTACTAAAAACTTACCAACGAGATGCAAGAACAATAGATTAAAAAAGCTAGAGAATAAAGAACAACCAAATGCAACAAATAAGAACACACGAGATTTTTTCGAGGTTCACCCAATGCAATGGCTACTTCCCCGCACAGAGGCATTCATACAATTTCCACTAGAAATATGAAGAGCAAGTTTACAAATATCTCAAGAACTCACCACCAAGGTGTAGGGTTTTTCTTTATCCCCCCCTCTCTCTCTGTGATGGATGATAGATATTTCTTTTCTTTTCACCTTACCCTAAAATTATACACAATACAATATATATAGGTTTTCATAACTTCTAATCTCAGCCGCACATCAATCAGCGCCGCGATGATCGACCACAAATCATGGACGATCGATCGGTTCATGCCTTCGACTGTACATGATCTAACAAAGAGTGGGTCGGTCGATTGCACAGTCGACCGATCATTCCTTCAAGTGTACAGGGTTGCAACAGAGAGCGAGATGGTCGACTGCGCGGTCGACCGTGCACTACCTGTACATAGTCGGTCAGGGGTGTGGTCAGGGTTGCGGTCGACCGCAACTCTTCATATAGCTTCAGACTGCTATTGACCTGTTTGCCGACTCTTCTTCTCGTCTGTCTTCTTCAACCCCATTTTCATATTTGGATCCACAAACCCCAACAATCTCCCACTTGGAGATATATACACGAAGTCTCTAACCTGTTCTTCATCCTTCCATTGGCATAGTCTAGGCCTGTGCCTCTGCGAGTCTCCTCATCAATTAACCTGGAGACAATCCAATAGCAGTATAGCTGAAATGATTTTCCTGATATCCAATATCTTTGTAAGCATGTCCGCTAGAGTCTTAGTGCCAAGTATCTTAGATAAATTGAAACATTTCTTCTCAACCGACATTCTAATAAAATGATACCTCATTTGAATGTGCCGAGTTCTAGGGTGATATGCCAAGTTTTTCACCATGAAAACTGCACTTTGATTGTTGATGATCGTAAAAATTGCAGCAAATCAGGGCCGTACGATTCCAACACAGATCTCAAATCTTCTACAGGAAGATTAATCATAATGTGCCTCCTTAACAGGTTCGGGCCTTCTACAGGTCCCTCTACAAGACATGGGCTTCTTCCAAGCCCATAAAAAGTGACAGACTAGACCCACTAGGAGAGACACCTAGCCCATGAAGGCTAGGAGTCAAATCTCTTATCCCCTAACAAGAGAACTTATCTCTTGAGGGGGAGAAACATAAAGGAGATAAGGAATTCATATCGATCAAGCGGATCTAGATATTTCTCTTGATATGTTTGTCATGCCTATAAATACATTCCCCCCTCCACAGTCAGAAGGTAATCAACAAATCGCCAGTTTCTCTCATACTCTCTTTCTTGTTCTGGTTCTGACTTGAGCGTAGGAGGTTCTGTTGCCGGGGCCACCCCTCGGAGTTTCATGCTTTTTGCAGGTCTATCGGCCGCATCATCAATCGTTGAATTCAGATCACGGTGGTCAGTCAACGATCCAGATTCAATCTCAGGAGCTCTAACCGCATTTCACGGCAAAGATCAAATGTCACATTTTTAGTAGTTTCCAATAAATAAGAACTCACTATCTGTTTGCTCTCACACCAAAATAAGCAGCAACAGATTGTCACCGTGTTTGGGAAACTACACAAGTCTGACTTGCCGCCATGTCACCACGACTAAGAGGTAGAGGGGCAGCCTCAAGCCGTTGCACCAACTCTCTTCGTCAACCAGCTCCTCCTATGGAAGATCCGATTCCTCCTCAACAGTTGCCCCGTCAGCCTAGTCAAGCTCCTTCTAGCGGAGGGGCACCGGGGGGATACCAACAAAACCGTCATGAACAACATCCTCAGTATAGCCGCATCTCAGTTCATAATGTTTCAACTGATTCAATGGCCTCGTGAGGCCCCCGGGGGTCTAAAGATCTCCACTAGATCATCAGTGCCATGCAATAAGAAACTGATTTATGAATCCACTTGGACGAGTGGCGCACCTGAACTGAGGCCTCCAGGCTCGGGAAATCAAGTAAACCAGATAACCTATTTCCCTAGACAGAGATCAAGGCAATCCTCCTCTCATAGGGGACACACAACAATAAGGAGCCCGACTCATGAGAGTCGAAAGCTTCTTGTGCGGAACAAAGGGAAAAATGCCCCAGTCACTAAGGCCGAATTGGATAAGTTCAAGCTCGACGTCCTCCTATCTAAGGAAGTCAAGATCTGGGCCGACCCTCCAACAGAGGATCCGCCGACTCAACTGGGTACCAGGGGAAGGATGACCAAGTCCTTTGCCGTATCCAAGAAGTAGAAGATCGTCTAGAATAGATGAAGAATGAGAGAAACCGCTCCAGCAGGGTTTACCACCCTAGTCAACCTCCTTTCAGTAAAGCCATCCTCGATGCACCCATCCCAAGGGGCTTCAAAGCTTCTCAATTTGAATCCTACAATAGAAAACCAGACCCGACCGACCATATAGAGACCTTCAAAACTCTTATGATGGTCTACAATGCCACCGATGCACTCATGTGTCGAACATTTCCTGCTACACTGAAAGGATCAGTAAGGAAATGGTATTCGCACCTGACTCCAAAATCAATATTCTCTTTCGATCAGCACGAGAAGCTTTTGATTGCGCACTTCGTTACTAGTAGTAAGGCTGAAAGAACAAGTGACTCCCTGTTAGAACTGAAGCAAAGAGATGTAGAACTACTGAAAAACTTCGTCAAATGCTTTATGGTGGAAGAAGGGTCAATTTCATCCTTGGACTCTTCTGTGGCGGCTGCAGGTTTCCGTCACAATGTCATACATAAAGAACTAAAGGCCTCCCTCGCCAAGAGGCCTCCTCGAGATTTCACTGAGCTCCTAGAAAGGAGTGAAAAATACATCAGGGTCGAGGAAGCTCTCAATCCACAAGTCAAGAAAGAGTCACCTTCCGGGAACAAATGGAAAAACGCAAATGAGGAAACATCCAAGAAGTTCCTAAAAAATGGTGCAAGCCAATGCCGTCCTCCAACATCTCGCTTTGACAAGTTTACTCCCTTGAACCCTAGTGTGTCTGCCATCCTTATAGCAGTTGAAAAAGATGGGATTGTTCGTCCTCCTCCCAAAATGACAACGGTCAGTAATAGAAGAGACAAGGGCCTGTGGTGCGCATTTCACAGAGGCCATGAACAAACTACCGATAATTGCCGGGCCCTCAAAGAACAAATTGAAGACCTGATTCGGCGGGGCTATCTCTCTCTGTTTGTCCAACGAAACAATAACACCAAAATCCCTCCGCCACGGGGGGGGATTAATAAGCATCCAGAAAGACTTTCTGAATCACGAGACTCCGAGCACATGGCCATCCTACACACTATTCATGAAGGACCTATGGGGGGAGATTTTAGCTCCTCCCGCAAAACCTTCGTAAGGAAAGTTAATTCAGTACATAACACTCCACCTCCAAAGGGTTCGGGCCTCGCTGTGTCTTTCTCCGATAAAGATCTTGAGGGCGTTAAAATGCTTCATAGCGATGCACTGGTTATCAATCTAGGCATGAAAAATCATGAGGTGCGACGTATCCTCATAAACAACAGTAGCTCCATAAACATCCTCTTCATTGTCGCATTTGATGCTTTAAAGCTCTCTCGAGATCAACTCATACCAGTAGGTTACACACTTCACTTTTTCTCAGGTGTAACTGTCCATGTCGAAGGAATAATCACACTCGACGTAACGGCAGGAAAAGCCCCAGCAACTCGGACAGATGCACTTGATTTCCTGGTAGTCGACATCAAAGCCGCATACAATGCAATTTTTGGCCGCCCAGGATGTAATGCCCTGCCCCAATACTCAAATAATTTATTTATTTTATTAGTACAACTGCCCACCATAGGCTGTTTCTCAAAAGGTGGTTAACCAATTAGGTGACTCTTGATCATAGACAATTATATTTTTACCACTCTCTTTCCTCTCTGGTGATGTGGGACATAACCCTCGCCCATGCTTGGGCCATGTCACCCTTGCACACATCTTTTAATCCCATAGCCCATAGAAGTCCTATAGGCTAACAACCACTCTTTTTAATTATATATATATATATATATATATATATAGAGTCCCCTTCGGTTGCACACTACTTTTGGTGAGCACTCCGTGAACACTCACGAAGTAGAGCACTTATGAAAAATCCGAACCGTTCATGTTGTTCTATATGCCTAAGATAGCCTAAAAATAAAAAATCAAGTAATTTGAAGTTCATTTGCCCATCCATCATGCTGTTAGAATTTTCAGCCATACAATTTTGTGATGATGTAAATCATGGGCAAATGAACTTCAAATTACTTGATTTTTTATTTTTAGGCTATCTTAGGCATATAGAACAATATGAGCGGTTCGGATTTTTCATAGGTGCTCTATTTCGTGAGTGCTCACGGAGTGCTCACCAAAGTAGTGTGCAATCGAAGATTTCTCTCTCTCTCTCTCTCTCTCTCTCTCTCTCTCTCTCTCTCTCTCTCTCTATATATATATATATATATATATATATATATATATATACACACACACACACTATATTATACTAGTATTATACCTCCAAGAAATACGAGATGTTACATACAGCCCCAATTAAGAAATCGGTGTCCTCACTGAGTATGGGGCATGCAACCTAGTGCAGGATCTCCTATTTAGCCGATTCAGCTAATTCTAGGCCAGCGCACTGACCTCAGCTCCCTCTCCGGCATACATCTCGTCGATGTGGAGTGGATTACCATGATTCAGCTAATTCTAGCGTGCTGTCCCTGGCCAAACTTCCAGCGTACTGCCCTCAACTCCCTCTCAGGCATAGATATCACCTACTCTTACCTACACTCGGTATCGAAAGTCGGTTCTGATACCATTTTGTAATGCCCTGCCCCAATTCTCAGATAATTTATTTATTTTATTAGTACAACTGCCCACCACAGGCTACCTCTCAAAGATGGTTAACCAATTAGGTGACTCTTGATCATAGCCAATTATATTTATTACCACTCTCTCTGGCGATGTGGGACATAACCCTCGCCCAAGCTTGGCCTACATCACCCATGCACACAGCCAACACTTCATCATTCATTCATATTTCATTATTAATGATTATGCCCCACAGACCAAATTCTATAGGCTCCTCAATTAATCCAATTAATCCCATAGCCCATAGAAGTCCTATAGGCTAACAACCACTTTATATATATACTTATACTATATTATACTAGTATTATACCTTTAGGAAATACGGAATGTTACACCGGACTAGCTGCTTTTCATGAGGTTGCCTCTGTATTTCACATGAAAATCAATTTTCCGACAATAACGGGCATAGGCCAAGTAGTGGGAAACAAATAGGCAGCACGAGCATGTACACTGCCACTATGGAGTGCTCAATTCTCCCGCTTGATACCATCGAGCCCCCGCCAGAAAGAAATCATGCGAACTCAGAGCCCGTGGATGAATTAGAGGTGATCCCTTTCTCCCAAGAGGACCAGAACAAGAGTTTTCATGTCAGCAAGACCCTTCCTTTCCAGCTCAAAGAGCGCCTCATTGCTTGTATACGACAAAATCAAGACTTATTCACCTGGACCATGGTCGATATGCTAGGAATTACTGGAGACCTAATCATGCATCATCTTCGCGTGAGTCCTTATGCCAAGCCCATTTAGCAATGACGTTGCAAATTCGCTTCAGATAGGCTCCAAGCGGTCAAAGAAGTGGTCGACAAACTCCTAGCCGCTCATCCAAGAAGTTAACTACCCCCTCCCCTTCCACTGGTCTTTTTTCACGAAAAGCATTCAAATACTTGATTCAAGTGGTTCTCAAAAACTCGCACAAGCATTGTGGTTGGCAAACATGGTGATGGTTCTGAAAGCAAACGGTAATTGGAGTATGTGCATAGACTTTACAGATCTTAATAAGGCATGTCCGAAAGACCCATTCCCTCTCCCAGTATAGATGCACTGATCGATGCCACGTCAGGTCACGAACTCCTAACTTTCATGGATGCATTTTATGGGTATAATCAGATTCAAATGTTTCCACCCGACACTCCGAAAACATCCTTCATCACCGATCAGGGTCTGTACTGCTATCGAGTTATGCCTTTCGACCTGAAAAATGCCAGCGCTACTTATCAACGTCTGGTAAATAAGGTCTTCAAAGCATAAATTGGCAGGAACATGGAAGTCTACGTAGATGATATGTTAGTCAAAAGCTTTCAGAAGGAGGACAATGTCACCGACATCCAAGAAGCATTCGAAGAATTGCACAAGCATAACATGCATTTGAATCCTACCAAATGCACTTTCGGAGTATCCTCTGATAAATTCTTGGGCTTCATGTTTAGTCAAAGGGGAATCGAAGCAAATCCTGAGAAAATCCAGGTGATTCGTTACATGTCTTCCCCAACTACGGTTAAGGAAGTGTAGAAATTAACTGGCCGCTTGGCCGCCATCGGCCGATTCTTCTCTAAATATGGGGAGAAGTGTTTGTCCTTTTTCAAAATCCTACGAGGCACGAAACGTTTTGAGTGGGGAGAAGAACAACAGACCGCTTTTGAACACAACTCAAAGCATAGCTCACAAACCCTCCACTTCTTAACAAGCCCGAGCCAGGTTGAAATCATTTCCCTCTACTTAGCCATCTCTAACCAGACTCTTAGTGCTATCCTAGTCAGAGAAGAAGGTAAGGTTCAGAAACCAATTTACTATGTGAGCAAGGTGCTCCATAATGCAAAACTCTATTACTAAAAAATGGAGAAGATGGCCTATGCACTAGTCACAGTAGCTCGAAAACTCCACCTCTATTTCCAAGAATATTCCATATGTATCCTTACTGATCAGCTGCTCAAGAAAGTGCTCCTCAAACCTGAAAGTTCCTGCAGATTGATGAAGTGGTCCATTGAACTGAGCCAACACGACATCAACTACCGACCAAGAACGACCACCAAGGCCCAGGCCTTGGCCGAGTTCATTGTGGAAACCACCATCACCGACTCCCCCGAGGAAGAAGAAATCCCCCACTTTGGAAAGTGTATGTAGACGGGTCATCTTGCCTCGAAGGAAGCGGAGTAGGAATCATTTTGCTTGGGCCTGATAAGTTTACTCTCTAATATTCATTGTGCCCCAACTTTCCTGCACCCAAACGAAGCAGAATATGAAGCATTAATCGTAGGTCTCCTGTTAGCAAGAGAAGCAAGCGCGTGGAAATCGAGATATTTAGCGACTCCCAGTTAGTTGTTAACCAAGTCCAAGGCGAATATGAAGCCAGGGACGACCGCATAGCTAAGTACTTATTACAAGTAAAGAAACACCTAACGGCATTCAGAGAAGCTAATGTCACTCGCATTCCCCACGAGCAAAACAAGTAGGCAGATACCCTCTCCAAGTTAACTTCCTCATCCCTCGATGGGCTAGACCGCACGGTCCTCATTGAAGTCCTTCTCAAGCCAAGCATCGAAGAGGAAGAGTTGGAGCTCATGGCCATCACACCCCAAATGTCTGAAGATTGTTGGATGAAACCCCTAGTCGGTTTCCTCGACAAGGAAATCCTCCTTGAAGATCGAAAAGAGGCAAGGAAGATTAGGACGTGGGCAGAGAGATACACTCTCGTGGAAGGATTCCTATACAAATACTCGTACGCCATTGTCTATGGCAGGCCCTATCTTAGATGTCTCACTCCAGAGAAAGCGCAATACGCCATCAGAGAACAACATGAAGGGATTGGAAGCTACCATCAAGGGTCAAGATCTCTCGCACGAAAGATTCTCAATCATAGGTACTATTGGCCCACGTTGCTCAATGACGCACAAGAATATATTCGCCAATGTAACCCCTGTCAGAAGCATTCAACAATCAAGCATGGACCTCAAACAATCCTCAGCTCTCTGTCTAGCCCCATTTCCTTTGCCATGTGGGAAATAGACTTGCTTGGACCATTCCCGCCAGCAGCCGGCCGAAATTTTTTCCTAGTGGTTTCCATCGAATATTTCACAAAATTGGTCGAAGCCGAATCGCTAGCCACAACCACCGAGCAGAAAATCCAGCAGTTCTTTTGGAAGAACATAGTCTACAGATTTGGGATCCCTCGAGTACTCGTCTCAGATTACGACACACAATTCACAGGTAAAATTTTCTGCCAGTTCTGTATGGATTTGGGAATCACTCAGTGCTTTGCCTCAGTCTCACATCCCCAAACTAACGGCCGATTTAAAAATGCAAATCGACAGATTCTAGACGGCCTTAAGAAGAGACTGGGAGAAGCTGCGAGAGGTCTTTGGTTAAAGAGCTACCAAGTGTGTTGTGGTCTTACAGAACCACGAAGCAGACACCCACGGAGGAGTCACCCTTCAACCTCACCTACGGCTCATAAGCTCTCATCCCCTTGAAAGTTGGACTCCCATCTCCCCGTCTTCTTTCCTTCAATGAAGAGCAAAATTCCAACAATCTGTGAGCTAACCTCGACATCGTTGAAGAGGTACGGAAAAAGTCAGCCATACAGAGAAACATTTATCAGCAAAGGGTCTAGAAGTTTTATAACAAGAAAGTCTTCCCCACCAATCTTAAAGAGGGGGACCTTGTTTTGCATAAACTCGAAACCTCAAACCCACGGAGAAAAAGAAAGCTCTCTCCCAACTGGGAGGGGCCATACAAGGTCTCTCAAGTGATTCGCTCGGGGTCATATCGACGTGAAGACCTGGTGGGGAAGAAGACACCTAGAACTCGGAATGCTGAAAACCTCATGAAGTACAATGAGAGCATCTGAAACATCCTCTCTTAGTAGTAGTAGAAAATTTTCTCAATTTGTAATAACGGCCAGCCACAGGAGCAGCCGCTTAGTTTTATTTTCCAATAAATGAAGTATGAATTTTTGCAGCAAATTTCCTTAATTTGTGATAGCGGCCATCCACTAGAGTAGCCACTTAGTTTTATTTTCCAATAAAATGTAGTATGAACTTTTGCAAAGTTATTGTACAAGCCAACAGAAGCATACAATGAGTTGAGTGTCAAACTTATACACAAAAATGGCACAAAAAACTCGTAAAAAGCTTCCTACAAGACAGGTTCGGAGTTCATACCCATAGTTCGAAGTTACTCTAGCAATTTGCAATGAAGCAAGTTCAGAGTGGGCTTCGCCATTCGATATGCTCCTGCAACCTGTTAATATCTAAACTAACAAGTTCGGAATCAATACCCATGGCTCGGGGTTACTTTAGGAACCTGCAATTAAGCACGTTCAGAGTTCAACTCGCCATTTGATCTGTTCCTGAAACTAGTTAAAATTCATTAAAATAAACAACGAGCTAAATGCCCAACTTACACCTAGAGCGGCGCTAAAAACTCGTTAAAAGCTTTCTATAAGACCGATCTGGAGTCCATACCCATGGTTCGAAGTTACTCTAGCAATTTACGATAATGCAAGTTCAAAGTGCGCTTCACCATTCGATATGCTCCTACAATTCGTTAGCACCTCTATGATCGATTCGGAGTCCATACCCATGGCTCAAAGATACTCTAGCAATTTGCAAAGAAGCAAGTTCAGAGTGCGCTTTGCCATTCGATCTGCTCCTGCAACCTGTTAATACCTAAACTAACAAGTTCAAAATCCATACCCATGGCTCGGAGTTACTTTAGCGACCTGCAATTAAGCATGTTTAAAGTTCAACTCACCATTCGATATGTTCCTGAAACTAGTTAATATTCCTTGAAAACAGATTAGGAGGTCCAAAATCGTGGATCGCAGTTACTTCAGTATCACTTGTAAAAGCAACACTTAGATTTCAACTCTCCACTCGATGTGACTCCCACAATTTATCGAAGGACCCATTCAACAAGTTTGAAAAACGACTCTCTCTCAGAGTTGCTCCTACAACTAGCTGATTTCAAGGTAGAGAAGTTCTAAACTCCATCACACACCGTTGACGGTTCGTTAGCTACACGCAACAGACTTGAGGTCCTGCTATTTAGCTACAAAGAACCCAGTTGATGGCGCATCAACCTTGACAGCAAGGATCAACCATATGAAAAGAATTCTTCAAATCACAAAACTATCGCGAACCCATATGTTCAGATCCAGTACCGCTACAAATATCTACAAATACAAAATAGCAAGTCTAGTGTCTAACTCTCCCTAAGAGCAGCTCATACGATTAGCCAACTCCCAAGATGACGAATTACAAGACAAGACACTGGCACGTAGAAGACTTCTTATTCCACACAAACTACAAGTCTTATTACAACAACCGAATTACAATGAGTCTACATTTCTTGTCTAGGAATCGCTACCAAAAGTCCTGTGAACACTGTACAACAAACTATCAAGCAAGTTGTTCTTCCAACTACACACTGGAGAGATGCTCTACCTAAGAGAAACAAACCTCTTCACCGGCCTCCTACCAGCTAACAGCTCCATAAGGCCGCCTCAAGTCTTGATGATGAAATTCAAGACAAGTCTTTCTTAGGCAGGCAAGCTCCAGGTTTATCCGATCATCTTCACCTGAACAAGCTCCAACTCCATCTCGCTTAAAGCACTGTGCAAACGGAAGAATCCCAACTCCGTCAAGCACCGTGTATCACGAAGGAGAGCAAGCTCAATGCCCCGAGGACCTCATTCGATGTACACAACTATTTCTCGACAAAGAGAATAATGGAATCACTTCAACGCTGAACTAACACAAACGATTTCGCTTCCATATTAAGAAGATTCAGAACACCCACAACTCATTCGCTCTAAAAATGAATTCGGTGCTACGCATGCCACTTGAGTTGCTCCGGCTGATACCCGTCAACATCGAGCAATGAGTTCGATGCTCTGCACTCCACAAGCTCCATCAAATATCTCGTTGGCTCCAAATAACGATTTCAATGACTCTGCTTTTCATTCAGGCTCCTCCAAATAACTTGTTGGCTCCAAACAACGAGTTCAATGCTCTACTCACTGCTTGAGCTCCATTAATAACTTGTTGGCTCCAAACAACGAGTTCAATGCCTTGATCTTCGCTCGAGCTCCAACAACAACTCGCTGACTCCAAACAATGAGTTCAACGCTCCGCTTTTTGATCGAGCTCATAAATAACTCGTTGGCTCCAAACAACGAGTTCAATGTTTTGCTCACTACTTGAGCTCCGTCAACAACTTGTTGGCTCCAAGCAACGAGTTCAACACCTTGCTCGTCACACGAGCTCCATCAACAACTCGTTGGCCGCAAACAACGAGTTCAACGCCTTGGTCTTTGCTCAAGCTCCACCAAATAGCTCGTTAGCTCCAAACAACGAGTTCAATACTCTGCTCACCGCTTGAGCTCCATCAACAACTCATTGACCCCGAACAACGAGTTCAACCAGCTCCACTACGAGTTGTCTCTCGAAACTTGCTGGGATCAAACAACAGGCTCTATGCACAACTCCATCATGGAGTTGCCACTACAAAACTTGTCAGATGCAAACGGCATGTCCAAACGTTCAACTTCGTCCTAGAATTGCCTCAACAAACTTGCTGGGATCAAAAAGCAAGTCTGCAATAGCTCTTCTAGGTCAGCTATATATATAAGATCCAACGATCAAGGCACTCTTCTCCTAGACCGACAGAACACTTGTCCAACAGCGACACGCTCGATCGACAAAACAAGCAAACAACACAATGCTTGGTCGATGAAAAAGCAGTTCAACAAAACGGACGATGAGATATTTTGACCGACAAGTACAACAAGCAATTACTCAACAAAAGAATGATTCAACGAGGAAAAACCGTTCAAAAAACACACGGGATGTGAAAAATCTCCAGAATACGATAAGCACGAGAAGCCACGATTCACCAAAAAGATTCTATCAATCATAAATCGAGGGATATGAAGTAAAAACTTGGTATACACATATAAATAATTATATATATACACATATGTAAACAATTATATGCAAATCCAAGTCCAAAACATCCCCAACAAATGCTCACGGGTTCAAAAGAAAAGGAAAAGAAGAATATGGGTTTGGGTCGGGTTCAAGTTTGCAAACCAAACCCACAAAAATCCAGAAGTTTAAGCCAAAGGTTGCTGGTACGAATCCAAACCAGAAACCCGTGACCCCCCTCCATCTCTTCT
Source organism: Hemerocallis citrina (assembly GCA_017893485.1). Lineage (NCBI taxonomy): Eukaryota > Viridiplantae > Streptophyta > Magnoliopsida > Asparagales > Asphodelaceae > Hemerocallis > Hemerocallis citrina. Next base: position 256,238,940 of record CM030358.1, read on the forward strand.
TCTTCTTCTCCAAAGAAACAGAGTTCTTCAGGGGCCAAAACTCTAAGAGTTTGCCGCTCACTCACCTCCACGACTCGTTGGCGAAGCCCCTCCCCCCTCACGTCATTGCCTAGCCAAAGCAAGGGGCCATAACTCCACGGAAAAGCCAACACCATAGCTTGGCAAAACACACCCGTAGCTCGGCGAAGCTGCAATAACCCATAGCCTACTGCTCGGCGACGCTCGCATCTCCATAGCTCAGCAACGGTCGAGCCTTCATAGCTTAGCGAAGTGATCGTGTAGCTTGACTAAGTTCAGCTTTGCAGCTCGATGAGAAGTCATAATTCGACGACGAATAGGTTGGCGAAAAACAGAGCACTCAGCTAAGAGCAAAGCACGATGCCACCGTAGCTCAGCTGAAACTCATCCCCCATAGCTCGATAGCTCGCCAAGCTCTACCACCTTCTCATAGCTCGGCGAGATGCTCGAGATTCCATAGCTCGGCAAAAGAAATAACTCAATGACAACGGCTACGAGCTTCGAAGCTCGGTGAACCTAGTAGCTCGGCGAGAAGTTGCTACCTATAGCTCGGCGATTGAGCATCACCATAGTTCGGCTAGGATCAAAAGCTCATAGCTCGGCTAAATTGTCGGTTGAGCTACGGGGTCTCCACAGCCATCGCCAGCCCTTGGATTACTCCGAAATCTGAGCGCAAGCATGATGAGGGGTCCAAATTCATCCACATCATCTCCTTCCTCATCGCTCCGCTCACTTCTCCACCGCTTGATCTCACTCAGCGGGCGAGCCTGACCAATGATGGACGCTCCAGATTGTGCCACGTCACCACAGATCACAACGATCAGATCTGAGCCCATCGATTGCATCAATGCGCGAGTCCCCCGTGATCAACGCTACCGATCGCGTCACAAAGCAAGCCCAGCTCAGATTATTTGCAAAAAATCCCAAAAATTCCTTTTAAAATTTGAAAAATAATTTAAAAATCCAAAAACTATTTAAATTTGGAAAGTTGATTAAAAATTCTGAAAAATAATTTAAAATTGGGTTTATTAATTATAAAATTCAAAATTTTGATTTATAATTAGGAAAAACTGTAGAAAATTCCAGAAAAATTAGGAAAAATCCGAAATAATATGGAAAATTCTAGAAAAATTCAAGAAGATAGTCACTGCCTTCAGAAGCCACTAATTAGTTCCAGAATCTCCAAGCACCCTGATAACTAAGATTGCACTCCAGAATCTAAAAGTATGATGCACTACTCCCCGAAAGCCAAGAAAATTGCCTTTCGGGAGTGGAGGGCTTATGATGACGGTAAAAATCGCAACAAATTAAGGCCGTACGATTCCAACGCAGATCTCAAAGCTTCTACAGGTATATTAATCATAACGGACCTCCTTAACAGGTCCGGACCTTCTCTAGGCCCCTCTACAAGACATGAGCTTCTTCCAAGCCCGTAAAAAGTAATAGACTAGGCCCACTAGGAGAGACACCCACCCATGAAGGCTAGGAGTCAAACCTCTTAACTCCTAACAAGAGAACTTATCTCTTGAGGGGGAGAAACATAAATGAGATAAGGAATTCATATTGAACCAATGGATCTAGATCGATCTCTTGATATATTTCTCAGGCGTAATACCCCCTTCCCCCCCCCTCGTCAAAAGGTAATCAACAATTCGCCAGTTTCTTTCTCATACTCTCTTTCTTTTTCTAGTTCTGAATTGAGCGTCGGAGGGTCTGTCGCTGGGGACACCCCTGGTGTTTCAGGCTTTTTGCAGGTTCATCGGCCATGTCAGCAACCGTCGGATTCAGTTCACGGTGGTCATTCAACGATCCAGATTTAATCTGAGGAGCTCTAACCGCATTTCACGGTAAATCAAAGGTCAGATTTTTAGTAGTTTCATTAAATAAGAACTCACTATTTGTTTGCTCCCACACCAAAATAAGAAGCAACAACTATCACACCATAGCTCACCTATGGTTTGTTCTCTGCCTAATTGTTTCATAAGCTCCAAAATCTACAGCATGTCTTTCGTTGCTTCTCTAAGTGTCATATACTCTGGCTCCGTGGTTGACTGTGCTACAACCTTTTGTAACTGCGAAGCCCAACTGACAGTTATTCCTCTAACTATAAATACATACCCTGTATTACTTCTGCAATCGTCATGATCGCCCAAAAAATCTGCATCCATATAACCAAGTATATGCAGAGAATCTCTCCCAAAACAAAGAGAAAATTCTAAAGTACCTGCTAGATATCTAAGAATCCACTTTACTGCATCCTACTGCTATTTACCTGGATTCTTCATGTAACTGCTAACAACTCCCACTGCTTGTGCGATGTCTTGTCTTGTAGACATCACTGCATACATCAAACTCCCAATGACTGAAGCATAAGGAATAGTAGTCATTTTCTCCATCTCTGCCTCCATTTTAGGACACAAGTCAAACGATAACTTGAAGTGAGCAGCCAAGGGATAAGTGACTGGCCTCACGCCATCCATATTGGATCTCTTCAACACCTTCTTCACATTGTCCACTTGAGATAACCAAAGCTTCTTGCTTTTTCTGTCTCTACCAATCTTCAAGCCAAGGATTTGCTTTGCTTCACCCAAGTCCTTCATGGAAAACTATGAAGCTAACATCTTCTTCACTTCCTTGATCTTCTCCATACATGAACCTGCTAACAACATGTCATCCACACACAATGCCAAAGTAACTATATCATTGTCCTCATATCTACGAACATACACACAATGATCTGTTTCGCATCTATCGAAGCAGTTTCCTCTCATAAAGCAATCAAACATCAAGTACCATTGTCATGGTGCTTGTTTTAGCCCATAAAGACTCTTCTTTAGTCGACACACCATATCTTCTTTCCCTTCAGCTTCAAAACATGTGGGTTATTTCATGTACAACTCTTCTTCAACATTACCATGGAGAAATATTGTTCACATCCGACTACTCTAAGTGTAAGTATTCAAATGCCACAAAACTCAGTAGAATCTTGATTGAAGCCATCTTTACAACCGGTGCAAATATCTCACTGTAATCAACACATTCTCTTTGAGAGAATCCTTTTACAACAAGTCTTGCCTTTTACCTCTTACTGCCATCTGCCTCATCCTTAACTCTAAAAATCCATTTGTTCATAAGAGCTCATTTTTCCTACAGGTAACTTGTTCAACTCCCAAGTTTTGTTCTGTTCCAAGGAGTTCATCTCGTCCCTCATGACTAACTCCAACTGAATTCGAGCGTCATCCTTAAAAGCCTCCTCATGAGTCTCTTGCTCTCCTGAATCCATGTACAGAACATGCTCGTGAACAATACTAGCTGATGGATCAAATATCTTGGTTGGTCTTCCCTCTCGTGTCGATCTCCTCAATGTGGGTACCGATGGATGTGTCTAAATTTTATATAAATATTTGTACTCATTTACCTATAAAAATTTCTTGTATTCGTCTATCTTGTTAATAATTTATCTTATTTTCATAGATTTCAGTCAACTAATTATTTTTGAATGAATAAGATTTTTTTGATGAAAAGGTGAATATTTTCAGTAAAAATTAACACAGAAAACAAGGAGAATGATTGATTAATTTTTACTAATTTGTTGAATTTTGAATTTTACAATTTCGCCATGTGGAAAGCAAAATAGAAATTTTAATTGTCAATAGAGGGTGAAAATGAAATAAACAAATTTAAAAAAAGATTTAATTAAGCTATTGTGATAATTAGTTAGTTTAATTAATTTAAAATACTTAATTTTAGTTTTATTTTTAAATCCTAAATTATGATTTTATTTTTGTGTGTGTGCAGCACATGCTTCAAGAAAGAGAAAGAGAAGAAAAAGAAGAAAGTAATAAAGAGCAAATTAGAAAAAGGAAAGAAATAAAGGAAAAAGAGAGGTTATATGCAAAAGTAAACCCTAATTGCACTGGTTCATGTCCTATAAATACAACAGCAAAGAAAGAAGAGGCACACATTTAACGAGAGAGGGAGAGCGATGGATGATCTCACAATCAATTTTTTAAAAAAAAGGGCAGAAAGACAGAAATGAGGAGAGAAAAGGAGGGGCAAGGAGAGAAGAGGGCGGCTCTAAGTTGGAGGCACGCAAAACGAAGGACGAGAGAGGAGAGAGATCAAAGACAGAGGTGAGGGCTTTGGTTGCTGGTTGGCGGCATGGAATTTGAGGCGTCACTGTGCGGCGCAAAACTCGAGGGGCAGCAGAGCTGACGTGTTTCTGTGTGCCGCTCGGCTCGGATTTCGAAGCTTGTGGCGGTTTGACTTGGATTTTCGGCAACAAACAGAGTTTTTCTTCTTCTTCTTCTTCTTCTTCTTCTCCTCGAATTTTTATTATGCAATTTAAGAACATGTTTGTTAGTTGCAAATTTATTATGAACTAATTTTATTTTTCTAGAGTTTTGATGTAGCCTAGTTTTGAGAACACAATTTTGATTCCATATTATTTTTCTATTTTTTCATGGTTGTGTGTTTAATTTTTGTTCTTAATGCTTACAATTGTTTGGCCAACTTTTATATGATTTATTAAATCAAGAGACCGAACTGGTAATTTGTGATTTTGAATTATTAAAATTAAACACCATTACAAAAGCGAACCGCTGTTAATGTGACCGTTAAAAATCCAAAGATCTGAATGAATTTTCAATGTGTAATTTTTGCATGAACTATGACAAATAATTAGTTGAGAGTATTTTTGATATTGCTTGAGAGAGAATATTGAATAATTTGGAGATTTTGGCATACAACTTGAAAAAATAATATTTTTATTCACATAGAGTTATAAATTGTGTGAGATTAACTAGGTGAAATCAAAAGCCCTAGAACTAGGTTTTGCAATTAATAAACAACAAGATTTTAGATCTCGTTTTTTTTAAAATTAGTTTTGTTCTTTCCTTTAGATTAATTTAATTTAGTCATTTTCTTTATCAAATTTCGATTTTCCAAATAGTAGTTCATCTAGTAAATTTTGGTACTCAGTAAAATAATTAGTCCTTGTGTGTTTGAAACTCTTTTCACTTATCTATACTACTTGTTGCGATTTTGTATACTTGCAATTAATTCACATCAAGTTTTTGGTGCCGTTGCAGGTAACTAATTTTTCTTTTATTGATATTGATAATTGCTAAATTATTACTAATTTGGATTTTTCTTATTATTTTTCTTATTATTTTTCTAATTTTTTTATTTTTTTATTTTTTTAATAGCTATATTTCAGGACATAGAAGTGTATCACAATGGCTAACAATGAGAAAAACAATGCTTTGAGAGACTATGCTATGTCCTCACTTAATGGGGGAACATCAAGTATAAAGAGACCTACTATTGAAGCTAACAATTTTGAAATTAAACCGGCAATCATTGAAATGACTCAACAGACTGTTCAATTTGGGGGACTATTGCAAGAGGATCCTACTGTTCACATTGCAAACTTTCTAGAAATTTGTGAAAGTTTCAAACATAATGGAGTATCAGATGATGCAATTCAATTGAGACTCTTTTCTTTTTCACTAAGAGATAAGGCGAAGGCTTTTCTACCACCGGGTGTTATTACTACTTGGAAGGGACTTGCACAAAAAAATTTTGCTAAATATTTTCCACCGGCAAAGACCGCCAAGTTAAGGAATGACATACCACATTCACTCAATTTGAGACTGAGTCTTTGTATGGTGCATGGGAGAGCTATAAAGAGTTATTGAGAAAGTGTCATCATCATGAACTACCGAAATGGCTGCTAATTCAAATATTCTATAATGGTTTGGGAGTTATAAATCGGTCTATGGTAGATGCAGCAGCAGGAGGTGTACTAATGAGCAAAACTCACGAAGCAGCCGATGAATTTTTAGAGGATATGACATCTAATAATTACCAATGGTCTTCAGAGAGAACAATGCCTAGAAAAGCAGCAGGAGTTTTTGAACTTGATTCTATTACTACTTTAACTGCAAAAATTGATATTTTATCTAAACAATTATGTAATATGAATGTTATTGCTATTCAAGCTAATATTATTTGTGATCATTGTGCAGGAAATCACTCAAGTGTGGATTGCTAAGTGGGAAATACATTTGCTCAATTACAGTCCTATCAAGCAAATTACGTGTCCAATTTCCAACATCAAAATAATCCTAATCCGAACACGTATAATCTAGGATGGAGAAATCACCACAATTTTTCTTGGAACAAAAATCCAGGAGGAGCTAGACCACAACAAAATTTTCAGCATCAAGAAAAGAAGCCGACACTTGAAGGATGCTTATGCAATACATACAGAAGATATATTTGGTGAAACAAAATAATACTGCTTCAATTCAAAACCTTGAGGCTCAGATTGGTCAGCTTTCGTTCATTTTCATAAATTGAAACCCTTCTTATTCGATGATCATGATACTTCCCAAAGACCAAAATTCTTGATCTAAATATTATTACAGAGAGAACAGCAGGAACCTTACCCAGTAACACAATGATAAATCCAAAGGAGCATGTCAAAGAAATAACACTGAGAAGTGGAATAACAATTGAGCAGCCACCGAAAGAAATTGCCGAACAAAATGTGGTTGAAAGGAAGATGATTTTGAGCCAATTATGGAGGAACAAATGCAGCAGGCGGCCAACCACCATTCTAAGAAGGATAAAGGAGTTTCAAGCCAAAAAATTTCAGGGGAGTTTAATTCTGATACTTATCTTAAATCTCCTTATGATCCACCGATTCCATTTCCGCAAAGACTTGAAAAGAATAATCTCGAAAATCAATTTTCTAAATTTTTAAACATATTTAAGAAGTTGCATATTAATATTCATCTTATTGAAGATTTGGAACAAATGCCTAAATATGCTAAATTTTTGAAGGATATTTTATCAAATAAGAGGAAGCTGGAAGAGCATGAGATGGTGATGCTAACAGAAGAAAGTAGTGCAATTTTACAAAAGAAGCGGCCTCCTAAACTTAAAGACCCAGGGAGTTTTACAATTCCTTGTACTATTGAAAATTCTTCTTTTCATAAAGCATTATGTGATTTAGGAGCAAGTATTAATCTTATGCCCTATTATGTTTTCAGGAAATTAGGTATTGGAGAAGCAAAGCCTACCAAAATTTCATTGCAGTTGGCAGACAGATCTATCAAGTACCCAAGAAGGATCATTGAAGATGTTTTGGTGAAAGTAGACAAGCTCATATTTTCCGTTGATTTCGTAGTGCTTGATATGGAGGAAGATGAACAAATTCCGTTAATTTTGGGACGACCTTTTCTAGTTACGGTGAGAGCTTTGATTGATGTCCAACAAGGAAAAGTTATTTTGAGGGATGAGGATAAGCAAGTAACGTTTGATGTCTTTAAATCCATAAAATTTCCTATCGAAGAACAGTAGTGTTTTGAACTGAAATTCAAAGAGGTAGGGATATCAAAGACGCCATTTTCAAGAAATATACGAGTCAAACTCGAGCTTGAACCTAATCCACACCTGAAGAGAAGTATTATAAAAGATGTACTTATGTTGTTGGATCTTGGCTTTACATATCCATCTCGGCTACCACGTCTGGCTGAAGACTTAAAACTTAGCGCTTCTTGGGAAGCAACCCATATTTTCTTTTAACCGTATTATATTGTTTTTTCTCTTTTAGTTAATTTTAATTTTAATTTTTGATTCTATTTTATAGGATTGCATAAGTTTGGAAGGTTAGGTAGAGATATATTGGCAGAACTTCATCATCTACTGACCAAATATTCATAAAGTACTGCCAATATATGTCTACTTAACCCGTTATTGGCAATGACTACTTAACCCGTCATCGCCAATAACGGGTTAAGTAGATATATATTGAAAGCACATCATCATTAAATAATTTTAACATTGTTTGTAAAAAAAATTAAATATGAAAATGTTTGTAAATCTAATAAAAATAATATGGTTCAAACTAAATAATACAAAGAATTTTATCAAGTGGCTCAAATTCAATAAGATTTCGGATCTGTAAATTTTCAGGTTTTTTTTCGTAATTTTTTATATTTCATCATTTTCCACACTTAAAGTTGTAAGAAGTTGGATTTTACACCCCCCCCTCCACCCATTTATAATTAGTTTTTTACACCCCCATTTTTACTATTCAAACTTGACCTAAGTAATTATTGTTTTACTGTTTACAAAACTTTCATATGTTGTATCGTTCCGAAGACGTGCCGTAGGCACATTCCCCTGGGCAAATCTAGTAGTTCAATAAATTAAAATAGTTTATTATAAATTATTCTAACCCAACTGTAACCCTACTAAAACTCTCTAACCTTAGCACGTTAAAAGGTTAGAGTAGGTTTAGAGATAGGGCTCGACTTGGGGATCTAGTTTTTTTTCAACTTCAATGTTTCTACTTCTAAAAGGGACTAATTAGTTTTTAAAAGGTTTTTCCCATATTTTATTTTTAATATCTTCCTTTTTTGACTTCAATTTTTCCCCAAATATAATGTTCGTTTTCAAGTAAATAAATAAATACAAAATTATATAATCTCCTTCCTAATCAAATTTGAAACACCATATGATTTATTAAAGTAAATTCAAAAATGTTTAATATAATTCCTTACGGATAGGGTTACGGTTTGGGTGAGAGTAGGGTTTCAGTAGGGTTACGGCTAGGGTTAGAATAGTTATAGTAGGGTTACATTAGGGTTAGAGTAGGGTTACAGTAGGGTTAATAATCTTTTTCCATTTTTCAACTATATTATTTATTTTGAAAATGTTTAAAATTACTCTAACCCTACAAACTCCTGTAACCCTACTTTAACTCTCTAACCCTAGCCGTAACCCTACTGTAACCCTAAGAACTACTCTAACCCTACCTTAACCCTACAATAACCCTGTAACCCTAGCCGTAACCCGTTGACACTGTAAGTTTTAAACCGAATTCATTGAATGTAAGTAATTGTTATAAAAATTTATTTGTTTACTTTAAAAGTTCAAATGGTGTAACGAATTTCTGTGGATAGGTGATTATATAATTATTTATGAAGAGATTTTTTGTAACTAAAAAAAGGAGTAATTTTATGTTAAAAACCAAAACTTCTTAAATTTTTTGTAATTAAAAAAAAGGAATAATTTTAAACAATATCAAAATAAATAATATAGTTCAAAAATGGGAAAAGTTTATTCAAAATTGTCCTAACCCTACCCTAACCTTATCTCTAAACCTACTATAACCTTTTAACGTGCTAAGGTTAGAGAGTTTTAGTAGGGTTACAGTAGGGTTTGAATAATTTATAATAAACTCTTTTCATTTATTGAACTATATTATTTATTAGATTTACAAACATTTTGATAATTTTTTTTTGGTTTCAAACAATGTTAAAATTATTAGATGATGATGTTCTGCCAATATATGTCTACTTAAAAGTGTATCAATGCCTTCTTGTTTTTCAGAAGTGTATCAATGCCTTCTTGTTTTATTGCCTTCTTCATTTCCTTATAACTATGCCTCCTGAGTTCAATGAAGAAAAGACATAAGATGAATAAAAGAAGGAAAAAGAGAGGGAGGAGACAGATGCAGAAGTTTTAGAAAGAAGGGGGAAGAAGTTTGAGAGAAAAAAAAACCCGAGTTCAAAAAGAGTCTCCTTCATCATTCTCCATAACATTGTTTGTAGAATATGAAAGGGGGAAAAGTTTCAGAAAGAAGCTCAAGATGCAGAATTAGAGAGACAGATGCATGTCTACGTTAGCGTACAAGTGCATGCTGGGTTTCCCTCAATGGGTAGGGAGGAGTGCTGGCTCTGCCCCTTTTTTTTCTTTCCACTGACAATTCTTTTGGGGCTTTTTTAATGAATGCAGAAGTAGCAATTCTCCTCCCTTCATACACATTCATTCCCCATTGTTACACAGAGTGTAACAATTCTCTGGCTTCATAGGACGGAGTAGTGGTGGGTGTCACAATGTATTCATGGTACTTTTCAACTTCTTGACATGCACACCTCACAATCATGCAACAAATAGTATGAATATGAGGAGTGCGTGTTAAGAAGTTGTTAAGTACTTTGAATATACGGTTAAACCCACTACTACTCCATCCCACGAACCAGAGAATTGCTGTCTTTGTGTAATAGTAGTAAACTAAAGTGTATGCAGGGGGGATGACTGCTACTTATGCATTCAAAAAAAGGGAGAGTCAACAGTCCTTCCTACCCGTTGAAAAGACACCCAGCATGTACTTGTATACTAAATTAATTGCAAATTATGGTGAAAGTGTCAAAGAATGAGTTTGTAATAGCCAAGTTGATTTAGTTATGTATGCATTCCATGTATGTTCAATTTATATGTATTTGCCAGCTTCTATTGTATGAAGTACAAAGTTGTTATAAGATATAACTCGTAACCCTAACACTAACCTTAACCCTAACTTTAACCCATAGCCCTATACTAATTAATCAATTTTAGAAGTATAAGCATTGTATGAACATATTATGCTTAGAAAAAATATATCCACCTTAACCCGTTATTGGTGATAACTGGTTAAGTAAGCTTAACCTGTTATTGCCAACGACGGGTTAGGGTAGAATAAATTGGCCGGGCTTTATCTTCAAAATATTCAGTTTGTACAATAAAAACCAAATACACTGGAATTAGCTACCAACCTAACCCGTTATTGGAGATGACGGGTTAGGCTCACTTAACTCGTTATCTCCAATAACGGGTTAAGTATCCCAATATTGGCCGAACTTTATCTTCTTTGCAAATATCTTCAAAATGTAAGTTTGAACAAATTTTCACAAATTAAAAAAAAACACACCATATATATAGTGCACAAATACACAATATGCACAGATAAATAAAATTCACATATTTCAATTGAAATAAACATTTGCTAACCAATTACAACATCAACATCCACAACAACATATATAGTTCACATCTACAGAAAGTGCAGACATACACAATTTGCACTCAGATTAAATACACCAGTATTATATTTATAAATTTACAAATTGCTGAATTGAGCATATATATAAACAATCAAAAGTATAGAACTTTGCAAGAATTGATTCCTTCCATGGCCACGATCAGCTTTAATTCCGGACCAACACAAAAAAAAAAACACATAATAAAGTTTAAATTAATAATTCTCTTCACATCGAAAGACAAAAATAAGCAATAACAGGAAGTTTAACTTCAAAGTGTAATATGACATACATAATACAGAAAACCCCTTAGCACGAATCTTCACCTTCATCATCATCACTCTCTCCAGCGATTGGAGCTTCTTCATGCGCTACCGATCCACTAAAGAAGGGAGAAGTTCGGGTTAGTCTCAACAACAACAAGTTCTGATTGATTGAGTCAAATTAATAAATACTTAGTCTTGGATATATTATCTTGTCATATTTTTTGGGCAATTTCTTGAATCGTGACATATGACACGAAGGCAAGTCCTGCAAAGTCTAGGTCTCTTTATTTTATGGGATTCTCTTAATGACTTCAACCTCTTCCCTCTAGGCCTCCCTTTGTGGTGCATTGTACGGGGTCCCCCATCGGTGCATGTGCATGTGCATGTCCACGTCCACCACTCTCCGGTTGTGCGCTAGCTTCATGTGGTGTGCTATTTCAGGATTGAATGTGAGAAAAGACATCAATCCCTTCCTCTGAAGAACAACCAAGATCAACCAACTGTTTTGAGTGAATACTCAATTCACAGTAACGAGAGGCAAAATTGTTGCCCATACTATTGGGAACGGGTATACTGGTTTTTGTCAGTTGATCCCGGATCCATCATCTACAAATATATTGTTCCGGTAGTGCGGTGTAATCGGTGAACCGAAGAACCGCCAATAGATGTTTGCATGGAATGCCAACGAATTCATACATGAAACCAGGGCATTTAGCCAATTTACTGATTTTGCAATAAGAAATCACCTTCTCCGATTCTGAATTACCACAAATCGTGACAGAAAAAGCTGAACTATGTATCCATACTTGCAATGACACTCACATTAAGTAATAAGCTTTTTACGAGTTCTTGTTAGAATTTGTAGAAACTCTTTAGTGTGTATGTTCTGGCAATTTGTACTCCAACATCCATTTGGTCTTCAATTTTGGTATCTCCTCGTAATTATGATGAGTTTCTTTAAGTTTTTCGTGTCTTTGTTTTACTAAGACTCGGTCGAAGATGACGGCAAATTCATGCAATGAGTACTTCTTATGAGTATGTTGCTTCAAGGATGAATGTAGCGATTCGCTATGTTGGGTACTTAACATGCCACCTTAATATGACTCTCTTGCATACACGGAAGCCCATTTCTTGCAAATCTCAAATTTATCGTTCAACCATTTGTTGCTCTCATGATTGTATTGCGAAATCAAAATTTTTTACTTCTGTTCAAATTCAGTTTTATATTCCGTCGTGTAGATGATAGTCTTCAAAGCATCCCTAAACACATCAATGTTATTCGATATACGCACTTCATGCAGTAACTTTTCCATAATATGCCAAATGCAATATCTATGTTCAGTGCCTGGGAAGACTTTCTTAACTGCAACACTTATTCCATGATCCTCATCTGTCACGATACCCATCGGATCACAAGCCATTACTACTGCCACTTTTCGAAGAACCACTCAAAGGAAGATGCCTTCTCATTTGGAATGAACCCGCAACCCAGGAATATTGATTGCCAATGAAGGTTGACTCCAACAAATGGTACGAATAGCATCCCGTATCGATTTGTATTGTAGGTAGCATCAAAGTAAACAACACTCTGTCGAAATTCTTTCGAGCGATACCATCCACCCAAATATAATGGGATAATCGCCCTTCGGGATCACATTGGTAATCATAAAAAAATAAAGGATCGGTCTCCTTTTTGGATTCAAAGAACTCAAGTAGCATTTACCCATCGTGTCCTTTTAAACCTTCCATCTCATCTCTCTTTAGATTTCTAACATCGGTTTCAGTGAATCCAATTTTCTCATTACCTCCACTTGCACCTTCGAAGAAAAGCATTTGTTTGCATATTGGGACATTAACTTCGATAAGTTAACCAATTACTTTTTTATCTGTATTTGTCAATACACGGTTTGCAGGTAGCAAGTGACGTATACCGGGTGAAGTAAATTCGTGATTGTGTGGTTCATTAAATGAATAAATAATCCACGAATTACTTTGTGAGTTTAGTTTGACATGAACGAAAGCTTTGTAACCCGTTCGAGAAGTAGTTCACCGTCTATCTTCATTCTGATTATTCGGTGACTCCCCGGCTTTATTATATACATATGTTTTATCAACTACATCATTTTTCTTGTATTTATTTCCACCCTTACGCATAGCGAAACCCACACATTTACAGTATGATGAATAAAATTTTTCTGCTTCCTCTAAAGTAGGAAATGTTATACCAATCTTCGGTTTTAGGTCCTCGTCAACATGAGGAAAAAACTCGCTAATTTGTTGTGCCCTCACAAATTTTTCTCCGGCAGCAGAACTTCCTTCAAAATTGTCCATATCTAAGAAAACAAAAAGGAGAACAATTAGGGCTACTAAATCCAAAATTTCTAACTTTATTTACTTATTAATAGAGTAATATGAGAGAACCAAACAAAAGACATCCAAAATTTATAAAAATTTGCAACTCAGTTCAATTCACCTAACTCAAGTCACTCCAACTTGGAGAGGTGAGTTTTGACTAAGGATTCGACAGATATGGGTGTGTATCGCTTTATTTGGATTTTATCAACCACAAGCGATACACGCCCATATCTCAACAACCGTCAGTCAAGACTAACAACTACAAGTTGGGGTTACTTGTGCTACGTGAGACCATCATACTCGCAAAGTTTCGTATTTTTTGGAGGTCGTTAGAAGGGTTTCCTACTCTAACTGCACTTAAAAGGTTCTAAGTAATTTTGTTCTTCATGTGAGGAATTACAAAACTGCACAAACAGCATCCACAAATTTATATAACTTTGCACCTAGCTTGAATTAACCTAGCACAAGCCATCCCAAGTTGTAGAAGTGAGTTTCGATTAACGGTTCGAAAGATATGGTCGTGTATCGCTTTATTTGGATTTTTTTTCATGCAAAAGCGATACGGGTCCCGTATCTCTCCAACCGTGAGTCGAAATGCTACTCTATAAGTTGGGGTTGCTTGTGCTACGTGACAGCATCCTACTCGTAAAGTTTCGTAATTTTTGAGGTCGTTTCAAGGGTTTTCTACTCTAACCGCTGTAAACGATTTCTAAGTCATTTACTTCTAATGCGGGGCACGTGATAAAACCGCTCAAATGACATCCAAAATTTATAAAACTTTGCAGCTTGCTTCAATTCACCTAGCACAACCTATCCCAACTTGTAGAATTGAGTTTCGACTAACGGTTCGAATGATATGGCTGTGTATCGCTTTATTTGGGTTTTTTTCAACCGAAAGCGATACACGGCTCTCGAACCGTGAGTCGAAACTAACTTCTACAAGTTGTCATTGCTTTCGCTATGTGAAACCATCCTACTCGCAAAGTTTCGTAATTTTTTTGGTCGTTTATAGGGTTTTCTAGTCTAACCGCACTGTAAATGTTCTAAGTAGATTTAATATGTACGACACGATTAAAAATACAACTCGATCTACAATATCGTCAACCAATCAACAACTATTACACTGTGTAAGTTCATTAAAATACTACTTAGAAATTTCTACTTCTATAAATTTTTTAGGCATTTTTCGTATATGGTAAAATTTTGAAAAGAGACAAACAATTTAAAAATCAATACAATTACAATTACTAAGGAAAAAATTTAATCATTACCTTACAAAATATATCTGAAATTTTGCCAATATAGGTCTCGTGGCCGAACTAGGGTTTCATTTTTGCGATGACGGTGTTGGGTTTGGAACTTTGGAGTATAGATTGGGAGAGAGAGATTATATGGGGATCGAAGAGGAGGAGGAGCAGACTGAGGTGGAGGAGCAAACGGAGGAGGAGAGGTTTCAATTTGGGAATGAGGCAAATGGAGCAAACGGACGGAAGAGAGAGAGAGAGAGAGAGAGAATCGCCTTAATGGTAGAGGAGGGAAGTTAGAGAGGAGTCGCCGGAGTGAGAAATTCACGATTTCGGAGATAAAACTGGGTTTGGGTTTATCCAAAAACGAATTTGAGAATGGGGAGAAGTCGACGAGGAAGAAGAACTGTATACAGTTCTGAGATTATATCTATGCCTTCACCCGTTCTTGGGAACGATGGGTTAAGGCTATAATTTTTTATAAAATTTTGCCTTAACCCGCTGTTCCCAATGACGGGTTAAGGCAAAATTTTATAAAAAAATATATGGGCCACTGGATCAAAGATCCAACGGCCTAGATCAAAGTTCGCACGGGTCTGTACACACAGACCCGTTTGCAACCGAAGAAGCCTATATATATATGTGTGTGTGTGTGTGTGTGTGTATTTGCATATACACAAGTGTGTGTATATATATTTGCATATACACAAATATATATATATATATATATATATATATATATATATATATATATATATATATATATATATATAATTATATGCAAGCCTAGTCCCAAAAATCTCCAACCCCCCCCCTCCCCCCAAAAAAAAGCAAGCTTACAGGTTGAAGAGAAGAAGTGAGGAATTCGGGTCGGTTCGGATCCACAACCAAACCTGCAAATCAATTGAAGGGGTTTTAATGGGTCGGGTCCAAACCCGTTAGTCAAAACCCAAAACCCATTTCCAATTCTCCTCTTCCTCTCTCTTTCTCCTTCTTCGAAAGTGAGCGCCAAAAACCCAACAACAAGGGCTCGACGACGAAGCCTCTCCTCCTCACTCCAACTCCGATGCCAAGCTTTACCATTCCAAGGAAACGAGCTCCCACTTCGTCGAAGACTGTCGAAAACAGAGCTCGACCCAAGTCCTCGAAGTTCTCGAAAAAAGTCTAAGTCTTTAAGCCCGACGAAGATGACCACTCACAGAGTTTGGTGAAGGAATTGCTCATAGCTCGACAAACGAGCTACCCATGGCTCGACGAACTCGCCAGTAGGTCGACCAACGAGCTACCCATGGCTCGACGAACTCGCCAGTAGGTCGACCAACGAGCTACCCATGGCTCGACGAACTCGCCAGTAGCTCGATGGAGGATCACCACAGCCCGACGTGGCTCCAAATCGCCGCAGCTCGACGCTCTCACAGGTCGACGAAGAACAGAGCTCGACCAAAGGAGTAGCTCTACGCTCCTGTAGCTCGACGAACCCTTTGATAGCTCAACAGAAGGTACAACTCGCCAATCATGGTTCGAGCAAGGCTCGCCGAAGTTGAAGAACCCAAGCTCGGCAAAACTTGAGCTCCATAGCTCGAAAAAGTCTCAAATGCTCCGTGGCTCGACCAACAGGAGGTACCTCGACACTCCGATAGGTCGACGAGGACGTGGTAGCTCGACGGAGTACCCAAAATCGAAGACGTTGGCCGTAGCTCGACGAATCCGTTGTGCGAGCTGAGGGGGGGTGAAGACGGCCGGCGACCGTTGGATATCCTCGAAGCGAGCCCTGATCTCTGGTCGACGCTCAGGATTGCGCTACTCAATTTTCGAATGTTGATTTCGCTCATCAGCCTTTGGATCTTCCTCTGCGCGCGAGATCTCTGTGATCAATGACGCAAATCACTCCAAGAAGCAAGCCGAGCTTCGATTATTCACAAAAAACATTGAAAAATATTTTTAAATCATTTAAAAATTGAAAAATAATTAAAAATTGAATATAATTATTTTAATTAGGAAAATTATTTTTAAAATCGTAAAAAATAATTAAAATTGAATTTATTAATTATAAAATTTGAAAAAGTGATTTTAAAATTGGGAGAAATTCTAGAAAATTCAGAAAAATTCTAGAAAATTCCAGACAATTCGAAAAAATCCAAAGAAATATGGAAAAATCCAGGAAAATATTCACTGACTTCAGAAGCCACAAATCAGTTTCAGGTATCTCCGAACACTCTGACTACTAAGATTATATGCTAGATTCCAAAAATAAGACGTACTACTCCTCGAAAGCCAAGAAATTTTTCTTTTGGCAGTGGGGGGCTTATGATGATGGTAAAAATCGCAGCAGATCAGAGCTGTACAATTCCTGCACAGATCTTAAAGCACATACAGGCATTAGCTATTACAAACCTCTTTTACAGGTCTGGGCTCACTCCAAAACATGGACTTCTCCCAAGACCATAAAAAGTGACACACTAGGCCCACTATAAGAGACACTCAGCTCTTACAGGATAGGAGTCAAATCTCTTATCCTCTAACAAGGATATCTTATCTCTTGAGGGAGAGAGACATGAAAGAGATAGGTAGTTAAATCGATCCAACGGACACAAATCAATCTCTTAAAATGTCTCTTATACCTATAAATACCCCTCCCCCTCTCCAGTCAGAAGGTAATTAACAATTTGTCAGTTCTCACTCGCTTACTCTCTCTCTCTCTCTCTCTTTCTGCTTCTGACTTGAGCGTCTGGAGGGTCTGTCACCGGGACCACTCCCTGGTGTTTCAGGCTTTTTGTAGGTCCATCGGCTGCATCAGCAACCGTCGGATTCAGATTACGGTGGTCAATCAACGATTCAGATTCATTCTCAGGAGCTCTAACTGTCTTTAACGGCCAGGGTCACAGGTTTGACCTTTAGTAGTTTTCTTCAATTATTAATTCACTATATGTTTGCTCCCTAACCGAAGTAAGCAGCAACAAATGTGAAGACTATAATGGGAGAGTTGGAGTTGCACGTGTTTTGCACATAAGTAGATAAATTTACAACTCCAACTCTTCCATTATAATAGTTATTATATATTATATTATAGATAGATAGATAGATCTAGATAGATAATTTACACGCGTGATGCACATTTAATATATTTATAAAAAAAAAGTAAAGTAAAAAATATGACGTAGTGAGGACTCGAACCTGAGATCTCATTCATATTAGTTATACACGTGCAATACACGCGTTGGTAGATTTACAAATGACACTAAGGCCTTGTCCCATTATAATATTATTATTATAGATTAGAGATTAGAGATATATATGTATATTTACTTGCATGCTAATTAACCTCCCTTCTCTAAGGCCTTGTTTTTTTTTTTTGACTGGTTCTCTAAGGCCTTGTTGAAGCACATTTAACAAGATAATCTTCTTGTTCTTTGAATAACTCTTTATCTTATAGTACATTCGTCATTGTTGACCAACCCGATCATTCACGCGGAGGTTTCACACTAATTTGTCGCCTTCGGATGTAAGATGTTATTAAAGTTTTATTATTCGATAATTAATATCATCACAGGCATTTGGCATAGGGTGTTTGGATGGATTCCAATGGACGACATAAATGTTTTGGGGGTTAACATTATAGGCCGGGTCTCATTCGTTTGTTATTCATGGGGGTCATTTTCATAATTCGCATAATTCGCATACTTAATTAGTCGTACTTGTTAGTTTTTTTAAAAATTGTCACATTATGTAATCCTTATTTAATTCCTTTGGAGATCTCGAGTAATTAATTTAACTTTTCTTTTGTCATTCATGTCGAGAGGCAGATTGTCAAACTATTAAAAGTGTTGTAAAATGACCAAACCTCTAAAACCAGATCTACCTAAAATAGCATGCATGATGCATGTGTAGGTTAGTGGGGGTCAAAACTAAACAGGATTATATATATATATATACACACACACACACACACACACACACACACACACACGATGGTCAGAAGGGTGAGTGCGATGGTCAGAAGGGTGTGCACTCACCCTTCTGACCATCGTGTGTGTGTGTGTGTGTGTGTGTGTGTGTGTGTGTGTGTGTGTGTGTGTGTGTATATCTATTTCTATTATAAAAGCCACAATTTAAAAAAAAAATCTGTCGGGCGACGATCTTAGTCGTTGATATATCGTATTGATCTAGCCGATGAATGGTTGAGATTAAATAACTTAATAGAAACGTGTATTACACGTGCAATTGGGAACGT
This sequence comes from Hemerocallis citrina, assembly GCA_017893485.1. Taxonomy (NCBI): domain Eukaryota; kingdom Viridiplantae; phylum Streptophyta; class Magnoliopsida; order Asparagales; family Asphodelaceae; genus Hemerocallis; species Hemerocallis citrina. The sequence goes on from CM030358.1 coordinate 256,257,928, forward strand.
GTAATACACGTACAATTTCTTTCTTCCTCCCGATATATATCCAATCCCTCTCCAGAGTTTTCTTCCTCCCTCTCCCGATATATATCAAATCCCTCTCAACCCAATCCCTCCAATTCTACCAACTCTAACCCCGATCTCGTCCATCCTCCTCCTCCCCCCCCCCCCCCCCCCCCCCCCCCCCCCCGCCGTCTTCTTCTTCTTCCTCCTCTTTCTCAGTCTCAATTCCCAAGACTCTGTTACTTCTTAATTAGGGTTTTGGATTTTAATCTTGTTTCAACTTTACTTATAATTTTCCCCGAAATCTCTAATCCCCAAATTCCCCACAATTTCCAGGGTTTCTCCTTAAAGCTGTAACCTTTTCCACCATGGCTTACTGCAATCACTGTGAAGAAGACTGCAAGACAACCCGCAATCGCGATACCGGCCATGTGTAAGCAAACCTAATATCGAATTCGAATTTCTACAACAAAAAAAATTTACTCTGTGCTTTGCTTGAATTTGAAAAGGATATCTTTCCTTTTGTAGTTGTTGTGCGGGTTGTGGGAGGATTTTGGTTCAGGAGATTTACTCTGATGCCCCCAGTTTCTTCCCCGATAAGGACGGCAATGTTCGTATTTTCAATTGTTTAAATTTAGTTGTTGTTGGATTGTACCAATCTAATTGGTTTTGGTGGTTTTTTCTTTCTTTTGTTTGGCAGAAAAAACCTAACAGCATGCGAACTGATTGGGGAGTATATTCTGATTCTCGTCTCAAAACGATAGAGCGAGGTATGGAGTTTTGTTGTTGTTTTGTTTGCCCGTAAAGTTAGCAGGCTAATTTATGAGAAAGTGCTAGGAAGTTTAGTACTTATTCATTTTAGAATGCCCTGGTCTGCATTTTTTTATATATGAGTATTCTGCTGAGAACTGTTGCGTTAAATTAAGAATGTGCATGCGTCGGGAGATTGTTTTTAACAGCCAAAACCCACCCAAACACATTGAGTTTTATTTTTGTTGCATTTGTTTTAGGTTTGTTCAGTTTGGTTTTCGGTCCGTTTTGAGTCGGGAAAACCTTAATTTTTTTGCTTTGATAATTATTATTTTTACCCTGTTTTGAACATTTAAGGTTAATGATTGACCAATTATTGATGGGTGCATTGAGTTGAATTTTAACAAAAAGTTTTGAATTTTATGATTGCTTATGAATAACAAGAAGTCAGTTTGTGATCATATGTAGTTTGCGATGATTTAGTAAGTTTCTTGACTTGATTAAGGTATTTTCCAATTTGTATGGAAGGGCAAATAAAGAGAGGAAGTTGTTAGTTTGTTATTTGGTTGTGACTCCAATTCAGTACATGCCAAATGGGTTTTGTTAGTTTTGATTGATAGAGGGGTAATAAAAGGATTAATGAAGAGGGGAGACAAGAGTTTAGATGACAAGTAACTTAGTTGTTAGGGTTTTATGATTTGATTCATTTCATCGGCATGCTCTTGACATGGGCAAAATACAATGAACATGGAAAACCCAAAAGAGCATCTAATGGTGCTTATTAGTGATGCTACCTATTTGTTTGTTATTTGGTTGTGACTCCAATTCAGTACATGCCAATTGGGTTTTGTTAGTTTTGATTGATAGAGGGGTAATACGAGGATTAATGAAGAGGGGAGAAAACGGTTAAGATGACAAGTAACTTAGTTGTTAGAGTTTTATGATTTGATTCATTTCATCGGCATGCTCTTGACATGAGCAAAATACAATGAACATGGAAAACCCAAAAGAGCATCTAATGGTGCTTCATGCGAGTACCTGGAATGCGTGATTATCTTCGAAAACTTCTACATGTGGAAATTGCATTAGCTGTTTGTTGTGTATTCAATAGCCATGTCGATGGGTTTTTTCTCCCAATAAATAAAATTCCCCTTTGGATGCTAATTATATTATCTTATGATTAGGAAATCCTGACATGATATAGTGCAGTACTTAGTATTTAAGTGACGTATATCTCATATTTCTATGGTTACCACACTGTTATGGGACCGATGATCCTCTGATAAAACTAACTGTCATTGACGATGTGTATAGAAGTTTAACCCAAAAAATTGAGTTTGGCTGTAGCAACTACAATCAGACCTTGCCCGTTGAATATTGTACGTTGATCATGTGTTAATTGGGGCTGTTCTATATCCAAGTATTAAGTTGAATTGTTGATGACGGGAACTGTAGTAACACAAGTTAGTTTGTTCTTTCTCTTCCTCTATCTTGAACATTCGAATACATGCATAATTCGACATAATACACAAAGTGTTCAGTAACAAGCAAATAGTGCTAAATAAAGATGCAACTGAATAATAGCTAAAACTAAAGTTTCAAGATAAGAGTTGGACTGGCAGATTGAAAAAAATAATCAAGCGAACAAAGCCTAGCAGAAACTCACAAGATGTAGAACAACATGGTTTGAACCCTCCAGAATTATTGGTAAAATTGTTATACATATGGTGAGCATTACAATACAAATACACACGTATATATAAGAACAAAAGTAAGCTGCTTGAAAAATTAATTAGCAGCAATTGCATAGATCTCCATCCTTCACTGCATCAAGAATCGGCTAAACCTGGATAACAAAAGGCCTCATTTTCATTGATGACTTGTAGTTTATCAAGTTATCCTGCCTTACGAGCATTTCGTACACTTCCTGTACGAGATTTTCGGTGAGAAACCTTCATGGAAGACTCTGATGTTCTCCTTCCAAGTTATCCAATGAAATCTCGTTTAATTGTAAAGCAAATGAATAACATACATTCTAATCTTCTTGCTTGTGCATTTTATGTAGAAGCAAGGAGTATAAATGTCCAAACATGCGAGCACAACTTCATAAGCCTCTTCATTGTGGTGCCAAGCAATGGATCTACCAGCATGTACCTCTTTTATAAGCATTTTCTGTATTTGTAAGTAAGAATAAATTCTTTTTGTGTGTATCTGTGGGTCTGCGTTTATGTAACTAAATTTTGTTTTTCGAAATGTGCAGCTTCTTAGCTTCATAAGACTCATATGGAGTCTACATAAAAAACAAAAGGTTTCTACCAAAGCTGAACACGTTTATGAGAAGGTACTTACTCTATGAAAGCACTGGTTCCCTTAACTCGTAAGAGCACTTTGAGATATATATCTATTCCATTACACTTTTGTCTTCGCCTACTACATGAGAAAATTTATCTGCGGGAAAATAGCAACCAATGACTACTCTCTCTCTCTCTCTCTATCTCTCTCTCTCTTGTTGTAGTTTGTTAACAGTATTATAGTTAGTGAATGATGAGAAAATTGAGTACAATAATGAAATGAACTAAAAAATTGTCTTCTCTTTAAAGAGCTTATTTGATCAGTTTTAAAGTTCTAAGATGTCGTATTCTAAGCTATCGTATTGTATTTGATTGTGTTTATGCTTATGCCAACTGAATATGATGACTTAGTTATTGCATATGGATTCATTTATTCAATTTAAACCTGGACATAATTTTCCTTTGTTGCCTTATAACTATTTTATTGTTGATGGACATAAAACACCTTACTATGAATTTGAAATTTTCTTGTAGAGAATTTTTTCCATATTGCATTAGTTTGAAAGGTTTTGTACGACTTTTATAACAATTAATTAGTTTGATATATCATCACAACAAAAATCAAGATAGGGTAAACAGGGATAGCAATAATATTGTGAGCATTTCTTAGCAATAACTTAGATATGCGTGGATATATAGATATCTTAAGTTGCGGTGATTTCTAAGTGAAAATTAAGTTTGGTGTCAACAGTATACTTTCTTTTAAAAAATTGATGTACATGTAAGTTTATTATGAATAAATCACATCCATGATGAAAAAAACATCATGGTTCGACAAAATCTTGATGATAATACATTATTTAGTATCAGATGTTAGTTTTATGAGGAATTGAAAGATGCAATTCACCTAATCTTCTATAGTCCAAAATCTCCTAAATGAAGTACAGAACTATCTGCGGAGACCAGTTATTCTTCTTATTTAACTTCACAGAGGTGACTCATCTAACTATTGAAAGTATTATCTTTTTATACAACTTGACTATTTCCTGTGCCGAACGAGCAAAATCATGTTCCTATATGAAATAATTATTATGTGGACCTTGTGTTTGCTCTTGCCATGATAACTACATCATGGCATTTAAGTTTCCTTAGTTTGCAAGTTTAGTTTATGTTGTTATGAAAGATCAACTGTCTTATTCTTATATTACGTCAACTTGGTATCGGTATCAGATATCACCATGTCAACTATCATTTCTCAGTAATATTAATATCAGATATATCAGAAATACACACATACACATATATAACTTAAGTGGGTGTCCCAACTAATCCACGGTTTCTACCCCTTCCGTAACACTTAGTGCTAGAGGTATCGCACCGCTATCACGTACCACCAATGGAAACGTATAGTGAATCTGGTAACATTGGATCAGACATCTATGTTGAGCAGAATGTTGCACTTATCTGAGGAATTTAACAAATATATCACCGTATATTGAGAAGAGGATTAAAGTTAATCAAATTCACTCAATGAACTGGATGCACTAGCAATATTTTCTGGGTGGCAGAAAGCCAGAAATTCTCATGGCTGTGCCATGGGTTATTTTTAGATCTTACAATCATGCAATGCTCTGAATGCGACTACCAATGGAGGAGTCTGTGATCCAGATGACATACAACTTATAATCAATTTTTTTTGACACATTAGTAATCTTGACTTGAGTTTTTGAGTGAAGCAAAAGACATTGTCTTGAACGCTTGTGCGAAATTTCCCTGTAGAGCTGTATTCTTTTGATAAAGAAAATTAATTAGTGTTTGCTCTGTTATTTCTGGTCTTGTGAGATTCTGCAGCATTTTATTGGCAATGAACTTGCCTCATGGTTATCCCTACATCATAAGATCTCTGCACTAAAGTATGCTATAACAGAACATCATATACAGGAAGTGGAAATTATGGAGTTGTGTCATGATTAAGCTCAAAGTTCTTGTACGAATAGGGGAAATTCCCTCCAATTTTAAATTTTTAACTGCTTCAATTATCATTCATCAGAACGAGGTGTTATGCATGACTTCTTGAATTTTCTGTTATTTTAATTCTTTTGTTTATCTCAGGACTCGAGTGCCTCTTCTTGCTTAGGCCTGGGTTTACACTTGAAGACTACAAATGAGATTGCATTTTCCGATATCTATGCTATTGACTTTATTGGACAGGGTTTAATTCATAGCTTTGTTTGGGATGGCGGACTTCTTTTGGGGAAATTTTCATCTTGTTATTTATTCCTTAGATTCATGAATAGTGATTATGGTGTATCATTTTGCAGTGTTCTATGTTGTTCCCGACAAGTAGAGATTATGAGGATTTTAGAGCTGCAGCTGAACACCACCTGAGGCTTGGGGAAATTTTCCTAGCAAGTATTTATTCCATAGCTTCATGAATAGTGATTGTATTGTACTATCAGTATGTAGGATATTTATACGTTATACGCACTAATTCATTGGAGGTGGTTTGGGGCGTTCATTTAAAGGAGCAATCACATCAGTTATGTGGATCAAAATTATAAACCTTTTAAATTGATAGAGAATGCCCGTTAATGTTTGGAATCTGTACATCGTAAGGTCATGTTGTTAATGTTGTTAAGTCACTGTCAGTTTGCTTAACTTTGTTTACCTGGCAATTCTTTCTCCAAATAACTTTTCTGACTTTCTAGATGCTATGTTACTAGATCAATTATTAGATGTACTTTATCACTATTATTTGACTTTTGTTAGGAAAACTGAAGTTACTATGGAGTATACAACTATTAATATTTAATAGTTATAATATTATTCTATTTTCGATGTATATATTGAAGTTCTGTACTTGTTATGGTGAATTCATTATTATCGAAAATGACAATTGGACCCCACATATTAAAGCGATGTATGGAGTATACTTTTTTTTATCAAATCACAAGATGTAAAACATGGAAGAACACCTACAAGAATATTGACAGGATGTAAAATTAATAAGGTTGAATAAGAAATTACAAGCAATTTTAAGCTCAAGAAAGTTAAAGTTGAAAGTGATGATTGATCTTATGAAAAATACGATGATATCAGTTTAGGATTTACTAATTTGTTTTTTTAATAACTTTTTTTAATATCAGTTTTAAGTTCAAGAAAGTTAAAGTCGAAAATAATGATTAATCTTATGAAAAATTCAATGATTATATCTTTATGTTTTAGATGAAACTATTAAGCATATAGCTCTCTCTTTCATCGTTCGAATTTTGATCATTTGTGCTTTGTTTTGATTGTAATTTTGCTAGAATTGATTAAACTTGGATTTTGATGCTTACTTCAAATCTGATTTTGATGACCTTGTTGTCGTTGGAGTAATTTTGAAATTCATGGTTTGCTTTCTAAGATGATTGACTCAGTCAAATTTATAGTTTGAAGAATATGAGTGTTCTAAATGCAAGTATGTTTAGATAAAATTTTCAACATTTATGTATACCAAGTCACGTGCACTTGGTGCACGGTAAATTACAACTAGTATATATATATATATATATATATATATATATATATATATATATATATATATATATATATATATATATATATATATATATATACTAGGTTTGCCCGTTGACACGTGCCTACGGCACGTCTTCGGAACGGTGCACCTTATTTGATCATATAAAATAGTTTTGGAGGTTGAGCAAATTAATTGAAGTAGCAAACATATTATATTTTATAATTTTTTTGATTTTTTTGAACTATTTTTAAAACTTTTAAATTTTTAATTTTTTTAGTTTTTAAATTTTTTAAATTAAAAAAAAAATTAAAAAAATTATTTTCTTAATTTTTGAATAGTAGAGGGAGGGGGAGAGAGAGAGAGAGAGAGAGAGAGAGAGAGAGAAACTTTTTTAAAAAATAAATATAGGAGTTGTTTTGGGTGGGGGATTTGAATTTGAGTTTTGGAGGGAACTTTTGGGGGGAAAATATGTTTTGTGAGGTTAGATCTGGGCCTTTGATTTTTGAGGAGATTGAAGGAGAACCACTTGATAGCTTTCTTTGTGTTTTATTATATAGATATATGAGACTTCTTCGGTTGCAAACGGGTCTGTGTGCACAGACCCGTGCGAACTTTAGTCTGGACCATTGGATCAAAGATCCAACGGCCCATTTATTTTTTTATAATTTCTTGTCTTAACCCGCCGTTTTCAACGACGGGTTAGGATAAAATTTTATAAAAAAATATTGCCTTAACCCGTCGTTGATAAGGACGGGTTAAGGAAAAGATATAATCTCAGATCTGTATACAGTCCTTCGTCTTCCTCGTCGAAACCAAACCCAAAAACCCAAAAACCCTTGCACACAGACCCCTTTTTTTGGGCAAAACCAAACCCAAAAACCCTAAAAAAATTCCAAACACCTCCGGTTGCTCCTGCTCCTCCGTTTGCTCCTACTCCACATATTCCACTCTCATACAATCTCTCTATCCAAATATCTACATCGAAAGCAAATCAATTCCTGTGCGAAGACCACAAATCGATCTATTGGCAAAATTCGTTGTTATTTTGTAAGGTATTGACTAATTCTTTGCCTTATTAGAGTTAATTATGTTGATTTATAAATTTTTACATAGTAAATTATTTAGAAAGTCCAAAAAAAATGTTTTGCCCAAAATTATTTAGAAATGTAGTAATGTTTGGCTTACTAATTCAGTTTTATTTGTATTGATTTTTTACGTTCAATTTATACAGAATTAATGACTTAGAATTTTTTTAGTGCGGTTAGAGTTGAAAACCTTGCAAACGACCTCCAAAAAATACGAAACTTTACGAGTATGTTGATCTCACGCAGCACAAGCCACCCCAACTTGTAGAACTGGGTTTCGATTCACGGTTCGAGATATACGGCCGTGTATCGCTTTTGGTTAAAAAACCCCTAATAAAGCGGTTTACGGACATATCTCGCAAACCGTGAGTCGAAACTCATTTCTACAAGTTCAGGTGGCTTGCACTACGTGAATTCGACCAAGTTGAAAAGTTTTATAAATTTTGGATCCCGTTTGTGTAGTTTTCTCACATTCCTCGGATTAGAAGTTAATGACTTAGAATTTGTTTAGTGCGGTTAGAATTGAAAACCTTGCAAACGGCCTCCAAAAAATACGAAACTTTGCGAGTAGGTTGATCTCACGTAGTACAAGTCACCTCAACTTGTAGAATTGGGTTTCGGTTCACGGTTCGAGATATAAGGCCGTATAATTTTTTTGGTTTAAAAAACCTAATAAAGCGGTATACTGACGTATATCGCAAACCGTGGGTCGAAACTCACTTCTACAAGTTGCGGTGGCTTGCGCTACGTGAATTCGATCAAGTTGGAAAGTTTTATAAATTTTGGATGCCGTTTGTGCGGTTTTCTCACGTTCCTCGCATTAGAAGTTAATGACTTAGAATTTTTTTAGTGCGGTTAGAGTTGAAAACCTTGCAAACGGCCTCCAAAAAATACGAAACTTTGCGAGTAGGTTGATCTCACGCAGCACAAGCCACCCCAATTTGCAGACGTGGGTTTCGATTCACGATTCGAGATAAACGCCCGTATATCACTTTTGGTAAAAAAAAACTTAATAAAGCGGTATACGGACGTATCTCGCAAACTGTGAGTCGAAACTCACTTCTACAAGTACGGGTGGCTTGCGCTACGTGAATTCTACCAAGTTGGAAAGTTTTATAAATTTTGGATGCTGTTTGTATGGTTTTCTCACGTCCTCGCATTAGAAGTTAATGACTTAGAATTTTTTTTGTGCGGTTAGAGTTGAAAACCTTACAAACAGCCTCCAAAAAATACGAAACTTTGCGAGTATGTTGATCTCACGCAACACAAGCCACCCCAACATGTAGAAGTGGGTTTCGATTCACGGTTTGAGATATACGGCTGTGTATCGCTTTTAATTTAAAAAAACCTAATAACGTGGTATACGGACGTATCTCGCAAACCGTGAGTCGAAACTCACTTCTACAAGTTTGGGTGGCTTGCGCTACATGAATTCGACCAAGTTGGATAGTTTTATAAATTTTGGATGCTATTTGTGCAGTTTTCTCACGTTCCTCGCATTAGAAGTTAATGATTTAGAATTTTTTTAGTGCGGTTAGATTAGAAAACCCTACAAACGACATCCGAAAAATACGAAACTTTGCGACTAGGATGATCTCACGTAGCACAAGCAATCCGAACTTGTAGAAGTGAGTTTTCATTCACAGTTCGAGTGATATGGCCGTGTATCGATTTATTTGGGTTTTTTACAACCAAAAGCGGTACACATCCGTATCTCTCAAACCGAGAGTTGAAACTCACTTCTACAAGTTGGGATGACTTGTGCTACGTGAATCCGACCAAGTTGACTTTTACTGCTTTTTTTTGTTGTCATTTGTGCATTTTTTCCCACAATCTCGGTATGTTTATTGATGATAAATAACTGAATGTAGCGCGTATCAACTACATTTAAATTTTTTTGTACATAGATAAATGGCTAGAATAAGGCAACCGAGAAGCCCGTCCGGTACCACTAGTGGCGCACCAACTACGGAGGTAAGATTGATTATTATTATTGGTTTTAAATACGAATATGTAACATTATCTCAATAATAACATTTGTTATCCTTATTCTTGTAAGTTGGTGGCCGTCAATCTACATCTGCTGAGGTAGGTCCGTCGTCCTCGGTTTCCGTTACACCACCTGGACCCGTGGACACAAACTTACTCACGTTGCAACCCAAACACCGATTCGAAGCCGTGTGGAAGAGTCCGATAAGAAATGTAACTTCCGGAAGCACGCGGTTCTTCCTTTTGACCCCTGTATCACGCCGTACTTAATTGAGGCCAGTTTCTACGGAGCTAAATTCATGGGGGGAGTGAAGCTAGATCGGCCGCTACTTACAGCTCTTGTCGAGCGATGGAGGCCGGAGACCCACACATTCCACCTACCAGTGGGTGAGATGACTGTGACCCTCCAAGATGTAGCAATGATAACTGGGCTACCAATAGATAGGATCGCCGTGATGGGGAACATGGACTTTGATCGAGTTGAAGTTGTTCGTGATTTACTCAGTATCGTCCTCCAGTTGATAGTTCTCCAAAGAAGAGAGGTCGTTGAAAAAGAAATCCTCAAAAATGTTCCTGCAGGTCATGATCAAGATTTATTGTATGAACAAATAGAAGCTGCGAAAGATAAAGCGGAAGCTGAAGTTATGTATGAAACTTTCGATGGTAAATCACTGTACATTAGTTGGTTGAAATTTCAGTTCAGGGAGGATTATTTGACCCCCGATTCAGACGAGGAAACCCTAACCTACTATGCTCGTGCGTACATTTTTAGTATGATAGGGGGAGTGATCTTCTCGAACTCATCGGATCGACCGTGCCACTAATGTACCTATGGTTGTTGGAAAATTTCTGTTATACGGGCCGTTTCAGTTGGGGGAGTGCGGCACTGGCGCTACTGTATAGGAATTTGTGTACATGTTCTTTAGGTGTCGTACAAATGGGTGGCCCGATGGTGCTACTGCAGATCTGGATTTGGGAACGCATCTATATCAGACGTCCCCGTATTATTGAACCAACACCGGATTGGTTGGCCGACCAGGGGGTACCAGAGTTGTTACCTCCTCTAGGAGTATATTGGGCAGAGCGGCACACGTGGGTCGATAACCCACGCCAATCTTTAACCTACTACAGAGATGAGTTAGATAACCTACGGGACGAGTTCGTCAATTGGGAATCGTACGCGACTGCCAGGTTGCAAAGGGTTCCACCGATCTGTTTAGACAGTACCCTTTGGTTGACGGCTGCACCACTTGTGAATTTTGGCATTGTCGAGTTTCAGTATCCTGATAGAGTGATACGGCAATTCGGATATCAACAAAAGATTTCCGATGTCCGGTGCTATGATAAAAAGTTGCACGAGGTGAGGGGAATGGGATGGGTGCCCAACTTCGATTGGGCTGATTACCATCGTTATCATGTGGCCAACTGGAACACCATGCGGCATCAAATGACACAGAATTCGTCGTGATACCGTATGATGGCTCTCTCTAATAGGCATATATGATGTGGTACAAGCGGGTAACACGGTTGTATGTTTCTCCAAAGGCCGTTGTACCAGCAGATGTGCAAATTTCAATTCCCCCAACCCAGACAGAACCACCTCCGGTATATTCCTCCTCCCAGCCGATGTACCAACCAAAGGCTGAGACATATCGAAAAATGGTTAGTCAAACATCATATAGTTAGTATGCATGTATTGTTATTTGAGGTGGGTGATGTGTTAAGTATGCATGTTGTTTAAATTGAAATTTTCAATCTAATGTTGATTGAAAATACATGGGAGAACGTTTGGACAGCTACTCACATCTTGAAGAGTAAGGTACCCGAGAGCTTTAAGGAGATAATGCGGGAGATGCTAACGCCGTGCCGTCGTACTCTTGAGGATGCGGGTGAAGGTCCACAACTTGAGGCGTATTTGAAAGCCAATGTGCCAGCAATGGGTTCTAGGCGAAAGAGCATGACAAGGCAGAGAATTCATATTGTCGAGCCACAACAAGTGCAACAACAACAAAATCCTGAAGAAGTTGAAATGGAGTAGTGGTCGGATGACCCTGAATCCCCAGGAACACAAGTCAGACGGCGAAATCCTCAAAAGAAGCGGAACCCGCCCGAGCAATTCACACCAAGTGGTCGCAAGCCGCGTGGCTGTAAACGGTAGTATCTAATAGTTGGTTCGTTATTAGTAGTTTAGCATATGGTTGCCTGATTTTGTTATTCCAATAACTAATGCATAGTTTGTTTCTATGTTGATAAATTGTTGTAAGTAAATATCGGGCATGCGTGGAAGCCAACGTGAAGAATGCCTTGATAATTTGTTTTTTAATTTGGACATGTGTCGGGTTGTATAATTTTTGTGAAATTTTTTTGATAACTTTATTGATTTGAATTAATTATGTATATTGGTTGACATTGTCCATTTGTATGCTTTAAAATTGTTGTGAAGTTATTTGTTGTATTATATATATTGATGTGATGTGAATTTGTGAACAAATTTGGTGAAGTTGTATTTGTATCAACCAAAGCACATAGAGCCAAACATAGATAAAAGTTCTGTACAAATCTCTCTACTTAACCCGTTATTGATGATGACGGGTTAAATGAGTTTAACCCGTCATTTGTGATGACGGGTTAAATAAAGAAATATTGGCAGTCCTTTATCCCCTACAGACCAAGTCTTAATAAAGTACTGCCAATATCACTCTACTTAACCCGTTATTGTGAATAACGGGTTAAGTTCACTTTCACAACAAACGGGTTAAGTAGAGCGATATTGGCAGTAGTTTATCCCCCTACATATCAAGTTATCATAATGGACTACCAATATCTCTCCACTTAACCCGTTATTGGGGATAACGGGTTAAGATCGCTTAACCCATTATCCTCAACAACGGGTTAAGTAGAGAGATATTGGCCCTACATACCAAGATTTCATAATATACTGCCAATATCTATCTACTTAACCCGTTATTGGAGATAACGGGTTAAGTGATCTTAACTCGTTATCCCCAATAACAGGTTAAGTAGAAAGATATTTTTATACTTTCTACAACTTTCTCTTCACTCTTTGCGAACATTGTCTCCTGAACTTTGCAAAGTGACATTCATATGCTTATAAATTGTTTATATTTTTTATTAATTTCCATTTATTTCCATGTAACTAACCAATATAAAATCGTATACATAAATGTGGTAAAAAAGTTCAAAAAATAAAATTTGATAACTTGCCTAGGGTTAGAGTTAAGGTAAGCTAGGGTTAAGGGTTAGTGTAGGGTTATGTGTTGGGGTTAGGGTAAGGGTTAATATTTGTAGTAAGTGGTTGTTTTTTGTTTTGATTAATTAGGTTAATATTTGTAGATCTCCGATCTAAAACGCACTGAATTTTTTCCATTATTGGGTTCTACATGTGGGGTTCTACATGTGGTGTTCCACATGTGGGGAGTATAATCTGATGTAATTTTCAAAATTTCATTCAAATCCCCACATTATTGGGTTCTACATTGTGGCACTGTACATGTGGTGCTCACTTTGTAGAGTGAAATGTAATAGTAGGCAAGCTATGGACATGTATTTTTTTCCCCATAATTAGATCTGATGACTCTCCGATCTAAAAAGCATTGGATCTTTTCCATAATTGGGTTGTACATGTGGGGTTCTACATATGGTGCCCACTTTGTAGAGTAAAATGTAATAGTATCCAAGTTATGGACTTTAGGTTTTTCCAATTTTGGCAACATGTGGGGATATACATGTAGTGTAAGTTATCAAAGAGCATTATTACAAAGATCATGTGAATGAGATTGGATTGGAGTTTTATCAACTCATGGATTCCATATGTAGAATCCAACATAGCATCCTCGGTCCTTGCTCTTTTTCTCTTCATAGTTCCCCCTTCACTCAGATAGATTTTGCTAAGTCTATGTCGAGAAATGGAGTGTTCATTTTTGTTTATGATAACTTTGCCTACTATTATTGGAGACTCGACAAAGTAGGCACCACATGTAGCCCACATGTAGAACAAGTCCATAACGGGCCGATTTTTACATTTCACTATACAACATAGGAACCACATGTACGACATGGCCATAACTTGCCTAATATTATTGGAGACTTGCTCCCCGTACATGTAGTACAAGTCCTTAACTTGCTTTTACAATCGAAGAACAGAATTGGCAAAGCAGCGGGGACTGAGAGGAAGTGGTAGAAAGAGTTTTAAGATATAACCTTAACCCTAAAATCCTAACACAACTTATTTGTATTGTATATTATTATTTGTTTTACATAAATAGGGTTACGGCTTGGCAGCGCTTTAGGGTTACAGTAGGGTTACAACTTGGGTTAGAATATATCTCTCTACATTAGGGTTAGAGATTAGTTCGTAGGGTTATTTCCAATTTTTAATAAACTTTTTCATATTTTCAACTATATTATTTAATTTCATAATGTTTAAAATTACTCTAACCCTACTGTAACCCTACTTTAACTATCCAACTCTACTGTGACCCTACTCTAACCCTAAGAACTACTCTAACCCACTCTAACCTTATCTCTAACCTATTCTAACCTCATCTCTAAACCTAATATAACCTTACCATGAACATGTCCTGACCCTACTCTAACCTTATCTCTAAACCTACTCTAACCGTATCTCTAAACCTACTCTAACCTCCTCTAACCTTATCTCTAACATTTTCTAAACCTACAAACTTGTCCAAACCCTACTCTAACCTTGTCCGAACCCTATCTCTAAACCTTACTCTAACCTTATCTCTAAACCTATGCGACAACAGAGGAATATACAGAAGTGCTTCGATGTCCACAGAAGTACTCTAACCCTAAGAAATATGTTTGTAATTCTAATAAATAATATCAAAATTGTTAAAGTAATTTTAAACAATATTAAAATAATTAATACACTTCAAAATTGGATAAAGTTTATTCAAACTTGTCCTAACCCGTACTCTAACCTTATCTCTAAACCTATTCTAACCTTATCTCTAACCTTCTCTAAAAACAGGAAGGCATTAATACACTTCTCAAAATCCAATAACAACAAGTACAACAAAACAAAGAAGCAACAAAACAAAGAAGCAACAACAGAGGAATGTACAGAAGTGCTTCGATGTCCACAAACCAAGTATTTATAATGTTCGGCCAAGATATCTCTACCTAACTCGTTATTGATGATGACGGGTTAAGTACACTTCACCCGTCATCACCAATAACAGGTTACGTAGAGATATTTTGGCAGAACTTCATCTCTACTTAATCTGTTATTAGTGATGACGGGTTAAGTGTACTTAACCCGTCATCTCCAATAACGGGTTAAGTGGAGATATATTGGCAGCACTTTATGAATACTTGGTCTGTAGATGACGCAGCTCTTCTGTACCTTCAAATTTAGGTCTGTGGCAGTTGCTTCTTTGTTTTATTGTGCTTCTTTTCTTGCCTTCTTCATTTCCTTCTTGTTTTCTTGCCTTCTACATTGAAGATTTTGAGAAGTTTATCAATGCCTTCTTGTTTTTCTTGTCTTCTTCATTCAAGAATTTCAGAAGTGCATCAATGCCTTTTTGTTTTTTTGCTCTCTTCATTCAATATTTTCAGAAGTCTATCAATGCCTTCTTGTTTTCTTGTACTTCTGTTCTTGCCTTCTTCATTACCTTCTTGTTTTCTAGCCTTCTTCATTCATTACATTTCTGAAGTGTATCAATGCCTCCTCCTTGTTTTCTTTTGCTCTTCTTTCAAGATTTTCAGAGGTTGTATCAATGCATTATTGGTTTCTTGTGCTTGTTTTCTCCCCTTCTTCATTTCCTATAACTTTGCCTCTTTCAGTTCAATGAAGCCAAAACATAAGATGAAGAAAAGAAAGAAAGATGCAGAAATTTCACAAAGAAAGGGAAAGAAGTTTGAGAGAAAAAAAACCTGAGTTCAAAGAATGAGTCTCCTTCATCATTCTTCATAACATTGTTTATAGAATATGAAGGGGGACAATGTTTCAGAAAGAAACTGAAGATGCAGAAGTAGAGAGACAGATGCATGTCTACGTTAGCGTACAAGTGCATGCTGGGTTTCTCTCAATGGGTAGAAAGGACTCCTGACTCTGCCTTTTTTTTTCTTCATTCCCCTAACTCTTCTTTTGGGGTTTTTTAATGAATGCAGAAGTAGCAATTCTCCTCCCTTCATACACGTTCGTTCCCTATTGTTACACAGAGTGCAATAATTCTCTGGTTTCGTAGGACAGAGTAGTGGTGGGTGTCACAATGTATTCATGGTACTTTTCAACTTCTTGGCTTGCACACCTCACAATACTGCAACGAATAGTACGAATATGAGGAGTACGTGTCAAGAAGTTGTCAAGTACTTTGAATATACGGTTACACCCACTACTACTCTATCCCACGAATCGGAGAATTGCTGTCTGTGTAATAGTAGTTAACTAAATTGTATGCAGGGGGATAACTGCTACTTATGCATTCAAAAAAAGGCAGTGTCAGCAGTCCTTCCTACCCGTTGAGAAGAAACCCAGCATGTACTTGTATACTAAATTAATTGCAAATTTTGGTGAAAGTGTCAAAGAATGACTTTGTAATAACAATTGACTTTAGTTTTGTATGCATTCCATGTATGTTCAATTTACATGTATTTGCCAGTTTGTAATGTATGATGTACAAAGCTATTATAAGATATAACCTGTATTCCAATACGACTCCGAACTTTATCTTGAAATTTTGAAGAGTTGTAACACAAAGGCGAAGGCATTGCAAATATCATTCAGCTCTAACGGGTTAAGTATCCCAAGATTGATGTGAATTGCTGAATGAAAAACTTTATCTTGAAATTATGTGAAGTTGTATATGTATCAACAATAGCACATAGAGCCTACACAGACGAAAGTTCTGTAAAAATCTCTCTATTTAACCTGTTGCTCATGATAACGGGTTAAGTGATCCTAACCCGTCATCACCAATAACGGGTTAAGTAGATTAATATTGGTAGGACTTCATCCCCTACAGATCAAGTATTGAAAAAGTACTGCAAATTTCTCTCTACCTAATCCGTTATTGGGGATAACGGGTAAAGATCACTTAACCCGTTATCATGAACAACGGGTTAAGTAAGGAGATATTGGCGGGACTTCAACCCCATACAGACCAAGTTCTCAAAAAGTATCGCCAATATCTATCTAGTTAACCCGTTATTGACGATAACGGGTTAAGAGATCTTAACCCGTTTTCTCCAATAACGGGTTAAGTAGAAAGAAATTGGCAGCACTTTATGAACACTTGGTCTGTAGGGGTTGAAGTCCTGCCAATATCAATCTACTTAACCCGTTATCCACAATAACGGGTTTAGTTATTTTAAACTGTTATCTTAAATAACGTGCTAGGTTTATCCAATGTTGTCAGTATTTTATCTTCAAAATGTAAGTTTGCACCAAGTTTTCACAATTTTCCACAAAAAAAAAATTCCAAAAGCATAGATGTATTGCATAAATACACATTTTGCACATATACAATAAAATCACTCACAACCTGCAACACAAATATACATTCTCTAACTAATTACAACAACAACATCCACAACAACATGTATGGTTCAGAAATTGCACACATACTCAAATTGCACTAAGATTAAATACAACACCAGTAATATATTCATAAATTAAAAAATGTTGACTACGGCATATATATTCCATGACCCACAACAACATATGTAGTTCACAAATACACAAAATGCATACATACACAATTTGCACTCTGATTAAATACACCAGTAATCTAATTGTACAAAAAAGAAACATTCAATTGACCACATATATACAATCATAAGTATGGAATTTTTCATTAATTGATTCCTTCCATGGGCACAATTTTGCGTCATTCCGGACCTACACCACCAAAAAAAAATTGGTTAATAATAAAGTTAAAAATAATAATTCTCTTCACATCGAAAGACAAAAATAAGCAATTATTCGGTGTTTATCTTGAAAGTTTGATATGACATACACAACCCGAATAACCCCTTAGTAAGAACCTTCACCTTCATCATCATCACTCTCTCCAGTATTTGGAGCTTCTTCATACCCTACCGATCCACTAAATAAGGGGGAAGAATGGGTTAGTATCAACTATAACAAGTTTAGATTCATTGAGTCCAATTAACAAATACTTAGTCTCCGATATATTACCTTGCCATATTTTTTGGAAAATTTCGTGAATCGTGACATACGACACGAAGGCATGTCCAGCAAAATCTTGGCCTCTTCGTTTTTTGGGATTCTCTGATAGACTTCAACCTTTTCCCTTTAGGCCTCCTCTTTGTGGTGCACTGCACGGGGTCCCCCACTGGTGCACGTGCATGTGCATGTCCACCACTCTTCGGTTATGCGCTATCTTCGTGTGGTGTGCTATTCCCGGATTGAATGTGAGCAAAGCCTTCGATTCCATGAGCATGTGGTCGAGCATGTACTTGTACCCTCGCTCTGAAGAACAACCAAGATTGACCAAATGTCTTGAGTGCATAGTCAGTTCACAATAACGAGAGGCAAAATTTTCGTCCATACTATTGGAAACCGGTGTACTGCTTCTTGTCAGTTGATTTCTGGTCCATCGCCTACAAATATATTGCTTGAGTAGTGCGGTATGATCTGTTAACCGAATATCTGCTAATAGATATTTGCAGGAAATGCCTACGAAGTCATACATGGCACAAGGGAATTTAGCAATTTGACTGATTTTACAAAAAGAAATCACCCTCCTCGGTTCTAAATTTCCACAAACGGTTACAGAAAAAGCTGCACTATCCGGTGTATCCATACTCGCAATTAAACTCACATTAAGTAATAAGCTTTTTACGACTTCTTGTTGGAATTTGTAGAAAATTTTCAGTGTGTATGTTCCTGCCATTTGTGACTCCAACGCCCATTCGGTCTTCAATTTTGGCCTCTCCTCGTGATTACGATGAGTTTCTTTAAGTTCATCGTGTCTTTGTTTTACTAAGACTCGGTCAAAGATTACGATAAATTCATGTAATGAGTACTTCTTATGAGTATGTTGCTTCAAGGATGAATGTAACGATTCGCTACGTTGGGTACTCAACATGCTGCCCCAAAATGAGTCTCTTGCGTACACGGGAGCCCATTTCTCACGAATCTCAAATTTATCGTTCAACCATTTGTTATTCTCAAGTTTGTACTGAGAAATCAAAATTTTCCACTTCTGTTCAAATTTAGTTTTATATTCCGTCGTATAAATGATAGTCTTCAAAGCATCCCTAAAGTTGTCAATGTTATTCGGCATACGCACTTCATGCGGTAACTTATCCAAAATATGCCAAATGCAATATCTATGTGACGTGATTGAAAAAACTTTAGAAACTGCAGCAGTTATTCTACGATCCTCATCTGTCATGATGTTCATCGGATCGTGAGTCATTGCTTCTTGTCACTTTTCAAAGAACCACTCAAATGAGGATACCTTCTCATTTGGGATGAACCCACAACCTAGGAATATTGATTGCCTATAATGGTTGAATCCAACAAATGCTACAAACAACATCTCGTATCGGTTTATGTTGTAGGTAGCATCACAGCAAACAACATCCCCAAATACTTCATAATTCTTTCTAGCGATACCATCTACCCAGACACAATGGGACAATCGCCCTTCGGGATCACATTGGTAATCACAATAGAATAAAGGATTGGTCTCCTTTTTGGATTCAAAGAACTCAAGTAGCATTTGCCCATCGCGTCATTTTAAACCTTCCATCTCATCTCTCCTGAGATTTCCGACCTCAGTTTTAGTGAAACCAATTTTCTCATTAGCTCCACTTGCACCATCGAAGAATAGCATTTGTTTGTATACAGGGACATTAGCTTCGGTAAGTTGACCAATTATTTTTTTTATTTGTATTTGTCAATTTACGGTTTCGAGGTAGCAAGTGACGTCTACCGGATGAAGTAAATTCATGATTGTGTGGTTCATTAAATGAATAAATAATCCACGAATTACTTTGTGGGTTTAGTTTGACACGAATGAAAGCTTTGCAACCTGTTCTAGAACTTGTTCCTCGTCTAGGTTCATTCTGATTATTTGGTGACTCCCCAGCTTTATTACATACATATGATTTATCCACTACTTCGTTTCCCTTGTATTTATTTTCATCCTTACGCATAGAGAATTCCGCACATTTGCAGGTACGATGAATAAAATTTTCCGCTTCCTCTAGAGAGGGAAATGTCATACCAAACTTCGGTTTTAGGTGCTCGTCAACCTGAGGAAGAAACTCGCCAATTTGTTTTGCACGAACAAATTTCTCTCCGGCAATAGAACTTTCTTCAAAACTGTCCATACCTAAGAAAACAAAAAGGAGAACAATTAGGGCTACTAAACCCGTTACGGAATGTGATGAAAAATTTCTAACTTTATTTACATATTATTAGAGAAACGTGACATAACCGTACAAACGGAATTCATAATTTATAAAACTTTGCAACTTACTTTAATTCACCTACCCAAGCCACCGTAACTTGTAGAAGTGATTTTCGACCCACGGTATGCAAGATACGGTTGTGTACCGCTGTATTTGGTGTTTTTCTAACCAAAAGCGACACACGATTGCATCTCTCGGACCGTTAGTCGAAACTCACTTCTACAAATTGGGGCTGGTTGATCTACATGAGACCATCCGAGTGGCAAAATTTCATATTTTTTGAAGGTCGTTTGAAGGGTTTTCTAGTATAACCGCACTAAACGCGTTCTAAGTCATTAACTTCTAATGCGAGGAACGTGAGAAAACCGCACAAACGGCATCCAAAACTTATAAAACTTTGCACCTTACTTGAATTCATATAGCGCAAGCCACCCCAACTTGTACAAGTGGGTTTCGACTAACGGTTCGAGAGATACGGCCGTGTATCACTTTATTTGGATTTTTTTCAACCGAAAGCGATACACGGCCGTATCTCTCTAACCGTGAGTCGAAATTGACTTATACAAGTTTGGGTTGTTTGTGCTATGTGAGACCATCGTACTCGCAAAGTTTCGTTTTTTTTGGATATCGTTTGTAGGGTTTTCTAATCTAATTGCACTTAAAATATTCTAAGTCACTAACTTCTAATGCGAGGAACGTGACAAAACCACACAAACGGTATCCAAAATTTATAAAAGTTTGCACGTTACTTGAATTCACGTAGTGTAAGCCATCCCAACTTGTACAAGTGAGTTTCGACTAACGGTTCGAGAGATACGGCCGTCTATCACTTTATTTGGATTTTTTTCAACCTAAAGCGATACACAGCCGTATCTCTCTAACCGTGAGTCGAAACTGACTTCTATAAGTTCGGGTTGATTGTGCTACGTGAGACCATCCTACTCGCAAAGTTTCGTATTTTTTGAATATCGTTTGCAGGGTTTTCTAATCTAACCGCACTTAAAAAATTCTAAGTCACTAACTTCTAATGCGAGAAACGTGACAAAATTGCACAAACGGCATCCAAAATTTATAAAATTTTGCACCTTACTTGAATTCACGTAGCACAAGCCACCCCAACTAGTACAAGTGAGTTTTGACTAACGGTTCGAGAGATACGGCCTGTGTAATACTTTATTTGGATTTTTTTCAACCGAAAGCGATATACTGCCGTATATCTCGAACCGTGAGTCAAAACTGGCTTCTACAAGTTTGGGTTGTTTGTGCTATGTGACACCATCCTACTCGCAAAGTTTCGTATTTTTTGAATGCCGTTTGCAAGGTTTTCAACTCTAACCGCACTAAAAAAGTTTTAAGTCAATAACTTCTAATACGAGGAACGTCACAAAATCACACAAACGGAATCCAAAATTTCTAAAACTTTGCACCTTGGTCAAATTTACGTAGCGCAAGCCACCCAAACTGGTAGAAGTATGTTTCGACTCACGGTTTGAGATATACGTCCGTATACTGCTTTATTAGGTTTTTTTAAACCAAAAGCGATACACGGCCTTATATCTAGAACCGTGAATCGAAACCCACTTCTACAAGTTGGGATGGCTTGTGCTATGTGAGATCAACCTACTCACAAAATTTCGTATTTTTTGGAGGCCGTTTGCAAGGTTTTCAACTCTAACCGGACTAAAAAATTCTAAGTCAATAACTTCTAATGCGAGGAACATCACAAAATCGCACAAATGACATCCAAAATTTTTAAAACTTTGCAACTTGATCAAATTCACGTAGCGCAAGCCACCCAAACTGGTAGAAGTGAGTTTCGACTCACGGTTTGCGATATACGTCCGTATACCGTTTTATTAGGTTTTTTTTAACCAAAAGTGATATACGGCCTTATATCTCGAACCGTGAATCAAAACCCACTTTCCCAAGTTGGGGTGGCTTGTGCTGCGTGAGATCAACCTACTCACAAAGTTTCGTATTTTTTGGAGGCCGTTTGCAAGGTTTTCAACTCTAACCGCACTAAAAAAATTCTAAGTCATTAATTTCTAATGCGAGGAACGTGAAAAAACCGCATAAACGGCATCCAAAATTTATAAAAATTTTCAACTTGGTCGAATTCACGTAGCGCAAGCCACTCGAACATGTAGAAGTGAGTTTCGACTCACGGTTTGCGATATACGTCCGTATACCGATTTATTAATTTTTTTTTAACCAAAAGCGATACACGGCCGTATATCTCGAACCGTGAATCGAAACTCACTTCTACATGTTGGAGTGGCTTGTGCTGCGTGAGATCAACCTACTCGCAAAGTTTCGTATTTTTTGGAGGCCGTTTGCAAGCTTTTCTACTCTAACCGCACTAAAAAATTCTAAGTCATTAATTCCGTATAAATTGAACGTGTAAAATCAACTCAAATAAAACTAAATTAGTAAGCTAAACATTACTATATTTCTAAATAATTTTGGGTAAAACATTTTTTTGGGACTTTCTAAATAATTTACTATGTAAAAATTTATAAATCAACATAATTAACTCTAATAAGGCAAAGAATTAGTCAATACCTTACAAAATAACAAAGAATTTTGCCAATAGATCGATTTGTGGCCTTCGCATGGGAATTGATTTGCTTTCGATGTAGATATTTGGAGAGAGAGGTTGTATGAGAGTGGAAGAGGAGGAGTAGGAGCAAACGGAGGAGTTTGGAATTTTTTGAAGATTTTTGGGTTTGGTTTCGCCCAAAAAAACGACTGAATATGGGAAGGATTTTTGGGTTTTTAGGTTTGGTTTCGACGAGGAAGATGAAGGACTGTATACAGATCTGAGATTATATCTTCGCCTTAACCCATCCTTGTCAACGACGGGTTAAAGCAATATTTTTTTAATTAAATTTTGCCGTAACCCGTCGTTGGAAACGGCAGGTTAAGGCAAAAAATTATAAAAAATATATGGGCTGTTGGATCAAAGATCTAACGGCACAGATTAAAGTTCGCACGGGTCTGTGCATACAGACTCGTTTGTATATATATATAGTCTCCTTGTGTTGTGCACTAGCCATGGTATGCACTCGGCCTTCGGACCTTCGTATCGTCGATCTGAACCATCCACATTGTTGTAAATGTCTAAATTAGTTTAAATATGTAAAATCAAGTCATTTGGAATTTATTTTCCCATCCATCATGTTATTATAAAAAAAATAAAAATAAAAATAAAATATATATATATATATATATATATATATATATATATATATATATATATATATATATATATATATATATATTCAGCCATACAATAACACATCAATGTATAGACAGCCCCCCGCCACACACATAAAATATATATAAATATACTAGATTTTCACGTGAGCACGTGCCTACGACACGTCTTCAGAACGATACAGCATATGAAAAGTCTTGTAAACATTAAATCAACAATTATGTAGCTCAAGTTTGAATTGTATGACAAAAATTAGTTACAAATAAAAGTCAATATTTCCATAAGTGTGTATATATGTAAGAGAGAGAGAGAGAGAGAGATTAATTAAATAAATAAAGGAGTTGTTTTGGGGGGATTTGAATTTGAGTTTTGGGGGTAAACTTTTGGGGGGAGAAATATGTTTTGTGAGATTAGATCTGGGCCTTTGATTTTGAGGGGATTGAAGGAGAGCCACTTGATAGATTTCTTTGTGTTTTATTATATATACTAAATTTTTCCTTGGGCACGTGTCTACGGCACGTCTTCGGAACGATACAACACACGAAAAGCCCTGTAAATAGTAAAACAACAATTATGTAGCTTTAGTTTGAATAGTATGACAATAATTAGTTGTAAACAAAAGTCCATGTTTCTATTAGTATATGTTGAAAAATAATTATAAATGGGGGTGTAAAATCCAACTTGTTTGAACTTTAAGAGTGGAAAATGATGAAATTGAACATATGAAGAGATATTTGCTATTTTCAATATAACATGTGCAATAAACAAAAAAAAACCATAAAAATTCTGATAATTTTACAAACCTGAAATCTTAAAATCTAAGTAAATAAAGAAAGAATGGGAGAGAAAGGGGGGGAGACAGAGAAAGAGATAAATACGAAAAAGTGAAGAGAGAAGAGAGAGTAGTAATAAACTAATGAGTTTTTTAGTTTTGAGGGAGGGGGGGGGGGGGGGGGGGGGAATTGGTTTTGGGGTTCGATTTTTTTTTTTTTTTTGAGGGGGGGGGGGGGGGGGGGGGGGGTGTTTTGTGAGGTTGGATTTGAGCTTTTGATTTTGGGGGGATTGAAGGTGAGCCACTTGATAGCTTTCTTTGTGTTTTATATATATATACACACACACACGCACACACTAATTTAAGATTCTTGTGTTGGATATATAAGTATATTCTCACTATATGAATAATATTATCTATGGGTAACACGTGTATTACACGTACTAATTTTATGGATATCAGAACGCGGATTGACTGGGTTGAGAACCCAGTACCCAAATCAGTATTTATCCTATAAATACTGGTTTGTGGTAATAGTCTAGGTATTCCAATTTTAATATTTAGGATAAATATCTCAAGCACCTTAGATTAGGATATTAACCCTAATTTCTATTGTTATAATTTCGCATAATCTCTAACATGAACATTATTTTTATTAATGAGATTGATGGTGGCACGCAGAACAATCACTTCCTCCATGTTTGTTCATCTTTTCCATGTAATAATAAAAACTAATGAGAAATTTTTTATATAGCTAGGCTTCCTGTATTTCATGGATAACCTTCAATTCAATAAAGAACTTTTAGGTGAGACTTTGTTCTACAACCTCAGATTGCTCATTGAAATATACATGGCTACAACTTATAATTTGATTCTCTCACTATCCATTAGGTGATTATTATAACTATTCTCACTGTAGGTATTTTAATTCTAATCTCTACTACTATAATGGGAGAAGACCTTAGTATAATTTGTCCTTCTACCAACCCGTATAACGCACGTACATAACTATTGTAAATGAGGTTTTAAATCAAATCCAGACTACGTCTGAATTTTTACTTTTAAAAAATATATATTTATTAAGACGTGCATCGCACGTGTAAACTACTAGTTAAAGTAAAGCTAATAGGGATATTTAATTATATTTTTTAACTATGTTTCCTCACAGGCCATATGATATACTAATATTTGACTTTGCAATTTAAATTTGTTATCAAAAAAGATGATCATATTATAATGGGCAGCTTCCCCTGTTTAATTTCTTTCTTTAAACAGCTTTTGGTAACTAAAAACATAAATATATGTACAACATAATAACAAAGTGACTACCTTGTCCCAACTTCCAAGTGTATTTTGCAGTTATCTCTAAGACCACAAATTTCTCATCATTGAATGATTGGATGGAAGAACCTGCCCTAGCTTCTATTACTATATTTATCTCTATAAACATAATTTAATAAGGAAATGACATTGAGTAAGAAGAAGTTTAAATTATAGCACATTAATAGAATTTTCAATCACCACTATAGTATCAAGTCATCTTTTTAAAATTGCGGGTCCCTAATTAATACACAACAGTTCTTAAATAGGATATATAATGAATATTTTACTTCTCACTTATAAGAGCATCCACAGTGGTTTTTTATAAATGACTAATTGCCATTTTATAAGAAACGAATTGCTGCAATGGTTTTTTATTTTTCCATTTTATAGCAAATTTGCTATACTAGTTTCTTATATATGAGAAACGAAATACCAATTCTCAAATTATAAAGGACGGGATATCATATACCGTCGCTCCGATTTTAATATTTTTTAATCGAGAGAGACGGAAAAACATATACCGTCTAATTTTTTTTTTTTTTTTTCTAAAAAGGGTCTGACGGGGAAACATACCCCGTCCGGGAGAAGATACCCCGTCCCAGGAGTTTACCAATTTTTTTTAAAATTTTTTTATTTTAAATGAACGGTGAAGATTCATCCGATCGGAAAAAAAATAAAATAAAATAAAATTCTCGGACGGGATATGTTATCCCGTCCTTGAATTCTGGGATTAGATAGGTGGTGGTTGGTTTAAGTTTATTAATTAGATTTAATTAGTTAATTAATTAGGTTTAGGTATTAAGATATTATTTATTTTATTTAATTAATATATTTTAATAGTTAATCAGCAATTAAATTTTTAAACTTTTTTTAAATCGAGAGAGACGGTATATGTTATACCGTCTCACGCGCGACGGTATATGTTATACCGTCCCACGCAATTTTTTTTAAAAAAGCACAAAATATAGCAAACAGTCACTGCAGTCTTCGACGCTATTTGCTATTACTGTAGCAGCAATTTTTAACAAAATGAGAAAGACCATTGTAGATGCTCTAAACCCTCTTTTCAATTCATCATAGAGTACGTCTCATTGATCCTTTGGAGAAGTACTTAAGAAATACTTCAAACAGTACACAGCTAATTAGACTATCATTTATCCAATACAAATGTGAAACAAAGATAAAAAAGTCATCCTCTTTGATCACACAACGCAATATATAAAATGGTATATATATATACATATATATATATATATATATATTTTATTACAAACGCTACTATAGTATTTGCAAACGTACAAACCACTTATTTCATCATTGGTAATGACGTGTTAAGTTATAATGACCTTGTTGTTTTCAAACAACGGGTTAAAGCATATTAAAAATGAACCCATCATTGATAATGACGAGTTAAGACATATTAAAAATTAACCCATTGTTTTCAAACAACGAATTCATTATAACTTAACTCGTCGTTGCCAATGACGGGTTAAGTGATTTGCACGTTTGCAAACGCTACAGTAGTATTTGCAATGGAAGATTGCTTATATATAGCAATCTTCCAATGCAAATACCACTGTACTGTTTGTCAACGCGTAAACCACTTAAACCGTCATTGGCAACGACGGATTAAGTTACAATAAACCGGTTCTTTGAAAAAACACCCGTCATATATATATATATATAAGGAAAACCTTACATTGCAAACGTACTGTAGTATTTGCAAACGTACTGTAGTATTTGCAAACGTGCAAATCACTTAACGACGGACTAAGTTAATAAACCCGTTGTTTGAAAACAACTAGTTCAATTTTAATATGCCTTAACTCGTCGTTGCCATTTGCCAATAACAAGTAAAGTGGTTTGCGCGTTATACATATACAGCAAAACCGAGCTTGTTTGTTTCTTTCCACTATCAAAGTGGTTGTGAGCAAGGCTCACTAGTTGAAGAAACAAAGATGAGAAGTAGTTTAATCCAATATTTCTTGAAAAGGATTAGTGTGCAAAGCTTTCACTGATTAACACGCAGGCTAACTGTGATTAATTTATAGCAATTACTCTGGTGTGGTTAACCTAGCTAGTGGGGGACCATACAGAGTGAACTTTTCTTAAAGGAAACATTTAGCTTAAGGTAGTGTGGGAATCTTTTTAGTTGTCCCTAATAAAGTTTTGGGTAAGAGTAAATTAAGTCTATCAAGATTAGGGTTCATTTACCGGTGCATATTAGTTGCACTTTGTTCCAAACACTTGGTGTTACTTTCTTGTACATTGCAATTGCCCAAAATTGCAAAGGTTCTAAACCTAAACTTGTACAGATTGATCATCGATTAGTAATGCTTACTTTGAACAATTCAAACACTTACATATTGCAATCTCAAATACCCTAATTAGGATAATAGTGGGTATCAGGTAAAGTATAGAGAATTTGATAGGTAAAGTACTGCAATCACTCTTGGTCATTTGTTGGATAATCCACTTGGTATGGCTTTGGTCTACGTATGTGAAATAGCCATATAATGATAGATTCTCAAAGAAAATTATCAATTATAAGGATTTTATTACTCTAGCTGAAAACATAATTCGAATAATTAATTAGCATCATAATGGGATTGTATATACATAGATGTTAGAATTAGGGATAGAAAAATATTCTTTTATTGATTGAATAAAGTGAATACAATTGGCTCCTATATATAGGAGAGAATGGAAGACTAAACTAATACATAAGCAATATGAGACTAAACCAATATCTAATCTAATATAATATCTAACACCCCCTCTCAAATTCAAGTTGGTTCAGGCAACAAGAGTTTGGAATACTGACGATGTTAATGTGGAAGAAACAACAAACTGTGATGCAGAAATGACACTTGATGGTGCATGTGACGGAAAACTGAGAAGTAAAGTGTTGCGAAGGAAGTAGTTGTGACGCACTGTTGAGATCTCACTCCGAACAGTGGCGAAATTTTCATATCCCGATCTACGATGGGATCTCACCCCAGACTTGAGAATTGTCGATGATGGGATCTCACCCCAGACTTGAGAATTGTCGATGTGGTGGGATATCATCCCTGAACTGAGAATTGGATGCTGATAACACCCCCTCTCAAACTCACGATCGATCAACCGGAGTGAGTTGACGATCTGGATATAGAAGCATAAGACCTGCAAGAGAGTTTTTTTTTAATAATTACATTACATTACTGAATACCATAAAGCAGAACAACACTACGTACAATAGTTTCTTGCTTTAGTACGTAGAGATGCAACAATGGAGCCAGAAGATGAGAATAAGGCAATACTCTGATTTTTGGAAAGCATAGTTTCACCGGAACACATATCCTCTACTCTTCCTCCCCTGCGAGAGAGCGCAGAAGCTCCTGGATCGGAAGCTCAAGGGAGATGAAAGCCTCGCCATCGCCAAACCCGACTGAGTATTCAACAGAGACCCATCAAAGAATCCCTATTCAGCAGATCTGGAAAGGTATGGAGAGCGGTGGAAGAGCAAAGATGAGGGGATAAGTCACGACGATAAGGGGGCTGAACTGGCGACGTGAAGAGGGTCGCCGGAGGTGGGGGTTGCGACTAGATGACGGCGACAGGGTTGGGAGTCATCGGAGATGAGGAGGCGCCGGGAGTAGGCCGAAGAAGACGATGCTACAGTGATGGGTTTCTGATCAGGTGGGGAATCAATCGGGCTAGAGAGGGAGACGGCTGAGAGAGAGAGAGTAAGAATTGATTAGGGTTAGGGTTTTGGAGATTTGTTGATTGATGCCGGCTAGGATTTTGGAGATTTTTTGTTTGATGTCGGCTAGGGTTTTGGAGATTTAATCAGGAGAGAGATGTTGGGAGGTGGAGTGATTCCGATGAAGACAAGAATCACTCTACCTCGATAATGAGGACCAAATTAGTATAGGCCTTATAGGATTATAGAATCTGATACCATGTTAGAATTAAGGATAGGAAAATATTCTTTTATTGATTGAATAAAGTGAATACAACTGGCTCCTATATATAGGAGAGAATGGAAGACTAAACTGATACATAACCAATATGGGACTAAACAAATATCTAATCTAATATAATATGTAACAGTAGAAATAGTAAACATGTACCATTTTCATTTACTGAGAGATGGATAAAGTTATTCATACAACCTAATTAAATGTAAAAGTTTATGCTAATAGTATATCGCAGTTAATCTAGATGTATATATATTGTATATAAACGTTTATGCAAAAATAAATCTCAGAAAATTGTTGAAATATAGTAATTGTATATTCTGTTTCCTAATCTATAGGAAACAGATTCCCCAAATCTCTCATCACCCTAATCTTCTCTCAATCTTCTTTCTTTTTCTCCAAGAATGTAATTCTTATATATAGATGTATACAGTAGAGAAATATATGAATAAGAATAATAATTATTTTTTTTCCCAAATTTGTTTTCAACATGGTATCAGAGCCAAAAATATCTCAGGCTAGGAGAAGAAAAAGATCCCGATCCTCGATCCCGTCGCCATCATCTTCGTCGATCTCCGTCCATCCCGTTGATCCCATTGCCATCATCCCGCCGAAATCTACGTCGATCATGTCGTCATCATCCGTTAGAGAAACTTGATCGACCCCGACCCCCGATTTCGATCACCTGCTCGTCGACACATCATAGCACCATCTCACAAAGTCGCCGTCGTCCCAGATCCCGTCATTGACCCAGATCCCAGAGCCAACGTCATCGACCCAGATCCCAGAACCGACATCTCACCTGACCTCGACCCGTCGTTGACCCAGATCTGGTTGTCGTCGTCAAAGCCTGACATCCCCGAACTCCGATCCATCCGACTTCCCCTGGCACCATCCCTGAACTCCCACAACTCCGAACCCCCAAAACCCCTTTGCAGTCAGATCTGATCCCAACGCCCCCTTTTGCAGTCAGATCTGATCTCCCCACTTATATCATATCTGTGTTAGAAGTCAGATCTGAGTATTCGCCATATCAGATGTCATGCCCCGCTTCCCAAAATAAGAGAATACGAGTCCGTAACGAAGGCCCAGCGAATGATTATATATCATCCATAAGCTGTACCAGTCCAACTCAACAATATACAAGAGAATACAACCACGCAAGAAAACATAATGACGTAAACAAAGAATAAACTCCAAAATAATCATGAAATAAATTCACCAAATAATAATCCAACATCTGGGATAAAACAATTTCGGGTCATAAAGCCAAAGAATACAAAGTATGATAAATAGAAATACAATAAGTAAATAACAAGGGATAACTAAAGTAGTCCAATAGTTCAGCTCCAATCTTCAGAGAGTTTGCTCGCCAATTTTCTTCTGGTATTGCTCCTTCGGTACCTGTAAGCTCTTGATCTAAAAGAGAGAAAAGAGTGCCCTTAGAGTAAGTCATGGGCATCAAGTAGAGAAAACAGAGAATAGAGAAGGCATATATATATATCAAAGAAAAAGGACATGGTCAAAGTCAAAGAACAAAGCAAAGACAGGCAACAATATCAGTGGTCTACAATTAATCACACATGTAATGAGTGATATCAAGTCAAGTTCTATACAAGATCAAGCATGAAATGCAGGTTATTAATTATTTTATTAATCTATCTAGTGCACGTACTACTGCGCCCCATTCCACATGTTCAGCGCAAACAAATAGTGAATGTTTTAGACTGATGGTGAATTCATGGATCGTGTACTCAGTAACGAGATGACAAGAAATTATAATCAAAAATTTGTAATCAAGACTTCTCCTTCCAGGTCAAGATTTCTCCTCCTTCCATGTCAATATTTTTCCTCCTTCCATATCAAGTGTTCATGCGAGCAAGAAGGCCTTTATCGAGTACATTTTTCGATCGCTCACTACCAAGTCTACCCACAATACTCCGGCTTGTTAATAGTTTATTTCATACTATGTGAGCATGCAAGAGAGTTTCAATATTGTATAATACTAAGTGTGTCTAATTCTATGCGTTACAGAAAAAGCAAGAGGCAAACAAATTAAATAAGCACAATTTACATAATCAGGACAACATGACATTGCTGTACTAAAACATGGATTACCGACACTACAGAATAGAAAATCTGAATCCATCGGAAGGTCTAGAAATTAGACTTCCACACAGTTCCATTGAATATAATTAAGTCATATAAAAGCTACAAGAACTAGGGTGAAAACTATATTCTATTCAGATTTTATGTTCAAGCAGCATGCAGTAAGTTGTGTTCAACTATTTGTTTCAGGTCAGAGAACTCATTAATAAAATCTATAAAAATTCTGCAAAGTACCTATACATGTCTAGGTCCAGCCTAATTTATTTCGAATTTTTTATCTTATTATTAACAGGGTCAAATAAATTGTAGAACAGCAGGATACGCATGCATTTATGAGTCTGAAATTATAACATGGCTATACCAAAATGTTGATATCTTGCAAATGACACATCAGAACTTAGATCCGTCAAAAATGTGTTAAACTAGACATCAGAGGCTAAAAAATCATATTTTTAAGGGTAATTCAAATTTTGACATTATCATGGGTGAAAATCTGATTAAAAAATAAACAACTAACAATTCAGAAATTGTCTTAACATGAATAGACAATAAATAAATCATACCATCATATTTTTCATGCAATTTGGCAATCAAAGTGATCCTAGGTGTTAACATGCAAATTTCTAAGTTTAAGGTACAATTATTATAGGCATGGTATCAATTCATCGATTAACTTCAATCTAGCACATTCAATTTAACATGTCCAATTTATCAAGTAGTCTTATATATGAATCTAGTTATTTAAATGTGCATATGCATGAAACAATAGGGAATAGGTTTTAAATGAAAGCAAGTGGCACGATGTTAAGCATATATCGAGTTAGCTTGTGTAAACCCTTAATAGACTTAACGGAGATTCAAAAGCACTGTGATAACGAAATAGACGGGATCTACTTGCGGGAGATCAATCAATCTTGAACAAAAATAAAATAGTACTTCAAGAAGAGACTTGCCTGTTAAATTGCAGATTCGAATAATAAAGAATAATGGGATTGGAATCCCGGACGACGATCCACACACATGCAAAATACGTGCGAAGAAAACCAAACAGCAAAGCAAAAAACAGCCACAACTTCACTTCAGATCAGGCCAAACACCAAACAGGGTGATCGGGATTCGCTATGCACCAAAACACCAAACGGCGAAGCTGGCCAATCCCCACATGTCTCCTTCCTTTCGATAGAGAGAGGGAGAGAGCACGGCGAGACTGGTAGAGTCCTCGGGATGACGGCGATGACTGCGGTAAGGTCGACGATGACCACGACGACGGTGCAGTCGGGAAGCGACAACAACGACCAAGGCGATGCGAAGCAGACTCTGTTTTCACTCGAAAATAGGGGGAAAATGATGTCGGGGCTTAGACGGAAACGACGACAGTGCTAGGGGATCTTCGGTGGATGCGAGGGTGAGCGGTGAGGGTTGGCGAAGGCAATGGGGGCATGAAGATGAAGGAACGGTGGCGGCGAAGTGACAGGCAGTGGGTTCGGTGGATAATGGCGATGGGTTGGATGAAGGCGACGAGGATAGGGGATGAGGACGGGGCTAGGGTGACGAGGGCGAGGTGGTGATGACGAGGGTGGCGAAGAGGCGATGGGAGAGCGACGAAGACGAGAGGGTACTTGGGCGTTGGGTTGAAGCAGAAATAGAGAGAGGGAGATGGGAGATGGGAGATTGGGGATGAACAGGAGAGGGGGGGGAGAGACGGGGGTAACACAGTATGGTGTTAGGGTTAATGACGGCTAGGGGTAATATTAGGGTTAGGGTTAAGGGATTAATGAGAAGATTAGTATATATAGGGAAAAAGAGAGATATCGGGTAATTGGGCAATTGGGTATAAATCCAATAATTAAAATAGATTGTACATAAATATAATAAATTAATGTAAACCCAAACACACAAAAGAGTAAGCTATCCGATAAAATATGATTCATAGGGAAAATACAATTTGTATCACATAAATTATTTGAAATAATAATGAACACAATTATAAAACAGAATTGATTTGTATTTAATAATCAATAATAATAATAAGTAATCTCAGTAACCATAAGAATAATAAAATGACCATGTCTATAAAATAATAATAATACTAATAATAACAATTAGTAAGAATAAAACAATAAGAATAAAATACTAACAATAATAATAATAGCAATCGTCAGAATAATATCAATACATAAAAATAGGAACTTGCGGAAATAGTCCAAACATTAATAATTTTTTTTTTATTTGAGTTTAATGTGAATAGTTGATCAAGTAGACAAGATTTATTCAAAATAATTATAACTATTGTTTACAAAATGGTTTAACATTAAATTCAAAACGGATTTAACAAATAATGAATTTATAAATATCAAAATACGGAAAAATACCCAGGAAATACGTATTGGCAGAAATGGGGGTTACATCAAATCAGTTCTGTTTGTTGTTATTTGGTCCAGATTCGTTGTTCTCTTGTGCCTGCTACCATGGAATAAACTGATGGAGCTGAGAAGAGTATTGGACTCGCCTCTATATTAGTTATAGCTGCAGGTAATGATAGTAAGATATTTAATATTTCTACCTCTGTTATGAATAATGCATGGATAATTGATTCAAGTGCTACCGATCAAATGACTTTTGATTCTAGACAAGTCCAAAATTTTCAATCATCCACCAAATTAACTGTGTCCACTGCCAAATGGTGATCCTGCCACTGTTATTGGTGAGGGTTCCGTACCTCTCACAAAACCTAACCTTAGACACTGCCCTAGTTATGCCATCCTTGAATTTTAACCTATTATCTGTTCCTCAAATAACTACTGTCTTATATTGTATTATAGTTTTTTGGCCTTCATATTGTGTGTTTAAGGATATTCGAACTCGCAAGACAATTGGTTATAGGGTTAGACACGAGAAGCTTTATTACCTGGATTTAGTATCTGAAAGTTCAAGCAAGTTGACTTAAGCTCTAAGTGTGGAAGGATTCGAAGGTGAGAAGAAAAAATCAGATATTTGTCTATGGCATCAACGTCTAGGGCATGCTTCTTTTGAAGAAATTATTTCCAAGTTTATTTTTGAAGTTAAATATTTCTGCCTTTCGGTGTGATGTGTGTGAACTCGCAAAAGGTCACCGTGTCTATTTTCCTCCAAGTCCAAGTAGAAGCTCTCTTCTATTTATGATTATTCATTCTGATGTTTGGGGTCCATCCAAAAATACGACATTTGGAGGAGCCAAATGGTTTGACATTTATTGATGACTGTACTCGTATGACCTGAATTTGTTTGATGAAGTCAAAAAGTGAAGTTAGTGGCTTGTTTCAGAAATTTCACAGGCATGTTATGACTCAGTATAAATTACAAATTCAAGTTATTAGGAGTGATAATGGCGGAGAATACCTGAGTTCGAATCTGCAACAATATTTGGTGGAACACGAATTGTTTACCAGACTACATGCTCATATACACCTTACTAGAATGGGGTTGCAGAAAGAAAAAATAGACACCTGCTTGAAGTGGTCCGTGCTTCTCTTATCCATGGAAATATGCCACTCATTTATTGGGGGCAAGCCCTTTGCTTCTGCTGCATACTTAATCAACCGAGTTCCCTCTAATATTCTAAACTTCCTCACACCATTTCAAGCATTAACTGAAGCTGTGAATGCACCAAAAGTCGTCAACTTACCACCTCATGTGTTTGAGTGTGTTGCATTTTTTCATCTTCAACATGTGCAGAGTAAGTTAACCCCTCGAGCAGTGAAATGTGTTTTTGTGGGATATGCAATGAATCAGAAAGGGTACCATTGCTATCATCCACCAACTCAACGTATGTTTGTGACTATGGATGTGGTGTTCCGTGAACATGAGATTTATTTTTCTTCTTCTGTGGCTGAACTTCAGGGAGAGTACCGAAATGAAGTTCAGACTCTTGGGTATGATGAAGGAGTTAGTTAAGTTCAGACTCTTGGATATGATAAAGTAATTACCAGTCAAAATGAATAACTGGATATAAATAGTGGCGAACACTTGAATGAAGGTCTAGCAAGGGAGGAAGACCCTCATGAAGAACTGCAACCAAGGGAAGAAGATCCTCTTGAAAAATTGCAACCAGTACCAAATTTCAGTGAGAGTGAACCGTCA
Source organism: Hemerocallis citrina (assembly GCA_017893485.1). Classification (NCBI taxonomy): domain Eukaryota; kingdom Viridiplantae; phylum Streptophyta; class Magnoliopsida; order Asparagales; family Asphodelaceae; genus Hemerocallis; species Hemerocallis citrina. The sequence continues at coordinate 256,293,493 of CM030358.1, forward strand.
GAACCCAAAAACCAATCGTCATCGTTGTTCAAAGCTCCTAGAAGAGAACTCCCATACCGTACTAATAGAGGCATTCCAAAACCCGCTTATGAACCTGATTCTACTAGTAATGTCAAATATCTCATGAGTAATTATGTATCCACTCAACGCTTGTCGGAATCAAATAAGTTATTTGTAAATCAATTATCTACTATATCTATTCCTAATAGTGTGCAGGAAGCCCTTACTGATTTAAGGTGGAAAGCAGCTATGGATGAGGATATGAAGTCCTTGAAAAAGAATGAGACTTGGGAGATAGTCGAGCTGCCAGCAGGGAAGAAACCAGTAGGATGCAGATGTATTTATACGGTAAAGTATAAGTCTGATAGTTCAATAGAGCGATACAAAGCAAGGCTAGTTGCCAAAGGGTACACTCAAACATATGGAATTGATTATGATGATACATTCACATCTGTGGAAAAATTCAATACTGTTCGAGTCTTACTGGCACTTGCTACAAATATTGACTGGCCGTTGGAGCAATTTGATGTGAAGAATGTATTTTTGCATAGGGAATTGATAAAAGAGGTTTATATGGATCTTCCACCAGAGTCGAACAGACTAGTCCAACACATCAATGAAGTATGTCATCTGAAGAAAACATTATATGGACTGAAGCAGTCGCCAAGAGCTTGGTTTGGGAAAATTACAAAATCAATGAGGACAATCAGATACTATCAGAGTAATTCAGATCATACTCTGTTCTTAAAAAGGAAAGAAGGTAAAATTATTGCTCTCATTATTTATGTGGATGATATGATAGTAACTAGAGATAATCCTGACATGAGGAAGGCATTAAAGACTACTTATCACAAGAGTACGAAATAAAAGATTTTGGCCCTTTGAGATACTTCCTTGTTATTGAAGTTTCTAGCTCAAGAAAGGGGATATTCTTGTCTCAAAGAAAGTATGCTCTTGATTTATTGAAGGAAACTGGAATGTCCACTTGTCAGCCGATTGGTACACCGTTAGAAGAAGAACTGAAACTGTGCAACAAAGCTGATCAAGTGCCTTGTGATAAGGAAAGATATCAGAGATTGGTTGGATAACTAATGTATCTTGCACATACGCGGCCAGATTTTTTATATACTTTAAGTGTGGTAAGTCAGTTTTTGCATGCGCCTCGAGGAACATCATATGGATACGGTGATGAGAATTATGAGATATATTAAGTCAACTCCAGGAAAAAGGGTCTTATTTGCGAAACATGGTCACTTGAAGGTTGAGGCATATACTGATGCTAGTTGGGCAGGATCTATAATTGATAGGTACTCCACTTCAGGATACTTCACATTTGTTTGAGGAAATTTAGTTACATGGACAAGCAAGAAGCAAAATATTGTTGCTTGTTCTAGTGCAGAGGCTGAGTATCGCGGAGTAACTTTAAGTATAACGGAAGCTTTATGGCTGAAACTCTTGTTGCATAACTTAGGCTATGGTCCAAATAAACCTATGAAAGTGTATTGTGATAGTCAAGCAGCGTGTGATATTGCGGCTAATCCAGTTTAGCATGATAGGACGAAACATGTAGAGGTTGACAGATTCTTCATCAAAGAAAAATTAGATGAGAATGATATATCTAAAGTGAAGTCAGAAGATCAGCTCACAGATATCTTAACCAAGGCAGTTTCGAATCGGCTCTTCTTAAAATTTGTTGACAAGTTAGGCATGTTCAATATCTATGCACCAACTTGAGGAGAGTGTTGAAATATAGTAATTGTATATTCTGTTTCCTAATCTATAGGGAACATTTTTCCCAAATCTCTCATTTCCCCAATCTTCTCTCAATCTCCTTTATTTTTCTCCAAGAATGTAATTCTTATATATAGATGTATATAGTAGAAAAATAAATGAATAAGAATAATAATTATTTTTTTCCCAAATCTGTTTTCAACAAAAAAATTCACTAATTGATCCTATTTCCTAAATAACAGAAATAATTATTGAGAAATTCCTAGATATCTAGGATAGTTCCTATTTGAACAAATTAAGAAACTTATTTGGAACCCACAATATCTATGAGGAAAACTCACCCAAGCATTCCATAACTATAGTAACATTATATACTTTTCATAATCTATGATGTGCTTATTAAACTTTTTTTTTGAAAAAATTGAGGTCGAATATTCCAATGGGAAGAAAAATAGATGAGAATTATCTAATGGAGTTGGTCCGGAAAAAACGAAGTCTACAAGAAACCATTTTGGATGAACACCATCAAGAAAGTGACCCCAGCTTAAAACATTTATCGCTACTTCCAACCAAATTAAGCGTTTATCATGATCAAAGTTGACAAACCAACCCATCGACATATTTTAATTATTTTCCTTTTACACTAATTGGCCGATTTGGAGTCCCTTTAACTTCGCTTTCAGGATTAAAGAATAGTAGTGGCTACCCTGTTCACTTAATCATGTTCCACTAAATAAAGCGATTAATATTAATTTATCGTTAATCTGTGGGGCTCATCTCGTCTTATATATTCATGCACTGCACCACATTCTTGTACATTATGCTTTAGATTCGAATTTGGACGATAAAGTTTTAATCAAACCGAAAGAAATGGTCGAAGAAAGTTTAGAGCCGTTAGTGATGATCATGTGCTGCGCCTTTGAATCGACAGTGATTGTTTTGTCAATGCAGCAACTCTGTCTTCATTCTCTGTTTGATTTATTAATGAAGTTGTAGTATCGATAATTATGCTCTAACTTCATGTAGGTTATAACTACCATTAGTAGAGCAAATGAGAGATTGATTAATTGCATTCATTCAGCTCTAACTTCATGTAGTTGTATCGACAAATAATGACCACTGATATGGCTAAAAATAGGATTAATTCGGGGCCGTTCAAATCGAACACGAAGCTTAAAGCTCAGGGGTAAAACGGTAATTTCACATACTAACGGGTCTGAAGTGGGAACTGGGTCTTTATTCAAAGCCCAATAACCCATGAACGGATCTGTCTTACTGGGTGCGGATTTCAACCCGCAACGAACCCAGTCCAGCCGGATAGAATTAGGGTCCCTGATTAATACTAATCAACGGCCCTGATTCACATCTATCCTTTCACAGGGAATTAGGGATTACATTCCTAATATGATCACAGGAATTACATTCCTAATCTGATCCCAACGGCGACTATAAATACCCTACATCCACCACCATTAAGAGGTAATCAATCTTTTGCCAGTTTTGCGCTCTTTCATAATCACTTCTGATTACTAATTTGAGCGTCGGAGGGTGCGTCGCTGGGAACAACCCCGGTGTCTCGCACTTTTTGCAGGTGAACGGCAAGAGCAACGGTCAAACTCCGGCGGAACAGGTAACAGGTTTGCTATTCAAAGTTTTCTAAGAATCCACAAATACTATCTGTTTGCCCCCACACCAGATTCAGCGGCAACAGATTGACGCCGTCTGTGGGAAACAAACGAATAGCGGCCTCCCCTTTTCCCGTTGGTCAGATCTTCTCCAGCCATGCATTCAAAACAGAAGGAGAAGGCAGTGGTCTCCAACCGAAGAACCACTTCTCTTCCTCCTCTCCCTCTTCCAGTTCAAGGTGCTCATACTCAACAGGCCCCTCCAGGGTCTCGGGGGGCTGCCCAGGGGCGCTCCCGTCAGAATCGTCCGAAGCAACATCCTCCTCATGATCAAGTCGTGGGTCCCAATCCTTCAGTTGAATCTGTGGCCTCTCAAATCCCTCCCGAGCGGGATCTTCGTCAAGTGATTGCCAACCGTCAAAAGGGGGTCGACCTCAGAACTCGCCTGAATGGATGGCGAGCCCTTGGTGGAGTCCATCAACCGGAGAACTCAGGGGCTTCAAGAATCCGAACCCCCCGCCGACCGAGGACTAGAAGATCCCTTCCCCCGAGGAGGCAAAGAGAGTCCCCTCAGCGTCATCGGCGGAGAACTCATTCTCCAATAAGCCGAGCCACACATAGGGACCGCCAAGTTGGAGAGGCACCAGTCACAAGGGCAGATCTTCAAGACTTTCAAGCGACAGTCTTACGGGCCTCACTCTCGCCCCAAAGAACGACCAGAGGTCACCTACTCATGAGCCAGCTAGGAGCCACCGCCTTCACACTCTCAGTCCTCGTCCTTCTCCAAGCTACCATCGCCGCAGCCCCAGTCCATCCTCGTACGAAGATGAGTTCCGGGAATCGGCAAGATATGATCAAAGAGAAGACTTAGTCTACTGCCGTCTCCACGAGATGGAGAGGCGCCTCGGCCGAATTGACAAGGAAGAAGAGCAACGGGTGATAAACCTCCGTCCGAGCAGACCTCCATTCTCCCGCACCATCATGGAGGCCCCCATCCCAAAAAACTTCAAGCCGCCTCACCTCGAGACGTATACCGGGGAGTCGGACCCCGCAGATCACATAGAGAGTTTCAAAACTCTCATGATAATCCACCATGCTTCAGACGCCCTCCTCTGCAAGATCTTTCCTGCCACGCTGAAGGAGTCTGCGCGAGAATGGTACTCTCGACTTGCCCCAGCCTCCATCTCCTCATTCGATCAGTTCGAAGGGCTCTTCCTTACTTATTTAGTGAGTAGCCGCCGAGCTGAGAAAACAAGTGTATCTCTGGTGACCCTCAACCAAGAAAAGGGTGAACACCTAAAAGATTACGTTCGACGCTTCACTGCCGAAGCCCGATCCATTCTCTCCCTCAACCAGTCAGTAGCCTCTGTCGTATTCGAGCGCAACGTCACTAATGCCAACCTCAGGGCATCCCTTGCCAAGAAGCCTCCTCGGGACTTCTCAGAGCTCCTACTTAGGGTGGAAAAGTACATACGGGCAGAAGAGGCTCTCAACCCCCTTGCTCTTGAGGAGACATCTTCCGGGAACAAACGGAAGAACACAAGTGAAGAGGGGTCCCAAAAATCCCAGAAGGACAGTAATGGCCAGCGCCGTTCGACTCCATATTTTGAGAAGTTCACCCCCCTCATTGCTAATATATCAGAAGTCCTTATGGAGGTGGACAAGGAAGGACTACTCTGCGCTCCCCCTAGAATGAATACCCCTGGTAAGAAGTGGAACAAAGATAAGTGGTGCCGCTTTCACAGGGACCACGGCCACGACACGGATGATTGTCGGGCTCTGAAGGAGGAGATCGAAGAACTCATACAGCGGGGGCACCTAACCAAGTTCGTCCAAAAAAAGGGGGCCGAGCTTTCCCCCTGAGGAGCAAACAAGCGAACAAAAAAGCCCGCCGAGCCTCAAGATTCAGAATCTCCCAACTCCTCCCAAGTGGTCTTCACCTTATTGTAAAAGTAGGATCTTGATTTTCAATAAGGCTGATGCTTGTAACTCGGCCAACAGCATGTAATAATGGCTCGCCCTATTGAAGCGGCCACTTAGTTTATCTCAATAAAACTTTACATTTTTCATTAAAAATCATTGCTCTTGCTTCTTCTGTATCTTTTCGAGTCACATCTACGACTCGTTAAATGGTGAGTTCGGAGTCCAGCTTCTTCTACATGGCTGCTCCCTGCAACTCACTAAGCTCTAACAACGAGTTCGGAGTCTAACACTTGGCTCGATTCCGCTTCAAATAACTTGCTCTTCAGCGAGTTAGAAGTGGTTCACCATTCGGAATTTCTCCCACAACCGTTGAATCCCTCTAACAACGAATTCGGAGTCCAACACTTGGCTCGATTCTCCTTCGGATAACTTGCTCTTCAGCGAGTTAGAAGTGGTTCGCCATTCGGAATTGCTCCCACAATCGTTGAATCCCTCCAACGACGGGTTCGGAGTCCAACACTTGGCTCGATTCCGCTTCAAATAACTTGCTCTTCAGCGAGTTAGAAGTGGTTCGCCATTCGGAACTGCTCCCACAACCGTTGATACTCTCTTAAACGACAAGTTCGGAGCACAACTCTCTCTTAGAGTTCCTCCTTACACTCGTCTCACAAATGGCTCTCTCCCAGAGTCGAGCTCTTCACTCCGCTCACCTCCGAAGCGGACCTCTTCTCAACGAGTTCGGGGCACAACTCTCTCCTAGAGTTCCTCCTCACACTCGTCTTCCAAATGGCTCTCTCCCAGAGCTGAGCTCTTCACTCCGCTCACCTCCGAAGCGGACTTCTTCTAAACGAGTTCGGAGCTCACAACTCTCCCCTAGAGTTCCTCCTCACACTCGTCTTCCAAATGGCTCTCTCCCAAAGCCGAGCTCCTCACTCCACTCGCCTCCAAAGTGGACCTCTTCTCAACGAGTTCGGACCACAACTCTCTCCTAGAGTTCCTCCTCACACTCGTCTCACAAATAGGCTCTCTCCCAGAGCCGAGCTCTTCACTCCGCTCACCTCCGAAGCGGACTTCTTCTAAACGAGTTCGGAGCTCACAACTCTCCCCTAGAGTTCCTCCTCACACTCGTCTTCCAAATGGCTCTCTCCCAAAGCCGAGCTCCTCACTCCGCTCGCCTCCGAAGCGGACCTCTTCTCAACGAGTTTGGGGCACAACTCTCTCCTAGAGTTCCTCCTCACACTCGTCTTCCAAATGGCTCTCTCCCAGAGCCGAGCTCTTCACACTGCTCACCTCCGAAGCGGACTTCTTCTAAACGAGTTCGGAGCTCACAACTCTCCCCTAGAGTTCCTCCTCACACGCGTCTTCCAAATGGCTCTCTCCCAGAGCCGAGCTCTTTACACCGCTCTCCTTCGAAGCGGACCTCTTCTCAACGAGTTCGGGGCACAACTCTCTCCTAGAGTTCCTCCTCACACTCGTCTTCCAAATGGCTCTCTCCCAGAGCCGAGCTCTTCACTCCGCTCGCCTCCAAAGCGGAGATCTTCTCAAACAAGATCGGAGCACAACTCTCTCCAAGAGTTCCTCCTCAAACTTGTCTCTCAAATGGCACTCCTAAAGCCGAGCTCTTCTCTCCGCTCGCCTCCAAAGCGGAGATCTTCTCAAACGAGTTCGAAGCACAACTCTCTCCTAGAGTTGCACCTCAAACTCGTCTGCCAGATGGCTCTCCTAGAGCCGAGCTCTTCACTCTGCTCGCCTCCGAAGCGGACCTCTTCTCAACGAGTTCGGAGCTCACAACTCTCCCCTAGAGTTGCTCCTTGCACTCACTTCAAAGAATGTGTCTTCCCATGGCTCTTACGAGGATCTTTCTAGCACCTCTTCTCCACCCCTAGGAGTGGAGCTCCTCTTCAAAAATCTCCAAAACCAAACAGAGCATCACCTCTTCCATATGCCGACCCATCCCCTTCATCAACTCGCCGAGCTTCTCTTTACGCTCGAGCCGTTCGAACTCCGAGCTCCACTACACCGAGCTACTACGGGCAGAGGGTGAACTACTGAGTCACCGAGCCGAGTGGACGAGGTGCCGACCTCCACATATGGAGAAAAATTCTGCCGATCCCATCTCACCGTCAGATCATCTCAAAATTCGTGCTAGAACATGATGAACGGCTCAGATCATGCTACGTCTCCACAAAACGACAAGATAATGTTTTCTCGAAATTTGAGCCTCTTGTCTTGTGATTCGCGCCACGATCATGATCAACCGTCCAGATGGAGCCACGTTGCTTGGATCTGAAATCTGAACTACCGATCCACCGATGTGCAAAGTGGCAAAAAATGTGCCTCAAAATCCGTGCTCGGATTCGCCGAACAAGCAAGCAGATAAAGAGGAAGAAAGAAAAAGAGGCTAACAGGTCGGGGTCGGATCCGATACCCACGGTCCTGTAACGCCCCTGCCCCGAGCCCGGACAATTTATACAATTTTATAGACAAATTAGATACTATGTAGTACAACTGCCCACCACAGGCTGCCTCTCAAAAGGTGGTTAACCGAATTGGTGACTAATGATCATTGGCATTTAGTATTTATATAGTAATTTATTCTTGGAAGTATTCGATATGGGATAAATCCTTTTTCCCACACCCCGGTTTTTAATCAAACCCGTGCACACCCGGGTATTAATCCCTAGGTGGCCACGTGGGCTTTAAGAAGCACACACAGCACATGCGTGCTGTGCCTCTTCAAATCGGTGGTGGGTCCCCCCCACCATTTCACAATCTGTACAAACAAACCATCCCATTTCAAATCATGTTTAATTCTTTTTATAAATCCATCCCATAGAACCATTCTATAGGACCAAGTCAAATTCATTTAATATATATATTTCAAACCATATATACATTTTAGAAATATGGGGTATTACATACACCCCCCCTTCAGAAATCAGCGTCCTCGCTGATGAGCACAGGGCATGCACAATCTAGTGCAGGATCTACTTTCTAGCCGATGTAGAGCATTTCTGTGAGCGTCACTCTCGTCTTTGGAATTCTGGAGACCGACCCCATTGGAATTCTGGAGACCGACCCCACTCTGGGATCATTCTGTGGATCTCTGTCCATCTGTCTCACTCCGCCGGGATCATTCTGTGGATCTCTGTCCATCTGTCTCACTCCGCCGATCATCCTGGAGTCCATAACTCACTGCTCTCACACCCTCGGCATCGAAAGTCGGCTCTGATACCATTTGTAACGCCCCTGCCCCGAGCCCGGACAATTTATACAATTTTATAGACAAATTAGATACTATGTAGTACAACTGCCCACCACAGGCTGCCTCTCAAAAGGTGGTTAACCGAATTGGTGACTAATGATCATTGGCATTTAGTATTTATATAGTAATTTATTCTTGGAAGTATTCGATATGGGATAAATCCTTTTTCCTACACCCCGGTTTTTAATCAAACCCGTGCACACCCGGGTATTAATCCCTAGGTGGCCACGTGGGCTTCAAGAAGCACACACAGCACATGCGTGCTGTGCCTCTTCAAATCGGTGGTGGGTCCCCCCCACCATTTCACAATCTGTACAAACAAACCATCCCATTTCAAATCATGTTTAATTCTTTTTATAAATCCATCCCATAGAACCATTCTATAGGATCAAGTCAAATTCATTTAATATATATATTTCAAACCATATATACATTTCAGAAGTACGGGGTATTACAGGTCCGATCCATACCCTTCTTAGCTCCTTCATTCTTCTCCTTCTTCTTTAGTCTTCCCGCCAAAAGTACCCAACACTTCTCATCTTCTTCACTGTGCGAAAGAACAATGCAGAGGAGAGAACCCGAATGCCTCTCCTCCCCTTCCTCTTTCTTCTCAGGGCTGAGCTCTGCCATGGCCGAGCCACCGAGCCGAGGTGCCGAGGTACCGACCTCCACATATGGAGAAAAATGCTGCCGAGCCAGTTTCACCGTTAGATTGTCTCAAACTTCGTGCTAGAACATGGTGAACGGTTCAGATCGTGCCACGTCTCCACAAAACGACAAGATAATATTTTCTCGAAATTTGAGCCTCTTGTCTCGTGATTCGCACCACGATCAAGATCAACCGTCCAAATTGAGCCACGTAGCTCGGATCTGCATTCCGAGCTACCGAACTACCGAAATGTAAAGTGGCAAAAATGCACCTCAAAATCCGTGCTCGGATCTGCCGAACAAGAAGCATCTGCCGAACAGCGACAAAAAAGGGGGTGGGGGGTTGGCGGTTCGGGTTCAGACCCGTTAAGGAGCCAAACCCGAACCCCTATGCCACGTCACCCTCCTCTCCTTCCCCATACTCCCTCCAAAACAAACCAACAGAGAAGAGAAGAGTTTGGGCTCTAAAACTCATCATCTGTGAAACCCAACTCCAAAAGCTTCGTCGCCAAGCTCCTCAAACCCTTCGCAGAGCTCCGAACTCCTTCGCCGAGCTCCTTTGAAGACTTTACCAAGCTTCACTCTCCACCGAGCTCAAGGACTCATCACCGAGCTACTTCATAGCCTCGCCGACCTCGAACTCGCCTTAAAGACTCACCACCGAGCTCCTTCTTAGCTTTTTTGACCTCAAGAGTAAGCTCGCTGAGCTCCCCCTGTCTCGACAGCACAGCTTCGCCGGGCTTCCCTCCGTCGCCGAAGCTCCTCTCCATCATCGCTACTGAGCCGAGCTCCTCTCTACTGAGTCGCCGAGCTCCGAGCTCGAACTGCCTCGAGCGAAACCGTCACAGGCCTCTTCTTCCTCTGGCTTCGTCCCAAGCTCGATGTATTCCCAAGCTCGAGAGACAGCTTGTCATCTTCAACCTCCAAAACTGAGTTCCCACTCTCGCCAAGCTCCCTCTGTCGTCGAGCTCACTTCCGCTCGCCTCCTTCTTCACCGAGCTCCATCACTGAGCTCGACCCCATCGCCGAGCCGATCTCCTCTATCCGCCGAAGCCAACAAACGAAGCTCAGCCATGGCCAACCACCTCCACTCCGAGCTCCGATGCCGAGCTCCACCCTCGTCTCCTTCGCGAGCTCTACTCCACCTCCGAGCTCCAATGCCGAGCTTTCAAAGCTCCGAAGCATCGAGATCTTGAATATGCCGAAGCATCGAGCTCCGAACTCCCACTTCGCCGGAAGCTCCATTCCCGTCGAGCTTCTTCTCCAAGCTTGAACCCCATTTCTCCACGGTGCCGAGATCCCTTGCCGAAGCTCCAAGCTCTAGTATGTCGACCGCCTTCGCCAAGCTCCGTTCCAGTCGAAGCTCGAACCCTTCGCCAAGCTCCGACTCCTTGCCGAGTTCACCTCCTCGCCATCGCCGAGCACTGCGGAGATGATGCTGAAGCAGAGGCGGGGTCGAGTCGACACGAAGGAGAGGAAACAGAGCCGAAGAGAGCATTCGAAGGAGAAGAAGAAAGAAAGAAAAGCAGAGGAGAAGAAGAATGACAGAGGAGAAGAAGCAGATGAGAAAGAAGCAGCGGAAAAAAATCGCAACGTGATTGCCACGTGGCTTCATCTAGTGGTCGGGTGGCCGAGGTGCCGAGCCGAAGTGTCGATGCACCGACCCTGTAATTGGAGAAAATACCTGCCGACCCACACGATCCGTCCGATCGTCTTAAAATTCGCGTCGCGACACGATCGACGCTCAGGAACGCGCCACGTGTCCAGAACGTGATCTGCTTTGCGATGCGCGCCATCTGATCATGATTGACGTCCAGAAATGCGCCACGTGTCCAGGTAATATTTAATTAATTAATTAATTAATGTATTTTTTTAAATTATTTAAAAAATCCGAAAAAATAATTAAAAAATCGAAAAAATTAATTAAAAATTATAAAAATAATTATTAATTCAGAAAAAAATAATTATTTAATTAGAATAATTAATTAACATTTTTTGATAATTAATTATTTAATTCGGAAAATGAATTAAAAATTCAAAAAATGAGAAAAAATTCAGAAAAATCTGGAAAAATCACTAAAAAACCAGAAAATTCTGAGGATATTTTTGGGTATTTTACAACCCCAAAATAACACCGTTACACCCCGAGCAAGATTCCAAACTCCCTTAAGAACACCGATAAAATCCCGTACGCCATTAGAACAACAAAACTACTCCTCGAAGACTGTAAAACTCAGTCTCCAGGAGTGGGGGGCTCGTGATATGGCTAAAAATAGGATTAAATCGGGGTCGTTCAAATCGAACACGAATCTTAAAGCTCAGGGGTAAAACGATAATTTCACATACTAACGGGTCTGAAGTGGGAACTGGGTCTTTATTCAAAGCCCAATAACCCATGAATAGATCTGTCTTACTGGGTGCGGGTTTCAACCCGCAACGAACCCAGTCCAGCCGGATAGAATTACGGTCCCTGATTAATACAAATCAACGGCCCTGATTCACATCTATCCTTTCACTGGGAATTAGGGATTACATTCCTAATCTGATCACAGGGATTACATTCCTAATCTGATCACAGGAATTACATTCCTAATTTGATCCCAACGGCGACTATAAATACCCCACATCCACCACCATTAAGAGGTAATCAATCTTTTGCCAGTTTTGCGCTCTTTCATAATCACTTCTGATTACTGACTTGAGCGTCGGAGGGTGCGTCGCCGGGAACAACCCCGGTGTCTCGCACTTTTTGCAGGTGAACGGCAGGAGCAACGGTCAAACTCCGGCGGAACAGATAACAGGTTTGCTATTCAAATTTTTCCAAAAATCCACAAATACTATCTGTTTGCCCCCACATCAGATTCAGCGGCAACAATCTCTGAGTATTTTATTAGGAACATGCATGAAATGTGTGCTTTTTTCACACTAAAGTAACGATTGAGACAGTCGGGCTACAATAATTCATTAACAAACGTCTCACAATTGGATTGAGTGTATAAACCAAACAAGAATCAAATTGAGGTACATACTTGAAGAAACCCATACCTGAAAACTTGAAGAACAAGCTAAATTATATCCTAGGTGGACTAAATGATGTTATTTAGGCAATATTACGGCTCAGTTTATTGGTTGGACAGTGAGCGTAACATATCGCAGGGTCTGTAGGTACAATGAGTCAGAACTCGATCATTGGATTGTCCAATATAGGTCTACTAATTAAGTGTGAAGGTTAGCATCGATCACTAATTATTGTACGATAGTGATGAAGCATGAGCTACAATTGGAGGTAATCACTCCTCTCCGTCATTAAAAGTCATTGACGAGTTGTGAACGAAATCAACTTTCTCTATGAATGAATTAACAAGAAAACTGAAGCAAAAAATATGATGCCAGAGATTTACGTCTAATTCTAATTCAATAACGTCTTAGACAAGAAATCAAATTAATAGGGGTTTTTTTCGATATTACTCACCAGCAAATGTTGTAATTCTGTATAACTCACTTGTGAATCGCTATTTCCATATTACTGTTGGAAATTTTAACCAAGGCTAACACCCTTCAAGACCAAAGATGAAAAACAAAATAAAATAGTTAAACGAAACAAAGATCAAACACCGAGTTGCACTAGGCAATCAATATTTCACTAATCAGAAATATTCATGTACGTAACTTAATTAGAATCACCATAGATTTATTCGACTCTCTCTCAAAACATGAAGCATAAGATACTCCACCCAACTCTCTTGAAGAAACTCTAATAGCAAGAATTTCCTCTCAAACCCTCTCTCTCTCCCTAAATTAGGTTTATAATCTCTCTTTATTATTTTCTTCCTCTCTTTTTCTCTTTGTTAAGATAAATAAGAGAGATGAAAACAATGCTAATTATTTAATTGAGTTCAACCAAGTAAAATATCACCTACATATAGGAGGAGAACAAATATCAAAACAACTATACAACCAATATGGGACTATAATAATATCTAATCTGACACCCCCACTCAAACTTACGATAGGTCAAACAGTGTGAGTTTACCTACTAAGTATCGAAATCTCTGAACAGTATGAGATTTTGTAAAGAAATCTGCAGTCTGCTGGGAAGAGGTAACAGAATGAAGACAAATGGTCCATACCTCAAAGCGCTCACGAACATAATGACAATCAATCTCTATATGCTTCGTTCTCTCATGGAAGAACGGGTTACTTGCAATGTGCATTGCCCTTCGGTTATCAGAATGAAGAGGAGTAGCTCCTGTAAGAGTAATACCCATATCTGATAACAGCCAACGAACATGAACAATCTCTTTAGTAGTAGCTATCATTGCTCTGTACTCAGCCTCAGTGGAAGAACATGCAACAACTGCCTGCTTCTTGCTTCGCCATCAGATCAGCGACTCACCAAGAAATAGACAGAAACCTGCAGTAGACCGTCTAGTAGTAGGATCACCTGCCCAATCTAAATCTGAATATGTGCTGAGCTCAAGTTTGGATGTAGAATGTATGCATAATGAGCGAGTGATAGTGCCCCGAAGATATATGAGAATTCGAAGAAAAGCACCGTAGTGAACTGATGTAGGAGAGGAAACAAGCTGACTGACAACACTAACTGCGTGAGCAATATCGGGTCTGATTATGCATAAGTAGAAAAGTTGTCCAACAATTGCATGTATCTAGTGGGATTAGGAAGGGGCTCACCATTTGTGGGACGAAACTTCACATGAAGCTTTACGGGTGTATCAGTTGATCGACTGTTAGAGAGACATGCATCAGAGATAATATTTGATGTGTATTTCTGTTAAGAAATGAGTGTCCCTTGAGATCCATGAGCAATCTCTAAATCCAGAAAGTAATGTAGCTTACCAAGGTCTTTCATATGGAACTGCTGATGAAGGTATTTCTGGGTGGATACAATACCGGCGGTGTCATCCCCAGTAATGATCATATCATCAACATATAGTAGTAGAAGTACCATTTCCTGCGATGATGACCATATAAATATGGAATTGTCCTGGGAACTGTGACTAAAACCAGCCTTGGTGATGACAAACCGAAAACACTCAAACCAGGCTCGAGGGGCCTGTTTCAGATCATATATAGCATGACACAGTCTGCAAACATAACAAGGAGAAGTAGTGAGGCCATGAGGAGGATGCATATAAACAACCTCAGATAAGGTACCATGAAGAAAAGCATTCTTCACGTCCAACTGCTATAACGGCTACTGAAGAACAGCGGCAACAACAAAAAGAATGCGAACTGTAGTCATCTGAGCAACTGGGGCAAACTTCTCATCATAATCAATGTCATGCTCCTGAGTAAATCTCCGGGCAACTAGACGAGCTTTGTGCTGCTCAATGAAGCCATCAGGTCGATATTTGACCTTAAATATCCACTTGCAGCAAACAGGCTGAATGCCCACAGGTAGTGGAACAACATCCCAAGTACCAGTCTGATCAAAGGCACTGAACTCTTCTGCAATAGCTTTCCACCACTCGGTGTAACATCCCAAATTTTCAATTAATGTAAAGTTCTTTCTTTTATTTTTTTTCAAGTGTCTTGCATGTACAATTTAATATGTGTATTTTTTTTAGCTTTAAAAAGGTATTCTCATTTTATGAATAAACATTTCTTCTCTTTTAAAATAAAGCCTATTTTAATCTCTAGGCCCAAAAGTCTAATTCTAGCCCACTTAATTAATTAATTAATTAAATTAGAGAGTCCATGGTCTTTTAGCCCACCTAAATAGCCCATTAGTTATTTCTAATAAAAATTAATACAACTTTTAGTGTAGACTTGATCAAGTAGTAATTAAATTAACAATTTAATGTACAACTAATTTTGTAGTGTGACACGTGCATTGCACTTGCACGTGCCATTTGGTTGAGAGGCTTGGCCAGATTGTTCATGGAGTGTGGGAGAGATGGAGAGAGTGGAAGAGTGGGTGTGTGATCATGGGTAGTTGTTCTAACTCTCTAATGCATCCTAGCCTCTCATCTAAACTCATCTCAATCCTCCATTTGAGCTTGAGTTGTGTATAAATACCGCCTTATCTTCTTCATAACTTACACTAGAAAATTTACAAGAGAAAAGAAAAGAAAAGGAAACAAATTGTAAGGAAAAGAAAAAGTAGTGTGAGAAAAAATTGAGAGTTGTGTGTGTTGTGTGCTCTTGCAACCATTGGAGGCCGGCCTAGCATTCACAAGGAGGGGAGCTCAGGTTTCATCTATCAAGGAGGAGAAGGGACATTTTGGTGGCGCAACTAGGAGGAGAAGGGAACCATTCGTGCGTTCAATGAGCTTTTTAGGAGTTTTCTCTTTGTTTCTTCAATAAGGTGGGTGATTTCTCAAACTTCTAAGTTAGATACCATGCTAAGATTTGAAATTGTGAATATGTTAGAAATAAGTAGGAAGAATTGTCATACATTTGTTTGAAGAGACTAATAAGAAAAGAAGCTCTAATTGATCTACATGAAAAGTTTGTAAAATAAATTGGAATGTATTAATTAAGATGTGTTATGATGGGTTGTTAGTATATTTGCATGCTAGAATTGATGAATTATGATTTTATGAAAAAATTGCTTATGAGTGAATTGTAGAATGCAATATGCGAAGAATTGTGCCCATAAATGAATTAAAGAATGGAAACTAGTAAACCATGGATTATGAAATAAATTGATTTGTGGTACAAAGTGTGTTCTTAATTGCCGTATATGGGTAATATTGTAGTCATTAGATTATCATCCATGTTGCCTCTTGAAATATAAGAGAAAGATTAGTTTTGTAAGAATAAGACTAATTTAAGAGTTTGATCTTTGTTAAAGAATGAAAAGAGTTGTATGAACTCATTATGAATAAAAAGGGGAAAATGGTGACAAAAAATTATTCTAAAAAGAAAAATTTCCTATGTCGAAAATGTATTTGTTACCGCTAAATCTGGTGTGGGGGTAAACAGACAGAATTTGTGAGTTCGAGGAAAACCTGAATAACAAAACCAAACCTGATCCGTCGGAGATTGATCGTTGACTCCCGCCGTTAACCTGCAAAAAGTGCGAGACACCGGGGGGGATCCCGGCGACGCACCCTCCGACGCTCAAGTCAGTAATCAGAAATGATTATGAAAGAGCGTAAATTGGGAAAATACTCATTACCTCGCAATGGAGATGGATGGGGGATATTTATAGGCGTCTTTGGGACTGGATTAGGAATGTAATCCCCGTGATTAGATAAGGAATATTCTCCTAGTAATCAGATAAGGAATTGAATCCCTAACTCCCAGTGAAAAGATAGATGTAAATCAGGGCCGTTGATTAAGATCTAATCAGGGACCTTGATTGTATCTTGCTGGATCGGGTGTACAGCGGATTGGAACCCATACCCAGTTGACGTGGATCCGTTCATGGGTTATTGGGCTTTGAATAAAGACCCACTTCCCATTTCAGACCCGTTTGTAGGTGAAATTACCGTTTTACCCCTGAGCTTTAAGATTCGTGTCCGATGTGAACGGTCCCAATTTAATTCTATTTTTAGCCATATCACGAGCCCCCCACTCCTAAAGACTGAGTTTGATCAGCCTTTGAGGAGTAGTTTACTGTTCTAATGGCGTACGAGATTTTATCGGTGTTCTTAAGGGAGTTTGGATCTTGTTCGGGGGTGTAACGGTGTTATTCTGGGCTTGTAAAATACCCAAAAATATCCTCAGAATTTTCTGGATTTTTGGTGATTTTTCCAGATTTTTCTGAATTTTTTCTCATTTTTTCTCATTTTTATTCATTTTTCGAATTAAATAATTAATTATCGAAAATATTAAATAATCATTCTAATTAAATAATTATATTTTTCAGAATTTTAAAATAATTTTTCTAAATTTATAATTATTTTTAGAATTTTTATTTAATTTTTTCCGATTTTTAAATATTTTTTCGGATTTTTTAAATAATTAAAACAAATAAATAAATAAATAAATAAATTGAATATTACCTGGACACGTGGCGCGATCGTATGCATTGATCATGATCAAGCGAGCGCGCATCGGGAGGAGAAAGAGGAGGCCATTTTTTGGTGTAATAGGGTCGGTGTCACGAATGCTCGGCAAAAAGTGGCTGAAGTCCCTATGGACGACACGTGTCAAGTCAACGGTTGACTTTTTTTTTTTTTTCGCTGCTTCTTTCTTCTTCGCTGCTGCTCTATCTTCTTTCTCTGTTTCTTTCTTCTTCGTTCTGTTCTCTTCGTCTCTCTTCTTCTTCGTTCTCCTTCGACCTCAACCCTACTTCCAACCCCCAGCTCCCACTCTGTCTCCACCTCCGAGGGCATCGCTGGAGCTCGAGGAGGAGGAGTGGGGTTTGAAGCTCGACTGCGGAGGCGCTCGTCAAGTGGGAGCAAGGTCAGAGCTTGGAGTGCGAGGGGAGCTCGCGTAGGGGGGAGTTCGGTGAAGGTGGTATGGCGGAGCTCAGCTGCGACGGCGTCGGAATAGAGCTTGGAGGAATGGAGCTCGGATTTGAGGGGAGCTCGACAGCGGAGCGATGGGTTCAAAGCTTTGTGATGAGGTGGAGCTTGTCGACGCCATGGCTAGGGGTTTGAGCTCGGGATAGGGAGCTCGGCGATGTGGTTTTGAAGTTCGACGATGCTTCGAGATCGGCACCAAAGCTTCGATTGCGTTCAGCAACGAGCTTGTCCATGATGGCGAAGGCGGAGCTCGGGGAGATGACGAAGCTGATGGCAAGTGGAGACAAGCTCAGGAGATGAGCTCGGTGTCAAGTTTGGTGTCGACGAGGTCGGAGGTTGACGGAGGTGTTTGCGAGCTCGACGACGGAGTCAGAAGAAGGATGAGGCTCATCGGAAGTGGTTCGGCGAGGTTGGGAGCTCAGAAGTGGAGGCGGCGAAGTCGGAGCTCGGGTGTTCGAAGAAGGTGGGTTCGGAGCTTGAAGACGACGGAGCTCGACGACGGAGTGAGCTCGTCGGAAGTGGAGGTGGTCGGCCATGGCGGAGCTTGGAGGCAGGCCTGGTGGAGCTCGGCACTTCGGAGCTCGTCGAAGCGGAGCGGAGCTCGGCGGAGTTGAGTTCGCGAGAAGGTGGGTTCGGTGCTTGAAGGTGACGAGTTTGGCGTTTTTGTTTTTGCTCGGGTTTTGGCGCCAAAATGGCTGAAGAAGGAGGGGAAGTGTGGGGTTGAAAGTTCGGGTCCTTATCAGTACCCGACCCGTTTACCCTCCAATTTTTTATTTTTTTTTTGTTTTTTTTTGTGGGTCTGTGCTGGTGCCGAACTCAACTGTGCCGAACTCAAGCCCGTAAAACGGTCGGTGTCAAGAACGCTCAGCAGCTGGTGCCGAACTCAACTGGTGCCGAACTTAAGCCCGTAAAACGGTCGGTGTCAAGAACGCTCGGTAGCTGGTGCCGGACGCTCGGAAAAGGTGGCCGAAGTCCACGTGGGCGACACGTGGCGAAGTCAACGGTATGCGTTGACCCTTTTTTTTTCTTTTTTTGTTTTTTCTCGCCAGGTCTGTTTCTTCTTCTCATTCGTTTGTCTTCTTCGTCTTCTCTTTCTTTTCTCTTCTTCGTCCTTTGCCAGCTCTCGAGAGCGTGCTCGAGCTCGGAGCTTCTGGACCTCGGCAGCGGAGCTGAACGGAGGGGACTCGACGTCGGAGCTCGCGGGGGAGGTCGACGGGGAAGCTCAGAGCTCGGACTTTTGGAGTCGAGGTCGGGAGCTCGCGGAGCTTGATGAGGCGATGACGGCTTCGACGAAGGAGAGGGAGTGATATGGGGTTCTTGGCGCGCTGAAGGAGAGAGGAGTCCGGAGCTGTGTTCGAGCTCGTCGGAGGTAGAGCTCGATGGAGGTGAGCTCGGCGTCTTGGTCGGCATTGGTCCGGCGAGGCCTGAGGTTGAAGATGAACTCGGAGATAACGAAGCTCGACGAGGGAGACGCCGAAGGCAGCCGGCAACGGAGGGGAGAGCTCGGTATTGGAGATGGAGCTCGGTTGTGGGAGAGTTCGACGCAGAGTTTTGTGATGACGGAGCTCAATGACTGAATGAGCTCGTCGGAAGTGGAGCTCGACGTGTTGGAGCTCGGCGACGGCGATGATGGAGCTCGTGGTTCGGCCATGGCGGTTGGTGTGTTGCTCTTGGCGAACGCCGTCGAGCTCGAAGGTGACGAGCTGTTTTGTGAAGCTCGGAACATGGCCATAGAGGTGGTCGAAGCTTGAGGCTTTGTTGATGAGGTCGACGAGTGGGTTCGGCGTCGGAGGTAGGCGACGACGGAGGGGGGAGCTCGAAGGTGACGAGCTGTCTTTGATGGAGACGGAGATGTTCAGTGTCGTGGGTTTCTCGGAGGTGAGCTCGGCGGCGGAGGCGTTCGGCCATGGTGATGGAGCTCACGAACGACTGCGTTCGACGACGACGTGGAAGGTGTGTTCAGCGGAGCCCAAGGTTGAAGGAGGTGGCTTCGTTGGAAGTTGGCGACTGCGTGAGCTCGGCGACTGCGTGAGCTCGTGGCATGGAGGTGGCGAGCTCGTCGGACATGGAGCTTCGGGGGAAGACGACGTAGAGCTCGTCGAGGCGGTGTTGGGTTTTGGAGAAGAAGGAAGAGCTCTGTTTTTCTTTGTTCCTCGGTTTTTGTTTTGTTCCTTGGTTTTTGCGCCAAGGTGGCTGAAGAGGAAGGGGAGGAGAGAGAACGGGTTTTGGGTTCGGATCTTTAATGGGTCTGAACCCGACCCTATAGCCCCCCTTTTCTTTTCTGTGTCATTTGTATATGAGCCGTCGATCGCATTTGAGCACGGATTCCGAGGTAGAGACTTCCCTTTTCATTTTGAGCTCCGATGGCAAGTTGCTTCGGCGATGTTGCCGACCCTCTTCAAATATGTGTTAAGAAGGAGGCCGAAGCCCAGGGGGGTTCGGGGTCTCTTACCGAGGTGTAGAGATAATTCGGTGTGACGACATATGTAGAGAGGAAGTTCGGCGAGTCTTTGCCGGGGTCGGTGTCAAGATCGCTCGGCAGCGGGTGCCGAACTCAAATGTGCCGAACTCAAGCCCGTAAAACGGTCGGTGGCAAGAACGCTCGGCAGCGGGTGCCGAACTCAAATGTACCGAACTCAAGCCCGTAAAACGGTCGGTGGCAAGAACGCTCGGCAGCGGGTGCCGAACTCAAATGTGCCGAACTCAAGCCCGTAATACGGTCGGTGGCAAGAACGCTCGGAGCGGGTGCCGAACTCACGTCTGTAATACGGTCGGTGTCAAGAACGCTCGGCAGCTAGTGCCGAGGCTCGAGACTTAGAAATTTTTTGGAGATCTTGACTGCCGAACTCAAGCCCGTAATACGGTCGGTGGCAAGAACGCTCGGAGCGGGTGCCAAACTCACGCCCGTAATACGGTCGGTGGCAAGAACGCTCGGAGCGGGTGCCAAACTCACGCCCGTAATACGGTCGGTGTCAAGAATGCTCGGCAGCTAGTGCCGAGGCTCGAGACTTAGAAATTTTTTGGAGATCTTGACTGCCGAACTCAAGCCCGTAATACGGTCAGTGGCAAGAACGCTCGGCAGCGGGTGCCGAACTCAAATGTGCCGAACTCAAGCTCGTAAAACGGTCGGTGGCAAGAACGCTTGGCACGGGTGCCGAACTCCAATTTTCCCTGCAGAGTTCTTCTTGATATTCCCGGTGCTACGGAGGTCGGCTCGGAGCATACGACCCCTTGTTTCGAAGCTAATCCGAAGATCTACAACTTCTCTTCAGGAGTGAGATGAAGATTCACCCTCCTTCATGGTCAAAATAGCCCCGCAACTTCCTTGTCTTCATGAAGTTGAGGAGTGTTTTGGTCGTGGGGATTTTGGAAGAGGAGCACCACTCCTAGGGGCGGAGAAGCTATGCTGGGAAAACCCTTGTGCCCGGAAGACCCTTGTAAGAGCCGTTGGAAGACCCACTCTTTGAGGTTAGCAGAGCGAAGAGCTTGACTCTGGGAGAGAGCCCTTTGTGAGACGAGTTTGAGGAGCAACCCTAGGAGAAAGTTGTGGGCTCCGAACTCGTTATTTAAGTGAGGGAATCAACGGTTGTGGGAGCAATTCCGAATGGCGAACCACTTCTAGCTCGCTTAACAGCGAACTTGCGAAGTAGAATCGAGCCAAGTGTTGGACTCTGGAACCATCGTTAGAAAAGTTCAACGGCTGTGGGAGCAATTCCGAATGGCGAACCACTTCTAACCTGCTTAAGAGCAAGTTATTCGAAGCAGAATCGAACCAAGTGTTGGACTCCGGAACCATCGTTAGAGTTATTCAACGGTTGTGGGAGCAATTCCGAATGGCGAATCACTTCTAACCCGCTTAAGAGCAAGTTATTCGAAGCATAATCGAACCAAGTGTTGGACTCCGGAACCATCGGTAGAGTTGTTCAACGGTTGTGGGAGCAATTCCGAATGGCGAACCACTTCTAACCCGCTTAAGAGCAAGTTATTCGAAGCAGAATCGAACCAAGTGTTGGACTCCGGAACCATCGTTAGAGTTATTCAACGGTTGTGGGAGCAATTCCGAATGGCGAACCACTTCTAACCCGCTTAAGAGCAGGTTATTCGAAGCAGAATCGAACCAAGTGTTGGACTTCGGAACCATCGTTAGAGTTTAGTGAGTTGCGGGAGGAGCCATGTAGAAGAAGCTGGACTCCGAAATCACCATTTAACGAGTCGTGACTCGGAGAGATTGAGATGACGCAAGAGCAACAATTTCCAATGAAAAAACGTAAAGTTTTATTGAAATAAACTAAGTGGCTGCTTCAATAGGGCGAGCCGTTATTACATGCTATTGGCCGGGTTACAAGCATCGGTCTTATTGAAAATCAAAATCCTACTTCTACGATAAGGTGAAGACCTCTTGGGAGGAGCTGGGAGGTTCTGAGTCTTGAAGCTCGCCGGGCCCTTCGGTTCGTTTGTTGGCTTCTCAGAGGGGAAGCTCGGCCCCCTCTTTTTGGATGAACTTGGTCAGGTGTCCCCGCTGTACGAGTTCTTCGATCTCCTCCTTGAGAGCCCGATAATCATCCGTGTCGTGGCCGTGGTCCCTGTGAAAGCGGCACCACTTATCTTTGTCCCTCTTCTTACCAGGGGTATTCATTCTAGGGGGAGCGTGGAGTAGTCCTTCCTTGTCCACCTCCATAAGGACTTCTGATATATTAGCAATGAGGGGGGTGAACTTCTCAAAACGTGGAGTCGAACGGCGCTGGCCATTACTGTCCTTCTGGGATTTTTGGGACCCCTCTTCGCTTGTGCTCTTCTGTTTGTTCCCGGAAGATGTCTCCTCAAGGGTAGGGGGGTTGAGAGCCTCTTCGGCCCGAATGTACTTTTCACACCTGAGAAGGAGGTCGGCAAAGTTCTGTGGAGGCTTCTTAGCAAGAGAGGAACGAAGGCTGGAATTGAAGACATTGGATTGGAAGGCGGCCGTTGCGACGGATTGGTCGAGGGAGGCCATGGACCTGACCTCCGCAGTGAACCTCTTCACATAGTCTCTTAACTTCTCACCTTCCTCTTGCCTGAGCTGGAGGAGTGAGATGCTGGTCTTCTCCGTGCGCCTGCTACTCACGAAGTGGGTAATGAAGAGTGTTTCGAACTGCTCGAAGGAGAATATGGAAGACGGGGCGAGGCGGGAGTACCATTCCCGAGCCGAGCCCTTGAGAGTAGCAGGGAATGTCTTGCACAGCAGGACATCGGAAGCTTGGTGGATGAGCATGCGAGTCTTGAAGCTCTCAATGTGGTCAACGGGGTCAGTCTCCCCAGTGTAAGTCTCAAATTGGGGAGGTTTGAAGCCGAACGGCACAGGTGCATCCACAATGGTTCGGGAGAAAGGGGGTCGAGTAGGACGTAGGGTCCTCCCCCTAAGCTCTTCTTCTCGACCTATCTGATCCAGGCGCCTCTCTACCTCATGAAGACGGCGATACATGGCGTCGTCCCTCCGACGGTGATCAGCCGAGCCTCTAGACTCGTCTTGGTAGGAGGGAGAGCGAGGGCTGCGGCGATGGTAACTTCGGGAGCGACGAGGACTTGGGGTACGCCGGGAGTTGGTAGGAGCGGGACGAGGAGATGGGGACCGTCGGCGAGGGCTTCGGACTGGAGGAGGGGACGGGGCCTTCGGCTCATTAGGGTTTTGACGGAGGTTGAGTGCCTGTTGTACCATTGCTTGGAACTGCTGGAACTGGGCACGGGTGATTGGTGCATCATTGTTCCTGGGCTGTTGCCGATCTGCGGGGGAGTGCCTCCTTCTGTAATGCTCGGGGGACTCCCTCCTTCCCCTTCGGACAGGGGATCTTCTGTAGTCTCGGCGGTGAGGGGATCGCTCACCCGGACGTTGTTGGCGGGAGGCTCCCTCTCGGGCCCGCTTCTCATCCAGACGGTGGCGTAAGTCCTCCACCTTCTGCCGGTTTTGAGGATTATGAGAGGCCATGGAATCCGTAGAGGCTTTGTGTATGGAGACGCAGTCTTGATGGAGAGGTTGCTTCATGCGGAAGCCCCCCGCACCGGCATTCTGAGGACCGGTGGGACCCTTGGGGGGTTCCTGATTCTGAAGAGGAGGCTGATCTTGTTGAAGAGGGTCCTCCACTTGAGGCGAGGGTTGTCCCTGCTGCGGAGCGAGTTGGACGGGGACTACCTCTTGCTGATCGGCGGGGTTGGGCCCGCGGTTGGACCCTCTGGACCTGACTTTTCTCGGAGGCATGGCTGGAGAAGATCGGACCAACGGGAAGAGGGGCTGCTATTCGTTTGGTTTTCCCACAGACGGCGCCAATCTGTTACTGCTAAATCTGGTGTGGGGATAAACAGACAGAATTTGTGAGTTCGAGGAAAACCTGAATAACAAAACCAAACCTGATCCGTCGGAGATTGATCGTTGACTCCCGCCGTTAATCTGCAAAAAGTGCGAGACACCGGGGGGGATCCCGGCGACGCACCCTCCGACGCTCAAGTCAGTAATCAGAAATGATTATGAAAGAGTGTAAATTGGGAAAATACTCATTACCTCGCAATGGAGATGGATGGGGGGTATTTATAGGCGTCTTTGGGACTGGATTAGGAATGTAATCCCCGTGATTAGATAAGGATATTCTCCTAGTAATCAGATAAGGAATTGAATCCCCAACTCCCAGTGAAAAGATAGATGTAAATCAGGGCCGTTGATTAAGATCTAATCAGGGACCTTGATTGTATCTTGCTGGATCGGGTGTGCAGCGGATTGGAACCCATACCCAGTTGACGTGGATCCGTTCATGGGTTATTGGGCTTTGAATAAAGACCCAGTTCCCATTTCAGACCCGTTTGTAGGTGAAATTACCGTTTTACCCCTGAGCTTTAAGATTCGTGTCCGATGTGAACGGTCCCGATTTAATCCTATTTTTAGCCATATCAGTATTCATGATCCACTTTTTCAAATGACCTAAAGAAAATAGTCCACTATATGTAAAAATGAGATTTTTTGACAATCTAAGAAAGTATAAGTTACTGATTTACAAAAAATAATAATTTGGAAAAGATCTAGATTTTATAAGTGCAACTAAATTGAGAAAAATCGAGTTTGCCAAAAGAAGAACTAGTTTCAGTGCAGTTTATACAAAAACTTTTTAATCAATCCTTATACCGGTTAGTCACTCAGACCTACTGGTCTTTGGGTGCATTTTGGGAGCGTTACTGTAGTAGAGCGGAGCTTTTAGTCGGGTTTGAGTCTCTCAAGAGACTCTATTTTTCTGAAAATTGATTTTTACTCAAAACCGAAAGCCCAAAACTTAAGTACAAATTAAGTTCTCTGTAGGACAGTTAGTCACCTTGGACTTCTTGGTTCTCGGGTGCGACTGGGGATAGTTAATGTTCATTGGGGGGGGGGGGGGGGTTGACTGGTTCGAATCCTGCCTTTGCCACTTTTTTGGAAAATTCGATTTTTGTTTCTTTTTTGTTATTTCTAAATAGTTTTTAAGGGTATAAAAATTGAGAAAAATTATTAGAAATCTTAGAAAAATATCTAGACTTCAGGAAAAATTTTCTACAATATTTTGACTTATTATAAATGAAAATTAGAAGCAATTATTGTGATGAATGAAATTAATAAAGTTTCTTAAAATATGATTTTTGTAATTAAAGACAATAAACATTTTTTGAATATAGAGAAATTTTGTGTAGAGTTCTAAAATTTGATTTGTTTGACATGGAGAAATTCAGTGAGATTAAATATGAAATTGTTGTTTAAAATTATGCAAATTGTGTATGGAAAATAAAGTAAAAGAAATATGATGAAATATGAAATTTCATTTTAATGTACATTAAAAGAGAATGGAGACTAGAGTTTTAGCTAAGTCCTTACATCGGCATGAATAAAATTTTGAAAGAGAAATGTGATAAATAAAGACCAAGTTTAGGTCATGGTTAATGTTTAAGACCGATTTAGAGGTAATGCTAATTCTAAAGTATTGATCTTATTCATGATTTCAATTATCTAAGGATTAGACACATAGTGAAGATGTGATGAAAGTAAGAGAAAAACATAAGTATGAGGGTCTCGGATCTACGGTGTGAGAGTGATCACAGGATGTCCACTTGATGCGTCATATCAGGGCGTGGATACTTCTCCAGGATGTCGGGACCGTGGCGACGCTTGTAGGGTGCTCAGTGACTATGTAGTGCCATCGTTCCATGACAGAGGCGAATTGTCCATAGGTTGCCTGCATGATGCGTCATGTCATTGCATGGAAATCTTTCCAGAATGTCTGGACGTGGGCTCGTAACTCATAGATTACCTAGGATACTTACCGTAGTTACCGTTATAGTTTAACTCATGACTAGGGAATCAACCCTACAAGATGAAGTACGATTAAGGGCTTGCCCTCGGACCTATGTAGTATGGAATGCATAGAATCCGAACAAGTGCGCAATAGTGTCATTAGATATAAATAACTGCATTAAGGACTAAGTGCACATTCACACACGACATCAATAGGATAGTCCCCATTAGCTTTGTTTTGTGACAAGTGTGTATTTTCTAAGTAAGAGAAATTGATATATTATATCCTAGCGTCAGTTCTATGCAACTGACGTGCCCACAGTTTCTATACAGGATGAAGTGAATGACAAGACTAAAGAATGACTGCTGCTAAAAGAAATGTTCAAGTTGTTCAATTCATGTATCATGTTGTAATTTATAATTTCACTGCGTTATTGTAATCATTGTTGTATAAATAGTTTTAATTCCTTGTAAAATTGTACGAAATGAAGTGTAAAGATCTTGTGGAACTTCGAATTCAGTCTTATTTGGAATTCGGGGTGTTACAGAGTGGTATCAGAGCCACGCTTCCAAGTAGTACAAATTTATAAGGAACGACACCTTAGAATGGATATTGGAATGTGAGTTGGGTATAGAGATTTAAATGTAAGCTACTTACATTTGTGTTGCTCTATGATTGATGCATCTTCTTCTCCCTTCCCCAAGATGGCGAACCACCACGACCCAACAAGCGATGATGATTGGCAAATAATCGAAGTTGTCTTCTACCCTGGACTAGGAGATTCCGACGAAGAAGATCCCGAGGAGTATGAAGAAGAATGGCCCGAGTCCCAGAGATCACTCCACCTCCGGACTCATCAGACATTTCATCCGACGAGGAAGAGCCAGTTCTGGGAGGTCTCATCGTGTCTCTTCAGAGGCAGGTGGAGACTCAGAGGGAGAGAGCAGAGCTATTGCAGGCCCAGTGTGCAAAATGCAAGGAGAACATTGTAACCCTCATTCATCGTGTTTGGGAACTCGAAAAGAGAAAGAACATGTATGATGTACTGAAGGAAGAAGTGACAGAACTACGGGAAGAGCTTAGGGAAGCCAAGAGGAACCGTGGGGATTAGAATGTTGTATCTTTTCAATGCTTTTCGCTTGATGTCAGACGATGTTTTAAATTTGAATGAACAAAGTTTGAATTCAATGAAATGAGAAAGTTTAAATTCATGTTTTCTATTTCGAATTTAATGGATCTTTTGAATTAGAGTCTGGCTGGAAGAAGATCAAGGAATGGAGAAGCACCCAATTGTGGACTCGACCTGGATATAGAGTTGGTTAGTCTATCAGAGCCTCAACGCCATAGCCATGAATCAAAACCATAGGGGGATGCTTACAAATCCCGTTCGTTCCTGAGGCGATCAAACTCGTGGAGTCATTCAAAAGGATGAAGCTACCAGTGTTTGAAGGGAAGTCAGACCCAGATGTAGCTGACAATTGGATTCATCAAGTTGGGACTATCTTTAAGGTCTTCAAAACTCCAAAAGGTAGCAAGGTGAAGTTGGCTACATTGCAGCTTGAGAAGGATGAAGGTGTATAGTGGCAGTCGATGAAGCGGAATATGGGAAATGGTGTTGTCCGCTGGGAGGAATTCTTGGAGGAGTTCCGCGGTCACTGTTTTCCATCTAATGTCCAAGAGAAAAAAGCGATGGAGTTCTTGGCACTGCAGTAGGGAGGCATGTCTATCAGGGAGTATGTGACAAGGTTTACTCAACTCTCGAGATATGCACCCGAACTTGTGATGGACGAGGTGAAGAAAGCTCGTAAGTTCGAGGACGGATTGAGGCCAAGTCTGAGATCAAGGATGATACCCCTCGGTATCGGAGGTTTGACAAGTTAGTCAAGCGAGCTGCAGCTACTGAGACGGATATGGAGCAGTTTCATGCCGTCCAGAACCGGAGGGACAATTGGAATGTTGGGAAGAGGCCCACAGTTTCTGGGAATGTCAGGGGGC
Source organism: Hemerocallis citrina (assembly GCA_017893485.1). Lineage (NCBI taxonomy): Eukaryota > Viridiplantae > Streptophyta > Magnoliopsida > Asparagales > Asphodelaceae > Hemerocallis > Hemerocallis citrina. Next base: position 256,321,397 of record CM030358.1, read on the forward strand.
AGCCGCCAGCTCAAAGGTTCAAACATATGGGGGCGAACGCTGTTAATGTGGCTGGAAGACCCGAAAATGGTTGGGTGAAGCCTCCTATAATCTGTTTCAACTATGGAGAGGTGGGCCACTACAAATCTCAATGTCCCAAGTCGTGAGATGTCGCCCGAAATGGACCACCGCAGTAGTTTGGGAAGAGGCCGTACAAGCAGGGGCGAGTATTTGCCTTGACTGAAGCCGATGCCAATGAAGTGGATCATGTCATTACTGGTACGGGGGCGGATGTTTAGAAGTTTCTATTGTTCTTTTTCCCTGTTTATTTATTAAGAACTGTTATGTAACGAGAGTGTGTTATGTAACAGGAGAACTTTTATTTAATGAAAAGAAAGCTGTTGTTCTGTTCGATACTGGATCCTCTCATACTTTTGTATATCCTAAATTTGCTGAAGTCTTGGGAGTCGAGCCGAAGATTGTTCCAGGAAAGGTCTTAGCAATAGCTACTCCATCAGGGGAGACTTTAACCACTGATCGGTACTATGCGGACTGCGAGATCGAAATTGGAAACAGGATTTTCGGGATTGATCTGATCGAGCTGAATATCCTAGAGGTCGATGTTATCACTGACATTGATTGGATGTCGGTGTACAGTGCAAACATCGAGTGCAAGACCAAGGAAGTAACAGTGAAGGCTCCAGGGGGTCCGGTAGTCACTTTCCAGGGGGAAGAACAGATGTTCAGATTTGGTGGCAGCTATCAGCAAGAAGAAGATTCCTGTACAGGTGCAGCAAATTCCAGTAGTTCGGGATTACCCGACTGTGTTCTTGGTGGATTTGCTCGAGTTACCCCCGCAACGTGATGTAGAGTTCAGCATCACTATTCAGCCAGGGAGTGCACCCATTTCCAAGGTACCATTTAGGATGGTGCCTGTGGAGCAGGATGAGATTAAACGGTAGTTTGAGGAACTTTTGGGGAAAGGCTTTATTCAACTGAGTGCGTTACCCTGGGGAGCACCAGTACTGTTGGTGAAGAAGAAGGATATATGCGTCGATGAGGACGTGCATTGATTACCGGGAGCTGAATAAGGTCACTATTCAGAATAAATATCCAATTCCACAAATTGATGACCTGTTTGATCGTCTACAAGGAGCAGCTGTTTTCTTCAAAATAGACCTTCGATCAGGATACCATCAAGTTTGAGTGAAAGCAGAAGATGTGCATAAGACTGAATTCAGAACTCGATATGGGCATTACAAATTCTTAGTTATGCCATTTGGAGTGACGAATGCACCTGCAATCTTTATGGACATGATGAACAGAGTTCTGAGGCAATTTATTGATTCTTTCATCGTGGTGTTTATCGATGATATTCTTGTGTACTCCAAGCCGGAGGAGGAGCATACTGAGCATCTGGCTGAAGTTCTGAAGAAGCTTCAGGAGCATGAGTTGTATGCCAAGTTATCCAAGTACGATTTCTAGAAATCTGAAGTGGCATTCCTAGGTCACATCTTTTCTATGGAGGGAATGGCAACTGATCCTCAGAAGATAAAGGCGGTGAAGGATTAGGCAAGGCCTACTACGGTGAAGGAAATCATAAGTTTTCTAGGGTAAACTGGATACTATAGGAGGTTTATTCAAGGATATGCTCAGATAGTCATGCCGCTCACTGGTCTGACCAAGAAGAATATAAATTTCAAGTGGACCAAGCAGTGCGAGGCAAGCTTTCAGAAGTTGAAAGAGAAGCTGACTATTGCTCCCATTTTGGCTTTTCCTAGAGCAAGTGTTGAGTATGATGTTTACAGCGATGCTTCACATCGTGGACTTGGTTGTGTCTTGATGCAAGAAGAAAAAGTAATCACTTATGGGTCTAGGAAACTAAGACCGCATGAGAAGAATTATCCGACTCATGATCTGGAGTTGGCTGCGATTATCTTTGTCTTGAAGCAATGGAGACATTATGTGTACGGTGAAAAATTAAACATGTATACGGACCATAAAAGCTTGAAGTACATCTATCATCAGAAGGACCTGAATCTGAGGCAATGGAGATGGCTGGAAGTACTTGAGGACATTCGTCCAGAGATTAAGTACCAACTGGGGAAGGCTAATGTTGTTGCTCATGCACTTAGCCGTAAAAGCAATCTGGCCAGTTTGATTACGACCCAGAGGCATCTTGCAAAGGATTTGGATCGGGTTGGTATTGAGGTTGTTATGCAAGGCTTGTGAGCATCCTTGGCTCAGCTGAGGCTTCAGCCCATGCTGAATGAAAGGATTATAGCAAGTCAGAAGAAAGATGCAGTGATTCAGAGAATGAAGGAGCAGGTTGGAGCAGGTAGATTGTCAGAGTTTCAGATCAGGCATGAAGTGTTGTGGTTTGGAGAGTGGCTATGTGTCCCAGATCAATCAGACCTGAGGAAGAGTATTCTTCAGGAGGCACAAGCTACTGTTTTGTCTGTACATCCAGAAAGTACTAAGATGTACAAGGAAATCAAGCAATATTTCTGGTGGTCAGGTTTGAAGCGGGATGGGCTGAGTTTGTGGCGAAGTGTGAGATTTGTCAACAGGTGAAAGACGAGAATCAGAAACTCGGAGGTTTATTGCAACCGTTAGCCATTCCGGAGTGGAAGTAGAATAACATCAGCATGGATTTCATCATGGGTTTGCCTAAGAATTCGAAGGGTAATAATGCAATTTGGGTCATAGTCGATCGACTAACCAAGTCAGCTCACTACTTAGCAATGAAACTTACTTCGTCTATGGACAAGTTAGCCGAGCTGTATGTTGGGGAGATCGTCAGGCTTCACGGTACTCCGTTAACCATTGTGTCTGATCGAGATGCACGATTTATTTCGCATTTCTGGTGGAGTCTCATGCATCTTTGGGTACTAACACGAACTTCAGCATTGCCTTCCATCCTCAGACTGATGGACGGACTGAGAGAGTCAACCGAGTTTTTGAGGATATGCTTCGGTGTTGTGTTCTAGATTTTGGAGGCAGTTGGGAGAGGCATCCATCTCTGGTAGAGTTTGCCTACAACAACAGTTTTCAGACTAGTATTGGGATGGCACCGTATGAAGCTCTGTAGGCAGGAAGTGCAGAAAACCTATTTGCTGGTTTGAAGTGGGGGAGCGAGAGATGTTTGGGCCTGAAATTGTGCAGCAGACCTCTGAAAAGATCGATCTGATCAGGAAGAGGTTGGTGGATGCTCAGAGTAGGCAGAAGAGTTATGCAGACAACCGGAGGAGGGACCTTGAGTTCGAGGAAGGTGACTTTGTCTTTATGAAGGTATCACCTAGTAAAGGTGTGATTCGTTTTGGCAGAACTGAAAAGTTAGCCCTAAGGTTCATAGGCCTGTATAAGATATTGAAGAGGATTGGAAAAACTGCTTACCGGTTGGAGTTACCGTAAGAGTTGTCTTAGGTACACAATGTCTTCCATGTGTCTATGCTGAGAGGTTACATTCCAGATCCAAGTCACCATTTACCCGAAGTGCCGGAGGGTTTGCAGTTAGATCTGAGCTACATTGAGCTACCGGTTGAGATCGTGGATCGTCGGGAGAAAGTCTTGAGGAACAAGACGATACCGATGGTCAAAGTATTCTGGAGAAACCAGTTGGTTGAAGAGGCTACTTGGTAATCCGATGAGAGGATGTTGAAGGATCATCCCGAGCTCTTTGATTGATTGTATTGCTTTTCTTTCTTCTTTTATGTTTTGTTTTCTCACTCTTTAAGCGTAGTTCCGGGGACGAAACTATTCTAAGGAGGGAGTGTTGTAACATCCCGAATTTTTCAATTAATGTAAAGTTATTTTTTAAATTTTTTTTCATGTGTCTTGCACGTACAATTTAATATGTGTATTTTTTTATCTTTAAAAAGATATTCTCATTTCATGAATTAATAAATATTTCTTCTCTTTTAAAATAAAGCTTATTTTAATCTCTAGGCCCAATAATCTAATTCTAGTCCACTTAATTAATTAATTAATTTAATTAGAGAGCCCATGGTCTTTTAGCCCACCTAAATAGCCCATTAGTTATTTCTAATAAAAATTAATACAACTTGTAGTGTAGACTTGATCAAGTAGTAATTAAATTAACAATTTAATGTACAACTAATTTTGTAGTGTGCGTAGTGTGACACGTGCATTGCACTTGCACGTGCCATTTGGTTGAGAGGCTTGGCCAGATTGTTCATGGAGTGTGGGAGAGATGGAGAGAGTGGAAGAGTGGGTGTGTGATCATGGATAGTTGTTCTAACTCCCTAATGCATCCTAGTCTCTCATCTAAACTCATCTCAATCCTCCATTTGAGCTTGAGTTGTGTATAAATACTCCCTTATCTTCTTCATAACTTACACTAGAAAATTTACAAGAGAAAAGAAAAGGAAAAGAAACAAATTGTGAGGAAAAGAAAGAGTAGTGTGAGAAAAAGATTGAGAGTTGTGTGTGTTGTGTGCTCTTGCAACCATTGGAGGCCGGCCTAGTATTCACAAGAAGGGGAGCTCGCGTTTCATCTAGCAAGGAAAAGAAGGCTCATTTTGGTGGCGCAACTAGGAGGAGAAGGGAACCATTCGTGTGTTCAAGGAGCTTCAATAAGGTGGTTGATTTCTTAAACTTCTAAGTTAGATACCATGCTAGGATTTGAAATTAGGAATATGTTAGAAATAAGTAGGAAGAATTGCCATACATTTGTTTGAACTAATAAGAAAAGAAGCTCTAATTGATCTACATGAAAAGTTTGTAAAATAAATTGGAATGTATTAATTAAGATGTGTTATGATGGGTTGTTAGTATATTTGCATGCTAGAATTGATGAATTATGATTTTATGAAAAATTTGCTTATGAGTGAATTGTAGAATGCAATATGCGAAGAATTGTGCTAATGAATGAATTAAAGAATGCAAACTAGTAAATCATGGATTATGAAATAAATTGATTTGTGGTAAGAAGTGTGTTCTTAATTGCCATATATGAGTAATATTATAGTCACTAGATTATCATCCATGTTGCCTCTTGAAACATAAGAGAAAGATTAGTTTTGTAAGAATAAGAAAATTTAAGAGCTTGATCTTTGTTAAAGAATGAAAAAAGTTGTATGAACTCATTACGAATGAAAGGGGAAAATGGTGACAAAAGATTATTCTAAAAAGAAAAATTTCCTATATCGAAAATGTATTCATGATCCACTTTTTCAAATGAACTAAAGAAAATAGGCTACTATGTATAAAAATGAGATTTTTTGACAATCTAAGAAAGTATAAGTTACTGCTTTATAAAGAATAATAATCTGGAAAAGATCTAGACTTTATAAGTGCAAGTAAATTGAGAAAAATCGAGTTTGCTAAAAGAAGAACTAGTTTCAGTGCAGTTTATACAAAATTTTTTTAATCAATCCTTATACCGGTTAGTCACTCAGACCTACTGGTCTTTGGGTGCATTTTGGGAGCGTTACTTTAGCAGAGCGGAGCTTTTAGTCTCGGGTTCGAGTCTCTCAAGAGACTCTGTTTTTCTGAAAAATGATTTTTACTCAAAACTGAAAGCCCAAAACTTAAGTACAAATTAAGTTCTCTATAGGACAGTTAGTCACCTTGGACTTCTTGGTTCTCGGGTGCGACTAGGGACGGTTACTGTTCATTGGCGCGCGCGCAGGGGGGGGGGGGTTGACTGGTTCGAATCTGGCCTTGGCCACTTTTTTGGAAAATTCAATTTTTGTATCTATTTTGTTATTTCTAAATAGTTTTTAAGGGTATAAAAATTGAGAAAAATTATTCGAAATCTTAGAAAAATACCTAGACTTCATGAAAAAATTTCTACAATATTTTGAATTATTGTAAATGAAAATTGGAAGCAATTTTTGAGATGAAAGAAAGTAATAAAGTTTCTTAAAATATGATTTTTGTAATTAAAGACAATAAAATTTTTTTGAATATAGAGAAATTTTATGTAGAGTTCTAAAATTTGATTTTTTTGACATGGAGAAATTAAGTGATATTAAATATGAAATTGCTGTTTAAAATTATACAAATTGTGTATAGAAAATGAAGTAAAAGAAACATGATGAAATATAAAATTTGTGAATATGAATACTCTCATTTTAATGTACATGAAAAGAGAATTGAGACTAGAGTTTTAGTTAAATCCTTACATCGGCATGAATGAAATTTTGAAAGAGAAATATGATAAATAAAGACCAAGATTCGGTCATGGTTAATGTTTAAGATCGATGTAGAGGTAACGCTAATTTTAGAGTATTAATCTTATTCATGATTCAATTATCTAAGGGTTAGACACATAGTGGAGATGTGATGAAAGTAAGAGAAAAACATAAGTATGAGGGCATCGGATCTACGGTGTGAAAGTGTTCACAGGATTTCCACTTGATGCGTCGTGTCAGGGCATTGATACTTCTCCAGGATACCGGGACCGTGGCGACGCTTGTGGGGTGCTCGGTGACTACGTAGTTCCATCGTTCCATGGTGGAGGCGAATTGTCCATAGGATGCCTGCATGATGCGTCATGTCATGGCATAGGATTCTCTCCAGGATGTCTGGACATGGGCTCGTAACTCATAGAACACCTAGGATACTTACCGTAGTTACCATAGTCGTTTAACTCATGGCGAGGGAATCAACCCTACAAGATGAAGTACGATTATGGGCTTGCCCTCGGACCTATGTAGTATGGGATCCATAGAATCCGAACAAGTGTGCATTAGTATTATTAAATATAAATAACTGCATTAAGGAATAAGTGCACTTTCACACACGACGTCAATAGGATAGTCCCCCTTAGCTTTGTTTTGTGACAAATGTGTGCTTTCTAAGTAAGAGAAATTAATGTATTATATCCTAGCATCAGTTGTATGTAACTGACGTGCCCACAGTTTCTATGCAGGATAAAGTGAATGACAAGACTAAAGAATGATTGCTGCTTAAAGAAATGTTCAATTCATGTATCTTGTTGTAATTTATAATTCCACTGTGTTAATGTAATCATTGTTGTATAAAAAGTTTTAATTAATTGTAAAATTGTATGGAGTGAAGTGTAAAGATCCTGTGAAACTTCGAATTCAGTCTTATTTGAAATTCGGGGTGTTACACTTGGGGTATTGAACGGCTTCCTTATAGGTTCTAGGCTCACGTGTAAAGTATATAGCAGTGAGATATGCATGAAACTGGAGTGAGTAAGAAGCTAGCTAGTGTGGCAAAGCCAAATTGGTCAAAGGGACCAGTGGCATCAGGTGTGTAACGTGGTGGTCAGACGCCCGCAGTAGAACGTGTAGACTGGCGAACCAGTGGTGGAAGGGCAGTATGTGGGGGTGTGGTAGGTGGTGTGGGTGCATGCAGCTGTGGGGTTACAAGTGGTGTGGGTGCATGAGGTGGTGGAGAAGCAGGGGGTGTCTCTGTAGGATAAATAATAGGTGGACTGTCTATAGCAGAATCGAAAGGATCCAAAGGTGTGGGATCAAATGGAATGGGTGAAGTGGAAAGAGGCCCAACATGTAAAGAATTGAGAAAACTAGCATATTGAGGAGAGGTCAAGTAGTAGGGAGAGCCTTCTATAAAGGAGACATGTCGGAAAATACGAAAACGACCTGCCACAGGATCAAAACAACAATAAGCTTTATGCTCAGGACTGAGACCGAGATGAGCACACTTAGCAGCGCGAGCGGTAAGCTTCATGCGCTCAGTGGGAGGGGAGAAGGACACCTAAAAATACTGAGCATACTGTAGTCGGGTGGTGAGTGATAGAGAGCCTCATAAGGAGTGATGCCAGATAGGGCAGACACATGAGTAATGTTAATGAGACTCACAGAAGTTATGATAGCTTCAGCCCAGAAAGAACGAGGAACAGAAGAGGGGAGTAGAAGAGCGTGAGTCGTCTCAAGGATGTGACGATCCTTGCGTTTAGCTACATCAAGCTGCTCATGGGTGTGGGGACATGATTGCTGAAAAAGAGTATTATGAGATTGAAGGATCGATCGCATAGTAGCAGAAGTGTACTCACGAGCACCATCTGAGCGAAAGGTTTTGATACGAACCCCAAACTGAGTGTGAACCATGGTCGTAAAGAATTGGTAAATGTCAGGTATCTCAGAATGTTGGTGCATAAGAAATACCCATGTGTATCTAGTGAAATCATCGATGAAACTAACATAATAGAGATAACCTTTTTGAGAAGGTGTGGGAGATGGGCCCCATATGTCAGAGTGAATAAGTTGAAATGCATGAGTAGATTGAGAAATGCATTTATTGTTAAAGGGGAGGGCTAAGTGTTTTGCCAACTTACAACCCTAAAAAACAGATAACGAAGTAAAATTAAAACGGCCAAGTGCACCACTACGAACCAAATCTTTCAAACGATACTCACTAATATGACCTAAGTGTCTATGCCACAAATCGGCATCAGAACTAACAACACAAGCAAAACTAGAAGTAGAATCATGAGCATGAAGAAAATCTAGATGATATAGACATCCATATCTACTAGCGCATCCAATCATATGACCAGTCTGAGGATCCTATATGGTACAGCCCAAAGAATTAAAGGTAACAGTAAGACCACTATCACATAAAGCACTAATGGAAATAAGGTTCGTAGATAAATGAGGGGCATAAAGGACGAAAGGTAATGTGAGAGTTGGAGTGTTTACAGATCCTGAGTGTGTAGTGAGAAGTAGTGAACCATCGGCAGTGTAAAGTGACGGTGCATGAGAGGTAAGTGCAGTGCAAGTGGTAAGGAGTGTATAATTGCTAGTAAGATGATGTGAAGCACCAGAATCTAAAAGCCAAGAAGAAGACATACCAGGAGTAACAGAAACTAGGAGCAGAGGAACCAGCACTGATGGATTGATCCGAGTTCTGAAGATCCAGCTGAGCTAGACGGTGTTGTGGAATATCATAGGGAGCAGGAGAAGGCATGGCCGGAGTGACGACCATCGCACCAGATGTGCGGAGAGGAGGTAAACCAAGTTGTTGTCTGTGCTGCTGTGCCTGAACCAGGAGCTGGGGATGAAGAATAAAATAGTTACTATGAGTATGACCATCCCGCTGACAGTGAGTGCAATGGGGACAACGATCAGGGACACTGCGATGGGCAGAAGGAGCAGCCGTAGGGCTTGGGCGAGGCTTGCATGAGAAGGATGTACGATGAGCAACAGCAAGAACACTCTCATTGGTAGAGGGTGGGTGAAAAGCAAGAGTGGAGAGAGCACGTAACCGGGTTTTTTCAGCAACAACCTCAGCAATAGCAGCTTCAAGACGAGGAACCGGATCTCAATGAATCAATTGACTGCATAAAGACTGATACTCTGGTCGTAGACCTAGCATAAAGAACATAAACTAATGACGTTCACGAGTAATATGAACATCACTGTGCTCTAGTTGCTGTAATTCGTGCCAGATATTGCGCATGGCTGTGTAATGTTCCTGAATACTGCGATCACCCTGCCGATCAAGAACGGACTGAACAAGAAGTTGATACACACAAGCCCCACTATTCTGAACATACTGAGTAGTCAACTGTAGCCAAAGAGCCTTAGCAGGACGAACACGAAGAAGATCAGCACGAAGACTACGGTCATGATCATCCCAAGTGGTCTGAGATTTGTGAATCAGTTGCTTCTCTACAACAGAAGTGGTAGTATCGGGATCTTTGGGAGGAGGAGTGGAACCATCAGTGTGACCCCATAAAGAATGGCCGAGAAGAGTGGCCCCAACAGAAGCAGACCAATCAGTCCAATCCTTAGCAGAGGAAAGAAGGAAATCAATGGAGACTGGAAGATTCTTACGAAATTGAGGTTCCATGAAAGATCCAAGTACCTGCAAAAAAAAAATTTCAATTTTTTTTTTTTGATTTCTATTTTTATTTTATTTTATTTTTTTGATTTTTTTTTGGATTTTTTTTTTGAATTTTTTTTTTGGAAAACCTAAAATGGTTTAGGAGTTTGGATACTAGTTCTGGGTTGAAACTGAAATGTGTTTCGGGTCGGGTTGTATAGGAAACAGGGTATAGGGATACGGGTATGAAGGTGTGGGTTTAGAGTATTAGGGTTTCGAGTAAGAAAGAAAAGGGATTGGAGATGAAGATGCCGGCTAGGGTTGGGATTGGAGCGAATCTGGCTAGGATTTCGATGTAGTGGACGGAGGTGGCTTGATTGCAGCAGAAAGTGTTGAAGTAGAGGCGGCTAGGGTTTCGATAGGGTTTTGAAGTAGGAGATGGAGGCAGAATTTGGTGGCTTCTTCAACGATGGGAGTTGTTGACGATGACGATGATGGGGTTTGTTTTGTTGAAATTTTTGTTGACGATGATGACGATCGGTTGATGATGCTGCTGCTGCATCTTCGACGACGGATTTTTTTTTTATTTTTTATTTTTTTTATTTTTTTAATTTGAATTCTCAGGTTTTGGGAAGAACGAAAAATTTGTATAACTTGGCTCTATACCATGCTAAAATAAATCAGAGAGAGGAAAACAATACTGATTATTGAATTGAGTTCAACCAAGTACAATATCACATATATATATAGGAGGAGAACAAATATCAAAACAACTATACAACTAATATGAGACTATAATAATATCTAACACGCTTTGTATATCTTTTCGCATACTTCCCACCGCTTATATTTATAGCCTACTAGACTAATTCTATATGGAATAGCAATTATTTCAAACTCAAATTAAAATCAAATCTTTATCTAATTAGATAAAAAATTCTTTATTTGATTAGATGAAGATGGACGTTTTTCTTAATACCAGCAAAAGGTGGACATAATGTCTACCTCGAAATGTAAGGGGGGATAGCTCACTTGGAAGAGCATCAGACTGAAGGTGGACCTTATTTAATTAAATAAGAAAATATTCCTCATACAGTTAGGATTTCTAAAAGACCCAAACGTCCTAATTAACTTGAACCAGCCATGGAGCACCTGTGTTCACACCTAAATCAAACAATCTCCCGCTTAAAGTCAATGTGCTCATAATTAATTCCAAAAGTTTCACACCACTTCAGTCTTTGACATTCACGAAAAACTCAGGCTTAGGCATATGATCAGAATTCAGAATAATCGATATAAATAAAAAGTATTCACAAAGAATTGTATAAAATTACTAGCCTAAGGTCGTGTTGAATTGACCCAACTGGAAGAGTAGAACTTGCCTTTAGCACTTTCTGAAATACCTGCATAGATAAAATATTAAGCCGGAGTCATGTACGAAGTACTGACCTAACACAACTCCCAATCCTCGCGTGAGTGGCTTGGGAATACACCCCCAAGATACAACCGGGAGATTTCCCTCCTGAGAATACAATCAAGGAGGTCACGTAGGTTGAGACTCTTAAACATCCAACTTAAATAAAATATAATATAGTAAATTGAATAGAGTAATGCTAGAGCCACTACCAATTTCACTATATTTCTCTTCACTACCTTATGTGGCACATTCCAATAGGTAGGGAATGATAGAGTAGGTGGGAGAACTCTCCAATAGGAGTATGCCACCTAAGGTAGTGAAGCAAATGGTAGTGAAATTGGTAGTGGCTAAAGCGTTACCCAATTGAATGAGTAATGCTAGAGTCATAGGACAGTCACCACAAAAAATGGGTTTTTTCGGGCGAAACTATCCCTGACGTTTGATTAATTGCGCCGGATGTCATATGGAACCCTATCCACTTATATAGACCTTTATATTTACAAGAGTTCAAGTACTCATAAATTTACTAGTAATCTTCACGTGCGATTTACGTTTTATTTTTATTTTTTTTAATTTCTAGGAACAGAGCAAGTTCCATTCCACTGACAATCTCTTTTTTCAACAACTCCAAATTAGTCTTATTTTAATTATTCCTCAAACGCTTGCCCCGCCCATCAGCCACATAATTTGCTTGCTTTGCTCCACCTTTTGGTTTCCTCGGTAATACATAACTAACATAATATAAAAATAAGACTCCATATAAACATTCTCAATTGTTCATCGATATCAGAATTTCATATAGATTAGTAATACATTCATAACCTAGCATTAAAAACAAAAACTAAAAATTTATCAAAATCTTTAAAAAAAAACAACATACAGAGTATTGTACTTCACAACCACGATACAATCTCAAAACTTTTCTTCTTGCATAATCAACTTCAAAAACATAATACCAAAATCGTATCTGTTGACGACGCATTGCTCATCTCTTGACCATTTTTCTTCATTCTCATTCATCGTCTAATGATTTCCATTTTTAATGATGATCCAAAATTCTAAACTTGTTCAAATAATCAAGAATGAAAGATCACAAGAAAGAGAGAACATAATCATGTTGATCTTTCCTGTTACCTTATCAATCTTCTCAAACGTATCGGCCCACCGTGGGGTCCACTCGCTAACAGCCTCTCCAGCCACCACCGACAACCACGCCGGCCACCCCGCCGCCACCTGCTCCCCTCTCACGTGCATTGGAATACTACTCCCCACGTGCTTCCCACTACTCCTCCTCCTCCTTGGCTTCTCCTCCACCACCTTCGCCGCTGCCGCCAACATCGCCACGTCATTTGCATCTTCAGCAACAACAACAGCGACAACGCCCACCACGTCAGCACTGGCCTCAACCTTGGCCGCCGTGGACTGTGATCTCCGTGAGGACAACACGTGGCGAGGAGGGGGAGATGGGAGGGCGTTGCCAGCGCCTTTCCCGAGGATTCATTCCATCGGTCGGATCTCGAAATTAAGAAGTCACCGCCATCTCAAAACCCTAACCCTATATTTCTTTTTCCCTTCTTTCCTTTTTTTGAGAAAATGAGAGGGAGGAGAGTTTAGGTTGAGGAGGAAGAATAGGAGGAGGATCGAGACGAATGAGGAATAATTAAAATAAAACGTACTATTGAAGAGGTGTTTTAAATATTAGCAACTTTTTAAATTGAAGATAAGTTGGAGAGTTGTTTTCATATGTACGTGGGGTATGATAAATGTGAAGTAAATGTGAAGTGAAATTTACATTTCTGAAATCTGATTGTGGAGGGATCAGGGACAAAAATTGACAGAATTAATCCTATATTATTTTTTAGCCTTTTAAGTATATGGGGATATGATAGTAAAAAGCCATCAAAATGAGACTTTACTTAATAATAATATAGATAGATGAGTTAAAGAGAATACCTTTTAATGCATAAAAGCTAATGCATCTAACTAAATGGAATAGTGTATAAAAGGTAATTCATTTCTTGTAAATAAATGGATTAACTGAAATTAATTTGTGTCAACAATGATTACCATTATAATATAATGCTTCAAATTAATAAATCATGAAGCTATGGTGTAAAAGTAGACTAAGTCAACACATAAAATACACATTAAATATTAAAGCAATGACTAAGAGGATTTTGAAAATTTTGCCGTACTGCCCCACTTTTTGAAAATATTTGGCACTCTGCCCCACTTTCGAAAAAAAATAACAATCTACCCTTGTTTAGGACACGTCAGCATAAACCGTTATTAGAAATAACAGCATAGGTTATTTACATGCCGTTATTTTCAATAACGACATCTATTTTACATTTTTTTTCCATGCCGTTATTTGGAGTAACGACATCAGTATATCTCTCTTACAAGTGTGAATCTTCTAACTTTAAAAAACTCTAAGTGTGAAAAAAACTTATAAATAATGCCGTTATCCTGAATAATGACATTCGAATGACTGATGCCGTTATTGGAGATAACGACATCAGTTATATATAAATGAACTCTTGTCGTTGTTTGGAAACAAAGAGAATGAACAATAAGTTTATTTTTAAAAAAAATAATTTATAACTGATGCCGTTATTTGGAATAACGGCATCAGTTATATTTTTTTTTTTAAACTTATTTGTCAGAGAGGATGAATAATAAGTTACTTTTTTATTAAAAAAATTTATAACTGATGCCGTTATTCCAAATAACGACATCAGTATTGAGAATGCCATTATTTGAAATAACTGTATCTGTTATAAGGTTTTCACACTTGCCATTTTTTCTCTAAGTGGAGACTACATGCTGTCAAAAAACAAAGCAACCTATGCCGTTATTCCAAATAACGGCATGACACTTTTTTTCAAACAGATGCCGTTATTGGGAAAAACGACATAGAAATAACCTATTTCGTTTTCTCCCAATAACGTTTCTTGCTGATGTGTCCTAAATAAGGGCATATTGCTAATTGTTTTCGGAAGTAGGGCAGAGCGCCAAATATTTTCAAAAAGTGGGGTAGTACGGCAAAATTTTCGAGGATTTTGAGTTTAACCTTTAAAGTTCCACCACATTCAAGCCTAACTAAATATGACATCTGATCTGGGCGCTCAAGGCCCAGATCAGATGCGCTGGGGACTAAAAATCAAGGGAGCCTTCACGGTCAGGTCTCTGTATTACCGAATTCACTATCGAGGATGCAGACCCAACTGGGCTAAAGTGTTATGGAAGGCAAAAGCCCCCCTTAAAGTCAAAGTCTTTCTCTGGCTAGTACTCAATAATGCAATCCTCACCAGAGAAAATCTTACCAGAAGACAACCACAGATTGCGACCAATTGTGGTTTCTGCAATAGGCATACGAAAAATTTGAATCACCTTTTTATTCACTGCCCTAGGAGTAAGGCAACTATGGTAGAGGTATTACGAGCCTTAGGAACAGGTGAATACCCTAGCGAATATGAGGATTTGTGGATTGGCCCCAAATTTGCCTCGATTCACCAAGAAATTAAGGATGCGTGGTACATTGCAATTGCGGCAACTACATGCTGGCTAGACAGAAATAATTTTTATTTTCGTGCTTCATGTAATGGTATTTCTGGTAACCTTACTCATATCATGCATCTTATCTCTTTTTGGGCTACAGCTGCTGCCACAGGAGCGAGAGGGAGGATCGGCCGAGTCTTTAAGGTGGAAGAATTTGATGACGAGGAGGTAGAGTTTGGGCCAACACTGGATTGAGGGATGGCACCCTACATACTCACCAAGCCGCTCATTAGCCGCCAGCTCTACTATTTTTTGTTTTATCGACCTACTGTAGTTTTGGTAGTTTGATGTAGGGATAGTTAGATCCACCCCCAAGGGTTTGTTGGGGATGTATGTTTTATTTCCTGCACTGACTTCTGTATTTCTCTCGGTATTCCGGGGTATTTTATTAACCTCTTATTAATGAAACAGGGTGGCATTATCCCACCTTTAACCTAAAAAAACTATGACATCATGTCGCGCAGTTTTGCCTCATTGCTACTGTTAGTCTCCCACTTGCCACAGAAGATTACATCTCACACATACCAAGTGCAAAAAAGAACATCTTCTACTACTTGCAGAAGATAATGTTGTTCACCATTCGTGAAGAGCAAACAACCACCTTTACAAGCCAAAACACCCCACATCATGCGGAGAGTACACCCCACCATCCCTCGTATAGGGCATGAAAAATAGAAGACCAATCGCCCCTATTCTCTATGTTAAATTCTGTGCCGCTTGAATCTTCAATTCCAAGAATCTCTGTCAACACTGGATAAGGAACAAAATCCCTCCAGACCAACAATGCCCTCCTCACAGCCATTGCCTCCATGGATGATACCTCCACAACAACACCAGACTATGAATAACCAGTTAAAGTTTCGGGCCAATCATCAAGATCATGGTTATTGATACCACCCTCAACATCAAGAGAGCAATCCATAGCTTTTGCTAAATCATCAAGAACCCACACTGAAGTAATCTCATGCTTTCCAAAAGGATCCTTATCTGCATAGCCAACTCTTACTAAACATAAAATTTCTTCACCAATCTCACCAATCTCAATTGTTAGGTTTATGTCTTACATACGATGTCGGATAAGAAGACGATAAGACGATGGAGGGATCAAGACAATTGGAAACGGAGTGGAGGCGAGAAACAGTCAGCGGCAGCAATAGCAGAAGTTGTGGTCGACCGCAACTCATGTGCTGTCGACCACAACTCATGTGCGGTCGACCGACCCCTGCGAAGTCTTCCAGAGAAGAGGACAGTCGACCGGTTTGTTGGTGCGGTCGACCGTTAATGGCGCTGATGGGTTTCGGGCTTGAGTCTGGCTGATTCGTGAAAATCCCAATTTGCTCTTCAAGTTAGATCATGTGGCTCCTATCGTAGTGTTATCTATTATGTACTATCCAATGGTTATTGTAACAAAATATTAACTTAGGGTTTGTCTTTAGATCTATATAAACAATTATAATGGCTCATAGATCCAGATGATTCTATTGAGTGCCGAATAGAAGAAGAGAGTACTTCATAGAGAAGGGTAAGAGAGTTTTTTCATTGTAAGCAGCATCAAGTTCCAGTTAGACTTGAGAGATGGTCGTGGTGAGAATTGTAATATTCTTGTATTTTCTCTAGTTGAATAATATCTCGGTTCTTCCTCCCCCGGATTAAGGCGAAAGCCCCAACCGGGATAATTCTTGTGTGCTTTGTGTGATTGGTGTGATCTAGTTTTACTTAGTAGTTTGTGTTGATTGTGTCA
Source organism: Hemerocallis citrina (assembly GCA_017893485.1). Lineage (NCBI taxonomy): Eukaryota > Viridiplantae > Streptophyta > Magnoliopsida > Asparagales > Asphodelaceae > Hemerocallis > Hemerocallis citrina. The sequence continues at coordinate 256,337,878 of CM030358.1, forward strand.
AAGACTTAACAAGGTCCTCATGTCCCTAACAAGTGGTATTAGAGCAATCAGGTTCGTGGGTTTGTTCGAGCTCCTTGGAAATGGCATATCAAAAGACAAAGATCAAGTAGTTTGATGGTAAGATCAACTTCAATCTATGCAAGGTGGACATGTATGATATTTTGGTTCAGAAGGACTTACACCTTTCCCTAGAAAAGAAGAAGCCAACCGACATGAAGCAAGAGAAGTGGGATGAGATTTGTTTGAAGGCCTTGAGTTTAATCCGATTGTAATTGGCGGACGAAGTCAAGTGAATATTCTTGAGGCGAAAAGTGCGGTGAGTCTATGGGCAAGACTTAAATCTGACTACTCGGGATCGTCATTGCTAGATTGAATGTATTGGAAGAGGAAGCTGTTTAGGTTCTCAATGAAGGAAGGTACCCATCTTCAAGATTATATTGTGGAGTTCAATAAGGTAATATCCGAACTGAAGGCGATTAACGTTGATGATCTTAGCGATGAGGATAAAGCTTTCAACTTGATTTATTCATTGCCAACTTCTTATAATCACTTGATAACTACCATGCTATATGGGAAATCAGCCAAGGAGACACTTATTGTAACTGGGGTGATTAAGGGTCTGAAGGAAGATGAACTAAGAAAGGAGACTCATAAAGGATGGTCTATTTCTTTAGGGTATTTTGCGGTGAATGGTGATACTTCAATTGGAAGGGATGCGACACACAAGGGTAAGATTCGTTGCCATTACTGTAGAGGAGTTGGGCATTACAAGAGAGACTGTCGGAAGTGATTGAGTCAAAAGAGTGCTACTAAAGAAGGGAAAAGGCCTATATAGTCAGCGCAACTGATTCAGGTAATAATGACGATTATTATCTTCTTGTTTCAAGTTCTTCAGATGTGGATTCAAGTTGGTATCTTGATTCCGAAAGTTCTTCTCATATTTGCTCAGAGATGGAGATGTTTTCTACTTACAAGTCATTAATAGGCCGCAGTGTGAGAACGAAGAGTGGTGAGATTTGTGAAGTAGTAGGTGAGGGAACAGTTGAATTGGAGATGCCAGATGGTAAAGGGTTCATACTAGAAGAGGTCATGCATATTCCTTCGATACAGCAGAATCATATATCCTTAGGTACTCTTGATACTCGTGGCCACAGGTACATAGCTCGAGGTGGAGTTTTAACAGTTTGGGATAGACGTTGTAAGGTAATGAAGGGTAAGAGGGGGATTGGGCAGGGTCAGCACAATCTCTACTAGCTTTGTAGGAGCAAAAAAACTCTGTCAAGTGTATGGAAGCCCATTGTTCCTAAAGCATCATCATTTAGTAAGTCGTCACTAGAATTACCAAAGCGAGACTACAACGTTCGAATACTGTTGGAAGGTAGAGAGAGCCTTGATGTATGTGGAGTTCGTGTGGAGGGTGGCACCTCCATGTTTACATCTACAAGGGTGTGCCTTTGAGGGTGGCATACAGCTGGAGGAAAACAGGTGGAGGTTTGTTCAACTAGTAAGAGAAGCCATAGAAACATATTGTTTACCAACCAGATAAGAAACGTCTAGAAGAGTTTTAAATCACACAGGTATGGATTCATGTGTATGCAATTCAAGGTGGAAATTATTGGGTTTATGTCTTGCATACGATGTTGGATAAGAAGACGATAAGAGGATGGGGGGATCGAGACGATTGGAAACGGAGTGGAGGTGAGAAATAGTCAGCGGCAGCAACAGTAGAAGTTGCGGTCGACCACAACTCATGTGCGGTCGACCGACCCCTACACGAAGTCTTCCAGAGAATAGGACAGTCGACCGGTTTGTTGGTGCGGTCGACCGTTAGCGGCGCTGATGGGTTTCGGGCTTGAGTCTGGCTGATTCGTGAAAAGCCCAACTTGCTCTTCAAGTTAGATCGTGTGGCTCCTATCGTAGGGTTATCTCTTATGTACTATCCAATGGCTCTTGTAATAAGATATTAACTTAGGGTTTGTCTCTAGATCTATATAAACAATTGTAACGGCTCATAGATCCAAATGATTCTATTCAGTGCCGAATAGAAGAAGAGAGTACGTCATAGAGAAGGGTGAGAGAGTTTCTCCATTGTAAGCAACATCAAGTTCCAGTTAGGCTTGAGAGAGGGTCGTGGTGAGAATTGTAATATTATTGTATCTTCTCTAGTTGAATAATATTTCGGTTCTTCCTCCCCCGGATTAAGGCGAAAGCCCCAATCGGGATAATTCTAGTGTGCTTTGTGTGATTGGTGCGATCTAGTTTTGCTTGGTGGTTTGTGTTGATTGTGTCAAAAACTCAACAAGATCCTCAAATTCCTAACATCACCAATCTTGGACTTCACGAGAACAATCAACCAATCTCAATTCAGTTGTAGCTCGCACAACTCATGCCTCGACTTTTGGATTAGAGTCATCTGTTGAAGAGGTAGGACCAACTATAGCTGAGCTAACTGCTGAGCAAATAAAGCGTTTCCCTACGCTTTCCTTTGCCACCACCCTTTTACCAATAGTAATGTTTCAATCTCCCCCACCAAACATCATTGAGATACCTTCTTGATAGAGCCTATTGCATAGAAAAGGGACATGTATAGCCTCCTGCAAGACAAGATGCCCGCCACATTGGTCTCTTTAGAACAATCGTGCTCCCAAAGGACTTCTCTGACCAGTACCAACGATAATCTTGCCAAAGTTACCATTCTTATAGTCCTCAAACTTCTAGCCTAAAGGTGCAATAAAATGAAGCCGTAGTGTCCAACCTGACCTACATATACACAAAAAATATTTGACTGCACCATACGAACAGTCTATGAGTTTCTTCTTCAGAGCCTCCCAATTGCATTTCACATGACTTGATTTATGACAATACCAGCATCCAAAACAGCCGCCATGTTCATACTCCTCCCAAACTTGGACCAATTATTTCCTTGTGGTTTCCCCTTATTAATTCTTCCAATAACCTTGACTTGATTGTGATGCATTTGAAGATGAACGTGCAACGTCATCACCCTAAGCTTTCCGTCTCATATCCTCATTCATGATGCTAGTCACTTCATCATTAAAGGTTATGTTATCCTTTATAGAACTCAAGATTTCCTACGCTGTCGAACTAAAACTATCTAGAAGAGAACCAGGCCCGGCCCAGGGGTAAGCCCAGCAAGCCACTGGGCTTGGGCAACCCCCCTTTCATGGGGAAAACAAAATTTTTAAAAAAATCAATATATATATATATATATATATATATATATATATATATATATATATATAGTAAAATAAAATTTATTAAGGGCCTATGTGTAAAGTTCGATTTTTTTTTAATCTCTCCTCCTTCTCTTTCTCTTCCACTTCCAGTTCCCGATTTCTTTTTCTTTTTGTCTCTTTCTTGATCCAAAACTCAAATTCCTCCACCACTCCTTAGCTCCTCCACCGTCTCCGAGTATCTGACCGTAGCTCCACCGAGGCTCCGACGGGCGATGACCGATGGCTCGTCCTTCCCATCAAAACCCTAAACATAACCCTAGCTCTAATTGAAACCCTAAGCCCTTAATCTTCTTCGGTCCTTCCTCTCTAGTCTCCATCAAAAGGTATTATATCTACTATTCTTCTCTTCGTCTTCTCCTTTCAATTTAATGTGATTTACTGTGAATTTTGATTTACTTTGAATGTGAATATGTGATGTACTATGAATCAATTTGTAAGAGGTAAACTGTGAATTTTGATTTACTGTGAATTTAGATTTAATAATGATGACTGTAATGATAGTTAAGTGGATTGCTGGGTGAGTTGTTGCTAAGAAGTTATTGACATGATCGACCAAATCTTTTAGATTAGCATGGATTTGTAAATATTTATCAAAACAAAGTGTGTGTCAGGATATCAGAAAAGTATGACACGCTAAATGGATTCAGTTTCCGTTATAGTATCAGAAGTTCTCGTAGTTATCTAAATAAATTCAATTGCCTTGTCTTTTTGTCAATCTGATAGTGTTGCTCAAAAGTATTTTCTGAAGTCCGTTTTTCGTCATTGTTAGGAGTTCATTAATTTTCAAAATTATATGCCTGCATTAATTGGTCGCATTTTGCTTTTTTTGTTGCATAGAAACTAATCTACCGACAGATACCTGATTTAATGTAGTTCACACTAGACATGCCAATCTTTAGCTATGACTCCGATGATTATCCAATTTCCTATGATTCCAAACCCAATACTAGGTTTTGCAAAGAAGATTTTTGGAGGTGACATTTGCTACAGTGGAGTCAAATTTAAGTTTATTTATAATGTGCGATCTGGACAACACTTACCAATGTTGTAGAACATTGCTTGTACATTGAAATTGATTCAGATGGAAGCCTTTATATGCTTCTTCTTTATTAATCAATTAGTGTTTTTATTGCTTAAGTTTACCATTATATGCTTCTTCTTTTTTACTAACAAGTTTCTTTTATTGACAGAAACTACTTGATGGATATATAAAAGATTCTGGAATATACTATCGTTGTTGCAACAATGTGGTAAATAGAGTTAGTTTTCGGGTTCCATGATTGCTTCAAATTATGCTTCTAGGTACTATCATTTTCAACTGTAATGTGTAGGTCAGTCCTTCACAATTTGAAGCTCATGCTGGTCGTGCTTCAAGGCGGAAGCCGTGAGTATTGGAAACTTGAATGCCTTGGTTATACTCTCTCCATTTCAACCGTGTGGTCGTGGGTTCGATTCCCACAGAAGGTGACAATCTGTTGTTGCTTTTTTCGGTGTGGGAGCAAACAGATAGAATTTGTGAATTCGTAGGAAATCGAATGAGTCAAACTTGAATACCTTCACCGGCGTTTGACTGGTTTCCCACTACTGTCGTGACCTACAAAAAGTGCGATACACCAGGGTTGATTCCGACGGCGCACCCTCCGACGCTCTTGTCAGTAATCTGAATGATTATGAAAGAGCTTTTGGTATAGAAGGATTGATTACCTTGCAATAGTGGGAGGAGAGGATTTATATGGTCGCCTTCGGAATCAGTTTCGAGATGAGGTTGAATCTCTACTTCTCGGTGATAGGATAGAGTCAGTTATGCCATCCACGTGAAGGGATCAGGACTGGAATCTTTTCTTTATGGAGAGATAGAGTTTTCAGATCCTCCCTTCTGTATGGATGGATAGAATCAGTTACCCCTAGGATAAGGGGATTTCAACTGGGTTTGATGAATCTGGACTCCTTTGTGGTAGGGCTATTGTAACAGTCCTTATCGCATGCTGGATCAGTTTGCTGGGCTTGAGAACGGCCCACCTTATCTTGTCGGGCCTTGTGTCTGCTGAAATTGCCGTTTTACCCCTGGAAGCTTTAAGATCCGTGCCCGATTTGAATGATCCCGATTTAGCCCTATTTTTACCCATATCACGAGCCCCTCACTCCTAAAAACTGAGTTTTACAGCCCTTGAGGAGTAGTTCGCCTGTTTTCAATGGTTTATAGAGTTTATCGGAGTTCTCGGGAGAGTTTGGATCTTGCTCGGGGTGTAACGGTGTTATTGTGAGCTTGAAAAATGCTCAAAATTATTTTTAAAATTTTCTGGATTTTTTAATGATTTTTCCAGATTTTTCTGAATTTAATACTATTTTCTGGAATTTTAAAATAATTTTTCTAAAATAATAATTATTTTTCAGAATTTAAAAATAACTTTCTGAATATTTAATTACTTTTTTCAGAAAAAAAAAATATTTTCCATATTTTTTAATTAATTAATCTGAATTTAATATCATTTTCTGGAAATTTAAAAAAAATTCTAAAATAGTAATTATTTTTCAGAATTTAAAATATTATTCTGAATTTTAATTATTTTTTCAGAATTTTAAAATAACTTTCCCGAATTTAATATTATTTTTCATATTTAATAATTATTTTTCTGAAATTTATTAATAAGAAAATAAATTTTAAATAATAAATAATACCTGAGTTAATCTGGATCATTGATTGGGAGAAGAATGCTTTTTGGAGAGTTCCATGGGTTACAAAAAAGCCAAAGCAAGCACTATACCCGGTTTTGGGTATACCCAGTTTGAAACCGGGTAGCCCACTTTTTCTCCTTTTGATCTAGATCGCCCATCTTGATTGGCACGAATTTTAATGCAATCAAGTGGTCGAAAAGAGCTCAAAGCTGTCGCTTTCCCCGGTTCGTGCGCTACTCGGTTTCGCAGGGGAGGTGGAGCGTGGGCTCCATGCCACGTGGCATCGCTTGAATGGAGAGTAAAAAAAAACGGGGTCACGTGGATGCGGTCAGAAGCAACAGATGGTCATAAGTGGGGCCCATCGCCAATTGGTGATCAATCAGCGGAAGGGAGCAGCGGGGCCCACTGCCACGCAGATGCTCTGCACGTGGGCGAGCAGGTGAGCGGGTGCAGTGGGCGTGGGTCCCTCCCTCTTTTCTCTCTGGCACTGTGGGCGTACAGAGATAGGAGGGGGGAAGTTGGACCCACCTCCACGTGGGTGAGGTCAGAAGAGCAGCAGGGAATGTAGGTTCTTTTGCCACGTCAGCGTTGACTGGTCAACGCGCTGACGTGGCGTTGACCGGTCAACCTGACCTCTTTTTTTTCTTTTTTTTCGAGCAGCTATATTGCAACTAATTTTTCCGGTGCTACGAGACTCTGATTGGGGCATATGACCACTCGTTTCAAAGAGGAGACTAAGATCTACATCTTCCGTTTAGATTTGGTTTAACGAATCATCCATCTTTAGGGTCAAAACTGGCTCGCAATGTCTCTTTGTCCGAAAATTAGAGAAGAAGAGCCTCGGTCCCCAGAATCTTCGAAGAGGAGCTCCAATCCCATGGGCTAAGAATATGGGCTAGGATGATCCTCGTAAAACTCATGGAAAGATCCGTTCTTGGAGGCAGGTGCGAGGAGCAACTCTAGGGGAGAGTCTTAGCTCTGAACTTGCTAAGGAGAAGGCCGCTCGGGAGGCGAGCGGAGCGGAGAGCATCACCAGACTCTAGGAGAGAGCCATTCGGGAGACAAATTTGAGGAGCAACTCTGGAGGAGAGTTCTAGCTCCGAACTTGCTGAGGAGAGGGCTGCTTGGGAGGCGAGCGGAGCGAAGAGCATCACCAGGCTCTAGAAGAGAGCCATTCGGGAGACAAGTTTGAGGAGCAACTCTAGGGGAGAGTTTTAGCTCCGAACTTGCTAAGGAGAAGGCCGCTCGGGAGGCGAGCGGAGCGGAGAGCATCACCAGGCTCTAGGAGACAGTTGGGCGTCGAACTTGTCGTTTGAGTCTGACAAGTTTGTTGAATCAATCTGAAGAGGGGGTTAGTGCCGAACTTGCCGTTTGGACCCGGCAGGCTTAGAGCGAAGGAGTTGCTGGTTTGGCTCGGGAGAGGAACTGAGCACAGAGCTCACTGATGAGGATTATCGAGCCGTACGAGCAGCTACAAAGGTGAGTCAGGCCTTGGGGATAGCCCTGGAAAAGAGCTAGTGTTCGAATCTGCTTGTTGGAATCAACCAGTTTCGGGAGTAGTTCGAATGGTCGTGTCGAGCCTTGAATCCACATACTTGCAAGTTGTGAGGGCAATTTCGAGCCATGATTGTGAACTCCGAACTAGTTTTTTTAAGATTTATCATCAGTTGTGGGAGCAATTCCGAATGGTGAGCTACCCCGCACTTGCTTATTTGCGAGCGGCTAAGGCAACGTCAAACAAAGTGCTGGACTCCGAACTCGTCGTTGGGATGTTTCAACTAGTTGCAGGAGCAATTCTGAATGGTGAGATGTCCTGCACTTGCTTGTTTGCGAGCGGCTAAGGCAACATCGAACCAAGTGCTGGACTCTGAACTCGTCGTTGGGATGTTTCAACTAGTTGCAGGAGCAATTCCGAATGGTGAACCACTTCGTACTCGCTTGTAAGCGAGTAGTTGAAGCGGAATTGAACCAAGTGTTGGACTCCAAACTTGTTGTTTGGGATTCATCAATAGTTGTAGGAGCAGTTCCGAATGGTGAACCACTTCGTACTCGCTTGTAAGCGAGTAGTTGAAGCGGAATCGAACTAAGTGTTGGACTCCGAACTTGTTGTTTGGGTATCTGCCAGTTGTTGGAGCTTAGACTCCGAACTAGCTTGTTGTAATCAACCAGTTTCGGGAATAGTTCGAATGGTCGTGTCGAGCCCTGAACCCGCAAACAAGCAAGTGCGGGGCAGCTCACCATTCGGAATTGATCCCACAACCGTTCATAAATCTTTAAAAAACTGGTTCTGAGTGACCTACACATTACAGTTGAGCATTTTCTTTTCATTTTCTTTTCAGATATAATAATATTTACACTTCGAATGGTGTGTCACTTCATGAGCTATTCGTTTCCCTGTCAAAAGATTGAAAATTGTCAGTCAATGAAAATGATGTTGTTTGTAGCATTTGTGCGGATGGTGGATACCTTATTCTTTGTGATCTCTGCCCAAGGTATTTCCACATAGGTAAATCTTAGTTTACTAAATGTTCTATAGCTTTGTTGGAGCTTACAAAATTTTCAGTTCCTAGATTGATTTTTATTTTAAATCATGAAATATCTTCGCATAATTTGCTTTCCATGGCTTAGTGTACATTTGGTGTTTTTCATGGCTTTGCATAAGTTTATTTAATTATTTGCTTTTAGTTTTACCTTTTATTTTTATTATTAAAAAAAATTACTAAGGGGCAACAAAATATGAGCTTGGCTAGGACAACCCGGATCTCTGAGCCGGCCCTGAAGAGAACACAAGAAGAGAAGAGCCGAAAATTTCTCCTCCAACCTTATACATTCAGATGATACCACCCTCCGTCAAATGCATGTTGACCAACTTCTTCAACAAGAAAATTTGACTCTTCGTGGACGGGTTTCATGCATGTTCGCGATGTTATAACGACATTTTCACAAATTTTTCCATCGTAATATAGAAACTTGTATTCATCATTAATCCCAGGCGAGTAGCACGAGTGCATTCCTACCAAGAAGCTTTTATGCAACCTTCATAGTTGATGCTGCTAATTTAGAGGTGAGAGCAACATATGTGAGTTTTTTTTATTTGTAGAGGGAGAGACATATCTCAACCACAGATCTGGATCTGAGATAAGGATTTGGTTAGGAGCAGGAGAGGGGGTGCTACTGGTAGCTGGCTGCCCTAAGTACCTGCAAAATGCCTAGAGACACCGGGATGATCCCGGCGACAGGCCCTCCGACGATCTAGTCAGTCACTGGAAAAAAGTAGAGTTAGGGTTTGTGTGGAGAAAGAGTCATTACCTGCAGAAAGATGGAGGGAGTCTGGTATTTATAGGCAAAGAGAGAGGGAGGAAACCCTAACCCTAATGGGTTGGGTGACCCTATTCTATGGGCCTGGAACAACAAAAGGCCTATAGAAGCTGTATGCCTGCTTTTGTAGAAGTCTGCAGATCCTGAGGGGATCAGATAGTTCAGATTGAGAAGGATTATTTACCCATATCATAGGCCTCCACTCCTGGAGAGTTGTATGTATCAGCCATCGAGGACTAGCTCATTCTGGTGAGAAGATCGGTAAACAGTGTTCATGAGGATAGGATGGAAGATCCCCAAAGAGAGTGACATGGGCTCGACGCCAAGCTCCGCGATGACCGAGCTCCGACTCCGAGCGTTGAGCGTTGCGTGTAACCCAATAGCTGGTTCGAGGTTAACGTCGAGCGCCGAGCCCAAGATAAAGGTTTGCTTGAGGTTAATGCCGAGCATCGAGCTCTGTGAGAAAGACACATGCTGGCTTGAGGTTAACGCCGAGCTCCGAGCGTGGTGGACTTGGTGAGAAAGGGAGTGTACACTTGATATGGTTGTAGTGGTACGTGTGATGCACGTGCGATGCTGATGTCACAGGTTGTAGAAATCGATGCATCAAAATCTGATCCAGCATTGGATTTAGATGGGTGATTGAGATATGTTTGTGGAAATCGAGTCTTGACAGAGCTGCCTATATATCCCCCACTCCCCTCTCATTTTTTATCTTGTGTTCTCACTCTAGTTCTCAGAGTTTCTCTCTAAGTGCTGCCCCGTAACCGGCAGCCATCTTTTCCGTGAACTTTCCAGTGCAGATAATCATGTTAGTAGTTTTATTATGTCGATGGTTCAGTCTGGTTCTTCTGCCTCTACCTCTGGCCATGGCAACGGTGATCACCTTTCTAAGTCTTTCTCTTGGGAGATGAGGGAGCAGGTCTACGATGTCAAGCCGCTCCGCAGTCAAAAGCCCTACGTAGTGGAATTGAGCAACTCGGAAGGAAAGGTGGAAGTGACTGAGGTAGTTGACATGGGTAATGAAGAAGCGGGGTAGGAAGTTGGTAGAGGGTTTGGTGAGGAGGTGTAGGGTTGGCATTCGGGTCGACCGGGCCGGATTGGGTCGGACCCGCCCGGGTTGGAGGTTGACTTGGGCGGGTTCGGGTTGGGTTGGAGGCTTAACCGGGTCGGGACGGGCCGGGTCGAAGAGTAGAAATGGCGACTCGCCCAACCCATGAACCCTATCGGGTGCAATCCGGGTCGGTTCGGGTCCGGTCGCGGGTTGGCCCGTTTAGATAGGTTTTTGTTTTTTTTGAACTTAAAAATAATAATAATAATAATAGACATTAAAAATCGTAATAATAATAATAAGATTGAAAGAGTGAAAATTGCGAAAAAAATATTGATATATTATTCATATGATTTCAAGTTATACAAGTTTCACAATTTCTAATAAGAAATAAAGATTTCACAAATTTGTTTTATACACTAACATATTTCTTATATACAATTTCAATTTACTTCAATTTTCCTAATTTGAAATAACAAGCAAGTATTTAATACAATTTTTTATCTATTTACAATTGTCTTCAATTTGATGGCCTTCAATTTGTTGTTGTTAACTTGTTGTTGTTGGTCTTGAATTCTTGATTATGGTTGCTATTGTTGTTGTTGTTGTTGTTGTTGTTGTTCCGGCGAGTTGCTCCCACTTGTGGACGTAGATAATGCTTTTTCTTGTGTCATATCTTCAGTCTTCAGCCAGTCTTCAGTGCAAACGAGCATCTCTAACGAATCAGGCTTCAAGCGATTCCTGTAATCAGTTAGAACCCTGTCACTTGTAGAAAATGCACTTTCAGAAGCAACTGTAGAGACAGGAGGAGTTAGTAGATCTTTAGCCATATATTTAAGAATACTATATGTGTGTTCATGGTCTTTCCACCATTGTAAAATATCTAGTGAAGAACTAGAAGACTCTATACCAATTTAATTAATTCATTTGGTTGATTAGTCCTAGGTTTTTTGGATTGAATTTGTGCAAGTAAATTAAATGTTCTATCATCAAATTTACTCTTACCCTTACCTTTAGAAGTACCAGAAGAAGAACTAACTACAGAAGTTGTACTACTAGAAGCAAAACATCTATCATAATAATCATACAAGTTATTTAATGTAGATTCAAATTTAAATAAAAAAGAAGCGCAATCAATTTCTTTTTCTACATCCCCCCCAAGTAATGCAAAAAATATTTCAGTCAAACTCTTCGTACCTTCTAATTTGATACGAGGATCCATAACAGTAGCAACACAATACAACATAGGAGGAGGATTAAAATACTTCAAAAATTTTGTGTATGCAAGTTTGACAATATCACCAACAAAAGCATCATTTACCATTTCGTTAAAAGTTTGCATCATAGTAACTATTGAAATAAAAATGCTACTAGATGTAGATTCATTTGATTTTAAAAATTTGTAAGTTGCGGTTTTAAAAGGTTCTAAAAATTTCAACAAAGATTCGGCATTATACCAATCAGGGGGAGTCATTTGCAAAATTTGGCATATTTTTTGCGAAATAAAAATTATTTATACATGCTTTATATTCGCTAACAACCTGTAGTAAATCAAAAGTAGAGTTCCATCGGTGTTTAACATCCTTTGGAAATTTTCTAAAAGGTACATTTGAAATCCTACACCAATTTTTTCATTCTTGAAATACGGTGCCGCTTAATGCAATAAAATATACACAATTTCTAAATTTAAGTATATATGGATCGACTATTTTTAATGCATCTTGAACACATAAATTTAAAATATGACATGCACATCTAACATGAAAAATATTGTCAAATGGAGGATTTAATTCTTTTTTTTAAATACTAATAGATGCATTGTTGTTAGATGCATTATCAAAACTAATACACATAATTTTATCACGAATATGAAAAACATCACAAATTCTAAAATACGGTTTGCTATTTCAACGCTACTATGGGGATAGGGCAATACGGCAAATGATATGATTCTTTTTTGAAGAATCCAATCATTGTCGATCCAATGACAGGTTATTCCCATCATTGGAATATTGTTGCAACCCGTCCAACAATCCAAAGTTAAACTAACTATACAAGTTACACTTCATAAAAGTTGCAATCAGAGCGTTCCTCATTTCATTGTACATTTTAAAACAATCCGATTTGCAAGTATTTCTCGAGATTCTTCTAAAATGAGGGTTTAAGGCCGTTCGATTAAAATTTTCCAAGTTCCTACTCTCGGGATAGGAAAATGGTAACTCTTCCTTTATTACTAATCGGGCCATTTCCCGACGAACAAGATCGGGATCATAAGGGTGGCTATCAACTAGACCGGTCCTAGGGTAGATTTTTTGTTGGCCGGGTAGGTCAACAAGAAGGTCTTTATGGATATTTAGGATGTGTCGCTTAATTGTACCCGTGCCATCACCCCTCTTGAATTTGTATTGCTTAGAACTTGTTTTACAAACTTTCAAACCTATACCCAGAGTTTCTTTGTCCAGGAATATAATCGTAAAATTTATGCCAATCACTACTTTCCCCTCTAGTTTTCCTACCACTAGGGGGTTGTGTAACTTGTGTTGTTTCGGTTGGTTGTTTTTGTTCTTCTTCTTCTAATTGTATGTCTCCTACAAATTCATCATGTGTACCCCATTGTTGGGCAGGAGAATTATGGTACTCTTCGACGGATTCATTATGTGGGACAATTGGTGGCCTACGGGAAGTGCCGGTGGAATCTTGCCCACTTTGGATACGACCGCTACCACATGATCTAGACATGTTTATATGTAGTAGTGTATGCAAAAAAAAAACTACACAATGTAGGAGCGATAAGTTACAAAAAAAAATCTAGAAAACAAAAGGGTTGTGAGAGAGAAGAACAAAAAACCAACAAACAAACAAGATACCAAAAATTATAACTAAAAAATAAATTGAAATTGAAGAAGAGAGATATAAAATTTTGATGCCATTCACCGTGAATACGCGTATATAAAAGAACCCGTGAAATAAGAATAGAAGTAGAAGTAGAAATCCGGAATTGAAGACTCGAGGAGAGCTTGGAGGAGAGTAGAAGACTTGATCACTTGGTGTTGGAGGAGAGTTGAAGACATGAAGAACGTTGTTGAATTTTGACTTCGAAACGATCAGAATTTGATCGTGTGTATGACTTGCTAGCTTCTTTGTTCAATTGTTCCCAAATTCAAATAAATTGAGTAATAATTGTAGAGAGTGTAAGAGAGTAAGGTGTGAATTTTTTGTTAGGGTTTTGGAGGTATTTATAGGTTTAAAATAAATAAAAAAACCCAAAAAAAACATAAAAATCCACCAAAAACGACTATTATAGCCGTTGCCAACGGCTCTGGGAACAGTGCCGATTTTGGGACCATTCGACCCGCGGGTCAACGGTCGACCCGGAGCGAGTCGAACGTTTGACCCGTTCGGGTCAAATGGTTCGCACCCCACGGATCGACCTGTAGGTTGGCGGGCGGGTTGGGAGATTTTTCTCAGGTTAACGGGCCGGGTTAGACGGGTTGGGTTTGCAAATTTATCGACCTGAACCCGAACCGCGGTTTTGCGGGCCGGGTTAAACAGGCGGGTCGTGGGCGGTTCGCTGGTCGAACCGACCCGTTTGCCATCCCTAAGGAGGTGGACGATGAAGTGGTAGAGGTCGACCCGTCGGTTGAGGCCTCTGATCTGAAACCCTTGGTGACGTCAAACCCTCCTAAGGCCCCTTGCATTCAAGGGAGGAGGATGAGGTGGACCCACCAGATAGTTCTACATAGTCGGATGAGTTCCTTCCCAAACATGGGCTCGACGTCCCCTATCTTCAGCAATTGGGCTCCTTTAGGATGTATCCGGACGATGTTGGGGACTTGCTTCAATACGGTGTGCAACCTTCTTCGCCGAGTCGACTAAAGATGCGGATGAACAAGGTGTAGAGTGTTTTGACGGTCCATGACATGTCGCTGTTTCAAGCTAATTACTTCATAGGGCTGGAGTACGAGTTAATGATTCCGAGTCCCGGTCTTCATCCCACGGATAACTTGGCGCCATGGTATTGTATATTTTCGGTGGATGCTTTCAGTTCGGGGTTGCACTACCGCTGCTCTCATTTATCAAGGAGGTGTTGAACTAGGGGAGATTATGCCCGATGTAGTGCGTCCCGAACTTCTGGAAGCAGCTCGTGTGTTTCATGTTACTTTGTGAGGAGAGGGAGTACTTCTGAAATTGAAGTACTTCCGAGCTGTGCTAGGGGTCAGTTCGCCAGACGAGTATGAGGGGATTTGCTATATCTCGCCTCGCCCTGATAAGACGTTAGTCCATAGGCATCTGGACTCCATAAAGGGATAGAAGGAGAAGTACTTCATTGTCCGAAACCAGGTGTTTTCGGAGATTCCTATGAATTGGAAATTTTATAAGCTGAATCACAGGCCACTGAAGAGAAAAGACCTGACGGAGGAGGTGTGGGCCGCTGTGGACCGGACCGTTTCTGAAAATAGCATCGGCTGGCCGAACATGATAGAGATGCACTGGCCAGGATCGAGCTGAGCCCCATTCCCTCCCGTATGTTTTTCGTTTTCTTTTTTATCCAACTTTCTTCCTTCATTATTATAGCCTTTTTTTCTTTCGTGGACATGGACGACACTGCTATTGATGCGAGTTGAGCCCAGTTGGCCAAGAAGAGGGTGGCCGAGTAGTTGAAGCAAAGAATGGGTCCTCTCAGGGGGCTCCGAAGGCCCCTCGAACCCGAAGTCCAAGAGGCAGAGGACCCAGTCGATCCCGGGGACCCCCAGCTCACCGAAGGCGGCGCCTAGCTCAAGTAACCTTATGGTTACGGAGATGGAGGTGTTGAGGGGCGAGGTCCCTCTTATTCACCCTACAGCCCAGAAAATGGTGGTGAAGAGGGGCTCAGATCGTGGGCTCCCAACTAGGTCGTGAAGGCAGTTGACACACTAATCGAGGGGCCACTGGCAATCAAGGTGGTGGAAAAACTGGCCACGCCTCGCGATAGGGAGGCTGTGCCGACCGAGACGCTAGAGTACTACCATATCAGGTGGGCTCAGGCCAGCGTGCTGGTAAGGTGTAACCCCTGCTTTTCAAAAAATGTATTTTTGTGTATTTTCTGTATTTTAAAATTTTCGCAAATTATTTTTTTTCGGTTTTCAAATTCTTTCGTCAAGATGTATTCTTAACTCTTCTATTAAACTCTAATTTTTTTTATCAATAATTTTATTTATAACTATTTCCATGATTTTTATATTGTAACAAAATTCTTATTTTTATTATTATTACTCTTATTATTGTTATCGTTATTTGTATTATTGTTATTATTTTTATTTTTGACTGGTTATAAAAAATCCACTTTTATTTACTAAATGTACTTGTAGTATTTTAAATCAATTCTATTTTATAATGTCAATTACATTTTTATTATAAAACAATATTTTTATAAGTCATTTTATTTTTTCTATTGAATTTTTTTTAAGACCCTAATCCATATTTTTTTTAAAACCCTTGTAAACCCCATTAACCCTTTCAAATACCCAAACCCGTTAACCCTATATCAACTACCCTACCCAATAAACCATATCCACCCGTTAACACCCAATCACCCACACTCGTTAACCACCCCCCCCCCCCCCCCCCCCCCGTTAACCATAATAATGACTTCCCTACCTATTTATATTTAACCCATTTGCCGTTTCATCCACCCCCTCCCCCCCTCCCCCTCGACTGTTCGTCTTCCAGCCGCCTCTAACCATTTCCCTCTCCCATCAACTCCCCTGCACCTCCCGCTCTCCTCCTCTTCAGCCCACCGTCCTCCCTTCCTTTGCGCCGTCTTCAACCCATCCCGCTCATCTCTCAGTTCAACTACCCCACAGCCAACCTCCCTATCTCCCTGTCGCCGAGCCACTGGTGCTCCACCTCTGTCGTGTCCTGCCTTCCCGTGTCGACAGCAGCGTCAACAGCACCAGTCACCGACCTCCTCCGCGACTACACCTCGACAGCAGCATGCCACCCCGTTCCCCTGTGCGTTGCTTCCTCCAGCGCCTGCAGCGACATTGCAGTCCTTGTCGCCTTTAGCTGAAGACAGCAGCAGTGACCCCTATCACCGCTCGCTGCTATATCCCGCCCAGTCGCCGTCGCCATGGCTACCGTCCATCAACCCCATTGTCGCAGAGCTTTTCCATTACTCTGTTTTGATATTGTGTTTTTGGATCATGGAGTCTTGATCTTTTGAACGTGGGCCGTTGATCAACATCTTGAACATCATCATCTTGGAGTTCTTTGATCACTTTGATGGGTGGCCATCCGATCGTCTATCTGATCCGATCATCATCATCATCAAGATACTGATCACATCTCGATCTTGATCTTGATCTTCGATCAGAGTCGTCCGATCTGATCCGATCGCCTTTATCTCTTGATCTCTTGATCTCTTGATCTTAGCCGTCCGATCGTGTTCGCGATCGATTGTTCTTTGTGTTCGTGTGTTCATTTGATCCGCTCGTGGGTTATTCTTGCTCTTTTTTCATTCTCGTCATCTTCTCTCAGGCAAGTAACTTGTACTCAAATTCCTTTGTATGATACAAGTCATAAATACCGCTTGTAGTGTAGCTGGGTTCTAAAGACAATTCGTGTGTGAAACCCCTTGCTGATATTGTCTCTATAGTGATTTGACCATAATTTCCTCACGACACAATATTGACATGAACTAACTTAGGTTTGCCCATTCTTGATTTGATCATGTATGTGAGACTTCTTGTGAGAATTTGAGTAATTGTTGAGATACATGTGATAGACTTGTTTTAGATATGTCAATTATCCTATTTCATGATGTTTGGACATTTAGTAGATTCGATTTCATGTTTGGTTGTGGTTGGATCAAGTTTCGTTGGATCTATGTTGATTTTGGTTTTTGAGGAAAATCTGTATTTTGTCGATGTTTAGTTTAGATTTGTATTTTAAACCATATTAAGGTCAGAATCTTAATTTCAGTATAAAACCTAAGTTTTACAGAATTTTGTCTTCTTTTCAACCCCTTCGATCTTGATTTATTTCGTTTTCGTATGTGTGAGATATGATTGTTTTACTACAGAGGTGTAGATCTTTTCCAGATTTCGTTTCTTGACTATTTTAATGACTAAATTATTTTGATACTTGTGCTACACATATTATTTTGATCTGAAACTCTGGTCAGTATTTCTATACCTATGTAGGGATTACCCAGAATTTTGGTGGATTTTATTGATGAGTTTTATATGCCGTTTCATGCTTGTTTATAAAAACTGTACTTGCTGTATTTTGCTAGCTATTCTGTGAAGATTTGTATTTTCACCCTAATTGCTTTTCCTGTATGAAAAACATTTATGAAATATTAATTTATCTTATTTTGTCTATTTTCATTTTCCTTTGGCGGATTTGGATTTAGTTTCACGGTTTGCGAGATATTACAATTTTCGTACAGTAGTGTGGGGAATTCCAGATTTGCCAAACTATCGTTTCTTGATGTTTTCTAAATTTTGTTATCTAAGCTAATTTTACTGGAAAATTATGAAACTTTATATTTGCATACTAGACTTATAGGGAATACCCCAGATTTTTCGTGGATTTATTTAATGAGTTTTCATACTGTTTTCCCTCTCTTGAATTCGGATTTCTGATTTCTGACTGAACCTATTTTCTTGATTCAAATCAGTTTTGAACTATGTTTTTTTGAATTACTGTATGACTTATTTATACTCCCTGGATTTGGTTGAGAGTCTATTTTCTATACGTTTTGATGGATTCAGATTTGAATTTCTGTGGTAACGGGAATCACTGCTTTAGTACTGTACTGTCATGCTGCCTTAAATATGAACATACACTATTTTGCTCGTTTATGTGACTGTCTATCATCTATGCGTGCTTATTTGTTACCCTAGACCTGATACTGATTATACTATGTTAGTTTGACACTGTTTTACGCTTATACATGCCTGTTTGAGAATAATAATAAATAATCAAGCCGGGTTAATGGGAAAGATCTAGTAGTGGATAGTGCAGAAACGTGTACTCGGAAGGAGACTTGTGTTTTCTGTATGAAATGTTACTGATCAAGTTTACCGATCAAGTTAATATTCTGTTACTGATCAAGTTACGGATCAAGTTTATCGATCAAGTTACTGATTAAGTTACCGACCAAGTTATGTGATTCTGTGAATACCCGAGTACACTGCCCTATATTGTCCCCTATGAAATCTAAAGTGAAACTGTTTGTTGTAGCAACCATGTGTTATAATATGGGGCGCATGAAGTGCTACCTAGATATTAATCACTATAAGACTTGGTACATGATCCTTGAACATGACACTTGAACATGATACATGCTTATTTGATACTTGACTACATGATACATGAGACTTGTTTACATGAGACTTGATACATGACACTTGATACATGATTACACGAAACTTGCCACTTGATGTTTGTTTACATGATACTTGTTACTTGACACTTGTTGCATGCTACTTGTACTTATTCACCTTACCATTCTAGTTGTTTATTTTGACATCATGCTTATTCCATGCTATTAGTTAGTTTTCTCAATGTACTTGTATCCTACATTAAAAGCAGCCCGTAACTTACAATTGATGGGTACTTGTTTTCTCTTTTTCTCTTCCCTACAATTGTTAAATTACAGATTTTGGAGAACAAGTTACAGATGGTATCGGTGATATGAGTTATTAGTGCTGGATCTTGTTATCATTATTTCTTGTAGCTTGCTTTGAACAATTGTATTTTGATACTTGGATTTATTTGTATTTGGGCATTGTGACCCAGGATATTTAACTTATTCAGATCATGATTATTTGAGATTAATATATTTGGTTTCAAGTATTTTTGTTGGTATTTTGGTTTAAATGTGCATGTTAGTTGATACTTTTGCTTCCGACTCTGATTATTTCGTGAGATGTTGTAAAGATTCTTGGACAGCTTATGGATGATGAAAATCATTCGCTGTTGTTTTGTCGCGTATCCGTATTTCGTATTTTCTTTTGGGAAGCGGGGCATGACAAGATTTTTAGTGGTATCAGAGCCCAGGTTTGGCTAATGTATTTATTTGACTGATAGATTAGACAAGCTTGGCTCGATTCGGGATCGGCTCAACATTTCACCAACCATGCATGCATAAATGAGTCATAACCAACATTGATCTGGATACTAGTCTTATTCGATTTATTTTTATCCCTCCTTATTCAATCCCTTGATTCCTTTATTCTTCCATCTTTTTCCGTCGTCCTCTTTGATTGATTTCTTCTTGGGGTTTGATTGGCTTTTGACTGCTTTTTGTCATCTCATCGCACCTTCATTCTTTCCGTACCCATACTCCTTTGATTCTGGTGTTATCCATTCTTTTCTTTCTGCTTGGTCCGTTAGTTGGCATCGCTAAATGCTATTGGCAGAGTCTTCCACAATCAGAGTGGCGCAGCGGAAGCGTTGTGGGCCCATAACCCGCAAGTCTCAGGATTCTCTTGTTGTTTTTCCTTCGCTGCATTGTTCGTTTCTTTCCATCCCTTGTACTCGTCTTCATCCGTTGACTCATTGCTTGGTTCATCTCTTCATTTTCCATCCTTTCTTTGATTTCAGCTCTATTTATTTCGTCATCTCTTTGTTTTGTTATTTTCCAAGTCTTGTGATATTTCTTCTTCATTTTTGATATCGGTTACTTCTTTTTTTGCATTCCATTTTGCCATCATATACTCATTCATTATTTGATTCAATTCTTTCCGGTCTTTTCTCTCATTGATTCCAGTTCTGTCTACTCCCTTTTTGCTTTGTTGTCTTGTGTTGTTCCTTTTCTTTTGATACTGCTTATTCTCTTTCTTGCATTCCATTTGACCTCATTGTTATCCACTTCCTTCTTTTTCTGGTGTTGCCACTGCTTTGTTCCTTTCCCTTTAGCCCTCTGTCTTGTTGCCCTTCCTTAAGTTTGTTTTTGCCTTATTCTATGTACCGCCTAAGCAAATTTCGAGTACGAAATTTTGTTGTAAGGTGGGTAGGATTTGTAACCCCTGTTTTCCTAAAAATGTATTGTTGTGTATTTTCTGTATTTTAAAATTTTTGCAATTTTTTTTTTTTTTGGTTTTCAAATTCTTTTGTCAAGATGTATTCTTGACTCTTCAATTAAACTCTAATATTTTTTTATCAATAATTTTATTTGTAACTATTTTCATGATTTTTATATTGTAACAAAATTCTTATTTTTAATATTACTCTTATTATTAATATCGTTATTTGCATTATTGTTATTATTTTTATTTTTGACTGGTTATCAAAAATTCACTTTTATTTACTAACTGTACTTGTAGTATTTTAAATAAATTCTATTTTATAATGACAATTACATTTTCATTATAAAACAATATTTTTATAAGTCATTTTATTTTTTCTATTGAATTTTTTTAAAGACCCTAATCCATATTTTTTTAAAAACCTATGTAAACCCCATTAACCCTATTTCAAATACACAAACCCATTAACCCTATATCAACTTCCCTACCCAATAAACCATATCCATCCATTAACACCCAATCACTCACACCTGTTAACCACCCCCTCTGTTAACCCTAATAATAACTTCCCTACCTATTTATATTTAACCCATCTGCCTTTTCATCTACCCCCCCTTCGACTGTTCGTCTTCCAGCCGCCTCCACCTGTTTCCGTCTCCCGTCAACTCCCCTGCACCTCCCATTCTCCTCCTCTTCAACCCACCGTCCTCCCTTCCAGTGCGTCCTCTTCAAACCATCCCGCTCATCTCTCTGTTCAACTACCCCACAACCGACCTCCCTATCTCCCTGCCTCCGAGCCACCGATGCTCCCCCTCTGTCGTGTGCTCCCCTGCGCTGCCTCCCCGTGTCGACAGCAGCGTCGACAGTACCAGTCACTGACCTCCTCTGTAACTACACCTCGACAGCAGCGCGCCACCCAGTTCCCCTGTGCATTGCTTTCTCCAGTGCCTGCAGCGACAACGCAGTCCCTGTCACCTTTAGCCGAAGACAGCAGCAGCGACCCCTGTCGTCGCCCACTGCTGTGTCCCGTCCAATCACCGTGGCCATGGCCGCCGTCCATTAACCCCACTGTCGCAGAGATTTTGCTTTACTCTGTTTTGATATTGGCTTTTTGGATCATGGAGTCTTGATCTTTTGAACGTGGGCCATTGATTAACATCTTGATCATCATTATCTTGGAGTTCTTTGATCACTTTGATTGGTGGCTGTCCGATCGTCGATCTGATCCGATCATCATCATCATCATCAAGATACTGATCACATCTCGATTTTGATCTTGATCTTCGATCAGAGTCGTCCGATCTGATCCAATCGCCTTGATCTCAGCTGTCCGATCGTGTTCGCGATCGATTGTTCTTCGGGTTCGTGTGTTCATTCGATCCGCTCATGATTTTGTGTTCGTGCCCGGGAACCTATTCCCGTTATTCTTGCTCTTTTGCCGTTCCTGTCGTCGTCTCTCAGGCAAGTAACTTGTACTCAAATTCCTTTGTATGATACAAGTCATAAATACCGTTTGTAGTGTAGTTGGTTTCTAGTAACAATTCGTGTGTGAAACCCCTTGTTGATATTGTCTCTATAGTGAATTAACCATAGTTGCCTCACGACACAATATTGACATGAATTAACTTAGGTTTGCCCATTCATGATTTGATCATGTATGTGAGACTTCTTGTGAAAATTTGAGTAATTGTTGAGATACATGTGATAGACTTATTTTAGATATGTCAAGTACCCTATTTCATGATGTTTGGACACTTGGTAGACTCTATTTCATGTTTGGTTGTGTGTGGATCAAGTTTCGTTGGATCTATGTTGATTTTGGTTTTTGAAGAAAATCTGTATTTTGTCGATGTTCAGTTTTGATTTGTATTTTAAACCATATTAATGTCAGAATCTTAATTTCAGTATAAAACATGAGTTTTATAGAATTTTTCTCTTCTTTTCAACCTCTCTGATCTTGATTGATTTCGTTTTCATATGTGTGAGATATGACTGTTTTACTACAGAGGTGTAGATCTTTTCCAGATTTCATTTCTTGACGATTTTGATGACTAAATTATTTTGATACTTGTGCTACACATATTATTTTGATCTGAAACTCTGGCAGTATTTCTATACCTATCTAGGGATTACCCAGAATTTTTGTGGATTTTATTGATGAGTTTTATATGCCGTTTCATGCTTGTTTATAAAGACTGTACTTGCTGCATTTTGCTTGCTATTCTGTAAAGATTTGTATTTTCACCCTAATTCCTTTTCCTGTATGAAAAATATTTATGAAATATGAAATTTAGCTTATTTTTTCTATTTTCATCTCCCTTTGGCGGATTTAGATTTCGTTTCACGGTTTGCGAGATATTACAGTTTTCGTACAGCTGTGTGGGGAATTCCAGATTTGCCAAACTATCGTTTCTTGATGTTTTCTAAATTTTGTTGTCTAAGCTAATTTTACTGGAAAATTATGAAACTTTATATTTTCATACTAGACTTATAAGGGAATACCCCAGATTTTTCGTGGATTTATTTAACGAGTTTTCATGCAGGTTTTCCTGCTCTTGAATTCGATTTTCTGAATTCTGACTGAACCTATTTTCTTGATTCAAATCAGTTTTGAACTATGTTTTTGTGAATTACTATATGTCTTATTTATACTCGCTGGATTCGGTAGGGAGTCTATTTTCTAGAAATTTTGACGGATTCAGATTTGAATTTCTGTAGTAACGGGAATCACTGCTTTAGTACTGTACTGTCATGCTGTCCTGAATATGAACATACACTGTTTTGCTCGTTTATGTGAATGTCTAACATCTATGCGTGCTTATTTGTTACCCTAGACCTGATACTGATTATACTATGTTAGTTTGACACTGTTTCACGCTTATACATGCCTGTTTGAGAACAATAATAAATAATCAAGCCTGGGATTTTAATGGGAAAGATCTAGTAGTGGATAGTGCAGAAACGTGTACTCGGAAGGAGACTTGTGTTTTCTGTATGAAATATTACTGATCAAGTTACATGTTAATATTCTGTTACTGATCAAGTTACCGATCAAGTTTACCGATCAAGTTACTGATTAAGTTACCGACCAAGTTCTGTGATTCTGTGAATGCCCGAGTACACTGCCCTGTATTGACCCCTATGAAATCTAAAGTGAAACTGTTTGTTGTAGCAACCTATGTGTTATAATATGTGGCGCATGAAGTGCTACCTAGACAGTAATCACTATAAGACTTGGTACATGATCCTTGAACATGACACTTGAACATGATACATGCTTATTTGATACTTGACTACATGATACATGAGACTTGTTTACATGAGACTTGATACATGACACTTGATACATGATTACACGAAACTTGTCACTTGATGTTTGTTTACATGATACTTGTTACTTGACACTTGTTGCATGCTACTTGTACTTGTTCACCTTACCATACTAGTTGTTTATTTTGACATCATGCTTATTCCATGCTATTAGTTAGTTTTCTCCACGTACTTGTATCCTACATTAAAAGCAGCCCGTAACTTACAATTGATGGGTGCTTGTTTTCTCTTTTTCTCTTCCCTGCAATCGTTAAATTACAGATTTTGGAGAATAGGTTACAGATGGTATCGGTGACATGAGTTATTAGTGCTGGATCTTGTTATCATTATTTCTTATAGTTTGCTTTGAACAATTGTATTTTGATACTTGAATTTATTTGTATTTGGGCAATGTGACCCAGGATATTTGACTTATTCAGATCATGATTATTTGAGATTAATATATTTGGTTTCAAGTATTTTTGTTGGTATTTTGGTTCATATGTGCATGTTGGTTGATACTTTTGCTTCCGACTCTAATTATTTCGTGAGTTGTTGTAAAGATTCTTGAACAGCTTATGGAAGATGAAAATCATTCGCTGATCTTTTGTCGCGTATCCGTATTCCGTTTTCTCTTTTGGGAAGCAGGGCATGACATAAGGCTTCACATTTCGATTTTTTTATCTTTCTGCCCCCCTACCCTTTTAAGTCTTAGCCCCTCGTTGGCAGGCTTCGATGGTCGGAGCCCAGATGATAAGGCTACACTCCTGCGAGCTCCAGTGAGAGGTGAAGAACGCTCAACAGTATGAACGTGAGATGAAGGACCTCTAGAAGCTGGGTGCATCGAAGTCTCGTGAAGAGGCTTTGAAGGCCGAGCTGGCTTACATTGCCAACGACCGAGTTCGGGTAGAGGAGGAAATAAGGAGGGCGGCCGCCAAGGAGATGAAGAAGATGAAGCCCTCTGCCATAGATAAGTTTATCGCTTTCCAGGACAAGGCGTACAACCGTGCCCTCGAGCATGTCAAGTTCTTTTACCTCGAGTGCCAGCTCGAGGAGTTTCATTTTGGCATGAAACTTCCAGAGCATCTGAAAATGCCCGGTGGGAGGGGGTTGAAGAGGGTGGTGAGGTGGCGCTGGTCGAGGAGGACGTAGTGGGGGAGGCCGACCCTGACGCCGAGGTAAAGTCCGATGAAGAGGTTCCCTTCTCTCCCTAACAGTAGTTTTAGCCTTATGTGTATTATGTTTCTTTTTACTAAACGTGGACTGGCCACCGCTGTTTTTGTAAGAATTTGATTGATGAAATGAATTTTCGACCGAACTATTTGACTTTGGGCTTTTTTGGTGTAATTTGTAGTGTGAGCTTTTGAGATTTAGCCAAGTTTATGGGGCTCAGAATGATGTTCCCTTCCCTTTTTGTGCCAGATGAATGTGCCCTTTGAGTTCGACCCACGTGGTGCCATGGTGGGGTGCCTCAGGGCCAAGCTTACAATCCCTAGAGTCTGTTCTGGCATGCTATCGAAAATAGGCTCTAGATCGGGAAGCGGTTGTTTCTTATTTTATGAATAAGTCGAAGCAGTTGAGCTTGGATTCGGCTCACCTGAAGAAGATAATTTTCGACCATGACTTGGGGAGCGCTAAGACTAGATGGTCAATGTGAGATGCTTTGCCTTTCGAGGACATGAAAGACTGGGAAAGCCAGTCGCTGGCTCAAAGTTCTTATCGAGCATCGAGCGTGACAGGATTGGCTTGTTAGAAAGTTAGTTGCTAGCTCGATGTTCATGATGAGCATCGAGCGTGATAGGGGTTTGTGAGAAAGCCAGTAGCCAGCTCGAGGTTCATGCCAAGCGTTGAGCGTGATCGGTTTGTGAGAAAGCTAGTAGCTAGCTCTATGTTCATGATGAGTGTTAAGCACGGTAGGCTTTGTGAGAGGCTTGTAAGAAATCCAGTAGCTAGCTTGAGGTCCAAGCCGAGCGGCGAGGATGATAGGCTTGTGAGAAAGCCAGTAGCCAGCTCGATGTTCATGATGAGCATCGAGCGTGATAGGCTTTGTGAGAAAGCAAGTAGCCAGCTCAAGGTTCATGCAGAGCATTGAGCGTGATAGGCTATGAGAAAGCCAATAACCAGCTCGAGGTTCTTGTCGAGCATCGAGCGTGATAGGCTTATAAGAAAGTTAGTAGCTAGCTTGACGTCCAAGCCGAGCGACGAGGATGTGAGAGTTTGGGAGATCTCTTGTTCGGGGTTGAAATCCATGTGAAAGATTGAGAAATCTCTCGTCATGGTTCGAAGTCCAAGCCGAGAGGCTAGGATGTGAGAGATTGAAAAATCTCTCGTGTGGGGTCGAAGTCGGTGTGAGAGATTGAGAAATCTCTCGTTTTGGCTGGAAGTCCAAGCCGAGTGGCGAGTATAGAACCCCATATTTTTAAAATATTATTTTTAAAGGTTTATAAATGACTAAAATGATTTTTGGAGAATTTATGAACATTTTCAGAAAAATTTATCTTTTTACACGTGCAAATACTTTCTTGAGAAGTTTGAAAGTCAAGTTTTCTTCATGAAAATTCATTATTTAATATTTGGGATTTATTTAGTATTTTTCCAGATTTTTCTGAAATTAATTGGAACTATTTGTAAATTTTGAGAAAAGAAGGACCTTTTTGCAAATTTGTCATTTTTAGGGGTTGAAATGAAAAATGTACTTTCTGGACGTTTTGAACAGTACCGGTTGAGATTTAGGATTATATTTTACTTTTAAATCCTAATTTAAATGATTTTTATTGAATTTCCAAGAATAGGGCTATATATATAAAGTTGTATTTTGAAGGGATTATTTTGCAAAGTGGGTAAAACCCTAAACTTCATACCGGATATTTAAAGGGAAATTTGCAGCCATCATTCGCTGCACAATATAGACTTTTTGTGATTTGTTTTGGAAGAGCAAGAGGAAGTTTTGGATCTCGCAAAGGAGAGACTTGTTTGTTGAATCTCGTCGTTTCCAAGGTGAGTGACATGTTGTTTTGCTTTATGTTTTATGTGAGTGATTGTTTTGTTTTATTTTGTTTTGTGAGTAATACGAAATTTGTTTTGTGGTTTGATTTATGTGAACGATTGTTGTGTTGTTTGTTTGGCATGTATGTTATTTAGTATTTTGCATGAGAACGATGCAAAGGTTGTTGTTTGTACCATGTATGTGAAATCTAAGAATGTTGAGTAGATCTTGGTTCATAAAATTGTATTGCTAGAAAGCATGTTTAAGATTTGAGTATGGTTATGATCGGAGGGGTGAGCATCTGGATCTTGTGTTTACAAATCAGATCTTGGTTATGAGTTGTGAAAGAAATTCAGTATTGAGAAATCCTAATGGAAGAATTAGGAATTTAGAACATGAGAACTTGAGTTTTGAGATATTGGATGTTTTGAGTAATGTATCCGATCTGAGAATACTTTGAGACTGTCGTTTTTATTGAAATACAAATTATTTTAGTAAACAATGATTTCTTTTGGTAAACTCTAATTTTGATTATCATGAACAACCAAACTATGCAGACTGTAGGCCGACAGTCGACTGGCAGACCTATCAGTCGACTGGCACGACCCAGCTGCTGTATCTTTAGTTTTCTTGAAAATCCGTTCTGGACAGTCGACTTAGACCCTTTTTCAGTCGACTGGTACACTTAGAATTTATTTTTCAAAGTTATCGTAGATTTTTCTCTGGTAAGTCGACTTATGACATTTTAAGTCGACTTATATTCTCTTTTAAGTCGACTTATGACTTTGCAAGTCGACTTATAACACTTAGAATATTTTCTTAAAGATTTTTTGGAATTTCTCTCTGGTAAGTCGACTTATGTTTTTATAAGTCAACTTATGATCTGGTAAGTCGACTTATGTTTTTATAAGTCAACTTATGATCTGGTAAGTCGACTTATGTTTTTATAAGTCAACTTATGATCTGGTAAGTCAACTTATGACTTTTATAAGTCAACTTATATTACTTAACTTATTTTCTTAAAATCATGGACTTTTTTCCCTCTGGACAGTCGACTTACTACAGTCGACTGGTACTGACGAGTTTTCATAAACTTGAATGTTCTTCTGAATGATTAGTCTTCAAATATTTTAGTCTATACTTTGTCTTCTGTTAAGCATATGATTTTAAGATATCCAGTTGGGCTATTTATGGTGGAAAGTTAGTTTAGACATTTGAGTTTGAGTCTCTAGAGGATGTGTGTGACCCTAGTATACTGGCATTGAGTTATTTTGTTGAGGCCTGTTGAGGCATTTTAGCTGTTCAGTTTTGAGTTAAGTTCGGTAGGGTACACCAACTCTAGGAGATTCGTTGAGTAATTAAGTAACCCAAAAACAATAAGGACAGGCACTAGTGGTGATATGATGAACGGGAACATGGGTCAAGTACCTCAGTATGGCTTTCAGTGTGGGATTTAATCTCTGGAATTATCACAGTAGATTACTTGTGGTGTGGGATATATCTCCGGAATTATCACGGTAGATTACTTGTGGTGTGGGATTTATCTCCGGAATTATCACGGTAATTACTTGCGGTGTGGGATTGATCTCCGGAATTATCGGAGTCGAGGCGACGCACATGTGATATTCGTGTGATGAGGCCATTGCTTTCGGTGTGGGATGATCTCCGGAATTATCCAGTAAAATACCTGAGGTGTGGGATCTATCTCCGAAATTATCGGGGCATGGGCTAATACTCACAGTTTATCTTTATCTCATAGTAGTCATCGTGATAAGGTTAGTTGCATAGCGGGGGATTGAACCCTATGAAGTGAAGACATTAAGGGCTTGCACCGAACCTATGTAGAGTGGGATGCATAGACTTCGACAAGTACGCATTAGAGAGTCCGCATATAGAATTTGTGTTTCTTGACTCGGTTTTATGCATGTGGTTTTTCTATTTTCTACACTTGACACTTAGTTTAGTATCACTTGTTGTTTACATTTCTTGGTACTTCATATTTTATGTATTTTGGTTTATTACATGTTGTTTAAGAATCCTTGCTTAATGTTTATTTATGTTGTTTGTTTGCTTTTATGTCACTCACACCATTTATGGCTGACCCCTTTAGTTTTGGGGGTTAGGGATCATCTCTAGCCTCATGTGTTGCAGGTTGTTGCTTAGAGTTTGGAGGTGTGGATGCTTGAGTTAGTTTTGAGATAAACTGATTTAATAGAGTTTTGTGTAAATTTGTAAAGCAGTGTTGTAAAAAGACTGTGTTGTAAATAAAAGAAAGAGTTTGTAAATTGAGATGTTTTTAAATTCCGCTGTGCTATGTAAGAGATTGTTGTAATAAAAGTTGAAAATTTTAGTGGAGTTGGTTGTGTTTAATGTTACATTGAAGTTGATGCTGGGATTGTGCCACGTATTTTCTAAGATCTTATATTAGAAATTCGAGGCGCTACACTTGTGGTATGGGATATATCTCTGGAATTATCACAGGTAGATTACTTGTGGTGTGGGATTTATCTCCGGAATTATCACGGTAATTACTTGTGGTGTGGGATTGATCTCCGGAATTATCGAAGTCGAGGCGATGCACATGTGATATTCGTGTGATGAGGCCATTGCTTTCGGTGTGGGATGATCTCCGGAATTATCCAGGTAAAATACCTGAGGTGTGGGATCTATCTCCGGGATTATCAGGGCATGGGCTAATACTCACAGTTTATCTTTCTCTCGTAGTAGTCATCGTGATAAGGTTAGTTGCATAGCGGGGGATTGAACCCTATGAAGTGAAGACGTTAAGGGCTTGCACCGAACCTATGTAGAGTGGGATGCATAGACTTCGACAAGTACGCATTAGAGAGTCCGCATATAGAATTTGTGTTTCTTGACTCAGGTTTTATGCATGTGGTTTTCCTATTTTCTACACTTGACACTTAGTTTAGTATCACTTGTTGTTTATATTTCTTGCTACTTCATATTTTATGTATTTTGGTTTATTACATGTTGTTCAAGAATCCTTGCTTAATGTTTATTTATGTTGTTTGTTTGCTTTTATGTCACTCACACCATTTATGGCTGACCCCTTTAGTTTTGGGGGTTAGGGATCATCTCTAGCCTCATGTGTTGCAGGTTGTTGCTTAGAGTTTGGAGGTGTGGATGCTTGAGTTAGTTTTGAGATAAACTGATTTAATAGAGTTTTGTGTAAATTTGTAAAGCAGTGTTGTAAAAAGACTGTGTTGTAAATAAAAGAAAGAGTTTGTAAATTGAGATGTTTTTAAATTCCGCTGTGCTATGTAAGAGATTATTGTAATAAAAGTTGAAAATTTTAGTGGAGTTGGTTGTGTTTAATGTTACATTGAAGTTGAGGCTGGGATTGTGCCACGTATTTTCTAAGATCTTATATTAGAAATTCGGGGCACTACAGCGAGGACATGAGAGATTGAGAAATCTCTTGTTTGGGGTCACAAACCATGTGAGAGATTAAGAAATCTCTCGTAATAGCTGGAAGTCCAAGCCGAGCGTCGAGGACGTGAGAGATTGAGAAATCTCTTGTTTGGGGTCAAAGTCCATGTGAGAGATTGAGGAATCTCTTGTTTGGGGTCGAAGACCATGTGAGAGATTGAGAATCTCTCATTATGGCTCGAAGTCCATGTTGAGGAGCGAGGACGTGAGAGATTGAGATATCTCTTGTTTAGGGTCAAAGTCCATGTGAGAGATTGAGAAATCTCTCGTTATGGCTCGAAGTCCAAGCTGAGCGCCGAGGACTTGGTGAATCGTGAGACAATTCTGACAACAACAGAAGGAAAAAAAGCTCTGTTTTTCTTGCTTAGTTACATAAAAGGAATAGTGCATGGCGCCGATTACAAACACAGACGTCCCTATGGTCTATCATGGAACTTAATAAGGTGATTTGCATTCCAAGGTCTCTTAACTATCCTGCCCCCCAGGTCTTCGAGTCGGTATGTGTCCGGACATACCACTTGGGAGACCTTGTACAGCCCATCCCAGTTCGGGACCTGTTTGGCTTTCATGGTGGGGTGGGAAATAGCTAGCTTCCTGAGTACGAGGTCACCCTCCTTGATGTCGATCGGATGGAACTTCTTGTTGTAGAACCTTTCAATCCGTTGTTGATAGATACCTTCTAGAGGTGGATTTTCACGGATTTCGTCGACCAGGTCCAAGTTGGCTCTGTGGTCGCTCGAATTCGATTCCTCATTGAAGCCCATGATCCTAGGCGAGGGGAGCCCGACTTCCAGAGGGATGATAACCTCTGTTCCGTATGTGAGGTTGAATGGGGACTTGCCCATGGGGATCCTTTTGGTTGTTCGATACAAGCATAGGACGCTTGAAAATTCGTTGACCCACGGTTCCTTGGGAGATTTGTCCAACCAATTTTTCATGCCTTCAAGAATTTGGCGGTTGGTATTCTCAGCTTGGCAGTTCGAATGGGGATGTGCTATTGATGAGAACCACTGCTGGATCTCAAGGTCTTCACAGAACTTCTAAAAAAAATTTCCTGCAAATTGAGTCCCGTTATTGGTGATGAGCTGGCACGGGATCCCAAAACAACAAATGATGTGTTTCCAAAAGAATTGTTAGGCTTGATATTCCGTGATGGTGGCCAAGGGTTCTGCCTCGGCCCACTTAGTGACCTGGTCGACTGCCAAGATGAGGAAACGTCTTTGCCTGTGGCTTTCAGGAATGGACTGATCAGGTCCATCCCCCACATGGCAAATGGGGTTGGACTGGCAATTGACTTGAGTTCGGCTTGTGGCGTGTAACACCCCGAATTTCCTATATGGAGAATTCATGACACGAGCCAAGAACTTTACCTTCAATTAGCCGCAATACACAGAAAAGCAGGAAAAATTTAAAACTTTTTATTCAACATAATATCTTACAAGCCGAGTGTTACAATGATTTCAATAAATTACATCAGAGTATACATGAAAAATAAATGAACACTGGGCTCTTTACTTGGACGCTATGCCTTGCCTAGAGTTTTTCCAGATCAGTGGTTCTGCAGCCTCAACCTAATTGAGTGGAGACATCAATACATATACTGATGCAAAATGCTGATTACAAGCAGCAGAATCTCAACTTTAAACAAACATATTTAAGCATGGTAAAATGTGCAGGTGTTGTTTAAGTGTTCGTGAGTGTTATGACTTATAATCTAATGTACGGTCAACTAAGTCTAGGATGCACTTATTCGAATGCAAGCGAGACTCTGGAACCGTATGTATCCCATAACTACATATGTCCATATCAAGTCGTTCTCCATATTTAGGGATTTGAACCTGCATTATGAATTCTACGTTTGTACTCAACCTGATCCTGACAGATACAACGTGACTTATGAGATTGCAGACGTGGTCAACTCCCACCAATGCAGTTTGCTCATGGTGTCTATGTTTGCCACTACTACCCGGCGTAGCAGACCTCATTCAAAAGCCAAACGATGCAAGGTATTTGCAGCACAGGATAGTACGAAGCCTACCCTGTGGCACCCATAAGTCATAGAACAGTAGTCTATGGCCCGTTCGCTTTCCCGACATAGAACGAGACAGAATTTTGGGGTCCATCCCCTAGTTCCGACAGGAGAACCTCCTATTCTTATCATGGTATTTTAGGAATTAACAGAGCGAGATATGTAACCCGTGCTCCTAACTCGTGAGAAGGCACCGCACATATCCCTTTAACAGAAAGGTACAACCCAACAATACCACATAATGTCGGCCTATAGGACGAGTCAGATCATAAGGTATCACCCCTAATACCAACTCTTCCCTTTTGGAAAGATGTAGATAAAATGGTTAAGTAACAATAGTTACAAGTTACTACCCTAATGATGTCATTAATCCTAAACAATTTAATGGGTGTTGGAACAATGTTAATACACTTCCTAGGTCTCAACCTAGACTTTCTTAAGATCGTCATGGGTCCAACTTGGCCTATCGATCCAAGATGCAAGCAACGTGATCTCCCTCACTTGCCACTACCTTGAACTTTGATCTCGCCTACACTCTCGGCCCGCGATCAACCTACACCGGTTAAGATCTGCCGGCGCACGAGGTGTGACTTAACCATAGTTCCTACGGCAGTTAAATATAAGTCTTGATGGTCGACGGCCCTTAGATTCTACCTAGTTACTAACAATGGTGACTTTACTAACCATTATTACCCATAATCGAGTGCATAATTTTACCACTAACATTTCATGGCATATCCAGCTTATATTAACAAGAATTTCATGTTAAGCTTGCTATCGGCTTATTATCATCCATAAATTAAAGATGAAGAACACTCACATGATTTAGTTCAATTTTAACTAGAACAACATAAAACTAGAATTCATGGGTTCTTCATCAAATTCAACTAGAACAATCATGCAACATAAACACATGGTTTCTTTATTAAACTTAACTAGAACAACACACAACTAGAACTCATGGGTTCTTTATCAAATTCAACTAGAACGATCATACAACATAAATGCATGGGTTCTTTATTAAACTTAACTAGAACAACATACAACTAGAATTCATGGGTTCTTTATCAAATTCAACTAGAACAATCATGCAACATAAATTCATGGTTTTTTTATTAAACTTACCTAGAACAACATACAACTAGAATACATGGGTTCTTTTATGAATTAGAAGTTATACATACAACAAAAACTACTCTTTTATGAACTAGAAGTTATATATACAACAAAAACTACTTTTTTATGAACTAGAAGTTATATATACAACAAATGACTACTCTTTTATGAAGTAGAAGTTATACATACAACAAAGACTACTCTTTTTTGAATTAGAAGTCCTACATACAACAAAGACTACTCTTTTATGAACCAGAAGTTATACATACAACAAAAGACTACTCTTTTATGAATTAGAAGTCCTACATACAAGAAAGACTACTCTTTTATGAACTAGAAGTTATACATACAACAAAGAATACTCTTTTATGAATTAGGAGTTCTACATACAAAGAAAACTACTCTTTTATGAATTAGGAGTTCTACTTACAAGGAAAGACTACTCTTTTATGAATTAGGAGTTCTACATACAAGGAAAACTACTCTTTTATGAATTAGAAGTTCTACATACAAAGAAAGACTACTCTTTTATAAATTAGAAGTTCTACATACAACAAAAGACTACTCTTTTATGAATTATAACAACAATAACAACAATTAACAACAAATAGCAACAACAAAATATTAAAGGTTCAATCTTTATGTTGTTTTGTTTGAGTTCTACAATTCAATTTCTTTATGTGTTCATTTTGATCCTCTATCATTCATATGCACATGATTCTTAGTCCAAGTTGTTAATTTAAAATAATGATAACAATAATAACAACTAGCTATTAAAGATTCAATATTTATGTGGTGGTTTTGAGTTCTACCATTCAAACTCTTCATGTGATCATTTTGATTCACACTACTCATATGTTTATGAATTTTTCCAAGTTTTTAGAACAACATAAAAAAATAAGAAGAAAAACAAACAATCAATACAAAAAAAGGAGTAGAGAAACCCCCACCTTACGTTCTAGTAGGAAGAACTAGCCTAGTTTTCCTTCTCCTCCTCCTAGCTTCTACTACCACCTACAAATGAAGTACTCTCTTGTTAAATTTTCTCTCTTTCTTTTGCTTTCTCTTTTTTTTTCCTTTTTTTTTCCCTAGCAAATGAAGCAAGGGTGAAGGGAAGGGGTATTTATAGAAAAAATGAGAGAGTGAGTGTATGAGAGGGTGAGGGGGTGAATTAGGATTTGGCACTTGTTTTCCTTGGGGTAATTGGCCAGCCAAACTATGGGGTAGGGGGAGGGTGAGTGTAAGCTTGAGTTATCTTGGCTATGAAGGAACCAATATTTATACAATTCATAATACAAATAAACATATATTATCTATATTTATCCCTCCCAATTAAATCCTAACCATTCATTTTTTATCAATCATGACAAAATAAAGATATTTTTGTCCAAAAACACATACTACATGATTTTGTACAAATGTACGAAATCAATATAATACGTATACGTATATACTAATATATAAACCGATAATTCTTATTCGTCAAACCAAACAATCTGTACAAAAATAATTTAATTCCAAGAATAAAATAATAATAATAATAATAATAATAATAATAATAATAATAATAATAATAATAATAATAATAATAATAAATAATTTTATTATCGGCTCAGAAGATTTCAGTACAAAATTCATACAATACATATACATATGGACTGGTATATATACAGATAATGATTATTAATTAAACTGGGTAATATCTACCAAAAATATTTCAGTTCTGAAAATAGAAAATAATAAAATAATATTATTAATATCTGCTCGAGATATAACATGGTGTGCGCCTGATAGGAGAGAATCTCTGGCAGGGATCGCATTGTTTCACGAGATCAGGGCATCTTGCAGTATTGTCGACCAATAGTAACCGTGGTTAAGCACTTTCCTCACGAGTAATCTGCTGCTCATGTGGCACCCCCCAATTCTTTCGTGTAATTCTTCCAGCGCATATCTCGCCTCATCAGGACCCAGGCAACGGAGGTATGGTCTCCCGTCCACCTTGGTGTATGAACACTTGAAGAGGATATTCTCAATCAAGGTGAACCTTTGCGACTAGGCCCTTGTCTTTCTAGCCTGACGGGGACGGGGTCCTACGGCAGTTTGCCTTCTGCAAAAAAATTGCGGATGTGATCCATCCAATTATGCGAATGCGTGCCTGTATTGAGGCAGAGGACCTTGGAATTCTCGATGCTAGGCTCGTGGAGGACCTCGATGAGGGTGGTGTGGTCGAGGCCCTCGAAGAACGACAAGGTGAGCTTGGACAAGGCATCTGCTAGCTATTTTGTTCTCTGGGTATCCGCTCGACAGCAGCGTGCTCGAAGGCTTCTAGGAGGAGTTTGATGCCCGCCAAGTATCGAACCATCCGAGCATCACTGGCTTCGTAATCCCCTGAAATTTGGTTAACCACGAGTTGAGAGTTGCTAAAGGCTCTTACTCGTCTTGCCCCCAGCGATCATTGCTTCGTATTCCGCCTCGTTATTGGATTGCTGGAAATTGAAGTGTAGAGAATACTGTAGGATGAAGTCTACGGGACTACGAAGTATGACGTCAGCTTCACTTCTGCCCTCGCAGGAAAATCCATCTACATAAATTTCCCAAGTGGATTCCTCCTCTGGGATCTCAGGTGCTTCGAAATGGTACACTCTGTGATGAATTCTGTGAGGGCTTGCCCCTTGATGGCTGTCCGGGGTTGGTAGTTGATGTCATGTTGGCTCAGCTCAATCGACCACTTGATTAGTTGCCCAAAATTTTCTTTTGTTTTTTTAGGAGGAGCTTGAGTGGATGATCTGTTAGGACTTGAATGGAGTGAGCTTGGAAGTACGGTCAGAGTTTCCGAGCGGGCATAAGCGACCTTTTCCATTCGGGCATATCGGAGTTTAGCATCGTGCAGAACTTTGCTAACATAATAGATAGGCTTATGGACCCCGTCTTCCTCCCTGATGAGTATGGCACAGAACGCATGTTCAGATGCAGCCAGATAGAGGTAGATCGGCTCTCCCGGTTCTAGTTTGCTAAAGAGCAGGGGATTGGCCAGGTAGGACTTCAGCTGGTCAAAGGCATGCTGTTGAGGTTCTCCCCATTCGACCTTTAGCCAGCCAGAGGGCTTTAAAGAATAGGAGCGACTTTTCACCTGATTTGGAGCAGAAACGGCTGATGGCCACCAACCGACCCGTGAGCCTCTGGACTTCTGTGACATTTCTTGGAGGGTCCATGTTCAGTATGGCCTGAATCTTCTCGGGGTTTGCCTCAATGCTCCGCTGGCTAACCATGAATCCGAGAAATTTTTCTAAGGTGACGCCGAAGGCACATTTAGAGGGGTTAAATCTCATGTTATGGGACCTTAGGACCTCAAAGGCTTCCTCGATATCAGTGGCATGGTCTTGCCCTCTACAACTTTGACGAGCATATCGTCGACCTAGACTTCCATGTTTTAACCTATCTGCTCCTTAGAAACCCGATTGACGAGCCTTAGGTATGTAGCACCGACGTTCTTCAACCCGAAAGGCATGACCCGATAATAGTATAGGCCCTGGTTGATCATGAAGGCCGCTTTGGGGATGTCAGGGGGAACATTCTGATTTGGTTATAGCCTGAAAATGCATCCATGAAGCTCAGCAGCTCGTGACCAGAGGTCGCATCTATCAGGGCATCGATGCTCGAGAGCGAGAATGGATCTTTAGGGCAGGCTTTGTTGAGGTATGTAAAGCCTATGCAGATCCTCCACTTCCCGCTTGGTTTCTTCACCATCACTACGTTGGCCAGCCATTCGAGAGAAGTGACCTCCTGGTTAAAATGAGCTAAGAAGAGCTTATTTACTTCTTCTTTGGTCGCTTGTTTCCTTTCGAGAGTGAACTTGCGACGCTTCTGCTCGACAGGCTTTGAATCCGGGTGGGCGCTTAGCCTGTGCATGATGAAGTCCTCTGAAATCTCTAGCATATCAGAGGGTGTCCAAGAGAAGAGATCAACATTCCGCCTGATGCAGTCAAAAATGGCTAGTTTAAGGTCTGGAGTGAGAGACCGGCTCACTCGGAACCATTTAGATCTATCCTCCTTAGAGAAAGGGATTTATTCCAACTTGTCAATGGGCTTCGAGCCCAATGAATTCCTGTCGGACAAAAGTTCGATCGCGTCGAGAGGAAAAAACCCGGCCTCCTACTACAGCCATGTAGCAGGACCGGGCTGATTCTTGATTGCTTCAGACCACGCCGACGCCATGGTCAGGAGGGAATTTCATCTTCAAGTGGTATGCGGAGGGCATTGCTTGTAGGGAACAGAGGCCGGACCTGCCGAGGATTACATTATAGGAGGCTTTGAATTGACCACCACGAAATCCATGGCTTCTGTTCAGATGTTTGGGGCTGTTTCGGCTGTGACATCCAGCGTGATGATTCCCTCGATCTGCATAGGAGTGCCTGAAAACTTGTGTAGCGTGTAGCCAGCCGACTTCAGCCTTTCCCGAGAGAGTTAGAGCATTTTGAATGCAGCCTAGAACAGAATGTTGACCGAACTTCCGTTGTCTACAAGGATTCGGCGAACCTCGTGATTTACCATGTCGAGGCTGATTACCAGGGTATCACAATGAGACAGTTGGATGCCTTCTAGGTCATCATTAGAGAATGAGACTGCTAGTCCCTGGTCCCAGGGGGCGAATGAACATGGACCGAGTTAACCTCCCGCACTAAGGCCTTGCGGGAAGCATTCGACTGTCCCCCCATGGGGCCACCGTGAACACAGTGGAGAATGGCCGGCATGGAAGCTCGTTCGGGCTCGGGTCCCGCCTCTGGACGGCTTTTAGATGTTCGATGAGGATAAGTCCTCAAGTTGGCTCTGGTGAACTCCCTTAGGTACCCTCTCTAGATGAGGGCTTCAATTTCGTCTTTCACGGCATGACAGCTATCTTATCGTGCCCATGGTCCCGGTGGAACCGACAGTAAAATTTGTGGTCCTGTTTCTTATTGTTGTTGAGTCGAAGAGGATGGCAGACGATCCCCTTATCCTCAATCTCCATAAGAATGGCCGACACACTACGAGTCAGCGGAGTGAATTTTTCAAAGCGGGGGACCGGAGGCAGTCGATTCTGACCGAGTGGATCCTTCTGAGCCTTCTTCGTAGGCTCGGGACCATCTACCTTTCTCTTCCCCTTAGCGGGGGCTTCTGTCAGACCTTCATGGTTTAGGGCCTCTTCAGATCGAATATACTTCTCGACCCTGTTGAGGAGTTCAGGAAAATCAATTGGAGGTTTCTTTGCCAAGGAGGCCTTCGGCTAGCCATGGTGAACATTATTTCAGAGGACCGCGGATGCGATGCTAGCGTCGAGAGAAGAGACTTCCCTAGCCTCGGCGGTGAACCTCCGTACAATGTCTCGAAGGGACTCCCCTTCCTTCTGTTTGAGATCCAAAAGGGACTCGCTCATCTTCTCGACCTTGCGACTGGTCACAAAGTGAGCGAGAAAATTCACCTCGAGCTGTTCGAAAGAGAAGATCGAGTTAGGGGCGAGCTTTGAGAACCATTCCCGTACTGGGCAACACAGAGTGGCGGGGAACGCTCGACAGAGGAGAGGATCCGAGGTACTGTGAATCATCATGAGAGTTTTGAACCCCTCCATGTGATCAGCTGGATCACTCTCTTCATCGTATGTCTCGAACTGAGGCAGTCTGAAATTCCTCGGAATCGAGGTGTCGAGAATTCGAGCAAAGAATGGGGGTCCGGTAGGCTGGTGCTTCGAACTGGATTGGCCTCCACCCTCGCCGATCTGGGCGAGGTGATTTGTAATGCCCCGAATTCCAAACACAGGTAATTCGTAGCAAAAACAGGACCTTTTACTTCAAATTCGTACAAATACAAGGAATTTAAAAAATTTCATTACACATTGTCTGTTACAAAATACACAGCAGAAGTTACAACAAAAATATACAACTTTAATATTCAACAACTTTAATTTGGTAATAATCATCAGTATCAACTCATCTTTATGCCCCTTTGCTAATCTGTGGGCACGTCAGTTGCATACAACTGACGCAATGCTATAAAATAGAAATTTTCTTACTTTAGCAAATACAAACTTGAATGCATAATAAAATGTAAAAAGTGACTATTCTAAACATATCAGTATGATATGACTTAATGCCTAATGCAGATGTTATATGACGATGACACTAGTGCATACTTGTTCGGATTCTATGCATCCCATTCTACATAGGTCCGAGGGCAAGTACCTACGTACTCCACATTAAAGGGTTTGATCACTCACCATGCAAAACTACTAGAAAACAAAAGCAAGGTTTAGACATTCCACGAGTACAGATTCGAGTATGGATTCCAGTCCCGGAGTCCACCGTCAAACCTTACAGAATCCTCATCGTGCGAATATTCTGCAAGTGCCCCTCTAGCCCCGGTATACACATATACACTGGAGAATGACCTCCCATCTGCCCGACTATTCATGATCCTGGAGTCCACCGTCAAATCAATCATAGTTCCGAATTTAATTAAGGCTCGTTTCCATCGCAAGCAACCACAGTCCCGGAGTCCACCGTCAGACTATATATAAGAGCCCTCTTACGTTTGCCCAAGTTTTATTACATCTTTTCCTAGTGCCTATCCTTAAATTTGAAATATGAATAATAATACCACCTAGAGCTAGCTTACTCTCCTACCAGTTTTAAATAATATACCCAGAACGATAGCCCATATTAGCCGCTTCTCAAAATCAATTAATCACTTTCATCACTTGCCGGCCTGGGTCTCACTTAGCCTCTAGAATAGACATCCTTTCATGTTCAACAATATGGGGTACTCATGCCCTCATTATTCATGTTTTCAATTTCATTTATTCACATCTCATTCAATTCTTTCATCCATTCTCTTATTTATCAATCATTAATTAAACACTTCTTGGTTAATCACACAACCATTCACTTTAATAGTTCACAATGTTCATTTGATTAATAAAATCACTTTTCACATTCATCTATACTTCAAGTATAAATCTCACTATTTCTTAATACAAGATTTCTTAAAATAAATCTCTAGGAATTCCTCGTTTCCAACTCATAATTAAGCTTTGAGTTTACCAACTTTTAGAACCTTTAATCACGAATATTTTCTCCTTAAACTTGAATTCAACTCATCTAATACAAGAATATGAATTTTAAATTCTCAAAATATCTTTTAAATTATATGAAATAATTCAAAAATGTTCTAATAATATTTTAGAATATTTCTATGAATTTTTCCAATTTTTAAATTTTGTAAAATATCAAAAATAAAAATAAAAACAAAAACTCAAAAATGGGCAACCGGACTCGAACCAAGGCCAATTAGTGCCCAAGATCGCAAGCCAGCCACTGTGCCAACATACAGTCGAGGTAAAAACTCTCTGGACTGTTTTTGTACTCAAACACACTCTCTGATTTTATTTCAAAAGAATAAAATAAAATCAGAGCCAACCCCAGGCTCGAACCGGTGACCAGAGGACCCCCCCCCCCCCTCCCTCCCCCAGCGCCATGTGGCAGTGCCTAGTGCAAGGGCGCCTGCGCTAGCCACCAAGGCTAACGCCAATAACTGATAGTATAGGGGTTTAAATTCATTTAACTCTACTCTCTGTTTATTCTCATATTTTACTCTTTCAAATATTTTTTATTTCTAATCTTTTCTCCCAAATTAATATTACCAAATTATGTTTATAAACTTTCATAAATACTTCTTTACTGATTTTACCCACATTAGCATAAAGTTGTTCACAAGTTAACTCAAACAATTATCTTTTTTAGAAATCTAGTATTCATATATTGCAACTAGAAGAATTTCACTACTGTCACGAATGCATATACTTTCTTTTAGAAATTCTCAACCCCAATGATTTTATAATTCTCCTCCAACAATTACACAATTTTTTGTGCCTAATTAACAACTTTATATATATATATATATATATATATATATGGGTAAAAGGGATATGAGCAACTTGCTCATTTAGTAAATGAGCAATTGATTATGTGGCATGCATATGATACATTGGACAAATAACCCTTTTAAAGATTTCCAATCACATGTATGCCACATCATCAATTGCTCATTTACTAAATGAGCAAGTTGCTCATACCCCCTTTTCCCTATATATATATATATATATATATATATATATATATATATATATATATATATATATATATATATATATATATATATATATATGCACAATTCCTATGATCCAACCATGGCATACTATTTGTACCCAACCACTTCAACATACTATTGAATATATATATATATATATGCACAATTCTTATGATCCAACCATGGCATACTATTTGTACCCAACCACTTCAACATACTATTGAAATAGAATTTTAATTCAACAATCTAATTATATCATGATGAAACTTTCATTTAGTATGCAACAATTCACATGTTTCATTTCTACCAAACATTCTAAATATCACACCACATGCATCAAAAAAATTAACTAAAAACTCATACGAAATATCAATTTCAAGCATCAAATCACCTATACATGCATTCTATTTTAATTTAGAAAGCAAAAAAGACATCCACCCATATGAAGTGTTGAAATATTCCCTAGCAATGAACTCCGAGAAGCCTTCAAGCCCCCTTCGAAATCTGTGCCCTAAAGGAGAAAGAAATCTCTAGCAGCATTTCGGCAGTGAGCATCAGGGTGAACATTCCTTTTCATATATACATTTTTTTGTTTAGTTGCTGATGAAGGCCAAAGGGAGGTTGGGTTTATAAAGAGGAGTTAATTAATTAATATAAGTTGATTTAATTAGCCTACTAACTCTAATTAACCACCCACTACCCCTACTCACACCCTCACTCACTCATTCAAGTGCAGTCGGCCAATCACCATGTGCAAACACGTGCACGTGCACCCAACGTGCACACACTTCTCTTTTTTATTATTAATCGTTATTAATTTAGTTGTAGATGTTTGTTACATGACAAGTGTAAAAATATGTATTTAAATATAGAATTATTCAAGGGCTTCTTTTTAATTATTAT
This sequence comes from Hemerocallis citrina, assembly GCA_017893485.1. Classification (NCBI taxonomy): domain Eukaryota; kingdom Viridiplantae; phylum Streptophyta; class Magnoliopsida; order Asparagales; family Asphodelaceae; genus Hemerocallis; species Hemerocallis citrina. Next base: position 256,380,107 of record CM030358.1, read on the forward strand.
TTTTTGTGGGCTTTAAAAAATAGATTTTAGGCCTATTGGTTTAAAATAAAATAAATAATACAGATGTGACAAATAAAATGAGAAGAAAAATGTGCGATACTCTTAGAAAATTTTAGAAATAAGAATGTGCATGAATTTTACGTGCAATGCACATTAAAAATATTAAAATTAATTTGAGAGAACAAAAAAACTGTCAAAATACAAAATACGTAGAATATGTATATTAATAAAGTTACGGATATTTCACGTAACGGTAAAACATACGTGATCGACACGTGTATTGAAAACACGTGCAATGTACTTAAAAACACAATGATTAAAAATAAATATTTAAGTTGGCTCAAATTAGGATAAAATGAGTTTTGAGGAGACGAAAAAATGTATAAATAATTGACATGCAGAAATACTTCGGAAAATACGTTACGAATATTACTCATAACAGTACAAAATATATGTGAGTAACACACGTGGGCAAAATTGTCATAACTCAATTTTGGAGTCGCTTAATGACAACGACATCCCTCCTTGCCGGTCGGGTCGAGCCGTGTGACTCGCTACCCAAGTTTTGCTCCTCCTGGAGGGGGTCATCGTTTTGACGTCCTGTTCTGGGGTGCCTCGGATGGCCTAGAGGACCTCATTCCTGAACACCTGGAACTCGGTCATCATGACCGCGACCTCTTGTCGAACTCTGGGGGAGCGGCTGCGCCGTTGCTCTTGACCCTAGGTCAGGAGTATGCTTTGGGTCGGAGCCTGGTTGGAGGGGCAGCTCCACTCCTAGAGTGGACGAGTTATTTTCGAAGGTCGTCCTTAGGTTTTCGATGATCGATGAAATTTCGAAGGTCATCGACTTCCTGGCGCTCGAGTTGCCTAGCGGCTGACCGTGAGGCGCTCGGACCCAGACCCAATGGATCCTCGGGTCGGTGCCTTCGGGAACCCTGGGTGTCGGCATGATTGTGAGTCGGGTGATGAAGGTCGGCATACCGTCCTGCTGTGGCTGCTCTCCTGGGTTGGGGTGCCAGGGAAGGAAGAAGCAGCAAAAGGAGACCGGAAGCTGGTGTTGCATCTTTCTAGATTCCCACAGACGGTGCCAATTTGATGTTGTTGATTTAAAGGTAGGAGCAACAGATGTGAGTTCTTATTATTTGTAGAGGGAGAGACAGATCTCAACCACAGATCTGGATCTGATATGAGGATCTGGTTAGGAGCATGAGAGGGGGTGTTGTTGGTAGCTGGCCACTCTGAGTACCTGCAAAACGCCTAGAGACAATAGGATGATCCCAGTGACAGGTCCTCCGACGATCTAGTTAGTCACTTGAAAAAAGTGAATCTAGGGTTTGTGTGGAGAAAGATTCATTACCTGCAGAAAGATGGAGAGGGTCTGGTATTTATAGGCAAAGAGAAAGGGACCCTCTTCTGGGGGCCTGGAACAGCAGAAGGCTCATAGGAGCTGTAAGCCTGCTTCTGTAGGAGTCTGCAGATCCTGAGGGGATCAGACGGTTCAGATTAAGCCAGACTATTTACCCATATCTATAGTCGAACTTGTTTTAATATTCTCAGGCAACACACCCAACAAAGACTTGTAAATACCCTTTTGATAGAGATAATCCTCTATTTGAAGTTTCCACCATCCAAAATTTTGACTATCGAACTTCTCGACGTTAATCTTGTTTTCTCCCATATCGAGTAAAAGTTATAATACCACTTGTTAGGAATTTTAAACAATGCCAACACCCTTTAAGACCGAAGATTAAAAATAAAAATAAAAAGATCACGCTAAAACAAAGATCAATCATAGAGTTGCAACATGCAATCAATATTCTCTAGTTAGAATTATTGAAGTGAAACCCCCCCCCCCCCCCCCCCCCCCCCCCCCCAAAAAAAAAAAAAAAAAAACCCCTCTTTTGAAGAGACCCTAAGAACAAGAATCCCCTCTTAGACCCTCTCCCTCTAGAGTAATTTTAAAATCTCCCTTTTTCTTTTTCTTCCTTTATTTCTATCTTTTTGCAGAATTCTCACAACTCATATTTATAGACTAATTAAGTGACAATCAAAATCCTTTGTTGAGATTGTGTTCCATTTCCCCCTAAAATCATGGGATTTGGGGATTCTAATAAGATTTCTATAACAAACAATAAAATAATTCAAAAAATAAAATTAAAAATACAATAATAAAGAAATCTTGGAATGCAACGTATTATACCAAACACGATAATGCTACATCTTAAAAATCTTCATTCTCATCTTCATATTTTCTGGAATCCTCCAATACATGTACCGAAAGCCCCCTAAGGAATATGAATTATAATATATTTTAAACTAAAATTAAAATTGTATCTAATAGATTGGATATGATCACCTTATTTAATTATTAATTAAATAAGAGAACAATTCTTATCTAATTAGGACTGCTAAAAGATCCGTAACTTCGAATGAACTTGGACCATCCAATGAGCCTTTGGGTTCACACCTCCAACTTAAAAAATGATCAGTCAAACCTTCATTTGAAACGTCATGAAATTTTTAATCCACCGAACCAACTTTCAATATAAAAAAAAACCTTAGGTTGAAAGGACTAGAAGAGTATAAGAAAGCAACCGTAGAGAGACTTTGCAATTGAGATTCTGTCCGATCACATTCGGGGTCAGATCCTTAAGCTTGGTGCAAATTTTTTTGATGAAAGTGACCCAACTGTTGTTGAGGTACATGGTATTCGTTTTGCCTTGCGAGAAGGTTTGTATAGAGTTGTGAGGCGGGATGAAAATAACCCAAGGCCCAGCCAGGACCCAGGATTGCGTCCACTCAAATAGCACGCCAGCTCGGCACCGAACCGAAGCAAGTTCAGAGCCGAGCCGAAAATTCGCCCCCACGAAACCGGTTGCCTCGTTCCAACGATCTGCCGCGACCTTCGGCCTCCGATCCTCAGCAGTCCCATAGTCCCCCATCAGCCTAGTGAGGGATAAGGATGACCTGGCGCTACCCAGGCCATCTGATCCTCCCAGAGGTACAGGAGCCACACGATCCGCCACGTCAGCTCCAAAACCACCAAGGACCTTGCCACGTCAGCCCTAAACCACCCATGGTACTGCCACGTCTGCCCTAAACCCTCTGGGTCTCCTGCCACGTCAGGCCCATGGGCTTTTCGGGTCCAGACCCGGCCTCCGAACGGATCCAAACCCGGCTGGGATTCTCTATAAATACCAGGCCCTCTCCCGCCTTTACAGGTAATCAATCTTTTACCACCTAAAAAACCCTAGTTACTGCTACTCTCTCTCAGAAACTAACTAGATCGTTGGAGGGTCTGCCACCGGGATCAACCCGGGTGTTCCAAGACCGTCTGCAGGTATGCGAGGTGAGGCATCCCGATCCGAGCCGATCCTCAAGTGCCGAAGCGAGCCTCCCACTCACCGTCCGGCACCGCATCCTTCCACCATTACAAATAGAGTCCGAACTCACACCTGGTGCACCCACACTCTCCCCGAAAATAAACCGCATCAGGTTGGAGCCGTCTGTGGGAATTGATTAACTGTTCGGTGCGGACGACAGCCCGAGCCTCGCCACCAACGTTCCCCCTTCGATCCGCTCTCCCATGGCTCGCAGGGCCCGGAGAGACAGACATCCTCTTCAGGACTACCTCGACGGAAATCACGGATCAAACAATCCGGGGGCAAACCCCGGACCCCAACGGAGCGCACCCCACATCGCTGAACCCGACCTTCGCCGGGTCATTCAGAACCGAAGGGCCAGCCAGGCCAGGGGAGGGACCGCTTCCAACTCGGCCCCGAACCATTCCAGGCCGGCACCCGGGGAAAGACTGTCGGTACTCAGCCGCATCGGCCGAATTCCGACGCCACAAACCGACCCTACTGACCATGGCGCGGTCACCAGGGCCGAGTTCAGGAGCTTCCGGGACGAGATCATGGAGGCCCTTCACGGGGCGCCAAGGGCCGCGACGCTCGACCGACCCCGTCAAATAAGCGAGGGAAGGAGCTACACTCGTGACCCAACTCCTCCCCCTGAGCGCACCGACGAGGTACTCCGACGCCTCCTAGAGATGGAGAATCGCCTTGAACACATCGGCGACGGGAATCCGAACCCCGTCCTAGGCCGAAGGCCTTCCCGACCGCCATTCTCTGTCAACATCTTGGAAGCGAAGATCCCCCAGAACTTCCGGCCTCCGCGGTTCGAAACCTACAATGGTGAGGGTGATCCAGCTGATCACATGGAGTGCTTCAAGACCCTCATGATGATTCACAGCACTTCGGATCTCCTGTTGTGCCGAGCGTTCCCGGCCACCCTCCGGGGTCCAGCCGGGGAGTGGTTCTCCAAAATCTCCCCCAGCTCAATCTTCTCGTTCGATCAGCTGGAAGCCAACTTCTTGGCCCACTTCGTCACCAGCAGGAAGGCCGAGAAGACGAGCGTGTCCCTGCTCGACCTCCGGCAGAGGGAGGGGGAGTCGCTCCGTAACTTCGTCAAGAGGTCCACGGCAGAGGCAAGATCCGTCTCTGCCCTCAACGCCAGGGTCGCCTCGGCCGCCTTCCGACACAATGTTCGGCACAACCAGCTGAAGGTCTCCTTGGCAAAGAAGCCACCCCTGGACTTTCCCGACCTTCTTAGCCGAGTCGAGAAGTACATACGAGCTGAAGAAGCTCTGAACCCAGAGGGCAGCAAAGAAGTCGCAGGTAAGGGCAAACGCAAGGTCGACGAGGTCGAACTTGCCAGAAAAACGGCAAAGGAGGGAGTCGACATGAAGAGGGCACCCCCGGTCCCTCGCTTCGAAAGGTACACTCCCTTGACGCAGAACGTGTCCGCTATCCTCTTAGAGATCGAGGACAAGGGCCTTGTCCGACTACCTCCCTGACCAAGCAACAACAAGAAGCGAGACCAACGCTTCTACTGCCGCTTCCATAGGGATCATGGGCACGAAACCGACCAGTGTCGGGCCCTGAAAAACGAGATCGAAGCCCTCATCTCCCGAGGGTACCTCCGCGAGTTCACCAGAGAAAGCCAACGGGATCGGAGGGATATGATAAACTGGAGGCCTTCGCCTCCGACCCCTATTCCGAACCTCCGCCAGGAGCGGAATCCGGATCCCGAGGAAGAAGAAGGACATGCCATTTTACATTGCGTCCACGGAGGACCAATGAGGGGAGAGTCGAATACTTCGCGGAAAGCATTCATCCGAGAGGTGAACGCTGTCCAAGACCTCCCCTCGCCCCGCGTACAACCGCTACCTGTCTCCTTCTCCGGCAAGGACCTCGAAGGCGTCCGCCTTCTTCATTGCGATGCCCTCGTCATTTGCCTCCACATGGTAAATTTTGAGGTTCGCCGGATCCCGTCGACAACGGCAGCTCGGTCAACATCCTTTTTCTCGAATCCTTCGAGAATCTCAAGCTGCCCAGAGACAAACTCAAGCCGGCCGGATACACTTTGCACGGGTTCTCCGGCGTCCCTGTCGTCATAGAAGGGATTGTGACTCTTGACGTCATAGCGGGCTCGGCTCCTATCAGGCGGACCGAATCTATGGACTTCATGGTGGTGAACGTCAAGGCGGCGTACAATGCCATACTCGGCTGACCCGGGCAGTGCTCCCTTCAAGCGGTACCGTCGGTTTAACACTTGAAGTTAAAATTCCCCACCGAGCGAGGGGTCGGTGTTGTCCACGATAACTAGGAGGCGGCGCGGTCTTGCTACATGACCGCCGTCAGAGGGGGTGTCTTCCCCCTCGACGCCATCGAGCTCGGGTCCGAGAAGGACGGTTCCAACCCGGAGCCGGCAGACAAGCTGGAGGAGGTCCCGTTCGGGACCGTAGACGAGTCGAAGTGGTTCCGGGTGAGCCGCTCGCTCTCCGAAGATTTGAAGTCAGGCATAATCGACCGCATCCGTCGCAATGTCGATCTATTCGCCTGGAAGCCCTCCGACATGCCTGGGATATCCGAAGACCTGATCATGCATCGGCTCAGCGTCATTTCGGGCTCCAAGCGGTCGCCCAGAAGAGGCGCAAATTCACCCCGGAGAGGCAGTAAGCTGTGAAGGAGGAGGTGGACAAACTCTTGTCCGCTCGGTTTATTCAGGAGGTCAGCTACCCCAAGTGGTTGGCGAACGACGCCATGGTTAGGAAGGCGACCGGGGGATGGCGGATCTGTATAGACTTCACGGACTTGAACAAGGCATGCCCAAAAGATCCTTTCTCCCTCCCCGGCATCGATGCCTTGATCGACGCGACCTCGGGACACGAGCTACTGTCCTTCATGGATGCCTTCTCGGGGTACAATCAGATCCGGATGTTCCCGCCGGACATTGCGAAGACCTCGTTCATCACCGACCAGGGTCTTTTCTGTTACCGCGTTATGCCCTTCGGGCTTAAAAACGCCGGAGCCACTTACCAACGACTCGTGAACCGAATTTTTAAAGACCTGATCGGCCGCAACATGGAGGTCTATGTCGATGACATGCTCGTCAAGAGCCGGGAAGGGCCAGACCACGTCGCCGACCTCGACGAAGCCTTCAGAATCCTCCGACGTCATAACATGAGGCTCAACCCGGCCAAATGCGCCTTCGGCGTCTCATCAGGAAAATTTCTGGGGTTCATCGTCAGCCACCGTGGCATCGAAGCGAACCCAGAGAAGATCCAGGCCATAATAAACATGGTCCCCGCCCCGAAATGTCAAGGAAGTTCAAAGGCTCACGGGTAGATTGGCGGCCATCGGTCGTTTCCTCTCCAAGTCGGGGGAGAAGTCTCTCCCCTTCTTCAAAGCTCTGCACGAGAAAGGAGGCTTTGAATGGGGCACCCAACAACAAGAGGCCTTCGAACAGCTGAAGCAGTACCTCGCCAACCCTCTTCTCCTCAGCAAACCCGAGCCGAGCAAACCGCTGTGGCTCTACCTGTCCACCTCGGATAGCGCCATCCTCGTCCGAGAAGAGGACGGGGTTCAGAGACCGTTATACTATGTAATCAAAGTCCTACTTCCCGCCGAGACGAGATACGCAAAGATAGAAAAAATGGCCTATGCTCTGATCATGGTAGCCCGGAAACTCCGCCCTTACTTCCAAGCTCACTCCATCCAAGTACTGACTGACCAGCCATTAAAAACCGTCCTCCACAAGCCCGAGAACTCCGGCCGCTTAGTCAAGTGGTCGATTGAGCTGAGTCAGTACGACATCGGCTATCAGCCGAGGACTGCGATCAAAGGTCAGGCCATCGCCGACTTCATCACCGAATGCACTATTTCCGAGCCGCCCAATGTCGAAGGGTCGGATCCGACCTGGGAAGTCTATGTCGACGGATCCTCCTGTGAAACTGGGAGTGGCACTGGGATCATCCTCTGAGGTCCCGACCAATTCCTCCTTCAATACTCCCTCCGCCTCAACTTTCCGACCTCGAACAACGAGGCGGAATACGAGGCCATGATCGCCGGACTGACCCTGGCCCACCGAGCCGGAGCCAAGCAAATTCGGGCCTTCAGCGATTCTCAGCTTGTGGTCAATCAGATCACCGGAGAATACGAGGCCCGTGACGACCGGATGGCGAAGTATTTGGCGGTGGTCCGACGAATCCTAGCTTCCTTCTGCTGCTCCACGGTCGTTAGGGTCCCCAGGGAACAGAACGCTCAGGCAGATGCATTATCAAAACTCGCCTCTTCCTCCTTCGAGGGTCTCGACCAAACGGTACTCATCGAAATCCTCTTAAAGCCCAGCATCAGTAACCAAGACCAAGAGACGATGTGTGTACAAAGCGGCGCCAGTCCGGACGACTGGACCACCCCCATTCGGAAATTCTTAATCAATGCCGAGCTTCCCGAAGACCGGGCCGAGGCAAGAAGGGTCAGAATCCGAGCTGAAAGGTTCGTCATGATCGATGACATCCTCTTCAAATGCTCGTACACACTGGCAGACGGGAAGCCATACCTCCGTTGCCTCGCTAGTGACGAAGCTAGTTACGCCCTGAGAGAGCTTCATGAGGGGATCGGCGGATGCCACAAGGGGAGCAGATCACTCGCTCGAAAGGCCCTGAATCAGGGGTACTATTGGCCAACCATGCTGCAAGATTCCCAAGAGCTGGTCAAGAGGTGCGGCCCGTGCCAGAGGTTCCCCCCTATCAGGAGGCTCCCTCAAGCCAACCTCCGATCCCTGGCTAGTCCCACGCCATTCGCCATGTGGGGCATGGACCTGGTGGGCCCCTTTCCCATAGCCACCGGACAGAGGAAGTTTCTGATAGTCGCCATCGACTATTTCACCAAATGGCTCGAGGCCGAGCCACTGTCCAACATTACTGAGCACCAGACCCAGCAATTTTTCTGGAAAAACATCATTTGCCGGTTCAGAATCCCATAGGTCCTTATCACGGACAACGGGACCCAATTCGCATGCCAGAACTTCCGAAAATTCTGCGAAGACATCGGCATCCAGCAACGCTTCTCCACTATATGCCACCCTTAATCTAATGGCCAAGTGAAGAATGCGAACAGGCAAATCCTCGATGGGCTTAAGAAGCGCCTCGACAGTTCCACCAAGGGGCAGTGGGTAGAAGAGCTGCCCAGCATGCTATGGGCACACCGAACCACCAAGAGGATCCCTACGAGAGAAACGCCGTTTAGCTTGACCTACGGAACGGAGGCGGTGATCCCCGTTGAGGTCGGCCTACCTTCTCCCCGGATCATGGCCTTCGACAAAGCAGACAACTCATCAGGCCTAAGGGCCAACCTGGACCTTGTTTCCAAGGTCAGGGAAAAGTCTTCCGTCCGAAGGAGCATCTACCAACAGCGGATCGAGAGATTTTACAACAAGAAGGTCCGCCCAACAGACATCAAGGCCGAGGACCTCGTGCTACGCAAGTTGTCCGTCTCCGACCCGGCCAAGAAGAGGAAGCTGGCCCCCAACAGGGAAGGCCCATACAGGGTAGCCGAGGCTATACGTCCCGGTACGTACCGACTGGTGGATTTGGAGGGTCGGGCGATCAAGCGATCCTGGAACGCCGAGCACCTAATGAAGTTCCTAGAAGAGCGGATACAGGTTTCTTGCTTGGCTAGTGTAAATAATGATCTTTTGTAAGCTTTCTTATATAAAAGGCTGTTAGCGCCCCTCTCTATATGTATGAAAGAGATCACTTTTTGTTAACTCCAAATGCCTCGGTAGGTCCGACCCAACACCGGACAAAGGAATCACTTCCTCAAAACGGTGGCACCCGACTCATCACTCCGGTGCCAGCCGCCGAGGCCTCGGTAGGTCAGAACCGGCTTCGAGCCAAGGAATCGCCTTAATGCCCCACGGCGCCTAAGAGGCCAAACCCGGTACCGATCCCCACGGATCGACGGGTCCGACCCTCAACGTCACAGACAATCAATTAACAAATTCATCAGAGCAAAGAGTGGGAGGAAACCCCTTATTCATACCCCCTTATTACTTCTGAAAACGCACAAAGACCGTTACAGGACCACTCCACTCATCTAAACAGAAAGAAATTACTGGCTGAAGGACATCTTAGGACATCTTAGGAACCCTCGGGTCCAACAGAGGGTAATCTCACTCCGATCGAACGGCTAGGAGCCCTCTCCTCGTCACGGTGATCCTTGGACTCTGCCAATGTCGACACGCCGACCACAGAGCTCTGGGCGTCAGCCGGTCGAACACGCTCCAGCAACAGCAACGCCGAGGGAACCCCCTCCGTTCGCCGGCCTCCCGAGGAGGATCCCGTCCTCGTCCCAGACATACCCAGCATCGTCTTATAACGATGTATCTCCATCTCCTTCTCCACTATGACGTCACGAAGGAGCCTCTCAGATGAGGGCCGCTGCACCGACGCGCTCGACATGGTGTACCCAAGGCCGGCGCTTCCGAGGTCCCGATCCACCATCGCCCTCTTCAGCCGGGTCGCCTCCGCGCTCAGTGCCTCGAACTTATGCCGATAGTAGTTGAAGGCGGCATCCTAATCGCGGGCCCCCTCGCGGTAGCGGACCAACGTGGCCTCCAGGACCTTGATTTTACTCCGGAGCCACGCCACATCGGAGCAACGGGGATCCGCCTCGGGAAGGATAGCCGTTACCTAAAAGGAAACCAATCACCACTCAAAACACATCGGTAAAAGGGTCCGGAAATATCCGAGGTCAAAATACTTGGCCAATCAAAAAATCCTTTTTATATATAAAATCAAGTTCCGTACAAAAATGCGGTGGCCAGTCCGCGGTCGGCAAATACAACAAAGAAAAGAAAAAAGAGACAAGAACAGGGAGGCAAGCAGCTTAGTTCCCCACCTCTGCGTCGGTCGGGTTCACAGGAGGGTCGGCAGCCGATCCACCGATCGGTTCTTCACGCGCGTCCCCTTCGGGAGTCTTCGGCTTCGGCTCGACCTCCAGGTCATAATCGAGTCCGGACAGGTCGATGGTCGGATAGAAGTGCCTCACGTGGCTGAGGGCCTTCTCATAAACCTCATTCTGGGCCGCGATTACCAAGTCCTGGCCCGTCGTCATCAATGCCTCCCTCTCCTTCGCGAACTTCTTCTTCAGGGCGCCCACCTTCTTAACCCACTCAGCCTACTTGGCCTCGAGCTCGACCTTCAATTGCTGCTCCCTCTTATGCGAGCCCTCGAGCTTGATCTTCATCTCCTTCATCACCTGCTGATACTTGTCCGCCCGTCCTCGCTCCTGCTCCACAGCCGCCTCATAAAGGCTCTTCACCTTAGCCGCCTGCAGACAAACCTGCGGCAACCGAGAATGACTCAGAAAAAACTCGCGGCACGAAAAATTACAAGGCAAGGGGGTCGGCAGACTTACCAGCACGCTCGCCTGCGACAAGCGCGTGAACGCCTCCTCCACGGTCTCGCCGCTCATGTTCTCACGATCCCGGGAGTCGCCAGCTTCTCCACCACCTCGATGGCATTGGGCCTGCGAGTCAAGCTGTCCCCCTCCCGTATCGACCAGGCAGGCGCCCAAGGCCGCTGCACCTCCTCCACCACGACGTCCACTCCCTCGGCTCCGACCATAGGGGCCTTCCCCTTGTTGCGATCGACCGCCTTAGCCGGGACCGGGCTCATCGGAGCGACCACGTCCTTGCCCGTCTCCGAGCGCGTCCTCTTCGTCCTTTGGTCGCCCGGGGCCTCGGAGCCGACCTGGGACGACTCCCTCATCCTCTTCGCTTGGCCCCCCTCCTCGGCCTTCTGCTTCTTCAGGGCGAGCCTCCTGGCCTTGATCGATTCTGGGTCTATACCTGCAAGAAGACCCATTAAGGACAATGAGCTCGAAAGAACGACAAAACAAGAAAAAAGAAATGACTACATACTAGACTCGGCCGGGCTCAGTCCGGCGCTGACCAAATGACACTCCGTCACCCTCGGCCAGCTGATGCTGTGCCCCAGACGCAGGCGCTCGACATGTCTCCACTCCTCGGCAGACAGATCCTTCTGCCTCGGTGCTTTGAAGTTCGGCTTGAAAAAGTTCCATCGGGTGGGGATGTCCCAAGGCTCCGTGCTCCGAACCACAAAGTATTTCTGCTTCCACTCCTTGATGGAGTCCGGATGACCGTGGACTATCTTCCCCCGGCTCCGAGGAGAGATATAAAAGATCCCCTCGGACTCCCCCGACGAGCTGATCCCCAGCATCGCGTGGAACACCTCCAACCGGAGCGGCACCTTCCTCTCCTCACAGAGCAACATGAAGCATACCATCTGCTTCCAGGAGTTGGGTCCATACTGCATCGGGGCCAGAGACGCCCACTTGAGCACCTCCCGAATGAACGGATGAATCGGCAGCCTCAGCCCGGAACCGAATGCGTCTATAGGGAAGACGCAAGTACCACTCAGGTAGTGGGTCGGTGGGACGGAGATCTTGGCTTGGCAACATCAACTCGTAACCATAACCAATGTGGAAGGCCGACTGAGCAACCTCCAGATCACCCGCCTCCAGGATCGTCGGCAGCGCATCCATCCTCACCCTCTTCCGACTCGGCGAGGAAGGCTACACCCCGTACAGCTCCTTGTCAGAGAGGTCGTTCGGATACTGCCTAATCGGCCTCGGCCGCACCGGTGACCCTGTCACTATGTTCCGAACAGGGGACGTCTCCCTCGGACGGCTGGCCTTCGCCCCCTTCTGCCTTGGCGCCTTCTTCTTCTTGGCCCTCTCCGGCGAAGGGGTGGCCAGGGGCTTCAGGACGGTCGCCGCAGAAGAGGAGCCTGCACCCCGATCCCGCCTCCGAGCCAAAAATTTTCTCCCAGCACCCTTCCTCTGAGACTCAGCCGCTTCGGCCTCCCCATCACCCTCGCTGCCACTACTGTCCTCTTCTGACACCGGATCCAATATCTGCACCTCTTCCGAGCCATCACTACTACCCTCCTCCTCAGAGTCGCTGCTCTGTACCACGTACGGCTTCCGGACACGAAGGGGCTTCACATCATACACCCTGGTGTCCTCCGACCACGACGTCGAGTCTGAGAGCCCTGCGCCAGGGCTGTCCTCCCCCCTCGAGGTCGAAGCTGACGAGCCAGACTGAGCCCTAGACATGCTAACGGAATAAATCTAAAACTAACCTGTGTTGCCTCGGATAGACGAGCCGGTGCTGCTAATCGAGAGGGCGAGCGCCGAGGTGCTTTTGTTTTTTCTTTTTGAGGAAAACAACGAGAGAGAGATAGAAGAAAACAGGGGAAGGGTGGGGGGTATTTATAGAGGAAATGTTGACTCCTCGATTCTCGCGTTACTGTTCCTCGATTTGCGTGAGACAGTTCCTTGGGAATCACTCCCTCCTCAATTTTCGCGTTACTATCTCGTGACGTCACCCGTTTGGGCGGTTGGCAACCCCTCGGTTCCCCGCTCAAATGCTGCCGGACATAGGGGTCGGCCCGAAAAGAAGGCCTCGGCACCCTAGCGCCACCACTTGTTCTTATCAACAGAAGAAAAGTTTTGTTTAAGGTTTTAAGGCGCTCGCCTGGGACGAGCGCCCCGGGCTCCAGAACTCGGTTGGATCCCCTCTCACCCGCGAGCAACTCGGGGCTTGCGGCCTCGGAAACTGAAACCCCGAATTGTTCAAGGGTGGGAGAAAATCCACCATCGCCTAGGACCCTATCGGAAAACGGATCAGCCCGCCTCCAATCCCTGTCTCCTCCGAGCAGGCAGCCCTCAGAAACTGTCGGCCCGGAAGGAAGACAGAGATTACAGAAGAGCCACCCATCCGAGGCTCCTGATCCCCCGGGCCTGGACCTCGGTCGATACCCCTCCTGTCCCGATCTTTCTTGGGCAAACGATCCCATCAGGGCCGTCGACCCAAGAGAAGATCCGGACGGCAGAGTAACCACCAATCCGGGGCTCCCAGAGTTGAAGTTTTTTAGGTATCAGGCGTCCGCCCAAGGCAAACACCTCTGAGGGTCGGTGGACCACTCCCGATGTGATCGAAAGGGCAGTGGGGGTGTGGGGTATTTATAGCCTCCCCCAAAACCTTCCATTAAGGCCCTTGGGAAGCCAAGCGACGGGAGCCCAACCATCACGCCTGGGGAATTGAAGCGCCGCATTTATTAGGGGACATCATTAATGCCCCTGGGGAGTTGGAACACCACACACACCCCGGAGCGCCATTAGCGGTCCGTGAAACAGTGATCAGCTCAGGGCAGCCTTCCCACGAAGGCACAACGGCTCGCCATCGTCCTTGCCGACCCGTAAACCCTCGTCAACCCGAGGTCAGGTCGAGCACCAGGGCAGCCTTCCCACGAAGGCACAACGGCTCGCCATCGTTCTTGCCGACCCGTAAACCCTTGTCAACCCGAGGTCAGGTCGAGCACCAGCTCAGCCTTCCCACGAAGGCACAATGGCCCGCCATCGTCCTTGCCGACCCGTAAACTCTTGTCAACCCGAGGTTAGGTCGAGCACCAGGGCAGCCTTCCCACGAAGGCACAACGGCTCGCCATCATCCTTGTCGACCCGAAAACCCTCGTCAACCCGAGGTCAGGTCGAGCACCAGGGCAGCCTTCCCACGAAGGCACGACTTCTTGCCGTCGTCCTTGCCGACCTATAAACCCTCGTCAACCCGAGGTCAGGCCGAGCACTAGGGCAGCCTTCCTACGAAGGCACAACGGCTCTCCATCGTCATTTGCCGACCCGTAAACCCTCGCCAGTCCGAGGTCAGGCCGAGCACCCCGGACTCACCGTCCGGCACCGGCCCCAGGGGCCCCCGGGAAAACCCTCTCCCGTTTCTTCTCCACGACTAAACATACTCCTCTACAGCTAACTCGCACCCCCGCAGGAGTGGAGGGCTTGTGAGGCAGGATGAAATTAACCCAAGGCCCAGCCAGGGCCCAGGATTGCGTCCACTCAAATAGCACGCCAGCTCGGCACCGGACCGAAGCAAGTTCGGAGCCGAGCCGATAATTCGCCCCCACGAAACCGGTCGCCTCGTTCCAACGATCTGCCACGACCTTTGGCCTCCGATCCTCGGCAGTCCCGTGGTCCCTCCATCGGCCTAGTGAGGGATAAGGATGACCTGGCGCTACCCAGGCCATCCGATCCTCCCAGAGGCACAGGGGCCACACGATCTGCCACGTCCGCTCCAAAACCACCAAGGACCTTGCCACGTCAGCCCTAAACCACCCATGGTACTGCCACGTCTACCCTAAACCCCCTAGGCCTCCTGCCACGTCAGGCCCATGTGCTTTTCGGGTCCAGACCCGGCCCCCGAACAGATCCAAACCCGGTTGGTATTCTCTATAAATACCAGGCCCTCTCCCACCTTTACAGGTAATCAATCTTTTACCACCTAAAAAACCCTAGTTTCTACTACTCTCTCTCAGAGACTAACTAGATCGTCGGAGGGTCTGCCACCGGGATCAACCCCAGTGTTCCAAGAACGTCTGCAGGTACGCGAGGCGAGGCATCCCGATCTGAGCCGATCCTCAAGTGCCGAAGCGAGCCTCCCGCTCACCGTCCGGCACCGCATCCTTCCACCATTACAAATAGAGTCCGAACTCACACCTGGTGCACCCACACTCTCCCTGAAAATAAACCGCATCCAGTTGGTTATCGTATGATTAATTCGGACTCGAAGAATGCAGTTCATTACTTCAACAAAGAGAAATCCGCCCTTCCAGGGCAGACGACTCACTTAATAAATGAAGGAAGGCACTTATTCATTCATCGACCCTTTACGATTCTTGAGTACGTATCAAGAGGATTGAATTATACAACTCAAGAGATAGCGAAGGAATGTCACTACAAACTGCATTGTCTATAAAGGCGTATCTATTCCGGCATTCTCATAGGAACGCCGGGATAGATAGCGGGCCTATTATTTTTTTTAAAAATTTTGTATACCTATGTCAGCATTTGCATACAACGCCGGTATATCTATAATATATCACAGCGTTTGTAGTTTCAACACCGGCATGGAGCCTACACATATTTTGGCAATTAATAGAGATGTCTATCCCGGCGATTTGACTCATAACCACCAGGATAGGAGTAGAGTATTTTTTAAAAAAATTATAATGTTATAATTTATAATGTTTTTTATTTATTTTACTTTTTATTTTATTTTATAAGCATCCAGCGGAAACTAGTTTTTATGATAATTATGATGAATAATGCAAATTATTCTGAAATATGAATTTGATAATAGGATTATCAGTACTAAATATATCACTCTAATACACATTTATTAATTCTATATTCTTCTTTTAATTATATATTTATCATCTGATTATTAATAACGGTGTTCTACATTTCTTGAACAAGGATTGTAATCTTTTATAATGAGTTATAATCTCTCTTTACTTTTACTAGTTAGTGCCTATAAAATAGAGGATAAGCTTCATAATGCTTTTATGTTTAACCATGTGCCAACAAGATGATTACAACCAGATGAAGTTATTGATGTATATAAAATGAAACCTATTAGCATTTTGATATAACGACAAACGGAGGATTGTAACAACATGAAGAACATAGAGAATGAGCAAGGAAGCGATATATTAGGGGTCGGGCTGAAAAAAAAAGCTCTAGTTTATTAAGAATGTTATATCGTCGTATGTATAAACACCGAGTACCAGAGTCTGTTTGTTGTTCCTGGAATTCATAAATCAGATATAATTTGATTCACCAAGAATTAAATGCAGATTGATCTTATATAATATAAGTAATATTGGCAAAAATTGTTTATTCAAATTTGAAAGAATGTAGGAAAATTTTTGGTTTGTTCAATCGTGAAAATAGAGTTATTATTGACTAGAAGCAACGAATGTTTGCTTTTCCATAGTAGAGTATTTGCATTCCAAGCTAAATTGAAGAGTTTGAATTTTTCATAAGAGACCGATAATTGAAAATGAGATGGAATCGATTGAAAAGTGCACAAACGATATCCAAAAAATACGAAACTTTGTGTCAAGTCAGGATGCACCATACACAATATAATGCAAACTTTTAGATATGGATTTCGACTCAGGGTCTATTGGGAAAGTTTTTGCATATTTTTCGGGCCGGATTCCGGTGGGCTCCGGCCACCAGAGGCACCGGAAATTGATTGGATCATGTTCCTCTCGTCGAGTACTATTCCGTAATGTACTCACTTGCCAAAGACAGGTTTCCGTATGAATGAGAAATTGTAACGCCCTATACTATATAGTACAACTGCCCACCATAGGCTGCCTCTCAAAAGGTGGTTAACCGATTAGGTGACTCTTGATCATAGGCTATTATATTTATATATTATTTTCTTTTTGTTCAAATCCGATATGGGACAATTTCTCAACTTCTCTCCCTGTTCTCTCTCTCCGAGAACGCACAGCAGGTGGGTCCCCTCGGCGATGACGTCATCTTCAATTGAATACAGTAGCAAAGCATCTACAATCATTTTGCCATAGGCCCCATTAATTACTATAATGCCATCCATGCATTATTAATACAGAAATAGCACTTTATACTATCTATCTATCTATCTATATATATATACACTATACTTTGAAAATTTACGGGGTGTTACACCCCCCCCCCCTTTCAGAAATTAGCATCCTCGCTGGGCACGGGCATGCACAATCTAGTGCAGGATCTCCTATCTAGCCGATGTGGAGTGGAGTACCCTGATTCTGATAGCTGCACCATACCCCGATTCTACGAGTGATCCATTATTTCAGGCCGCCACCTCGCTTCCTCTCAGGCATACCCGTACATCTGCTAGCTCCATCTCAGGCATACATCTCGCCCACTCTTGCTCACATTCGGTGTCGAAAGTCAGCTCTGATACCATTTGTAATGCCTCTGCCCCTAGCTTAGACAATTTATACAATTTAGAAGACAAATTAGATACTATATAGTACAACTGCCCACCACAGACTGCCTGTCAAAAGGTGGTTAACCGATTAGGTGGCTCTTGATCATAGGCTATTATATTTATATATATTATTTTATTTTTGTTCAAATCCGATATGGGACGATTTCTCAACTTCTCTCCCTGTTCTCTCTCTCCGAGAACGCACAGCAGGTGGGTCCCCTCAGCGATGACGTCATCGTCAATTGAAGACAGTAGCAAAGTATCTGCATTCATTTTGCCGTGGGCCCCCACCATCCACTATTCAACATCCCATTAATTACTATAATGTCATCCATGCATTATTAATACACAAACAACACTTTATACTATCAACATATATATATACACACACTATACTACTATACTATACTATACTATACTATATTTTGAAAATTTATGGGGTGTTACAGAAATGTAGGTCCAAAGTTGAGTACTCGAAATGTACTAACTTGGACAGTTGGAATGAATAACCCCACATCGGAAGATGGGAAAGATTTTCTCTAGTATATAAGCTAAAGAAATGGACTAAAGGGCGTAGCCCTAGGGTTACCACTAACGTGTAGTGGGGAGGGGACCTAGCCAAAATAACAAATGCATACGCGCGAGCGCCCGGCCCCGGCCCCGCCTGGCTTGGCCTATATTTTTTTTGCCCCGCTCCAAATTTTCCCCAAGTTATTGTTGAGGCTTTTCAAATTCTGTAACTGCTGGTACCATTACTCTGTAACAGCAGTGTAATGGCTCATCATTTACGTGTTTGAACCATTACTCTACTGTTACAGAGTAATGGACCCTTCAGTTACTCTCATTCTCCTATAAGACCAGCAACTTTTGTCTGCCAGAACACATAGTTTTTTCAAATATTTTGAATCTCCTTCTTCTTCTTCTTCCTCCGAGTCACAGTCTGAGAATATAACACAACACCAGTTCGCTGAGATCTCTAAAGTTAGGGTGCTGCTCTTCAGGAAAAGGTAATACAGTTGTATCCTGTGATGCAATTCGTTAACCACCGTCACACTACGGTGCCAATTTTGCTTTAAGGACAGAGATCTAAAATCTCAACTCTGTATTGTATTATATGGTTTGTTCTTTTATGTCCTGTAATTGTAATTCTTCGCAATTATTGTTAACATTTTCTGTTTTTATGAAATTCATGTTCTAAAAATCTTAAACCAAAATTTTCCTCCATTCTAACAGTTTTTGTGAAGATTATTTACATGTACTGTTATTATTTCGGAAAAACAAAACAACTAACAGTTCCATTTCAACTGTTTCAGAACATGGAAAACACACAGAACGATAACGTCAATGGACTTATCAGTGAACAAACACAAGTGACCCAAAATATGACTGCACAATCGGTTGCGGCACAAACGGTCGTTCTGCCCACACATATAACTGTGGAAGAAAAACCAGAGAAGTTCAATGGAATTGGATTCAAGAAGTGGCAAAGGAAGACGCAGTTCTACCTGACCACCTTGAAGCTGGACAGGTTTCTCACTGAATCTGCCCCTATGCTGGCACCTATGGATGCACACTCCATTGCGGCAGTTGATGCATGGACTCAGGGTGATTATCTCTGCAGAAATTACATCTTGAACGGCTTGGTAGACCCGCTGTACAACGTCTACTGTGTCTTCAAGACTTCCAAACTTTTTTGGGGGTTCTTGGAGAAGAAGTACAAAACAGAAGATGCCGGCTCCAAGAAGTTTGTAGTCGGCAAATTTCTGGACTATAAGATGGTTGACTCCAAGACAGTTGTGAGTCAAATCCAGGAAATGCAGGTGATAATGCATGAAATCGCTATAGAGAACATAACGTTGTGCGAACCATTCCAGGTTGCAGCGTTCATCGAGAAGCTTCCACCTGGATGGAAAGACTTCAAGAACTACCTCAAGCACAAGCGAAAGGAGATGTCTCTTGAAGACCTCATTGTCAGGTTACGGATCGAAGAGAAGAATCGCAAGACTGATCGGTCCTATAAAAATCAGTCCATAGAAAAAGCAAATATGGTGGAGCATGAACAGAAGGGCAAAAAGAGAAAGTTCTTGCCGCAGGCCTCGAACAAAAAACCTGCAGCAAAAAGGTTTGCTGGAAAATGCCACAAGTATGGTAAGCTGAGCCACAAAATTTCTGATTGTCGCAGCAAGGACAACAACCATGCTGGAACTGGACAGGCCAAAGGAAATGAAAAATCTCATGCACACATAGCTTAGAACTTGTCCACCGGTCTCTCTGACTTGGACCTCTGTGCTATTGTATCAGAGGTGAATCTGTTGGGGAGCAATCCTAGAGAGTGGTGGTACGATACTAGGGCCACCAAGCACATCTGCTCAGACAAGGAGATGTTCACTTCATACCAGAAGTGCAACAAGAATGAACAGCTGTTCATAGGTAATTCTTCCACCTCCAAAATTGCAAGAACATGGAAGATAGTGCTGAAGATGACTTCATGCAAGGAACTAACACTCACAAATGTATTGCATGTTCCAGATATTAGAAAGAACTTGGTATCAGGATCTTTGCTAAGCAAGAATGGATTTAAGGTTGTTCTTGCGTCTGATAATTTTGTATTGTCTAAGAATAGGATGTACTTGGGTAAAGCATATGTAAAGGATGGACTGTTCAAATTTAATATAATGACAGTCATCCCTAAAACTAATGTTCATGTTGTTCCCAAAGTTAATAAAATTACTCATGTTGCTTATGTAGTTGAGTCTTCTTTTGTTTGGCATGAAAGACTAGGCCATGTTAATTTCAATTCTATGCGTAGATTAATTAACATGAATTTTCTACCAAAATTTAAGGTAGACAACTGCGAAAAATGTGATGTTTGCACGGAGGCCAAACTCACTAAAACTCTATCACATCCTGTAGAAAGAAACACAGAAACTCTAGGTCTAATTCACACGGATCTGTGTGATTTAAAATACGTGCAGACCAGAGGTGGCAAAAAGTACTTTGTGACATTTATAGACGATTGCACAAAATTCTGTTATGTTTACTTGTTACATAGCAAAAATGAGGTTTTGGATAAATTCAAAGAATATAAGCTTGAGGTTGAGAATAAACTTGGCAAAATGATTAAAATCGTTAGGAGTGATAGAGGAGGAGAATATGATGCACCATTTAATATGTTTTGCTCTGAACATGGAATAGTTCATCAGACAACTACTCCTTACTCACCTGAATCAAACGGTACTGCCGAGCGCAAGAACCGAACTCTAAATGAGATGATGAATGCCTTGTTGTTGAATTCTGGGTTACCCTAAAACATGTGGAGGGAAGCGTTGCTGACTGCCAACTATATTCTCAATAAAATACCTCACAAGAAAACTGATAAGACACCATACGAACTGTGGAAAGGTAACGTACCTTCGTATAAATACCTCAAAGTGTGGGGGTGTCTAGCAAAAGTGGCAGTACCTAATCCAAGTCACAATAGGACTTAAGACTATTGATTGCATATTCTTAGGATATGCACACAATAGTAGTGCATATCGGTTCTTAGTATATAAATCGGATATACCGGATATCCATGTGAATACAATAATAGAATCAAGAAATGCTTCCTTCTTTGAACACGTGTTTTTGTGTAAAGATACTACGTATCCCAAACGTACACGTGAACAAGAAAATGCAAGCACTTCGATTGATGAACCAGAACATGATAATGATGAGCCTAGACGTAGTAAACGGGCTAGAACATTAAAGTCATTTGGTCCTGACTTTGTAATGGTCTTTCTGTTAGAGAATGAGCCCAGAATATTCAAGGAAGCCATGTTTACGCCAGATGCTCCTATGTGGAAGGAAGAAATCAAAAGTGAAATAGACTCTATTATGCAAAATCATACATGGGAGTTGGTCGATTTGCCTTCTGGGTGTAAAGCTCTAGGATGCAAATGGATTTTCAAACAAAAATTGAAACCATATGGTTCAATAGAGAAACATAAGGCGAGACTTGTGGTACAAGGATTTAGGCAAAAGGAAGGCCTAGACTTCTTTGATACATATTCCCCGGTCACAAGAATAACTTCCATAAGAATGTTGATAGCTATTGCAGCTCCACGTAACCTGGAAATACATCAAATGGATGTTAAAACTGCATTTCTAAATGGGAATTTAGAAGAAAAAATATACATGAAATAACCTGAGGGTTATGTAGTTCCTGAATAGGAAAACAAGGTGTGCAGGGTTGTAAAATCCTTGTACGGATTGAAACAAGCTCCAAAGTAGTGGCATACAAAATTTGATAATATTATGATGTCAAATGGTTTCAAAATAAATTAAAGTGATAAGTGTATCTACATCAAAGATATTCAAATGGATACATTCTGGTGTGTCTGTATGTAGTTGACATGCTCATTATTAGGAGCAATAATAACATTATCAAACAAACTAAGAGCATGCTTAGTGGCAAGTTTAATATGAAAGATTTGAAGTTGCAGACGTCATACTAGGAATCAAAGTTTCCAGGACGTCTGAGGGAATTACTTTGTCTCAAGCTCATTACGCTGAGAAAGTACATGAAAGATTCAAGAATTACTCAAATGGGACTACCAAAAGTCCTGTGGATCCCAGTCTTCACTTGTTCAAAAACACGGGTGACAGTATATCACAATTGGAATATGCACGTGTAATCGGTAGTCTGATGTACTTAACAAATTGTACAAGATCAGACCTGGCACATTCAGTAAATATACTAAGCCGCTACACAAGTAATCCAGGACAAAGTCACAGGAAAGGAATAACTAGAGTATTGAACTACTTGCGACATACTCAGAGTTATGGACTACATTACACCAAATATCCAGCAGTACTAGAAGGCTACAGTGATGCCAACAGGATATCGGACTCCAAGAACTCAAAATCCACACGTGGGTACGTCTTCACTCTTGGTGGTGCAGCTGTGTCATGAAAATCCTCTAAACAAACGTTACTAGCTAGATCCCCATGGAATCTAGTTTATTGCTTTAGACAAAGCAGCAGAGGAAGCAGAGTGGCTTCGAAACTTTTTAAAGGATATTTTCATGTGGGGAAAACCAGTGCCTGCTATATGTGTACACTGTGACAGCCAATCGGCTATAGCAAGGGCACTGAGTTATATGTACAATGGCAAGTCTAGTTATATCAGAAGGCGACACAAAACCATTAGACAACTGCTCTCTAATGGAATAATCTCTATAGAGTATATAAAATCGATCGACAACCTAGCAAATCCATTTACTAAAGTTTATCACGAGAGCAAGTTGTGAGATCATCAAGAGGAATGGGTTTAAATCCTGTGACGAAAGAGGATACTTGATGGAAACCTTACCTAGAAATTGGAAATCCCAAGATCTAGGTTGAAGGGGACAACTAAATCTTGTTGAATCGATGGGAGTACTGAGAGATTAAAATCTCATACTCACTCTTAGGATGATAAAACAGTGCTGCCTGCAAAGAGTTAGGATAAGCTTGGCTTTTAATGATTCCCATAGCTTTTGAAATAAAAGTGGGGTATGGCAGGATACTCTTTATGAGCAACCACCTTGTGAGTGTGAAATGAGGTCGTTTCTAGGAGAATGAAGAGAGACTACATTCTCCAAGCTCACTCACGATTAACCAGGGTTGTTCAAGGCCAAAATGAATATAACAAGAGAACCTAGTTTTGTTAGGAGATGAAACTATGTGATAGTTATTGTCTAGGTTCACATCAAAGTCCGGGAAGTTCAAGACATTATGTTCACTACCTGGTCAAGTGAATATGATGGCTATTTACTAAGGGTGATTCAAAGTTGAAAAATTACTATCATTCCTGATGCAGTGATTTTCCGACTGTATTCTCAGATCTTTTTCTGTCATGTGTTTTTCTGTCGTGTCTGGATTACATGGTCTGGTCATTTCCATTCATGTGGGGGATTATTGGAAAAAGTTTTTGCATATTTTTTGGGTCGGATTCGGTGGGCTCTGGCCACTGGAGGCGCCAAAAATTGATTTGATCATATTCCTCTCGTCGATTACTATTCCGTAATGTACTCACTTGCCAAAAACGGTTTCCGTATGAATGAAAAATGTAGGTCCAAAGTTGGGTACTCGAAATGTACTAACTTGGACAGTTGGAATGAATAACCCCACATCGGAAGATAGGAAAGATTTTCTCTAGTATATAAGATAAAGAAATGGACTGAAGGGCGTAGCCCTGGGGTTACCACAAATGTGTAATGGGGAGAGAACCTAGCCAAAATAACAAACATACGTGCGCACGCGGCACGCCCGACCCCGCCTGGCTTGGCCTATATTTGTTTTTTTGCACCGCTCCAAATTTTTCTCCAGTTATTATTGAGGCTTTTCAAATTCTGTAACTGCTGGTACCATTACTCTGTAACAGCAGAGTAATGGCTCATCATTTACGTGTTTAAACCATTACTCTACTGTTACAGAGTAATGGACCATTTAGTTACTCTCATTCTCCTATAAGACCATCAACTTTTGTCTGCCAGAATACATAGTTTTTTCAAATATTTTGAATCTATTTCTTCTTCTTCCTCTGAGTCACAGTCTGAGAATACAACACAGCACTGGTTTGCTGAGATCTCTGAAGTTAGGGTGCTGCTCTTCAGAAAAAGGTAATACAGTTGTATCCTGGGAGGCAATTCGTCAACCACCGTCACACTACGGGGCGAATTTTGCTTTAAGGATAGAGATCTAAAATCTCGACTCTATATTGTATTGTATGGTTTGTTCTTTTATTTTCTGTAATTGTAATTCTTCACAATTATTGTTAGCATTTTCTGTTTTTATGAAATTCATCTTCTAACACGGTCGACAATATACGGCTAAAAATGCAATAATAATAATAATAATAATAATAATAATAATAATAATAATAATATAAAAATGCATACCCTATGTTTTTACGACATAAACGCCGGGATAGGGTATTTTTTAAATCACACCCGCCATCCCTTTTCATTTCCCACCCAAATCTACCCTATCTAACCCTAAATCTCTCTCTTCTCTCTCTCTCTTTCTCTTTCTCTTTCTCTCTCAATTGCCGCAGAGTATCTCTACCTTGCCACTCGTCGTCGCCGCAACCTTGCTACTGCCCCTCCTACCTTCGCCGCTCGGCCCTCCTTGCCGCCGCTATACCCTAGCCGACGCTAGATTCTCGCCACTTCGTATTCCTTCGCTGCCACCCCTACCTACATGCCTCTCTCTCGCCGTCGCCGCCGGAACAATTTCTATCAACGGCGTTCTCTCACCCTCCGTCCCTCGCTTGCTGCTTCCGACGCTCTCTACTATCGCCGCTAATTTACCCTTGCCGACTCTTGTTCTCCACCATAGCTATCTCACTCCGTCGGCACTCTCTCCTTCAATTCTCGACGCCAGCGCTCTCACTCCATCGCAACTATTTCAAATTTTCCATAATTATTTGCTGCTAATAGAGAAGGAAACCCTATCTTGCAGTTAGATTATTGAGATAATTTTTAGCGATTTGTGATTAGTAGATTTACCCTGCTTTGTTTGATTATTGTGTGCTAGATATTAATTTGTTCAGTTTAGTAGCTTCAGTTCTTTTTTCTACCTATTCTTCCCTTTTAGGCTAAATCATATGATGATATGAAATGAGAATTTTTTTTGTAATATCAAAATTGTAGCTTGAAGTATATGCTAATTTGAATTAGCATATGGTAATTAGTTTGTTTTGTTCATGCAGTAGAACAATACATTTGTTGTTTTGAGTAATTGGTGGTAGTTCTTAGGGGGTTGGAGTTAATTTTACTTTGGTTTTTTTGAGAGGGTGTTTGTTTAGGTGTTTGAGGTGTTTTCCCACTTCTAGTAGCCGTTGTTGTTTGAATTTGGCATTTGAGGTGTCATCGTCGTCATCTTTCTTACTATTAGAAAACACCAACTTAATCGTGGAAAGAGTAAAATTGGAATAAGGAAAGAATTTAAATTTCTTTTAGTGTATAAAAAAGACAAATATGGGTTTTCGGAAGTTAAAGAGTAGTGATATTTTATTTTCATCATACCCATTGGTGTTAATCACGTGTGTTCATTCGAATTTGAGATTGGTTGATGTATGCTTAGTATATGATTGCCTAAGTCACTGATGTAGATGAATACATATGATGTATGCTTAGTTAGATAATTTTTTATATTTTGAAATTGATCTACATATGTTTGTCAATTTAATGAAAGAATATGAGTTTCAATTTATGAAACTTAAATTTCATATTGACTCCTACTTATCAAAATGGATAAAGTTGGATTAATAAGTCACGATTATCCAAGGCGTATCATGATAGTGTTAAAGATTATATTAACTTTGCAAAGAGCAATTCTTATTATCCGACCATGATTTTGTGTCCATGTGTCCGATGTTCAAACTGTAGTTTGAGGACGTGCGACGTAGTTGAGACACACTTGATTTGCAGTGGTTTTCTACCAGGGTATACACATTGGTTTTTTCATGGAGAGTTTGCTCGTTCAGTTTCTGCTGGTCCGGTTGTGCATGAAGGTGAGTCCTTATTTACAAATGATCCAAGTATTGCTGATGAAATGCACTCTTTAGTACGGGATGGTTTGAAATTCATAACTTTGAAGCTTACATAAACAATCCAATCAATCAAGTCCATAATGAGTCAGCAGAAACATCAAATCAAGGTGGTGGGGTGGCATAAGAAATTCACAGTCCTGAAACTAATAAAGAATACGAAGCCTTTAATAAGTTGTTGAAAGATGCAAATACTCCTCTGTATAGTGATTGTCTCAAGTTCTCTAAATTTTCGTTCATTGTTAGACTGTTTAAGATTAGATGTCTAAATGGGTGGTTTGTCAAATCCTTCACCTTGCTTCTTGAATTGTTGAATGAAGCATTTCCTCAAATCTGTATCCCCAAATCATCTCATGCCACAAAAAAAATTCCTCAAGCATTTTGATTTAGGGTATGAGATGATAGCATCATGCTCATTTGATTGTATGTTATTCCGGGGGGATAAGGAGACTCTCGAAGAATGTCAAGTATGTGGTACTTCAAAATATGTGAAAATGCCGAATGTGGATAAGCAAAATGATGAGCCAGTTCCAACAAGTATAAGAAAGAAGTCTGCAAAACTACTACATTACTTTCCTCTAATTCCTAGGCTACAAAGACTGTTCATGTCCTCTAAGATATCTTCGAATATGAGGTGGCATGCGGAAGGTTGCAAGAATGATATGATTCTTAGGCACCCAACTGATTCCGAATTATGGAAAAAGTTTGATGAAAGATATTCTGATTTTGCTAAAAATCCTCGAAATGTGAGACTTGGATTGGCCAGTGATGGTATTAACCCATTTAGGCAAATGAGCAGCACCTACAATATATCGCTCGTTGTATTAATTCCATACAATCTGCCCCCTTGGTTGTGTATGAAGCAGTCATCCTTTATTTTGTCCATGATAATTCCTAGACCAAAATCTCCAGGAAATGACATAGATGTGTATATGCAGTCGTTGATTGATGAACTGCAACAATTGTGTTCCAATATATGATGCAACATCTAAAGAAACTTTTCCATCTCCGGGTTGCGTTGACTTGGACAATCAACGATTTCCTTGCATATGCAAGTTTATCTGTCTATAGCTAAAATGACTTTATGCTTGTCCTAGTTGTGCTGAGCAAACTATTTCAAAGTGGCTGTATAAGGCAGAAAGTTCTGCTACATGGGTCATAGGAGATGGTTGCCTACCACACATATTTTCAAGGTAGAAACAACAACATTTGACAATGCTGACGAGTGGAAACATGCTTCTATAGTTAATTCTGGGTCGGATGTGTTAAGGCGGCCAGAAGGCCATCAATTCACTTTGTCAAAGGAAACTGAAGTCGTTAAAAATGCCAAGAAGCGGGCAAGAGATAAGCAACAAGAGAACGTCGATGAATGTGATGCAGATGAGTGTGACATTCATCTTGATTCAGGGTCATGGAAGAAGAAGAGTGTTGTTTTTCAGTTGCTGTATTGGGAGTTTAACTTACTGCGCCATAACATAGATGTGATGAATCTTGGAAAAAATATTGGTAAAAATTGTATAGAAATAGTTATGGGGGATGACAGAAAGACAAACGACAATCTTAAGTCTCGCCTTGACTTAGTAGAAATGGGCGTAAGGCATGAGTTGCATCCTAAAGAATTACCCAATGACAGAGTACGACTTCCTTATGCAATTTACTCAATGCCAAAAAGCGAGTTGGAGACGTTTTGCAAAGTTTAACAGGATCTTAAAGTCCCCGATAGTTATTCATCTAATATATCAAGATGTGTCAACTATAAGGAGAAAAAGTTATAAGGTCTTAAGTCACATGACTATCATATTTTGATGCAAGATCTCCATCCTATGGCTTTGAGGTTTTCATTGTGTGAGCAAGTCACTTCCGTCCTGAAAAATATATGTAGCATATATAAAGGACTCTACTCGAGATTGTTACGTGTTGAAGATATTGACAAATTGGAGCAGCGTGGTGCATTGACACTTTATCAAATGGAGATGATATTTCCCCCATCATTCTTTACTATAATGATTCACTTGATAATCCACCTAGCCGATGAAGCGAGACTTGGTTGATCAGTACATTATTGGTGGATGTATCCCATTGAGAGGTAATTCTTCATCCTTCATTCATTTCATTAATTCTGTACTTCTTTGGTGTTGTATTTCCAAACATTTTTCAATCTAAATATGGTTGTTTAGGTACCTTTACCGACTTAAGGGTTACGTTAGACATAAAGCTTATCCAGAAGGCTCAATAGCAGAAAGGTATCTTTCTTAGGAGTGCTCCAATTTCTGTTCAAGGTATTTCTAGTGTGTGGAGACATATTTGACTAGACGGAGGAGAAACTCAGACACATCTAACCTCAAAAAGACTAAATATCTCTTCCAGGCCGCGGGCACTACTTTCGGAAAGATTGATGCATTTGACTTAGATGACTTAACATGGGAACAAGTGCATCGATATATGTTGGATCACCATGCATCATGTGTGCCATATCGAGTGTAAGTTGGATTTGTCATTAATGTGAATTTATTTCTTACAATTAAGAAGTAGTTAACCTAAATTCTTATCTTGTTTCAGCGAATTTATCTGGAAAATGAAAAGAATGCATAGACCAAAAAACTTGAAGCCACGCGAGCAACATAAATTAATGAATGAGCAATTCCACAAGTGATTTGAAACTCACGTAAGTGACCGACCAAGGTTTGACTTAAAGATAGTAAAAAATAATTTAAAGTCTTATGCTAATACCATTTACTTTATAATTATAGGTTTCCTCGTTAGGTAATGATGATATGACATCTAAAATAAAGATTCTTGCCAAAGGTTCCTATAAAATGGTTAAAAGATACAATAGATATATGTACAACTGCTTCAGATTTCATACTAAAGATCGTGAATCAACTTGAAGTATAAAAATAGTGACATTGTAGTGACTTCAAAAACTAGAAGCTATGCCTCTAATAAAGACTCGAATCATGTAAATGGGGATGTTGACTATTATGGGGTGCTCACTATCATAAATTTGGATTATTATGGCCACTTTTGAGTAGTATTATTTTTTGGAGATTGGGCTAAGTTACGTAACAACTACCATGATAAATTGGGTTTTACAGTTGTAGATTTCTCACATTTGATTCACACTGGGACACACATTAGCCATGAACCATTTGTGTTTCCATATCAAGTGCTCCAAGTTTTCTATATTCAGGACCCGTCAGTGCAAAAATCTTACGTGGCACTACCTATGCAACCAAGAGATGTATTTCAACTAGAAGACGATTCAGATGATGAAGACGCTGATATTGAGAACATTTCCACTACTTCTTAGTTTCTACATTTGTTGTAAACATTTTTTATGTCAATAGTTGCTCTACTTGGCTCTGTACGGATGGAAAAGAGGGAGATCTATTTGATGATGTTGTAATATAGTACCTTATACAGATTCTTGTTTTGATGTCATTTCAATTGTGTGTCAATTGTTTTCATATATGTCACTACCTTTAATTAGCAGAACTTATTGTTTATATGATTATAATTAATGTTATTTGACATAAAAGCTAGAAAATGTTGGAAAATTGTGATGGTTTGTGGTTGTTTAAAATACTCATTGTTTTAATGTCATTATTTTTTCATATGTTCAATTTGTTGATTTATTTATAAATAATCTGAATTTTCTTTAAACATGTGACATATGGCGAGAACGAAGAGGAAGTTGGTCAGGATTGTGCACGACCAAGAGGATGTCGTAGAGCTGCCTAGCACGGGACCTAGTACTCAACAGAGATTGTAGGGGCGGCTGATGTAGATGCTACTACAGTCGAGGTGGGTGAAGGTTACACGCCCACCACCTCGAGGAGGACGAGGGGGCCAACGAAGATGAAGGAAATATGGAAACTCCCGAGCAATGAAAAGATATTGGTGAATAACAACAATGTCAATCAACCAATTGGAGAGGCCGGGAGTAAACTCGAGGAATTTTGCGGTGTAGTGGCCAGAAATCCTCGTATCCTTCCATTAAGCTACGAGAGTTGGTCAAAAGTACCAACGACAACCAAGATGACTGCCTTTGATGCAAATAAGGTATATTCCTATTTTATCTCTTATATTTAACTGCAAAATATGAGACTTAGATTTTGTAGTTTATTATGAGTATCCATTCAAGTAGGTAGAACAATACAAATGAGTCATCAATAGAAAAAGCTAGTATTTAATTATCTAAACGACTGGTTGGAATAAAATTGTAGTCTATTATTTCAGTCCTGTAAGAGGAGCTAGGATTTAGTAAGTAAATATTCAAAAAGAGAACATAACTCCAGTGTGGCTGAACTCCAGTAAATATTCTATGCTCTGCAAAGCAACTAAACTTTTAGCACATCCATTCATTTCAAAAGCCAGTAGCCCCACATTTATCAGTTAATCTACTATATGATGCAAACAACTCCTTTTAGGCAATTAGGTCCTAGATTCTTGGTGGTCCCAGTGTTAATCTACTATACTTACATATGCCTGTTCCTCATTTATGTTACAACATGAGTTTTCTTGATCGTTGAGGATATAAATATAGAGTTCAGTATAGTTGCAGTTGATCTTGATCTTGTTTGCTTTACATTATGCTCTGAACAAGAAATATGGAGAAATCCTCATATCCTATTCTGGTGTCATAAATTTTCTATACTGATCATAGATTTCTAGCGAAGAATTAATCAATAAAGGCTACATTCTAAATGAAGGTAGCAAGGATAATGAGAGATCAATGCCATTGTCTAACTGCTGGGTCAATGTTTCATAGCTTGTGTACGATACATCCTTAAAGATTTTAGAGAGTTTTCTAGCGTTTTGCAGTTCTTTTATAGAAATTGCTTGTTGTGTTTCATATGATTTTTTTTCTTTTTTTATAAAAAAATAATTTTACTGTCTTCTTTGATGACTTTATATTATTACTGTTTTGAGGACCTAATGCTTATACTTTATTCTTATATCTCATCATGTTCTATTTTTAGTCGAATATTGACTGGTATTCCTGATCTTTGTTTTTGTGTTTCTTCCTGCATTTTCCACTCATGAAGTTCTTACACTGGCAGAAATGAGAGACATCAAATTTATCATACTGTCTATAAATTTTTGGTGCATATATGAAATTATCTATAAGAATTTAAAAGAATTTAAAAGATTAATTTTTTTTTTTTTTTGATTAAAAGATGACTGAAGTCATCGCTTCATTAAAGAGAAATTAACGAAACAGAAATAAAAAATGCATATAGTGCCCGAAGGCGAATAACACCAAATAACATATAATCCGGACGAAAGAGCCCGAACATCCAACAAAATACATCAAAATGAAAAAGCATCTAATACAACCGACCAATGGCTGACTGTCCCACTGGCAAATGTGAAATGTCCCCCTGCTTGCGGACTACTCTTCCCTCTCTCCTGAGCGCATCTTCTTCCTGGAACTGTTGAGCCCTGACCAATCATAACAACATAAGTGAATTTTTTGCATCAACGATGACAAAGTATGACGGACGCTATTGAAACAGAAATCGTTACGATCTAGCCAAAAGTTCCACAAGACTGACGCGACAACATGGTCCCACTCTAATCTAACCTCTTTTCTAATCATGTTTTTTCTAATAGCCCCCCAAACCTCAGCACTAGAACCCGAACAATGTAAGACCCCGAACTTGATACCCACTTCCCCCCATACCCATCGAGCTCTATGACAATTGAATAAAATGTGGTTCGTATCTTCTTCGTAGGACAAACATGTGGAACATAACACGGTTCCCGCTTTCTCAAGTTAACCCTGGATAGGATTGCATCATTCTCCACCAGCCATAGAAATACTTTCACTCTTGACGAAACACTTGTACCCCAAATAATGTCCGTGATCTCGTTTCTAATACCACCATCATTCAGCAGTTCATAAAGTGAGGAAACCGAGAACTTGCAATTGGCCTCCAACGTCCACCATCTCTCGTCTTCCGACTGCTGGGTGTAATTACCTTCTATACGAATAAAATTATTGACCATTTGTAGTTGACTGATCGCTACCTGGTCAAGGATGTCTTTGACCTCTAATCTCAATTTGTAGTTCCTCCAAACGTCGGAGACCAGAGAATCATTGTTCAGGACTGCTTCTGCCGCTGCGGGAAAAAGGCTCATAAGCTAGTTACTGCCACACCACTTATCTTTCCAAAATCTTGTGTTCCTACCATCTTTTACCCTACAAAAAGTGTTGTTGTGATAAACCTCGCCCGTCCTGTAAACCCCTTTCCAAAAGAAGGATTTTCTACTATGGATGCCCTTACCCCCAAATCTGAATTTCTTCCTTATCCTATAATTAGTAAGGGACCTACACCACCAATTATTATGCTGTTTAGCCAACTTCCACCACCACTTACTCAGTAGAGCCTTGTTCATGTCTCTAAGATTAATGATTCCCAAACCTCCGAACTCCTTCCTTTTGCAGATCCTCCCCCAGCTGACTAGATGGATCCCTTTCTGCCCCTCGTTTGTTCCCTTCCATGGGAACCTCCTTCTAAATCTGTCTATCTTGTGGATAACCCATGCCGGTAATTCATAAATAGACATGATATAAATTGGAATACTGTTGATAACTGCATTTAGCAATGTGATCCTACCTCCCAAGGTGAGGAATTGCCCTTTCCACTCTGCTAGCCTTTTCTCGATCCTATCGATCAGCAATTCCCAGTCTTCCTTAATGAGCTTCCCTGGCCTGATAGGGATCCCAAGATATTTAAGCGGGTACTCTCCCCTATTGCATCCTAGCATATGTTGGAACGTTGGGATTGGAACAGAACATCGCTCGCTTAACTGTATGACACAACTCTTCTTGAAATTGACCTTCATTCCAGACCAAGCCTCAAAGCACTTCAGTACCGATCCCATTGCTATGATATCCTCCGTAGACGCCGACCCAAACAATAGCGTATCATCCGCATATTGCAGAATAGAAATATGCTCAGAAATACCCCTGATATCAATTCCAAAGGTAACCCACTCCTTATTCCCGCTAGCAATCATCTCTGGCAATCCATCTGCTACAATTGCAAATAATAACAACGACAGGGGATCCCCTTGTCGAAGCCCTCTCTTGCATCTGATCTCTTTTCCCTGGGAGGCGTTAACGATAAGGAATGATTTACCACCTCTGATGCAAAGGAATATCCACTTTCTCCACCTTTCCCCGAATCCTTTAAGAAGTAGCGCTTCGTCCACCGCGTTCCATTCAACTGAGTCGTAAGCCTTTTGGAAGTCCACTTTAAAGAGAAACCCGTCTGTTTTGTCTCTGCATGCTCTGAATACAATTTCATGTGCCGACGCGACGCTATCCATGATCTCCCTTCCTTTAATGAAGCCGCTCTGTGACTCTCCAATAATATCGTTAAGAAGTGGCCCCAATCTATTGGCCAACACTTTGGTGATGATTTTAAAGGAACCGTTTAGTAAACTGATTGGTCTGAGGTCTCCAACCTCTTTAACTTCAGACTGCTTAGGGATCAGAACAATATTCGCATAGTTTAGTCGATCTAAATCTGTCTCCACCTTGTGAAAATCTCGGACTGTGCGCATGAAGTCTCCTTTGATGGTATTCCAATAGAGTTTGTAGAAGAATAACGGAAATCCGTTTGGACCAGGAGCTTTGTCCAGTCCCAGACTGTTGATAGCGGAGAGAACCTCTTCTTCGGTGAAAATGCCCTCAATATTATCAGATCCATTAATCCTTGATTCCAACCACATATTTTGGTTCATCGAGCACCTATGCTCTCTTCTTTTACCCAAAGTTCCCTGTAATTATCATGAATATGTTGTTTAAATCTCTCTTCATTCTCGCACCAAACTCCTTCCACCTTAAGCCCAGTGATGTGATTCTTATGCCTTCTTCCGTTTGCCATCTTATGAAAGAATTTAGTGTTTGCATCTCCTTCCATCAACCACTGGATTCTGGAGCGTTGCTTCCAATAATGTTCCTCTATCTTCCCAATATGAAGAATGTCTTGTCTATTACTCTATAGTTCATCTCATTCGGTCTCTATTAGATCTCTTTCCTCTTCTATTATTTCTAATTGCTCAATCCTCTCTCCTATCTCTTCTTTGAGTCTGTGATTCTTCCCGAATTCCAACCTTGCCCACTGCTTCAACTTTGAGCGTAATCTTCTGGTCTTTTGAATCTAGCATCCCACTGCTGAGTCTGACGTGGTAGAAGCATTCCAGCTCTCCTCAATAATCCTTTTTGATCCTTCGCACAACGTCCATGACTTCTCGAATTGAAACTGATGTGTATTCCTTCTTTCTCCTTCCCCGCAGTCTAGAGATAATGGAGTGTGATCGGAAGTAAATCTAATCATCGCTTTGACCTTGGCGAATGGAAAACAGTCTTCCCATTCAGAGGAGACTAGGATTCTATCTAATTTCACCAACGTGGGCACTGCTTGTAGATTTGACCAGGTGAATTTCCTATTCGAAGGGTTGATTTCCACCAACT
This sequence comes from Hemerocallis citrina, assembly GCA_017893485.1. NCBI lineage: Eukaryota > Viridiplantae > Streptophyta > Magnoliopsida > Asparagales > Asphodelaceae > Hemerocallis > Hemerocallis citrina. Next base: position 256,414,402 of record CM030358.1, read on the forward strand.
CTAAATCATCGATCAAAGCATTGAATAGTTCCCTGTCACCCCTGGGTGCCCCTCTACCCAGGTGCTCGAATTGAAACCTTGTAATGTTGAAATCTCCACCCACCACCCACGGACCCTGACACCTTCCTCTAATGCTCTTAAGCTCGTCCCAGAACAAATTCCTTTGAGCAGACTCGTAAGGACCGTAGACCATCGTAACAGTCTGAATCCAGCTATCATCTCGTCTTCTGATAGTGATCGTGATAGAGTAAACACCCAAAATTTCATCTATAATCTCGAACACCGTAGGATCTATCCCGATAGCTATACCCCCCTGAAAACCCTCGCGACGGCTTAAACCTCCACTCGAAAGAACCGATACCTTTAACGCTATGAAAATCTACTAAATTAGGAAATTCAACCCTAGTTTCCTGAAACGTGCAAATCGATGGTTTGTATCTAATGATAGTATCACTAATTAGCCTTTTTTTTATTTCTGTCTCATACCCCTTACATTCCAAAAGATGTAAAACATTAAAAAAAAAATTAATGCCTCTAACCCCTAAACTCTAAATCTCCATACCCATCTTTATTCTATGTGACGTGATCTATCCCCTCTAATAATATTGACATGTAACATTTGCTCATCTCTGTTGGACCCCATGGCTAGACCGTAAAGACTAGCAAAATAAATGAGCGAATCATCATTCAAAAGATCTAAAACTGAAAAATGGCCAGTAGAGATACCTTGACAGGCTGAGGTTGGTTCTCTAGTCTTTGCCGCTGCTCTAATCAAATCTTCTTCGCTTGGTCCACTCGATCCCCATTTATCTAACTGCCTCTTGCTCTTTCGCTGCGAGTCTGCACTATATTTGACGCCACTGCCCTCAGCGCTGTCTCCTACCCTGCCTCCTACCAATTCTCTAACTTGTTTAGCTCAGTTCTCGTGCTCCGAGTCGTATGCACTTCCGCCGCTATGAATACCATCCAAAGCCCCTATCATACCATTGATTTGTTCCGAATCGAACGCATTGTTGCTTTGCTCTAAGGACTATTCCGGTTCAGCTAGATCGACCTGATTGCCATCTTCAAGACCGTCCACAAGTAACAGCTGCCTATTGACATTTTTCCCTATTTCTTCTTCACCCTCGACAGAACCCAAACCTTCATTGACGAAATGATCCTATGGCCCATCTGCATCGAAACCCGGCCCGTGATCCCCTTCATCCACTAATGGATCGATGAGAACTGCTGGCTCTTGAGGAATTGTTAATTGCGGCCCAAGCCCATTCACCCGGCCCACGTCTTCTACCGCCAGCTCTTCTTCCTTTTGAAATTTCGCGCCAAATCCTCCCTGCCGTACGAACGCCTCAATAGCCTGTTGGATCGAAGCCTGGATGTCATCCTTCGACAGCAGCGCCATTTCAGGGACCTCCTTCGAGGTCCTCTTTGTTATCTCGTTACCCACGCTCGTCCCAACTTTCAAAATTCCTGGCATTCGAGCTCCTCTGGCATCGCTCTCTGTCCCTTCATCCTGTTTACCCTTCCCATCGCGCCGCTGAGGTACCGTCTGCCACATAGCCGTCACCCTACCACCTACTAATCGTACGTCTTTTCGGCAGTTGACCTTGAGATTAGAACCATATTGATCTGTGATCTTGAACTTCTCATTGAGACCAGATGAACGGCTAAGATCTAGATCTGTAGGATTGGACGGACCACCGTCATCGTCTACCTTCGACCTGCGCTGATCCCCAACATTTTTTCTATCGTCTGAGAGCTCCTCGTCCTTCCGCATCGAAATTTTCCCAAATGACACATTCTTCTTCTTCTCCACGATCAGCTTAACCTGGTAAAACTCCCCCTCGAACTCCGCCTGAACCATCGACGGGATGTCAGTAAAATTCTCGCAACCCACTCTTATTCGCGCGAATTCCCTCCTCTCTTGAGTGATCGTTGCTCTATCGACCTCCTGCAAGAATCCAAAAGCTCAAACGAGGTTCTGAAATCCCGAACGAAGCCAGCAATGTAGGGGGAAGTTGAAGAGGCGAATCCAAATAGACGGCAGCACATTCGCTTTCAGAGCTCCGAAATTGCACGACCATTGAGAGAAAGTAATGTAGAAGTCGTCAGAGCCCATGCCTCTCTTGCCAAGCACTTTGTTTAGCCTCTCCTCATCGTGACAATGGACGAAGAAAGTGCTGATGTTCAGGTGCTGTACCCTCCATTGCAGAGCCGCATTCGATGTGATATTGACGTACAGCAAGCGTTCAATCTCCTCCGCCAATGGATTACTGCTTTGTACCTTGATAACGCTGCACAACCGAAATCTCCGTTCGAATTCTGCCATAAGTGGTGTAGGAGTAATCAAGGCCTTCACCATAGCTCTTCCACCAGCGAAGCTTTCTTGAGTTTTGCTGCTATGGGTGTTGAGCGATACTCCGCCTCTTGGAACAGTTGACACAGGGGTTGGAACCCTCTTGAGGCTTGGACAGTCTCGAGAAATGTGGCCAGTTGTACGGCAAGCGTAGCAAAACCAGTCTTTGGTACAGTTCGAAAGCGTGTGACCCCATTGTGCGCACTTATGGCAGCGCTGGCCCTCCCCCTCCGACGCCGACTCATTCCTCGACTGCCTCTTGGTGGCTTTGATGACTTTACAAGCTCGTACCAGCACCCATTCCCCATCTTGATCCTTTTTGCTGATAGTCGAAGAACTTCTTCTAGCGAGGAATCTTGCTGGAGACTCCTTCCTCTCCGCCCCCTTGACAGCTTCAAGGTAGGAGATTTTCTTTCGCTGTCGGAGCTCCCTGTCGTCCTCCCTCTCCTTCGATCCATCTCTATTTGTGAAGCCTTTACCTCTATCCGCATCACTGCTGTACAGTTCACTCATCTTCCCTCTATGGGAAGAATGAGGCTCTCTGTGGGATGAACGACCTCTCGATCTATTCAAGAGCTCGTAGTCCCGCCGATCGTCTTCCCTTCTCCTCTCACTCCTTTCAGTCTCCTCCTCCCTGCTTCGTTTCGCCATGAACCAGTCAGCTTCAGCGTTGGGTAGCTCAGAATGTCTGTTGTGGTACCCTGAATGGTGAACGCCCTTATGTGAAGGGTGGAGTCTTGACTCTGTAGCTCCTCTGTCGCTATGGTTTCCTCTCTCGCTCCTTTTGTCATTCTCGACCTTCTTTTAGAATAATTTTTGGTGTATAATACTATCTATAAATATACTAAGTTTTATCAATAGTATATTTCATTTACAATACACATGCAAAAGTTATCTGTTTATGTTATTACTCCAATGAGTTTGTAACTTTGTATACTTAAGGACTGTTGATAGATGTAATGGTTCAGCTTTCGAACTAGCTCATGCTGTGAGGATGCCTGTAGTGAAATTCACTCTGTTTTGGGGTTGTGTCGGTGTATATTTGGACTTATAAGTTTTACTTGTTTTAATCATCACAATAGCAATGTGATTTTCAATTTTCTGCCAACTATAATTACATATACAGAATTTTATTGGACTGCTATTTTGGCCATGGGGTCAAACTATATTAAGTCTCAGCAACAAAAGCATATGCTCTGCACATTAGGATGCTTACCATGCCACCTGGTTTCTTGCATATATTAAGTATCACGAATCTCTATGTGACTTGTGTTGCCATTGAATCAATAGCAGTTTCTGTAGAACTTCCTTGATATATTAGCTAGACTTTCCACTGGTTAAGCAACTTGTTTATTTTCTCTATCGCTGTGTGATCGCTTACATCGAGATATTTGACTGGTGATGATGGTAAAAATCGCAGTAGATCAGAGCCATACAGTTCCTGCACGAATCTCAAAGCAACTACATACAGATTAACCATCACAGACATATTTTACAGGCCTGGGCCCACTCCAGAACATGGGCTTCTCTCAAGCCCATAAAAAGTGATAGACTAGGTCCACTAAGAGAGACACCCAGCCCATGATGGCTAGGAGTCAAATCTCTTATCCCCTCACAGGGATATCTTATCTCTTCAAGGAGGGAGACATGAAAGATCCGACGGTCACGATTCGGCTTCTAGAATGTCTCTCAGGCCTATAAATACTCCTCCCCCTCTTCAGTCACCAGGTAATCAACAATTCACCAGTTTTCACTCTCTTACTCTCTCTTTCTGGTTCTGACTTAAGCGTCAGAGGGTCTGTCGCCGGGGACCACCCCCCGGTGTTTCAGACGTTTTGCAGGTCCATCGGCCGCATTACCAACCGTCGAATGAATTCAGATCACAGGAGGTCAATCAACGATCCAGATTCAATCTCGGGAGCTCTAACGTCTTTTAATGGCCAAGGCACAGGTTTGACTTTTAGTAGTTTCCATCCATTATTAACTCACTATCTATTTGCTCCCACACCAAAATAAGCAGCAACAGATTGGCGCCGTCTGTGGGAAGCTACACAAGACTAATTGTCAGGCCACAGTGACTAAGAGGTAAAGGGGCGGCCTCCGGTCGTCGCACTACCACTCTTCGTTAACCAACTCCTCCTATGGAAGATCAGATTCCTCCTCAATAGTCACCCTGACAGCCTAATCACGCTCCTTCCAACGGAGAGGCACCGGGGGGCTCCTGACAAAACCGTCCCGAATAACATCCTCAGTACGACCTCATCTCAGTCCACAATGCTTCAACTGGATCCCAAAAGAAGGACAACCAAGTCCTTCGCCGTATCCAAGAAGTAGAAGATTGCCTAGAACAGATGGAGAATGAAAGAAACTGCTCCAACAGGGCCTACTGCCCAAATCAACGTCCCTTCCGCAAAACCATCCTCGATGCACCCATTCCAAGGAACTTCAAAGCTCCTCAATTCGGATCCTACAACGGGGAATCAGACCCGACGGACCACATCGAGAGCTTTAAAACACTTATGATGTTCTATAACGCCACCAATGCACTCATGTGTCGGATATTTTCAGCTACACTGAAAGGATCAGCTAGAGAATGGTATTCACGTTTGAAACCCGAATCCACATTTTCTTTTGATCAGCTCGAGGAACTCTTCATTGCACACTTCGTTACTAGCTAGAGAGCTGAAAATACCAGTGTCTCCCTACTAGAACTGAGGCAAAAAGATGGAGAACTGCTAAAGGACTTCGTCAAGCATTTTACAACTGAAGCAAGGTCAATTTAGGCTTTGAACACTTCAGTCGCAACTGCAGCTCTTTCGCCACAAGACTTCGTCAAGCATTTTACAACTAAAGTAAGGACAATTTACGCCTAGAACACTTTAGTCTCAACTGCAGCTCTTTCGCCGCAAGACTTTGTCAAGCATTTAAAGCAAGGTTAATTTCTGCCTTGAACACTTTAGACGCAACTGCAACTCTTTCACCACAACATCACTAACAAAGACCTGAAAACCTCCCTCGCCAAAAAGCCACCCAAAAGTTTCACTGCGCTCCTGAAAAGGAGTGACAAGTATATCAGGGTCGAGGAAACTCTCGATCCTTAAGGAAAGAACAATTCATCTTCTGGGAACAAACGGAAGAACACAAGTGACGAAGAACTCGGGAAGTTTTAGAAAAACGGTGCAAGTTCACGTCGTCCAACTCTAGAGTCACGCATCGACAAATTCACTCCTCTCAATGCAAGCGTATCAGCCATCATCATGGAAGTGGAGAAGGACGGAATAATCCGCCTTCCCCCCACGATGTCAACATTTAGTAGAAGAAGAGACAAAAATAAGTGGTACATATTTCACAGAAATCATGGACACACTACTTACAACTATCGAGCCCATAATGTAGAAATGGAAGCCCTGGTTCGCAGGGGCTACCTCTCCAACTACTTTTAGAAAGACAATGACGCCGAAAATTCTCCGTCCCGGGGGCCTGATAAGCATCAGCAGAGGCCATGAGAGTTGCAAGACTCTGAACACATGACCGTCCTCCATTCCATTCATGAAGACCCGATGGGGGGAGATTCCAACTCCTCCCTCAAAGCTTTCGTCAGCAAAGTCAACTCCATAGATAACATTCTGCCTGCCAAACACACCGGGATTCTGATATCTTTCTCCGACAAGGACTTAGAAGGCGTCCAAACACCTCATTACGATGCATCGGTCATAAACCTTTGCATGCTAAATCATGAGGCATGCCGCATCCTGGTGGATAATGGCAGCTCAGTAAATATCCTCTTCATGGCCATATTTCAGGCTCTTAAGCTCTCTAAAGACCGACTCAGCCAGCCGGTTATACACTTCATGACTCCTCTGGTGCACCTATCCAAGTCAAGGGAATTGTCGCACTCGACGTAATAGCAGGAAAAGCTCCCGATATTCAAACAGAAGCACTGGATTTTATGGTAATCGATGTCAAAGCTGCATACGATGCTATATTCGACCGTCCCAGCCTAGCGGCATTCCATGCAGTTGTCTCCGCATTTCACATGAAAATGAAGTTTGCAACAACAGCTGGCATAGCCCAAGCTGTAGGAAGGCAACAGGCGGCACAAGCATGCTACACCGCTACAATAGGGGACTCCATTCTCCCCATCGACGCCATGGAGTCACCGCCAAAAAGCAGTCACAAAAATTCAAAAACTGTAAACGAGCTTGAAGCCTCTATTATAACCAACTCTACCAAGAACTTCCAAACCTGCCATATCATCTTTCACTAGGTCCAAACTAGTTCTCATCATGACACAATAATAAACCCGAATCCCTCACCCGAAGCCACTCCACTTATTCAACGGAGACAAATAATCTTGCCTAAACACATTGGTACATCAGAAGATTTTTCTTTCTCTATGCAAAACAATGGGGGGCTCCCTCCAAAATAGGCAAGTCCAGACAAGGTCTACCAAGTTGTTCGCCAGACGGCTCATCAAATTGAAGACCCGGGGGGCAGGGAGTTATCAGCAGAGACTTGGAAAGTAGAACACTTTCTAAAGTACAACGAGTTGAGTGCCAAACTTGTACATAAAAACGGCACCAAAATCGTTAAAAGCTTCTTACGAGACAGGTTCGGAGCCCACATCCATAGAGCAATGTTACTACAGCAATCTACAATGAATCAAGTTCAGAGTGCGCTTTGCCAATCGATCTGCTCCTACAACCTATTAATTCATCAAAGCAAACAACGAGCTACACGCCTAACTTACATTCAAAGTGGTGCTAAACACTCGTTACAAGCTTTCTACAAACACAAGTTCGGAATCCAGAATTCGGGAGTTGCGGCATGCAACCTTGCACGCTTAGAACACAATTCACCAATTGATCTATTCCTGCAACTAGTTGAATTTCCCTGCAGGCTTGGAAACAACAAGTTGAGTACCACACTTAAACACTTAAGCAGCACCAAACACTAGATGCGAGTCTCCACGTAAGACGGATTCAGAGTCCATACCCATGGCTCGACAGAGACTCTAAACAATTTGTAATAACGCAAATTCATAGTGCACTTCGCTATTCGATCTGCTCCTGCAATCCGTCAACGCCTCGACGGCCAGTTCGGAGACCAGTTTGTAGCGCCCCGATTTCCATATACTGGGAAAACGATACACGAGCCAGGACCTTTTCTTCAATTAGTCACAATACACAGAAAAAACAGGAGAATTTAAAAGTTTTTATTCAATGCCCAATGTATTACAAGTCTGAACATTATACAACTGCGATACATTACAATAGTGTTACAATAATACCTTTACAATCCCAAGTATTGTCACCTTCAACAATTTACATCCGAGTACAAGGAATGAAGAACAACACTGGGTAACTCTCACTTGAGTACTTCTCAACTAATAGATAATCCATATACATGTTACAGCGGAACTAAACATGACACTGACTCCGTGCTTTCCTTGCCTTGAGTCCTCCTGAATCTCGCACCTGTACTTCTGCGATCCAGTACCTATGGAAGTGGGGACGTCAGTATTCACTGACGCTTAAGGGCTGATAACATAGCAGCGAATCTCCCAAACAGCATACAGAAAACATGGCAAATTGTGTAGGTGTAGTTTAAGTATTCGTGAGTGCTATGACTAGAATCTAACGCATATTAACTAAAACTAGGATGCTCCTATTCTAATGTCAGCAAGTCTCCGAAGCAACATGCAGCCCATACTACATGCGCCCCTTCTCGAGCCGTTTTCTCCATATATAGGAATTTGAACCCGCGTTATGAATTCTAATTGTACACAACCTATTCCTGACAGATACAACATGACTGATGAGGTTGCAGACGTGGTCAAGTCCCACTAATGCAGTCCGCCAGTGGTGTCCATGGTTGCCACTACTACCCGGCTCACCGGACCTCACTCAAAAACCTGACGAACCCTCGGGGTTACTACCAACAGGGGAGCCCCCTGCCGCCCCCTAGCCAGACGTAGTCCATGGCCTGTTCGCTTTCCTGGCATAGGACCCGACGGAGTTCCGGGGTCCATCCCCCTAGCTCTGCCCGCCTTATCATGGCACTTCAGGAATTAACAATCAAGATATGCAACCCGTGCTCCCAACTCGTGAGAAGCCACCGTACGTATCCCTTTGACGGGAAGGTACAACCTAATATCACCACCTAAGGTCTGCCCCATGGGACGAGTTAGTCGCAAGGGACCCCCTACAACCCACTCTTCCCTTTCCGGCAAAGGGTCTAAGTAAATGATCTTTATAAGACACTACCCTAATGATGTCCCTAACCCTGAACAATCCTAGGGATGTCAATATTATAAACACAACATGCTAGGCCTTAAATTAGACTTCGCAAGACAACTCTACTAGGCTGCTCAACCTAGACTTACCAGCATCCCTCAGGATCCGGTTCCTGTCCTATCGATCTAAGACTCCGGCAATGCGAACATACATGCATACCACTACCCTGAACTTGGATTCCATCTATACTCCGGTCCTCGATCAACCTACACCGGTTAAGATTCGACGGTACCCAAGGAGTGACTCCTCCACAGTTCCTTAGGAGTAAGAAAATATATGTCTTGATGGTCGATAGCCCCTAAGGTAATAATATCACCCTAGACGAGCACAATAACTGTGTACTAGCTAATATGCTATGTAACGCCCCGCCCTTTGCTCGGACAGATTATAAATACTACGTGTTCCACTGCCCACCACAGGCTGCCTCACGAAAAGGTGGTTAACCGAATTGGTGACTCTTGATCCTCGGCAATAGTATTTATACTCAATTTATCTTCGCAAATTTCCGATATGGGACTATCTTTCCCAAATCCTTCACAATTCCCGTGTAGCAGTCGACTGATACACACACCAGTCGACTATACACAGACCAGTCGACTGCTAACCCTAACAGTCGACTGTCGGCTCAAGATCAGGGGTATTACATACACCCCCCCTTAGGAATCAGCGTCCTCGCTGAGCACAGGGCACACCTCCGTGTAGGACCGCCCTTTCTAGCACCTGGCATGCTCCGTGAATAGGCCCCCCTCCCTCGGAGGCACCCTCGACACGCAAACATATGTACCCACGTGTAGGCCCCCCTCCCTCGGAGGCACCCTCGACGTGTAGGTACACCCCCACCAGGTGGGTCGAAAGTTTGCTCTGATACATGCTATATACGAGTAAACTAATCACATACGAGCCAATAAGCTACGTATGAACCAATCACTCCCTACGAGCCAGGCAGGCCTCGTATGAGATAACAACGTACATACCAGCCAAATAAGCCGCGTATGAAACCAACAGCTACGCACGGGCCAGTCGAGTCACGTACGAGACGACAACCTACTTACAAGCCAAATAAACTACGTATGAGACCCACAGCTACATACGGGTCAGTCGAGCCACGTACGAGCACAATCATATGCAAACAACCATACAGGTAATCAAACCTAGAAGCAACCAAACGTGCTTACTAGCAACTTGATCTTCCATTATTAGAAGCAACAGAAGAATCTACTAATAGTCTATGGTAGGCATTCTACCAACAAAAGCCCGAAGGCGACATAACGACTTTTATCGAACAAACTATTACTAGTGATCTATCCAACCCTTATTACCCATACGGATGAGGAATGCCCCCATGATAGGGTCCAATTCCACTTTGAACCTTACACACTAGAACTCACGGTTTCCTTTCAAAACGAACTAGACAGCATAGAACCTACGTTCGTTTCATTATTCGACTAGGATGCTACACTATACCCTTCAAGCATGTATGGGCTCCTTACTAACCTTAACTACAACAAGGTAGTTATCACTACAATTACAACATGATTCTTTCCTATTACTTAACCTATAGCATGGTATACAATTGTAAGCATCAATCTACAACAACTAGTCATGGTATATAACATAACTACCATCTCACGACAATCCAATCATGGTATATAACATAGCCATCAACCCACGACGATCTAATTATGGTATATAACATAACCATCAACTCACAACACTCTTAAGTATGAGTACGATTTAAGCATGCACTTATAACAATCTTAAGCATGAATAGTTACTACAATCTAAATATGAAGCTTTACTACAATTTAAGCATGAACTCCTTACAACATGTACACAACATAAGCATGGTTCCTACAACATGGCACACATCATGAGCATGGTTCCATTAACCTACAACATAGTACACATCATACATGGTTTAAGAGTTTCCTACCATAGTCTAGCATGGTATTTATTTTTCCTACAATGAATCAAGCATGGTATGATACTTTCTTATCTTAACTACAACAAATTAGCATAGATTTGTTACCTTAAACATGGGTATCATCTAGCATGAATATCTACTAACTACTTTAAGTATGAATATCATTATCCATCAACTAAGCATGAATGTCATTGAGTATGAATATCTTTATCCATTAACTAAGCATGAATGTCATTGAGCATGAATATCTTTATCCATTAACTAAGCATGAATATTCACTACTTAGAGCATGTATCTCTACTACCACCTTAAGCATGGATCTCCATTACTTAACATTACCCTATAACAACCCTAAGCATGGTAGATTAATTCAACATTAATCCTACAACAATATAAGCATGTATAATTACTTAGCATTAACCTACAACAATCCTAGGAATGGTAGATTAATCTAACATTAATCCTACAACAATATAAGCATGGTAGATTAATTCAACATTGATCCTACAACAATATAAGCATGTATAATTACTTAGCATCAACCTACAACAATCTAGGCATGGTAGATTAATTTAACATTAATCTTACAACAATATAAGCATGGTAGATTAATTCAACATTAATCCTACAACAATATAAGCATGGATAATTACTTAGCATTATCCTACAACAATCCTAAGCATGGTAGATTAATTTAACATCAATCCTATAACAATATAAGCATGGATAATTACTTAGCATTATCCTACAACAATCCTAAGCATGGTAGATTAATTTAACATCAATCCTACAACAATATAAGCATGGATAATTACTTAGCATTACCCTACAACAATCCTAAGCATGGTAGATTAATTTAACATCAATCCTATAACAATATAAGCATGGATAATTACTTAGCATTATCCTACAACAATCCTAAGCATGGTAGAATAATTTAACATCAATCCTACAACAATATAAGCATGGATAATTACTTAGCATTACCCTACAACAATCCTAAGTATGGTAGATTAATTTAACATCAATCCTACAACAATATAAGCATGTATAATTACTAACTTGAGCATGAATGATAATTAAGCATGGTGTACAATTTTCCTACAATCACCTAAGCATGATACTTACTTCAAGCATGGATCTTTTATCAATACTTAAGCATGGAGGTATAATCTTTCTACCAAAATATAAATACAACATAAACTATCTAACCATGGATATCTACATAATGGGAGCATGGGTTACCACCATACTCCTAACCAATGTCCTTTACTACTTCAACATAAACATACACATCCACTATAATTTTAGTTAAACACAACATCTACTACCATCTCATTTAAACATAACATCTATTACAACTTTATTTAATCACGATCATCTACTACAACTACTTATTTTAAACATAGCATCTACTATAACTTCATATAACATCTACTAAAACTTCTTTACTTAACATAAACATCTACTATACTACTTTATTTTAACCATAACCTTTATTATTACTAGTTAAACATAAAGGAGATCTTTTTAATCATTCTAACTTAGATTAGTCTCTTTTCTTTTTCATACTAAAATTAACATCTAAAATGGGTTCTTTTTACTATGTTTTATAAAAGGAAATAACAACAATTAAAATAAAGTAAAGAGTCCTCCATTTTGGTTCAACCAAACATATGCATTCCTTTTAGTCCAAAGTTCAAGTGTATGTTCTACAACCCAAAATAGTTGTATACAAGGTCCATATGCTTATGTTATGAGTCCATGTCAAGTCCTACAACCCCAAATGGTTGTATGTACAAGTCCATATGCATATGTCATTTTAGTCCAATTAATAAACACAAAACAACCACTACTACTACAAGATTCAATCTTTATGTCTATTTAGCACTACCACTTGTTTCCATTTCATTTCATGTGATTATTACTTTTAACATCCACAAATATACAAAATAAGAACCACATACAACAACACCATCACAACAAACCATCCCAAAAGAACCAAAGAAAACAAAACAAGGAAGGTAAGGAGAAGAAGAACCCAAAATAACAACTCGATAAACAAAAAAAGTGGAGAACCCCCACCTAATTTTCTTTGTTGGAAGGACTTGCTTGCTTATGCTTCTCCTTCCCCTAAGCTCCTATGAAAGCTTCTAAAACCTACAAAACAAAACTCTCAAGTTAAAGGTGGGTTCTCTCTTTCTTTTCCTTTACTTCTTTTTGTCTTTCTAAAAATGAGACAATGGTGAAGGGAGGAGGGTATTTATAGGTGGAGAAAAGGGTGGGAAGTGCAAATTTGCACATACAAACTTGCAAAAGAACCCTCCCATAAAAAGGGGCCGGATTTTACTAGGGGAGGTGTGGTGTGGTGGAGGTGTGGTGTGGTGGAGAGAAGGTTTCTAGAAGGGATTTTTACTTAATCTTCTCATGCATACAAAAATTCTAGATTAAGCCTCCTAATCAAACCCTAACCATCTAATTAGGTTGTCATGACAAGATAAACAACTTGTCCAAATACTCTAATTTGCACAATGTACAATTTGCTATAACGCGCATATGTACGTATATATGCGTATACCGCAAATCTTCATATAATTCGTATAAAAATAATCTAATCTTGAAAATAATAATAAAATAAGTTTTATTATCAATTCGGAGGATCGCGCTACCAATTTGATGTACTACGGATGTACATAGACCGATATATGCGCTCCGACAATGTTTGTGAACAAACCGGGCGAAAATCACCAAAATAATTCGATTTTGGAATTAAAACAAAATAATAATAAAATAATAATAAAATAACAATTATTCAATGTAATATCCGTCTGGGATATTACATAGTTCATGGTTCAAAAGAGACCCTGTCAATTTGCAAAGAAGCAAGTTCAGAGTGCGCTTTGCCATTCGAGCTGCTCCTGCAACCTGTTAAATACTTAAACTAACAAGTTCGGAATCCATGTTCATGGTTCAGAGTTACTCTCGCAATATGTAATGACACACGTTCAAAGTTCAACTCGCCATTCGATCTGTTCCTGCAACTAGTTAAATTTTCTCGATAACAGATTAATAGGTCCAAAATCATGGATCGAAGTTACCCTAGCAACACTTGTAAAAAGCACAACTTGGGGTTCAACTCTCCATTCGATGTGACTCTCACAATCTGTTAGAGACCCCATACAGCAAATTTGGAAAACAACTCTCCTTCAGAGTTGTCCCTACAACTAGCTGGGTTCAAGATGGAGCAATGCTAAACTCTGTTATACACCGTCGATAGCTCTCTAAGCTATACGCAACAGACTTGAGGCTCTATTATTTAGAGACAGAGAACCCGTCGATGACACTTCAACCATGAAAGCAAGGATCAAGCATGTGAAATGAATCCCGTAAGTCACAGAACTATCACCAACTCATATGTTCAGATCCAGTAGCACTACAGATGTCTGCAAATACAAAACGGCTAGTCCAAAATATAATTCTCCTAAGATCAGCTCATACGACTAGCCAACCCCCAAGATGATGTATCACAGGACAAGACACTGGTATGTAGAAGACTTCTCATTCCACAAACTACAAGTCTCATTACAACAACAAAGTTACAATGACTCCACGTTTCACGTCTAGGAATCGCTACCAAAAGTCCTGCGAACACTGTATAGCAAACTGTCATGAAAGTTGTTCTTCCAGCTATACACACTGGAGAGATGCTCTACCTAAGAGAAACCAATCTCCTCGCCGGTCTCCTACCAGCTAACCGCTCCACAAGGCCACCTCAACTCTTGATGATGATATTCAAGACAAGTCTTCCTTAGACAAGCAAAGTCCAGATGTATCCGACCACCTTCACTTGAGCAAGTTCCAACTCCGTCAAGCACAGCGTATCACGAAGGAGGACAAGCTCAGTATCCCGGAGAACCTCATTCCATGCATGCAACCACTTGTCAGTAAAGAGAAGAATGGAATCATTTCAACGCTGAATAAACACAAGTGACTTCACTTCCACGCTAAGAAGATTCAGAATACCTACAACTCATTTGCTCTAATAATGAGTTCGGCGCTACGCACGCCACTTGGGTTCCTTCGGCCAACCCCTCGTCAACATCAAGAAACGGGTCCAACACCCCGATCTCTGCTCGCCGCTTGAGCTCCATCAGCAACTTGTTTGTCCCAAACAACGAGTTCAGCACTCTGCTCGACGCTTGAGCTCTATCCACAACTCGTTTGTCCCAAACAACGACTTCAGCACCCCGCTCGCCGCTTGGGTTCCATCAACAACTCGTTGGTTCCAAACAATGAGTTCAGCGCTCTGCTTGCTGAGCTCCACCAAATAGCTCATTGGCTCCAAAAAACGGGTTCAACGTCCTAATCTTCGCTTGAGCTCCATTAGCAACTCGTTGGTCCCAAACAATGAGTCCAGTGCTATATGCCGCTTGAGCTCCATCAACAACTCGTTTGTCCCAAACAATGAGTTCAGCGCTCTGTTCTCCGCTTGAGCTCCATCAATAACTCATTGGTCCCAAACAACGAGTTCAGTGCTCTGCTCGCCGCTTGAGCTCCATCAACTACTTGTTTATCCCAAACAACAAGTTCAGCGCTCTGCTCGCCGCTTGAGCTCCATCAACAACTTGTTTGTCTCAAACAACGAGTTCAGCGCTCTGCTTGCCACTTGAGCTGCATCAACAACTTGTTGGTCCCAAACAATGAGTTCAATGCTCTGCTCTCCGTATGAGCTCCGTCTACAACTTGTTGGTCCCAGACAATGAGTTCAATGCCTTGCCATATGCTTAGGCTTCATCAATAACTTGTTGACTCCAGACAATGAGTTCAACGCCTTGATTTTCTCTCAGACTACATCAACAACTCGTTGGTCCCAAACAACGAGTTCAGCGCTCTGCTCGCCGCTTAAGCTCCATCAACAACTCGTTTGTTCCAAACAATGAGTTCAGTGTTCTGCTTGCTACTTGAGCTCCATCAATAACTCGTTTGTTCCAAACAACGAGTTAAGCGCTCTACTCGCCGCTTGAGCTCCATCAACAACTTGTTTGTCCCAAACAACGAGTTCAGCGTTCCCGCTCGCCGCTTGAGCTCCATCAATAACTCGTTGGTTCCAAACAACAAGTTCAGCACTCCGCTCGCCGAGCTCCACCAAATAGCTCGTTGGCTCCAAAAAACGGGTTCAACATCCTACTCTTCGCTTGAGCTCCATTAGCAACTCGTTGGTCCCAAACAACGAGTCCAGCGTTCTACTCGCCACTTGAGCTCCATCAACAAATCGTTTGTCCCAAACAACGAGTTTAGCGCTCTGTTCTCTGCTTGAGCTCCATCAACAACTCGTTAGTCCTAAACAACGAGTTCAGTGTTCTGCTTTCCGCTTGAGCTCCATCAACTACTCGTTTGTCCCAAACAACGAGTTCAGCGCTCTGCTTGCTGCTTGAGCTCCATCAATAAATTGTTTGTCCCAAACAACGAGTTAAGCACTCTGCTCGCCGCTTGAGCTCCATCAACAACTCATTGGTCCCAAACAACGAGTTCAGTGCTCTGCTCGTTGCTCGAGCTCCATCAACAACTCGTTGGTCCCAAACAATGAGTTCAATGCTCTGCTCTCTGCATGAGCTCCGTCTACCACTTATTGGTCCCAGACAATGAGTTCAACACCGTGCCATATGCTTAGGCTTCATCAATAACTTGTTGGCTCCAGACAACGAGTTCAACGCCTTGATTTTCTCTCAGACTACATCAACAACTCGTTGGTCCCAAACAACGAGTTCAGCGCTCTGCTCGCCGCTTGAGCTCCATCAATAAATTTTTTGTCCCAAACAACGAGTTAAGGCGCTCTGCTCGCCGCTTGAGCTCCATCAACAACTCATTGGTCCCAAACAACGAGTTCAGTGCTCTGCTCGCCGCTCAAGCTCCGTCAACAACTCGTTGTACCCAAACAACAAGTTCAGTGATTCGCTCGCCACTTGAGCTCAATCAATAGCTCGTTGGCTCCGAACAACGGGTTCAATGTTCTACTCTTCGTTCGAGCTCCATCTACAACTTGTGTGCTCAAAGCAACAAGATCTATGCTCTGCGTGGCACAGGAGCTTTCTCTACGCTTGGTGTCTCTGATTAATAAGTTCTATGCTCTGGTTATCGCTTGAGTTCTGTCAACAGCTCGTTGGCTCCAAACAACGAGTTCAATGCCTTGGTCTTTGCCCAAGCTTCACCAAATAGCTCATTAGCTCCAAACAATGAGTTCAACGCTCTGCTCGCCGCTTGAGCTCCATCAACAACTCATTGGTCCCAAACAAACGGTTCAGTGCTCCGCACTTTGCCCGGGCTCCATCAACAACTTGTTGGCTCCATGCAATGAGTCCAACGCCTTGGTTGTCGCTCAAGCTCTACCAAAGAACTCGTCTGTCCCAAACAACGAGTTCAGTGCTCCGCTCGCCGTTTGAGCTCCATTAAAACTCGTTTGTCCCAAACAACGAGTTCAGCGCTCTGCTCGCTGCATGAGCTCCATCGGCAACTCGTTGATCCCAAACAACGAGTTCAGCACTATGCTCTCCGCCTAAGCTCCATCAACAACTCGTTTGTCCCAAACAACGAGTTCAGCGCTCCGCTCATGTTGGAGCTCCATCAACAACTATTTTGTCCCAAACAACGAGTTCAGTGCTCCGCTCACCGCTTGAGCTCCCTCTACAGCTTATTTGTCCCATACAATGAGTTCAGCGCTCTTCTCATCGCTTGAGCTCCCTCAACAACTCGTTTGTCCCAAACAACGAGTTCAGCGCTCCGCTCGCCGCTTGAGCTTCCTCAACAACTCGTTTGTCCCAAACAACAAGTTCAGCACCCTGCTCGCCCCTTGAGCTTCCTCAACAACTCGTTTATCCCAACAACGAGTTCAGCGCTCCACTCGTCACTTGAGCTACAACTCGTTCATCCCAAACAACAAGTTCAGCGCTCCACTTGCGGCTTGAGCTCTCTAAATAGCTCGTTGGCTCTAAACAACGAGTTCAATGCCTTGGTCTTCGCCCAAGCTTCACCAAACAACTCGTTGACTCCAAATGGCAAGTCCTATGCTCTGATTGCCACTTGAGCTCCGTCAATAACTCGTTAGTTCTAAATAATAAGTTCGGCACCTTGGACTTCACCCAAGTACCATTAATCGCTGGGGCCAAACAACAAGTTCAAGCTCAAGTTCATCTCATAGCTCTCCCTACAAACTTGTGGGGGTCAAACGCCAGTTCCTACATCAACTCTATCTCAGAGTTGTCTCTACACACTTGCTGGATGCAAACAGCAGGTGTAACATCCAACTCTGTCATAGAGTCCTCTCCAAGCTCGCCGAGACCAAACAGTAGTTCTTACATCAATGCTATCTCAGAGTTGTCTCGAACGTCGCCAGGGGTCAAACGGCCGTTCCTACATCAACTCTATCTCAAAGTTGTCTCGAACATCGTCGGGGCCAAACGGCCGTTCCTACATCAACTCTATCTCAGAGTTGTCTTTACATGCTTGCTGGGCGCAAACAGCAGGTGCAACCTCCAACTCTTTCATAGATTCCTCTCTAAATTTGCTCGGAACAAATAGCAAGCTTTACGTCAACTCAGTTAAAGGGTTGTCCCTCTAAACTTGCCAGGCGCAAACGGCAAGCTTGAACGTTCAATTCTATCTCAGAGTCGTCTCCAAACTCGCTGGAATCAAACGGCAGTTTCCACATCGACTCTATCTCAGAGCTCACTCCAAACTTGCTGGGATCAGACGGCAAGCTCAACGTTCAACTCCGTCGCAGAGTTCTCTACACACTTGTCGGGCACAAATGACAAGCTCAAACGTTCAACTCTGTTCTGGATATACCACAACAACTTGTTGGGATCAAACAGCAAGTCTGCAATAGCTTTCCTAGCACAGCTATTAATATATGTACAAGATCCACCAATCCACGATGATGGAGTAAAAAGCTGGGTATACACATATAATTAATTATACATATATATATAAGTTGTTGCATATACACGACAATAAATATATGTATAAAAATTATATGCACACCCAAGCCTAAGTCGCTTCAAAAAACTCCACAAAAAATCCCCAAAAAATAGCTCAAGAGAATCAAAGGCTTAACGGGTCGGATCTGCAACCCAAACCCGCATAAAAAATCAAATAAAAAAGCCCAAGGGGCGTTAACGGGTTGGATCCAAAACCCGGCTCCACTTCTCAACCCGCTCCTGCCTTATCTTTTCTCTTCTTCTCCAGATCTTCCCGCCAAAATCACGTCTTCAAAAAACTCGAAGACCACCGCTCGCCTGTGAGCTCCTCTCATCCCTTCGCCCCAAAATCGAGCTCCATGTCTCCTCGCCATCGACGCCGTGCTCTCGCCTCCCCATGAGTGTCGCCAACTTCGAGCACTCGCCAAACTCGATCGAAAATAGAGTTTGAACCCAAAAAATTCCTCTAACTCTGTAGCTCGGCAAAATGGAGTTCGGTAGCTCGGCGAGAGAGCTCTGTAGCTCGATGAGACCTCGAGTTTGTAGCTCGGCAGATTCAAAACTCCCGTAGCTCAGGCGAAGTCCATAGCTCCCATAGCTCGGCGAAACGGAGCCTCGGCATCACTGCAGCTCGGCAAGGACGAGCTATCCCCGTAGCTCGGCGAGATGGGGCTTAAGTCCATAGCTCAGCGAAAATGAGCTATTGTAGCTCGGTGAGTGTACCCCATGGCCATAGCTCGGTGAAACCCAAAAATGGCTATAGCTCAGCGAATTCAGAGTCTTCATAGCTCGGCGAAGCGAGCTATCCTGGCTTGGCGAAGTGTCAAGCTCCATTGCTCAGCAAACTCAAGAACGCATAGCTCGGCGAGAGATTTGCAAGTTCCATAGCTCGGCGAAAGCACACCGTAGCTCCGCCGCGGCAAGGCTTCGATAACTCACCAAGATCTCGACGTCCATGACGTCGCAGTCACCTGCTACAATCATCACCGAGCTATGCCATCGAAGGAGGAAAAAAGTAGCTTGGCAAATTGGTTCGTCGAGGTAGGGGTAAAGAAGATGCCCAGTAGCCGTCTGATCTCCGAGATCAACGAGCCAGATCAGGATCAGCGCCTCTGTTTTTTTCAGCCTGATCAAAAGTTCTCAACCGTCTGATTGCCTCAGCGTGCGAGCTAGGCCTTGATGCGCGCCCTAGATCACTTCAAAAAACGTAACGGAACTGATAAATTCAGAAAATCATTTCAAAATCATTTTTTATTCGAAAAATCAATTAAAAAATTCCAAAATAATTATTTTAATTCGGAAAAATAATTAAAAATCCAAAAAAAATAATTAAATTGAATTTATTAATTATAAAATTCGAAAGAGTGATTTTGAGATAGTAGAATATTCCATAAAATTCGGAGAAATCCGAAGAACTATTCCCAGAAAATTCCCAAAAAAATTCGAAAAAATCCAAAAAAATATGGGAAAATCCAGGAATATATTCATTGTCTACAGAAGCCACAGACCAGTTCCAGGTATCTCCGAACACTCTGACTGCTAAGATTATTCGCTAGATTCTAAAAATAAGACGTACTACTTCCCGAAAGCCATGAAAATTGCCTTCCGGGAGTGGGGGCTTATGATGATGGTAAAAACCACAGCAGATCAGAGCCGTACGATCCCTGCACGAATCTCAAAGTATCTATAGACAGATTAGCCATTACAGGCCTATTTTACAGGCCTGGCCCCACTCCAGAACATGGGCTTCTCTCAAGCCCATAAAAAGTGACAGACTAGGCCCACTAAGAGACACCCAGCCCATGATGGCGCGGAGTCAAATCTCTTATCCCCTCACAAGGATATCTCATCTCTTTAGGGGGGAGACATGAAAGATCCGACAGTCACGATTCGGCTTCTAGAATGTCTCTCAAGCCTATAAATACTCCACCCCCTCTTCACTCACCAGGTAATCAACAATTCACAAGTTTTTACTCTCTTACTCTCTTTTCCTGGTTCCCAAGTGAGCGTCGGAGGGTCTTTCGCCGGGGGCCACCCCCCGGTGTTTCAGACGTTTTGCAGGTCCATCGGCCGCATCACTAACCGTCGAATTCAGATCACAGGAGGTCAATCAACGATCCAGATTCAATCTCAGGAGCTCTAACGTCTTTTAACGGCCAAGGCACAGGTTTGACTTTTAGTAGTTTCCATCCATTATTAACTCACTATCTGTTTGCTTTCACACCGAAATAAGCAGCAACAACTGGCTAGATTGTCTCCTGCGTTTGTGCCTGGAGACATGAATCTATGATCCATATAGCTATTGTAGCCTAAGCACAGTTCCATCACCTATTGCTGTAATGATAGCATAAGCCTATTGTTTACAAGTTTTGAAATTTGTTTTAATCATCACAATAGCATGATGATTTTCTATTTTGCTGCCTACAGTTTACACATACAAATTTCTCTTGGACAGCTATTTGCCTCATGGCAATAAAACTCTTGCAACAATGCAGAAACTACTTCACAAAGAGAAGTTTGTAATGCTCTATTTTATTCAAAATTACGTTGAATTTGTGTTGTCCACATTCTGTTCACTACAAACCACCAATGGATTAGTTGGCTACACTGACGATGAATGGTTAAAATTAGTATATAAAAAAATAGACAAATCCTGTATATAGTATATGAGCACCCTCTTCTATTTTCTTGTTATGTAGTTTGATACTATATCTTTCTCCATTATGAGGCAATTTTCACATACTAGATGAAGATACAAATCATATTAGTAGGATAACATTTTCAAGTAAAGGTAGGAATACATTGTGTACATGATCCCACCAATGAATTGTTATGAAACTGATGAGGACATCGGTTCCAGACTATTCAGGTGTTTCTATCAGCACAGGCATCATCTAGGACAGCTGCTTCATTAGCTTAGGATTTTATTTCAGTACCATATTTGCTTTTGGCAATTATAGCCATATGTAATCTTTCTTTTATGCATTAGAATATTTTTTAGAATATTTTGAGATTTGTATCAAGATTTGTTTTGAGCCTATTTATAGGCCTTGAGATTAATGAGAAGTCATGCTATTCTTGATTAAAAAAATTATTGTGTTGAAGTTTTGCTCTTCATCTCTCTTTTTGTGTGATACAATTGAGATCCAATTTTAGGTTTGTGATAAACTCTAAAAATACCCCCAAATTAAACTCCCAAACCCCAATTCCAAAATTAATTTAACCCCAAAACCCTAATTACCCCCTCATCCTGCAGCCACCGCCCTCTTTCCCTATATCCGATCGTCTTCTTCCTCCCAAACCCATCTCCCCTTACCGCCATCACCCAGCGCCTCCCGCTCTCCCTATCTCCATCCTCTCACTCTTGGTCGACCCCGACCACATCCTCATCCTCATCCTCTCCCATCGAGCCCTCCAAACCCAACCTCCCTCCTTCTGCTCCCTACCCTCGTCTCCACCAGTCAAGCCCCACCCCCCCCTAGTCTCTCTCCTTCCGTTGAGTCGCCTACTAGTCCTTCTCCCCTCACCGCAACCTGCCCTGTGGTCACCAACACTGCTCATCCCTCCGTTGTTCCTCTGTACGTCAGCCCACCGCATCCGCTGACTCACCGACAGCCTACCCACCGTTGGTCGTCGTCAGCAAGCCAAGCCGCGAGTTTCTTGGCTACCGCTCCTACTGTTGTAGTTGATTGCTGTGTTCTTCGCTGCTCCACCCGGATTTGATTATTGATTGTTAGAACTGAATTGTTAATCGGACATGCTAAACTTAATTCAATTCTTGAAAATCTATCAAACCGATTAATTGTTTAAAATTCTAACTTTGATCTGCACTACATGTTGGTAAAATTAATCCTTTAATATTCTTGGAAATTCTCTATTTAGGATTACGTTTTACATCATTTTGGTATAAGCGCGAAGGTTCTTAAAACCCTAGTTCTTGCATCATTTAGGCATTATTTTTACATTCATTTAGAATCATTTAGAGTCTTTTATTATTTTTTCTTTTGTTCTTTGAGATCACTTCAGATTAATTTTAAAAAATAAAAAAAAATATTAAAAAAAAACTCAAGTGCATTTAAAACACTGTCCCCAAATTTTAACAAACACACATCCCCACAACCCCTAATTTTTCTCGTTGGTGAATGCGTCTTCGCAATACCATCACAGATCCTGTAGATCCTTTCTTGTCCCCTTCCAAACCACCTAATTAGGAACCCTAGACCTCCGTGAACTCCTCCACAAACTGAGATGGACAACTCTGATATTTCTGCTACCCTAGCTGTCATCAAGCAACTCTTGCCAATATCAATCAGAGGCTTGAGAAAGTGGAATTAAATCAAACTGTTGCCCCTGAGCTTCATGTTAATCGTCAGATCCCTCAAGGGAATGTTCGTGACGATCGGCGTCAAGAACGTGATCCTAACGAACAATATAAGAAGAACGTTAAGGCTGACGTTCCCCATTTTGAAAGCCACATGGAACCCCAAGCTTGTCTTGATTGGATCCTTGCTATGGACCACTACTTTGTGTGGTTTGACATGAGCGAAGTCCTGAAAGTTAAATTTTCCATGATGAAATTGACTGAGAAAGCTCAACAACACTGGACCAATCTTGAACATGTCTGCAGAGGCCGAGGCCTGACACCCATAGCCACTTGGGAAGCTATGAAAGAGAAGCTCACTGAGAGATATGTACCGTTATCGTTCCACACCCGATTGCTAGATTCGTGGAACCAACTTTACAAGGAAGTAAATCCATACAAGAATATGTTGATAAATTTGATGACTTCCTTATTCGGTGCAATGCTTTAAGTAAAGAGAGTGAAGAAAAAACTCTCTCTAGATTCAGAGCTGGACTACGAGTCGACCTTAGGAACGAGCTAATTCATAGAAATGTGGACTCACTAGCGGTAGCAAATGTCCTTGTCCTCGATATGGATTCCCTTAAAACTAGTTCTCATTCTAAGTCCAGCAATTCGAGAGATCATTCCTCTAGAATGACCTCTACTGATCCATCTAGACCTAAGCTTTCCTCTCAGCACCCCAACAAATCTTACCCCAGCAAACCTAATTCAAATTTCAATTCACATAGAGATGAACATAAGGGTAAGAACACCGATAGAGACTACTCTAAGATTGACCCTCTCACTAAGTATTATAAATGTAAGGGATATGATCATGTTGCTAGCAACTGTCCCAATCCCAGTAGGATCAATATAGTAGAGGGTACCGCTGTCATCTCTGATGATTCTGATAATGAGCCTATTAAAGGCGATGACTTCGGTGAAGAAGAGAATGACCAGTATCTCCACTGTATTTGGTCTATCCAATCACCCCACTTGAATGTAGTCAGATGTTCTTTGTCCCAGCCAAAAGAAGAAGATGATTGGAAGCGCACTTCTATATTCCACACCTTTACGACTATAGGTGGCAAAAACTGCAAGGTGATTGTTGACAGTGGGAGCTGCGTCAACGTTGTCTCTTCTGTAGTCTTAGCCAAGACCAAACTTAAGGCTGAACCCCATCCACGTCCATACAAAGTATCTTGAATTGATGCGACAGGTCTCCAAGTAACACATCGATGTTTGGTCCCTGTGGACTTCAAAGCTTACAAAGAGGAAATGTGGTATGATGTGCTCAAAATGGATGTGGGTCAAGTCATTTTAGAGATACCTTGGTTATACGATCATGAGGTGACCATATAGTCAAGTCATTTTAGAGATACCTTGGTTATACGATCATGAGGTGACCATATATGGTCGATCCAACTAATGTTTGTTCCAGCACGATGGACTAAAAATAAAGCTCATACCCGTGAGACCACGAATTGGTCCGACTGAAACAACACAGGCTTCCTCGAGAAAGGTTAAGAAGGTAACATATATGGGTGCACGGAAACTCACGAAAGAAATTGACAAAGGGGCTATCATTCTTCTACTCACAGCGAGAGAAGTCCCTAAAGATCCTAAATCACTCATTCCGCCTCAAGTTACTCCTGTCCTACAGGAATTTGCAGATGTGTTTCCTGTTGACCTCCCCAACTAGTTGCCCCCACTGCATGACATCCAACACGCTATTGATCTAGTTTAAGGAGCGAGTATTCCTAACTTGCCACATTATTGGATGAATCCGACAGAGCATGCTGAGTTGAAAAGGCAAGTTGATGAGTTATTGGCAAAGAGCTTCACCAGAGAAAGCTTAAGTCCTTGTACTGTTCCTGCCCTATTGACGCCAAAGAAAGATGGAACCTGACGTGTATGTGTTGACAGCCGTGCCATAAACAAGATCACGGTAAAATACCATTTTCCCATTCCTCGTTTGGATGACATATTGGACATGATGTCTAGTGCTACAATCTTTTCCAAGATTGATCTTAAAAGTGGCTACCACCAAATACGTGTTCTTCTTGGTAATGAATGGAAGACCGCCTTCAAGACGAAGGATGGCCTGTACGAATGGATGGTCATGCCATTTGGAATGACAAATGCCCCGAGCACGTTTATAAGAATCATGATGCAAGTACTTCGACCCTTTATGGGCAAAGTTCCTTGTGGTGTACTTTGATGATATTCTCATTTAGAGCCGATCCGTTGGGCAACATCTTGACCATTTGAGGCAGGTCTGCGGTGTTTTGAGGAAGAAACAGCTTTACGCTAATCCTACCAAATGTACCTTCCTCTCTAATCAAACTATCTTTCTGGGATTTATTGTTTCTGCCCGAGGAGTATTCGCTAACCCAGAAAAGATACGAGCTATTACTGAGTGGCCTAAGTCCCACAATATTCGTGATGTGCAGAGTTTTCATGGTCTTGCCACCTTCTATCGTCGGTTTGTGCAAGGATTTAGCAAAATTATGGCTCCGATAACCAACTGCTTGCAGAAAGGTGAATTTGTCTAGTCGAAGGAAGCCACGAAAGCCTTCAAAGAGATCAAGAAGAGAATGACTCAGACACCTGTCATGAGGTTGCCTGATTTCACTAAAGTCTTCGAAGTAACATGCGATGCTTCAGGTATTGGTATAGGTGGAGTCCTCAGTCAACAGAGTTATCCTATTGCTTATTTCAGTGAAAAGCTAAACAAAGCAAAACAAAAATACTCCACTTATGACAAGGAATTCTATGCGGTAATTCAGTCACTTCGCTATTGGCGACATTATCTTCTGCCGAATTCTTCATTTGCTCAGACCATGATGCCTTAAGATTCCTTAATTCTCAACAAAAGTTGAATCCGAGATGTAATACCCTAAACTTTCATTTTAATGGAAATGTTGATTTTCATGTGTTGTGCACATGCAAATTTCATGTGTATATTTATTTATTTATTTTTATATATAAAGTTTCATTTTATAGTATGAACAATTATTTTCTTCTTTTATTTTTCTAAAAGACTATTTTATAAAGCCTAAAACACTATTTCTTAATTTGAGCCCACTTTAATAAACTATTATTTTATTATTTTATTATTTGGCCCACAAGCCTAAGCCCACTATTTGTGAAGCCCACAAATTTAATTAATCATTTAAATGGTCACACTTGTCATGTAGACACAAAATGTGAACAATTTGATTAATTAAAATTGTACAAACTTCAAATAGGGGTACTAGAGGGGCACGTGCATGCACGTAGTGTGCAATGCACACTATTTTGAGGCCATATTGTGCATGGAGGAATGGGAGAGTGGGTGTGTGTGCATGGGTAGTTTATTTGAGTGTGGGTGGTTGCTACAACTTCCCCTCCTATCCTAGCCATCCATCTTATAACTATCCAATGAATCCTAGCCCTCCAATTTATCCTAGAATTAGTATAAATACCCCCCTATCTATTTGCATTCTACACTAAGAAACTATTGAAAAAGAAATTATATAGGAGATATATATTAGTGTGAGTGTGAGTGTGTGTGTGTACCATTGGAGGCCGACCATTCATTCCCCCACACTTGGAGCTCTCGGTTTTGGCAAGGAAGCAAGGAGAAGGAGTTTTTGCATCGCAATCTAGGAGGAGAAGGCACTCTCTCGCATTCTAGGGGACTCTAGGAGCTTTTAGTTGGCTTTTTCTTCAAAGAGGTGGGTGTTTCTCATGACTTCTAAAGTAGAAATCATGCTAGGAATGAAATTGAATTGTTATTATAAAGCCACTAGTTGAAATGAAATGCATGCTTGCCTAATTAGAGGAGAATTGATAAACTATTAAATGTGTGTTATTTTGATTACTAGATTTATTAATATGAGTAAAAGTGAATGTTCACATTGTTTTTAATGTTAGTATGCATGCTAAGTATGTTCTAAATGCAAACTATGTGGACTAACTAGTAAAAAGATTAGAACCATGTTTGTTGATTAAAGTATTAAAGTAGAATGTTATGCTAGAGATGAATTGATGGAATAATTTACTAAGAGATGATTGTTAATTGTTGTAGTAGAATTTTCCATTGTTATATGTGCCATATGAGTATTAGAATAAATGAAAAGATGTATTTTTTGCAAACAAAAGATTGAATGCATTATGTGTAAATTAGTGGATAAAAATATGAGTTTTATTCATTAAGAAGGATGATTTTTGTGTTCTAAAAACATCGTGAGAAAGAAAACATTTTTGTAGTGATTTTTGTGGGAATCTATCTTTAATAATGAAAAATATATAGTTCGAATCTTTTACAGAACAGTCGACCGACTTTAGTAACAGTCGACTGCCCTGATCGTTTTATTTTTGAGTTTAAAGATCATCGCAGAACAGCCAACTGGTCATATGTGACAGTCGACTTCTCTGATTACTTTATTTTTGAGCTTTAGAACCTCGCAGAACAGCCGACTGGCTATGATTAACAGTCGACTGCCCTGAAGTTTCAAATAATATCAATATTTTGTGAGGAAATCTCTATTACCTGTGGCCTTGTATAAGTGAGACCATTTTTACAAGAAAGAACTTATTTTAATTATTAACTTAAATTGTTTTCTTTTGAAGTTCGAATGAATTGTTTAAGAAGTTTATAATGAGATTTTGGTAATGAGAAATTTGAAAAGTGTGAAGTGTGAACTAAGTGAAATTGTGAACTGTGGAATTAGCATGGATTAAAATAGAAGTATGTGGATTATAAACTAGCGATTGTGGCATGTTGCATTTTTATTGTTATGCATGATATTTTACTTGAGAAATTGAAATTAGTTGACATAATGAGTTAGGAAGAGTACCATGAATATGAATACATGAACGTTATGAATATGAAATGTGAATTGTGATTAATCATTAAAAGATCTTATGAGTATGAAAAGCTCGATATTGTAATTATGAGTTGAAATTGAGAATTAGGGTATAGCCAAGCCTTATACCGGCAATGAAAGAATTGTGAAATGATATTTGAAATGAGAAGACCAAGGTTGGGTCATGTGAATTATATGAATAAGACCGATATAGTGGGAGTGCTACATTCTAAGAGTTGATTTTATTCATATTCAATTAAGCTAAGGATTAGATACATAGTGAAGATGTGATGAAAGTAAGAGAAAAATATTGAGTATGAGGGCCATTGGATTGGCGGCGTGAGAGTATTCACAGGATGTCCCATGATGCATCATGATAGGGCGTGGATACTGCTCCAGAGTACCGTCCCGGTGGCGACGCTCGTGGGGTGTTTGACGACTGCGGGTGGTGTCATGTCTATGGTAGGAGCTGAATTACCACAGGATGCCTGCATGATGAGTCATGTGTCAGTGCGTTGGGATTCCCTCCAGGGCACCTAGACATGAGTTCGTAGGTCAGAAAATATTTAGGATACTTACCGTAGTTACAGTAGTAGATTAAGTCATGGCGAGGGATTGAACCCTACAAGATGAAGAACGGTTAAGGGCTTGCCCTCGGACCTATGTAGTATGGGATGCATAGACTCTGAACAAGTGCTCATTAGTATCATTTAATACAAATAATTGCATTAAGGACTAAGTGCACATTCACAACACGACATCAATAGGATAGTCCCTTTAGCTTTGTTTGTGAACAAGTTTGTGGATTGCTAAGTAATAAGAATCGTTATAATGTTTTCGGCATAGAGAGGATGGCCATGTATAATATTTCGTCAGTTGAATGAACTGACGCGCCCACAGTTTTATATGCAGGGTAAAGATGCTTGACAAATTGAAGTATACATGCTGCGCAAGATTAATTTAAATGTTGTTTCATGTAAATTATTGTAAAATTGCTTCCGCTGTGACAATGTACAAGTGTAATGTAACTCTGATGAAAGAAAAGTTTTTATTTCCTTATAAAATTATACGAAAGAAGTGTAAAGATCCTGTGGAACTCGAATTCAGTTGTATTTTGGAATTCGGAGTGTTACACGAGACATGCTAGATGGGTAGAGTTCCTACAATAATATTCATATACCATTAGGCACACAAAAGGGATTGATAATAAGGCTGCGGATGCGTTCAGTCGTTGTCACATGATATTATCTACACTACGCATCGAAATTATTGGTTTTGAGAGATTAAAAGATGAGTATGCCTCCTGCCCAGATTTTTATGAGATCTACACCTCTTTGAAGGATGGCATCACTCGAGTGATAGATGATTATTTCCTGAAAGATGATTATCTCTTCTATCACTCCAAACTGTGCATTCCTAGCACATCATTACGAGAGTATCTTGTTTGGGAATTGCACGCTGGTGGCCTTGCTGGATGCTTTGGGCATAGCAAGATTATTGATACTGTGGAACATAGGTTTTACTGGACGAAGCTAATGAGAGACTTTGTGAGACTTGTTAACAGATGTCATACATGTCAACTCGCCAAGCAACAAAAACAGAATACAGGCTTGTATACCTCGTTACCTGTTCCCAGTCGCCCTTGGGAAAATGTGGGTGTGGATTTCGTGTTAGGCTTACCGAAAACACAAAAGAAACACGACTCCATTCTTGTCATCGTGGACCGTTTTTCTAAAATGACCCACTTCCTCCCATGCTCAAAAACTTTCGATGCATCTTGTGTAGCTCAGATCTTCTTTGATAATATTGTGAAGCTACATGGGTTGCCAAAAATCATTATGTCTGATAGGGATATAAAATTCACGAGTTATTTTTGGAAGACCCTATGGCACAAAATAGGTACGAAATTAAAGTTCTCTTCAGCATTCCACCCACAGTCTAATGGACAAACTGAGGTTGTCAATCGGAGTCTTGGCAATCTGTTGCGTACTCTTGTGGGAGAGAACTTAGGAACATGGAATTTAAAATTAACGGTTGCTGAATTTGCTTATAACACATCTAGGAATAGAACCACTAGCATGAGTCCACACGAAGTTGTACATGGTTATCATCCTAGAAAGCCCATAGATCTTGCCCCCATGTTAGAACATCACCGAGTCTCATAGTCTGCATCTGTATTTGTATCCCGCATTCATGACTTGCATAGAGAAATTTCCAAGAAAATTAATGAGAATAATTTTAACTATATGTTAAGAGCTGATATTAAAAGGAAATTTAAAACGTTTAATGTGGATGACGAAGTGATGGTTTGGATTCGTCCAGAACAGTTTGCAGCAGGATCCGTTAAAAATTGAATGCACGTGCTGTAGGCCCATTTAAAATTCTTCATAAAATCAATGATAATGCCTATGTCGTTGACCTTCCTGAAGGTTTTGGCATAAGTAAAATTTTCAATATTGAGGATATAATACCCTATGAAGGCCCAGAATTTAACCCTAGAAATCCTCTTATAGATGAGTCTACCCTACAGCCTAGTGGTGAGATTCCCACATTACCCGCACTACCTGATACTAACCCATCGACAGAAGAATTAGATAATATTTTAGATGATCAGATAATCTCTACTAGATATGGTGGTATTCATAGGTATTTGGTAAAATGGAAAAACAAGCCGGAGTCGGAGAATACTTGGATAGATCGTGAAGAGCTCCAGCGCTTGGATCCAAACCTTTTGGAGCACTATGACAGGATGACTGGTTTTGACTCGACTTGGTCGAGCCCTCTCCCACCAGGGGAGAATGATGAGGACATCGATTCAAGATGATTCGGGCATTTCTATCAACGCAGACATTGTCTAGGATAGCTGCTTCATTAGCTTAGGATTTTATTTCAGTACCATATTTGCTTTTCGCAATTATAGCCATATGTAAAAAAAATGATGCAAATATTTTTGAGATTTTTAGAATATTTTGAGATTTGTATCAAGATTTGTTTTGAGCCTATTTATAGGCCTTGAGATTAATGAGAAGTCATGCTATTCTTAATTAAAAAAAATTGTGTTGAAGTTTTTCTCTTCATCTCTCTTTGTGTGATACAATTGAGATCCAATATTAGGTTTGTGATAAACTCTAAAAATAACCCCAAATTAAACTCTTAAACCCTAATCCCCAAATTAATTTAACCCCAAAACCCTAATTACCCCTCATCCTGTAGCCGCCGCCCTCTTTCCCTCTACCTGATCGTCTTCTTCCTCCCAAACCCATCTCCCCTTACCACCATCACCCAGCGCCTCCTGCTCTCCCTATCTCCATCCTCTCACCCTCGATCGACCTCATCTTCATCCTCTTCCTCTCCCATCGAGCCCTCCAAACCCAACATCCCTCCTTCTGCTCGCTGCCCTCGTCTCCACCAGTCGAGCCCCCCCCCCCCCATCTCTCTCCTTCCATCGAGCCGCCCACTAGTTCTTTTCCCCTCACAGCGACCCGCCCTGTGGTCACCACCACTGCTCATCCCTCTGTTGTCTTCCCCTGTGCATCAGCCCGCCGCATCCGCTCACCGACAACCTACCCACCGTTGGTCGTCGTCAGCAAGCCAAGCCGCGAGTTTCTTCGCTTCCGCTCTTACTGTTGTGGTTGATTGCTGTGTTTTCACTGCTGCCCACCCAAAATCTATGCTGGTTGCTTCAAACTCACGGTATACTCTTTCCACTTTTCAAATATTTGTGTTAAACTGCTTTATCATCTCTATTATATTATCTGATTTATCTGTCGACCACAAATATTGAGATTGAGTGTTCTACTTGCCTAATTAGAGTACAAATCAATATTGCATCTTTTACTTGCTAAGAACGCTTAGGAATTTAATTATTGATTGTTAGAACTGAATTATTAATTGGGCCTGTTAAACTTAACTCAATTCTTAAAAATCCATCAAACCGATTAATTGTTTAAAATTCTAACTTTGATCCGCACTACATGTTGGTAAAATTAATCCTTTAAGATTCTTGAAAATATTTAGGATTACGTTTTACTTCAGAAATAGATATGTGACTAACTAGAAAAATTAGAAGCAAACATATGATACAATTGAACCTATACATGATAGTAATAACCATTTTGCAGCAAAAGTTTGAAATCCCTAATGCTCTTGATGGATGGGTCAATAAATCGATTTTGAAGAAATGGAGGGATCACAAGACCTTCTTAAAAGGGAAGTACTATGGCGAGGAGAAGACTGAGGCCGAAAATGCAAGGTCGGTTCCTTAATGCGTGACTGCACAAGATTAGCAATTTCTTGTCAATTATTGGAAATCAGATAGTGGAAAGGTAATAATATTTCGTTGTTTATATATTTCATTGGTGATATATTTTATTGATTTTGGTAAACATAAACATATATTCCGATTATCAAAATTGTATAGAGGAAAGCTGAAATTGGTCTGAGCAGCCAAAGGCAAATGAAGGTGAAGCATACTACAGGGAGCAGCAGCTTTGCCATTGTGCGAGATGAGCTGGTAATGAATATTTCATTTTATAGGAAGTATTTTTTTAAAATGGTTTTAAACTTTTTTGGGTAATTTTTGCCTTTATATGATTTAACTACTTCATCTGACTTATATATAGGAAGCGTCAATCGAGGGAGAGAGTATCGGCGAGATATATTTATTTGAAACTACCCACCCAAGCATGGATGGGACCTTTCGAGATGAGTTTGCAGCCGAGATAGTGGTAAATATGAAACTTTCAAACTAATTTTAATGTGGTATTTAATTTTAGACGTAATTTATTAATATTAATGTTGTTTATGCCTTTTTTTATAGAAGGACGCTAGAGTGCCATTGCGGAGAGGTCGTCATCTTCTTCAGTAGATCCATTAACGATTCAGCGTGAAGCTATCTCTGATGTGGGGTAGAGAGCGACCCGGTCATGTGCGGGGAATGGGGTTGGGGCCAACACCCTCATAAGTAAGTTAGAATTGACAGCTGGATTTGAATTAGCAGAACTTTTGATTGTAAGTGGAAGCTGGGATTAATATATATCGAATATGTGTTGGATCGCAGGTATTTGGTCGTCGTGCATCTAACTCCGGTCATCCACCCTATCCCGACGTGTTCAAGATGCAGGCAGAGATTCAAGGCCTGAAAGATATGATTGCTTCTTTACTCTCCCAACAAAATCTCAATGCTGAGAATCCAATACATGGAACAGTAAGCAATCTGCAAAATTTTATGATAGTTTTATTTCTTTAGTTTAGATAGTATTAATGCAAGTATTGAGAAGCTTTGATTTCCATCTTATGGTTTATCATAATAATCAAACACATCCACATTCAGACAAGGATACAGAGACTATAAGCTATCAACATCCCTTCCTTGCATCTAAATGTTTTGATAGATGTGTCATGTTAACAAACATCCTTTACGCTACTACACTGGTTCTATGTTTATGACTGGTTCTATGTTTATGACATACATCACAAGTATACAAATGCATTTATCACAATAAAGCCTCCATCACAGTACCAAGAAACTTTTCATTCAATTATGTAACTGATATGGGTCAGATGACGTGGCCCCTCCTGGTCCACAGGATCCCCTCAAAAGGTGCCGCACCCCCGATCATCCAGATCTACCACATCAGCCCTAAAACCACTCGGGCTCCCGCCACGTCAACCCTAAACCGCCTGGGCTTTCGCCACATCAGACCCACGGGCGACCGAGTCCATACCCAGCTCCAAACGGGTCCAGACCCGGTTAGCATGGCCTATAAATACCAGGCCCGCTACCCCTTCAAGAGGTAATGAATCTTTCCCCTCTCAAACCTTAGTTATTGTTACTCCTCTTCAGTGACTAACTAGATCGTCGGAGGGTCTGCCACCGGGACCAACCCCGGTGTTTCTAGACCGAGTGCAGGTACACGAGACCTCTGGATCCGAGCCTCCAGACCCGAGCTGAGCCTCCAGATCCGAGCCAAGCATTCGATCTCCACCTCACTCCTGCCTAGCCTCAGAGCTGTTCCCTCGGCTGAGGATTGGGCGTACCATCCGTACCGAAGCTTCTGCAAAAATACAAATCGAGAAGAACTCACACCTGGTGCAGCCACCCCTCCAAAAACAAACCGCATCAGGTTGGCACCGTCTGTGGGAAACCGGTGCGGACACCAGTCCGAGCCCAGCCATCAACGATATCCCGTCAATCCTAGCTCACATGGCACCCAAGGCCAGGAGAGCTGTCACCTCTACACGTCGCCAGGACGTCCCTCCTCAGGTCGTCCTTACCAACACTCATGGATCCAACAATCCAAGGATCACCCTCGGACACCAGTCGGGTGCCTCTCACTCGATCGTACCTGACCTGCACGGGGTCATCCAGAATCGACAGGCAAGCCGAACTAGTGGAGGGGCCGCTTCCAACTCGGCCCCGAACCATCCCAGACCTTTGCCCCAAGGGCGGGAGCCGACGCTCAGCCGCATCGACCGGAGATCGCCGCCCCAACGTGACCCGGCTGAACGAGCTCCGGTCACCGACCAGGAGTTCCAAGTCTTTCAGAAAGAGATCATGGAGGCTATCCTAGGGACCCCTGTCAACGAGATGATCCACCACTCTCACTCACGATCGGATGTCGGGGCAAGCGTGTCGCGCGGCCCGACAATCCCTCCGGAGTATGATGAGGACATCCTCAAATGCCTCCAGGAGATGGAGAACCGCCTCGACCACTTCGGAGCTGGCGGCACGAGGCCGGCTCAGGGTCATAGGCCAACCCGACCTCATTCCTCCGCTGCAATCCTACAAGCGAAAAATACCCCGGAATTTCTGACCTCCCCAATTCGAGACATATGACGGCGAGGGTGATCTGTTGATCACATGGAGGGTTTCAAGACCCTCATGATGATTCACAGCGCTTCGGATCCCCTCCTGTGCCGTGCTTTCCCTACCACCCTCTGGGGCCCAGGCTCGGGAATGGTTCTCCAAGCTCGTCCCTGGCTCACTCTACTCGTTCGATTAGCTGGAGGCCAATTTCCTGGCCCACTTCGTTACCAGCAGAAAAGCTGAGAAGATGAGCGCGTCCCTACTGCACCTCCGATAGAAGGAAGGAGAGTCCCTCTGGCAGTTCGTCTGGAGATTCACTATAGAGGCGAGGTCGGTCTCCTCCCTCGATGCCGGGGTCGCATCGGCAGCATTCCGGCATAACGTCCGGCACGGCCAGCTAAAGGCATCCTTAGCAAAGAAGTCCTCCCCTTGATTTTCCTGACCTTCTCAGCCGGGTCGAAAAGTACATCCCAGCCGAGGAGGCAGTAAATCCAGAAAGAACCAAAGAAGTCCCGGAGAAGGGAAAGCGAAAGGCCAATGAGGCAGAGCCGGCTAAGAAGGTCCCAAAACATGGGACCGTCACGAAGAGGGTCCCTCCGGTCCCACGCTTCGAGAGGTACACACCGCTGACACAAAACGTGTCAACTATCCTCTTAACCATCGAAGACAAGGACCTCGTCCACTTCCCCCCTCGACCGGCCAACAACAAGAAAAGGGATAGGCAGGTTTTACTGCCGCTTCCACCGAGACAACGGGCACGAAACCGACCACTGCCACTCCCTGAAGGACGAAATAGAGACCCTCATCCAACGGATGTACCTCCAGGAATTCAAATAAGGAGACGACCAGGATCAAAGGAACATGAGGAACCGGAGGCCTTCGCCTCCTCCTCGAACACCTAAACCGCGTCCCGAGCCGAACCCTGAACATGAAGAAACCGAGGGTCGAGCCATCTTGCATTGTGTCCTCGAAGGGCCCATGAGAGGAGAGTCCAGCACTTCCCGCAAGGCGTTCGTCCGAGAGGTAAATGCCGTCCAGGATCTCCCTTCCCCCCAGGTCCAGCAACTCCCTATCTCCTTCTCAGGGGAAGACCTAGAGGGAGTTAGGCTTCCTCACTGCGATGCACTCATCATCAGCCTCGGCATGGCTAACTATGAGGCTCGTCGGATCATCGTGGACAATGGGAGCTTGGTGAACATCCTCTTCCTGGAAGCATTCGAGAACCTCAAACTCTCCCGGGATAAACTAAAGCAAGCCAGATACACCCTGCACGGGTTCTCTGGAGTCCCGATGCCAATAGAATGGATCGTGACCTTAGACATCACCACCGGTATGACCCCTCACAGACGAACGGATTCGATGGACTTCATGGTCGTAAACGTCAAGTCAGCCTACAACGCCATCCTCGGCCGACCGGGGCTCTGCTCCCTCCAGGCTGTCCCCTCGGCCTACCACCAAAAGCTGAAATTCCCCACCAAGTCAGGGTCGGAGTCATTCGAGGAAACCAAGAAGCAGCACGGTCGTGCTACAAAATGGCAGTCGGGGGCGGTGTGTTTCCCCTGGATGCCGTCGAGCTACAGCCCGAGAGAAGCCAGCCAAAACCTGAGCCGACGGACGAACTAGAGGAAGTCTCGTTCAAGACAGGGGACGTATTGAAGTGGTTCCGAGTGAGCTGCTCCCTCGCTCCCAGCCTCAAATCTGACCTGATCGACTGCATTCACCGTAATGTTGACCTTTTTGCCTGGAAGCCCTCCGATATGCCCGGAATCGCCGAAGACCTGATCATGCACAAACTCAGCGTGATCCCCGGCTCGAAGCCTATCGTCCAAAAGCAACATAAGTTCGCCCCGGAAAGGCAGCAGGCGGTGAAAGCGGAGGTGGACAAACTCTTGTCTGCTCGTTTCATACAGGAGGTCAGCTATCCTGAGTGGCTGGCGAACGTCGTGATGGTCAGAAAAGCGAGCAGGAGCTGGAGGATCTGCATAGACTTTACTGACCTCAACAAGGCATGCCCCAAAGACCCGTTCCCTCTCCCCAGCATCGA
This sequence comes from Hemerocallis citrina, assembly GCA_017893485.1. Classification (NCBI taxonomy): domain Eukaryota; kingdom Viridiplantae; phylum Streptophyta; class Magnoliopsida; order Asparagales; family Asphodelaceae; genus Hemerocallis; species Hemerocallis citrina. The sequence goes on from CM030358.1 coordinate 256,450,998, forward strand.
CGCTCTGATCGACGCAATATCGGGTCACGAGCTCCTTTCTTTCATGGACGCCTTTTCAGGCTACAACCAGATCCGAATGTACCCCCCTGATATAGCCAAGACTTCCTTTGTCACAGACCAAGGTCTTTATTGCAACCGGATTATGCCTTTTGGGCTAAAGAACGCCGGTGCTACTTATCAGAGACTCATCAACCAAGTCTTCAAAGACCAAATCGATCGCAACATGGAGGTATATGTCGACGACATGCTCCTCAAGAGCCAGTGAGGCCAGGACCACGTCGCCGACCTGGAAGAAGCCTTTGGGGACCTTTGGACCCACAATATGAGACTCAATCCGGCGAAGTGTGCATTCGGCGTCTCGTCGGGAAAATTCCTCGGGTTCGTCGTTAGCCAGCTGCGGCATCGAGGAGAACCCCGAGAAAATCCAGGCCATAATAGACATGGCCTCCACTAGAAACACCAAGGAATTCCAGAGGCTCACGGGAAGACTGGCAGCCATTGGCCATTTCCTCTCCAAGTCCGAAGATAAGTCCCTCCCATTCTTCAAGGCTTTGTGCAGAACCAGAGGCTTCGAGTGGGGTACTCAGCAACAAGAGGCGTTCGTCCAATTGAAAGAGTACCTCGACAACCCTCCTCTCCTCAGCAAGCCCGAACCAGGTGAGCCACTCTGGCTTTATCTTTCGGCCTCAGAAAATGTGCTCAGTCTGTCTTCGTCCGAGAAGAAGACGGAGTCCAGAAGTCGCTATACTACGTGAGAAAGGTTCTGCTCGCAGCCGAGACCAGATACTTAAAAATGGAGAAGGTAGCATATGCCTTGGTCATGGCCGCGCGGAAGATCCATCCCTATTTCTAGGCACATTCAATTCAAGTGCTCACAGATCAGCCTCTGAAGGCCGTGCTCTACAAGCCCGAGTGCTCCGGATGACTAGTCAAGTGGTCGATCGAGCTCAGTCAATACAACATTATCTACAAGCCAAGGACGGCCATCAAAGGGCAGGCCCTTCACCGAGTTCATTACGGAATGCACCAGACGTGGGAAGTTTACGTCGACGGGTCCTCCTGCGAAGCGGGGAGTGGTGCGAGCACCATTCTGCGAGGCCCTGATTGTTTCCTCCTTCAATATTGCCTCCACCTCAACTTCCCAGCCTCTAACAATGAGGCTGAGTATGAGGCCATAATTACCGGGCTCACCTTGGCGCACCAGGAAGGCGCCAGACAGATCAGGGCCTTTAGCAACTCTCAGCTAGTGGTCAATCAGATCACTAGAGAGTACGTGGTCCGTGATGATCGGATGATCAGGTACTTGGCCGTGGTCCAGTGACTATTGGCATCCTTTGATGCATCCACAGTCATAAGGATCCTCTGAGAGCAGAATGCCCAGGCCGACGCTCTGTCAAAGTTAGCTTCCTCGTCCTTCGAGGGTCTCGACCGCACCATCCTGATCGAAGTACTCCTAAAGCCGAGTACTAACCTCCCCGAGACCCTCTGCATCGAAGACGGAGCTCATCCTGACGATTGGACCACTCCCATCAAGAAGTTTCTAATCAAAGGAGAGCTCCCCGAAGACCGAGCCGAGGGAAGACGGATCAGGGTCCGTTCAGAAAGGTTCGCCATGATCGGCGAGACCCTCTTCAAAAGGTCATACACCACGATGGATGGAAGACCCTATCTCCGCTACTTAACCCCCGACAAAGCAAAGTATGCTCTCAAGGAGCTCCATGAGGAAATTGGCAGATGCCATATGGGAAGTCGATCGCTTGCGTGAAAGGCTCTGAATCATGGGTACTACTGGCCCATAATGCTCCAAGACGCCCTGGCCATGGTAAAGAAGTGTGGCCCCTGCCAAAGGTTCTCACCGGTGAAAAGAGCTCTGCAAGCAAACCTCCGCTCCCGGGCCAGTCCCACTCCCTTTGCTATGTAGGGGATGGATCTGGTAGGCCCATTTCCAAAGGCAACAGGGCCAAAGAAAGTTTCTCATAGTGGCGATCGACTACTTCACGAAGTGGATCGAGGTCGAGCCTCTGGCCACGGTCACCGAGCAGCAAAACCAACAATTTTTCTGGAAATACATCATCTGCCGATTCGGTATTCCATAAGTACTCATCACAGATAATGGGACTCAATTCGCGGGTAAGAATTTCCGAAAGTTCTGCGAGGATGTCAGAATCCAGTAGCGATTTTCTTTAGAATGCCACCCGTAGTCAAACGGCCAGGCCGAGAATGTGAACTGCCAGGTTCTTGACGGTCTCAAGAAACGACTTGATAACTCTTCCAAGGGATTATGGGTCGACGAGCTGCCGAGTGTTCTCTGGGCCCACCGAACGACGAAGAGAATCCCCACGAGAGAGTCGCCATTCAATCTGACATACGGCACGGAGGCCGTGATCCCCCTGGAGATCGAGCTCCCTTCGCCCCGGATCATGGCCTTCGAGGAAGCAAGCAACTCGGCACAGTTACGTGTCGACCTAGATCTCATATATGAGGTCAAGGAGAAGTCTGCCATCAGAAGGAACACCTACTAGCAGAGGATCAAAAGGTTCTACAATAAAAAGGTGTGTCCCACCAACATCAAGTTGGGGGACCTCGTCCTCCGGAAGCTGGCGGTGTCCAACCCCGACCAAAAGAGGAAATGGCCCCAAACTAGGAAGGCCCATACAAGGTATCTGAGGTCGTCCGCCCAGGCACGTACTGCCTAACCGACCCAGAAGGCAAGACTGTCAAGAGGCCCTGAAACGCGGAGCACCTCATCAAATTCCTAGAAGGGGAGGGTTAGCCTCTTCACCCAATGTAAATGATGAAAAATGTAATCGGCATGTCGTGCCTTATTTTTGTAAAGTTCAAGTATGTTGTAATTATACCGGCTTTCTTAAAACAAGCTTTGGCTTCGTATCAGCTTTCTTTAAAGAACACGTTTCGGGCTCGACACTCGGAAGAAACCGCGAGCCACAGAAAGCTTCTCTTACAAGCTTAGGGCTCGGCGCTCGAAAGAAACCGCGAGCCACAAAAAAGGCTTCCCTTACAAGCTTAATGCTCGAGGCTCGGATAAAACCGCGAGCCACAAAAAGCTTCTCTTACAACCTTAGGGTTCGGCGCTCGGAAGAAACCGCGAGCCACAAAAAAGCTTCCCTTACATGCTTAACGCTCGAGGCTCGGATGTCACCGCGAGCCACAAAAAGCTTCCCTTACAAGCTTAACCCTCAATGCTCGGATGTCACCGCGAGCCATAAAATGCTTCTCTTACAAGCTTAGAGCTCGGTGCTCGGATGTCACCGCGAGCCACAAAAAACAATCCTCTTACAAACTCGGGGCTCGGCCCCCAGACGGTGCCTCGAGCAAGAAGAAAAAATATATGTCACCGGATTCTCTAAGGTATGGGGGCTCGGCATCTACCTCGGGCATGGTCTGGGCTTGTTCAAGCCCATCAACCTATGCACTCGGCGGTAACCGCCCGCTACACCCATGCTATCTACCCGAGAATAGAGATGGGGGCTCTTCGTCAACCTCGAACAAGGCATTTGGCTTTTTTCCAAGCCACAGAACCTTTACACTCGGTGATGGCCTTCAGCTACGCCCATCACCAGCTTTTCTAAGGTATGGGGACTCGACATCTGCCTCGGGCATGGTTTGGGCTTGTTCAAGCCCATCAACCTATGCACCCGGTGGCAACCGCCAGCTACACCTGTGCTATCTACCTGAGAACAGGGATGGGGGCTCGTCGTCGACCTCGAGCAAGGTGTTTGGCTTTTTTCAAAGCCACGTGACCTTTACACTCGGTGACGACCTTCAGCTACGCCCATCACCAGCTTCTCTAAGGTATGGGGGCTCGGCATCTGCCTCGGGCATGGTTTGGGCTTGTTCAAGCCCATTAACCTATGCGCCCGGTGGCAACCGCCAGTGACACCCGTGCTATCTACCTGAGAACAGTGATGGGGGCTCGTCGTCGATCTCGAGCAAGGCATTTGGCTTTTTTCAAAGCCACGCGACCTTTACACTCGGTGACGACCTTCAGCTACGCCTATCACTGGCTTCTCTAAGGTATGGGGGCTCGACATCTGCCTCGGGCATGGTTTGGGCTTATTCAAGCCCATCAACCTATGCGCTCGGTGGCAACCGCCAGCTACACCCTTGCTATCTACCTAAGAACAGGGATGGGGGCTCGTCGTCGACCTCGAGCAAAGCATTTGGCTTTTTTCAAAGCCACGTGACCTTTACGCTCGGTGACGACCTTCAGCTACGCCCATCTTCGGCTTCTCTAAGGTATGGGGGCTCGGCATCTGCCTCGGGCATGGTTTGAGCTTGTTCAATCCCATCAACCTATGCGCTCGGCGGCAACCACCATCCACACGCATGCTATCTACCCGAGAAAAGGTGTGGGGGCTCGTCGTCGACCCCGAGCAAGGCATTGGCTTTTTTCAAAACAACACGACCTTTACACTCGGTGATGACCTTTAGCTACGCCCACACTATCCGTCAAGACGTGCAAGTGAGGGATCGGTGTCGCCCTCAGGCAAGGCCTTGGCTCTTTAAAGCTATACCTTTTTACGCCCGGCAATGACCTTCCCCCACGGCCGTTTCAAAAAGTTTCATTAAGGTTTAGGGTGCCCGTCTTCGGCAAACGCCCCGAGCCACGGACCGTTGGTTGACCCACCTATCACACTCGAGCAACTCGGGGTTTACGGCTGTTAGAGCCAAAACCCTAAATTGTTCGAGGACGGCAGGGAAGCCACCGACCCCGGACTTACACCGAGCCTCCGAACCAATTGATCGGCCCACCACTCACCAACGAACAACCCGGGGTTTACGGCCCTCAAAGCCAAAATCCCGAATTGTTCGAAGGTGATTGGTGCGCCACCAATCCGGAACTCTCGGATCAAAGTTCTACCTCTAGGACTCTCGCCTTCGGCAGGCACCCAAATCGTATGGCAGATGAGTTAATCTCAATTTCTGATAAAAAACAATGAGGGGATAGGAGTTATATAGCCCCCTGAGAAGCGCATTTATTGCATTGAGAAGTCCAAACGATGGAAGGCAAAACGTCGCCATTAATGCTTATCGGAAGGCGAAATGCCACTAATTATGCATTGCCTGCAATAAGCTACCGTGCGGCCTTTTTGCCTCGGCGGCGACCCCTTACAAGGCCGAGCTCGGCAACAATCCTCATTCACTGAATCGTCAAAGTTAAAGAAGTCGGTAGTTTTTTTTATTACTCATTGAGCGTCAGTAACGGCAGCACAAATACAATGAAAAGCTTACAAATCACTCATCGCTCGGCTTAAAACTCAAATTTGGCGCTTCCCTCGGGTTCCTTCTCACGCTCGGCCAGCCCAACCGGGGAAGGCTCTCCAGCAACTGAGCTTTCCGCATCATAAGGCTGGGCTCCCTCCAACAAAAAGATCGGAGAAGGTCCTAGTACGGAATTGCTCGCCTCCTCGATTAAACCAGTGCCTAGCACCAGCTTCAACCTGCGGATCTCCAACTCTTTCTCAAAAACAGCCTCACGAAAAAAAGACTCTGAAGCCGAGCGCCCACTCGAGGCATCCGAGATCGACCAGTTCGTCTCAACTACCCACCAATCCCGGTCGGCTATGGCTTTCCTCAGACGAGCAACCTCCAAACTGAGCTCCCTAGACTTATTCATGAAGTAATTCACTGCGACCGCTCGGTCCTGAGCCTGCTTACGTTGGCGAGCCAGAGCACTCTCCATGGCCCCAAGCCCAGGTCGGACCAAGGAGGCCTCGGCGGAAATATGGTCGACACCGAGGACCTCATGGGTCTATCAAAAAGATGGGAAAAACAACAAGTCGCAAAAGAGACTAAAAGTCACAAGTCATGGAGCATCGGTCAAAAAATTATCAGGCATTAAGTTCAAAATTTTTTTACTACAAAAGGCGGTGGCCAGTCCGCGCAAGGCGTTTATTGTAACCCTGTTTTCCCAAAAATGTATATTTGTGTGTTTTCTGTATTTTAAAATTTTCACAAATTATTTTTTCCGGTTTTCAAATTCTTTTGTCAAAGTGTATTTTTTTGGATCTTTTAAAATCTGTTTTCGATCAATAATTTTAAATTGTAACTATTTTCTATGATTTTATATTGAAATACAATTCCTAGTTTTGTTATTATTTCTCTTATTATTATTACCTGCTATTATTGTTTTTATTATTACTAATTTTGGCGGGTTATTGAAAATTCATTTCTATGTGCTAATTATATTGTATCTAGTTTAAATAAACACTATTTTGTAATGCAAATTACATTTTTTGTAAACAATACTTTTATTTGTTATTTAATTTTCCTATTTAATTTTAAAACCCTAATACTATAAACCCATAACCCGTTTCCTATATTAAACTAAACCCATTAGAACCCTATATAAAACCCTATGCCCATTTACTAAATCCCCAAAACCCATTATATTCTAATCCACAACCTTATAACTACCCAAACCCAATAACCCGGTTGTCAACCCACCCATTAAAACCCTGTACACCCGTATGCCCCCTAACCTAACCCTAATACATCTTATATTTATACCCATCCTCCAGATCCTCTTCATCTTCCTATTACCCTACTGCCGCCTCTTCGACTTTCCTGCCCTGCCTCCTCTTCCTCGTCGCGTCACCCCCACCTCCCCTATCGCAACCTAATCGTCAGTCGCCCTCTCTCTCCCGTTCTCTCCTTCATCCATTGCAACCCTCTCCCTGCATCTCCCCACCTTCACTCGCCCTCCCTGTCTCCTCTCATCGCAGCACCGGCAGCCGTGACAACCGCCACAGCGACAGCAGCACAACACTGCACGACTGCAGCGTGCCAACCCCCTTGCCGTCCACCCTGCTCGTGCCGCCGTCCCGCTATCCTGCGACTCCACCAGTCGACATCCCTCTCTCCCGGTCACCCCGTGTCCCTCTGCCCTCCGTCGGTGCTCCTCCGCCCTACTCCTCGCCGGCAGCCACCTGCGGCAACCCCTCGACGCCACCGGCGCTCCCCGTTCGTCCGTCGTCTCCCCACTCGTTCTTCCTTGCTCGTACATTGTTTGCACGTGCGAGAGCTTGCTCGGGTTAGGGTGTGATCTCGAGTAGTCGTGGTGTTCGTGTGCTTGTGTTTGTGGGTTCATGTTGGTTCGTGTGATTCCTTTTGGTTCGTGGTTCGTATTCGATCCATTCGTTCGGTTCGTGTCTCGGGAATCTGTTCCCGTTATTCTTGCTCTTTGCTTCTTTGGATTCGTCATCTCTTAGCCAAGTAACTTATACTCCAATTCATTTGTTTGATACAAGTCCAAAAGTTCACCTATAGTGTAGTTGGATCTAGAGACAACTCTTGTTTGTGTTTTCCTTGATGGGTTTTGTCTCTATTGTGAAAATTTGACCATAGATGACTCACGACACAATATGGACATGAATTAACCTAGTATTTACTCATTCTTAATTTAGATCATGTTTGTGAAATTTTTGTGAGAATTCGTGATTTGGTTGAGACCTATGTGAAATTCTTGGCATGGACATGTTAGATACCCTAATTCATGATATTTAGACACTTGGTAGACTCGATTTCATGTTTGGATTTGTTTGGATCAATTTTCTTGAATCTAAGTTGATTTTGTTCTTAAGGGAAAAATCTGTAGTTTGTCGCTGTTCTGTATTGTTTGCTGTTTTGGAATGTGTTAAAGTCAGTATCTTAATTTCGGTATAAAATATGAGTTTTAGATAATTTCGTCTATTTTCAAACCCCTCTAACCTTGCTTGATTTTTTTTTCGTATGAGTGACTTATAACTGTTTTACTACAGAGGTGTTGACCTTTTCCAGATTCTGTTTTCCGGTAATTTTGATGACAATTCACTTTAAAGAACTATGCTACATATATTATTTTGTTTCAAAACGTTGGTCAGTATTTCTTTACCTAGTTAGGGATTGCCCAGAATTTTGGTAAATTTTATTGATGAGTTTTATGTGTTGCTTCATGCTCACTTATGAAATCTATACTTGCTGTATTTTGTTCGCTGATCTGTAAAGAACCCTATTTTCACTATGATTCCTTTTACTGAATGAAAAATATTCGTGAAATATGAAAGTTAATATATTTTGTCAATTTTCATCTCCCTTTGGTGGATTTGGATTTTGTTTCACTGGTTGCGAGATATCTTAGTTTTCTTACAGCAGTGTTGGGAATTCCAGATTTGCCAAACTATGTTTTCATGATACTTTCTTATTTTTGATGAATGATCTAATTTCACTGAAATATTATGAAACTTTATATTTTGATACTGGACATATAAGAGAATACCCCAGATTTTTCGTGGATTTATTTAATGTGTTTTCATGTTGTTTTCCTATCCTTGAATTCGTTTTCCTGATTTCTGACTGAACATGTTTTCTGTTTTCAAATCTGTTTTGAGTTATGATATTGTGAATTACTATAGAACTTATTTATATTTTCTAGATTTGTGTAGAAGTCTATTTTCCAGATCCTTCGACGGATCCAGATTTGGATGTTTGTAGTAGCGGAAATCACTGTTTTTGTACAACACTGCCTTGCTGTCCTGAATTAGAAAACTAGTTGTTTTACCCTATTATATGTTATCTTGTACCTGTACTTGTTTATCTTGCACCCTGAACCTGATACATGTTTATACCCTGTTACCCTTGCGTTGTTTTGCGACACATACATGCATGCCTGATTATAATAATAAATACCAAGCCAGGGTTAATGGGAAAGATCTAGTAGTGGATAATTCAGAAACGTGTACTCGGAAGGGGGCCCATGTTTCCTATATTTGGAATTTGGTATATGATTTGGATTATTTAGAATTTGGTATATGATTTGGTTAATTTGGAATTTGGTATATGATTTAGATTATTTGGAATTTGGTATATGATTTGGATTACTTGTTCCTGAGTACATTGCCCTCTATGGTCTACTATGAAATCTAAAGCGAAACTGTTTGTTGTAGCAACCATGTAGTAAAAGCTGGGATGCATGGAGTGCTACCTAGATAGTAATTCACTACAAGACTTGATACATGCTACTTGAACATGATACTTGAACGTGATACATGCTTGCTTGAATACTTGACTACATGTTACATGAGATTTGATACTTGATACATGTTACATGACTTCTTGATTCTTAATACTGGTTACTTGGTACATGACACTTGTTTACTTGACACTCGACACATACTATTATACTTGCTCATCTTGTCATGCTATGATTTATATCCTATATTCATGATTATACCATGCTAGGTTGTTACTTAGATTACCTATCCCATGTACTTGTATCCTACATTATAAGTGGCCCGAAACTTGAAATTGACGGGTACTTGTTTTTCTCTTTCCCTCTTTCCTACATTCGTTGAATTGCAGATTTTGGAGAACAGGTTCCAGATGGTATCAGTGATATGAAGTATTAGTGCTAGATCTTGTTATTATTATTTCTTGTAGTTTGCTTGGACAATAATTGTATTTATGTATTTGGATTTATTCTTGTGATTGGGCAATGTGACCTAGGATATTTATTTTATTCAGATCATGACTATTTGAGATTAATATATTTTATTTCAAGTATTCTTGTTGGTATTTGGTTCATATGTGCATGTGGTTGACTTTTCTCACTTCCGACTCTGATTATATTGTGATATGTTGTAAAGATTCTTGAACAGCTTATAGATGATGAAAATCATTCGCTGGGCCAATGTTATGTGCTCGTATTCCGTATTTTTTGGGAAGCAGGACGTGACATTTACAAAATCAAATGGGAAAACCTAAACCATGCTTGAGGGGGGAGAGGGAGGGTGGCACCTCTTCGTCAGCAAGGTCGCCCCCGACCTCCGCTTGGTGAGGGTCCCCCATCTCCTCACCACCGGGTGACGGCGGATGCTCGGAATGCCAGTTGTAGTGGAAGTGGTCAACCCTCTTGTCTGGATAGATCAACCGAAAATGCTCCTTAGCCTTATCATAGGCCTCGTCCTCTGCCAGGATCAGGGTATCCACCATGGTGATCTTCGCCTCCTCCATAGCCTTCTGCGCCTTCTCAGCTTCTGCCTGGGCCTTCTCCTTAAGGCGATCCACCTCTTTCTTGTGATAATCGGCTATCGAGGCCATATGGGCCTCGCGGACCGCCTCCATGCTCTGAGCCTCCTTCAGCTCGTCCAACAGCTTGGTCACCTCGCGGAAAGACTTCTTCGCGTTCCTCCTCTCAATGAGGACCTCCTTCTCCAAGCACTTCTGAAAGTGCTGCCCATGAAGCATCGCCTGTTCGAGGAAGAAAAAGTTTGAAGAAATTCTAGAGTCTAAAGTCAAAGCAAAATTATGAGCACTCACCGAGAGCTGCGCCTGAGACCACCTCATAAAGGCCATCTCAGATGTCTGCGTCGCCAGAGCCATACAATCTCGCTCTATGGCAATATTCCTGACCACCTCTATGGCCACTGGATCCTCAAGTAATGAATCCCCTGCGAGAACCGACCAATCTGGGGCATGCGGCCTCAGGCTCTGTTGCCCGACCATCTGCTCGGCACTGAGCCAAGGAGGGGGGAGCCTCTGCTCTGGGACCTCGGAGGTCTTTCTACTATCGGAGCTTCCCCCTGCCTCCCTAGATGCACTCGGCGTGTGGTGATGCTTCTTCGCCCTCTTCGAGGATGGCTCCACAGCCTCCGAGGCCGACCCCTTGCCGTACCCCGCGCCTTGGGCAGCCACCTTTTCCTACTCCGCCTTCCTTTCCTTCTACGCCCTCCTCTTGGCGGCGACGGCCAACAAGGCCTACCTATTGTCAAGCTGCTTGGCCATCATCTCTGCAAAATGGAAGAAGAGAGGCAAATGTTAACACGAAAGAAGAAAGATAGGAATATTTAGAACAAAAACATACTAGGGTCGGTTGGGCTCAGTCCAGCTCAGGCCATGAGCATTTCCGTCACTCGAGGCCACCCTATGCTGTGCCCCCCAACGATCTTCTCCATCTTCGCCCATTATTTCTCCGTCAACTCGCTGCGCTTCGGAGGTTTATGGTTTGGCTTTAAAAAGTTCCAGGCGGTTGGAATCCTCCAAGGCTTCTCGCTCCGGACTATGAAGTACTTCTCCTTCCATCTTTTGATGGAGTCCGGATGGTCGTGCATCACCTTCTTGTGAGGTCACGGCAAAAGATAGAAGATTCCCTCCGCATCACCAAATGAGCTCATCCCCAAGATAGCGCGGAAGTATGTAAGCCTCGGCTTGATCCCCTTCTCCTGGCATTTCAAGATAAAGCAATGTTTCCATGAATTGGGGTCGTACTGCATCGAGCTCAACTTCGCTCAATTCAAAACCCTCTTGATAAAGGGGTGCAACGTCAGCCTAAGTCCCGAGATGAAGGCATCCTCGGGAAAAACACAGTAGCCCGGCGCAAGAGTGGTGGTTGGACGAATACCGGGGCTCAGAATCAGAAGTTCGAACTCCTTGGGGATAAAGTAGGCCGCCCTCAGGATGTGCAGATAGTCCGCCCTCAGGACACACTGGATACTACCCATCCTGATCTTCACCAAACTCTTGTCCCCCGGCACGGAAGGGAGCGGAGCGAGATCCTTAACATCATCAAGATACATCCTAATCGACCCGAGATTTTTGAAGGTGACAGGGGCAAACTCAAATCCCGGTTCAGGGCCATATTTATCTAGCGCGCGAATGGGGGAGGGGGGCACGGGGGGGCTATCCAGATGGATCCACTTCCTCTTCCCCCTACGAGGATGAGATTTCCTCTCCGAATACGGGGTCGACAAAGGTGGCAGAGGAGGGAGATCACCCTCGCCCTCGGCTACCCCTCCTGCAGTACCTTCCCCCGCATCTCCTCGAACATCGTCTCCCCCGGCACCCTGAACGGGCTCCTCCTGGTTCCCCTCGGAATCTTCCTCATTGTCCTCCTCGTCCTCAATGTCCCCCTCTCCCTCGGGGTCCTGCTCATCCTCAACGTCCCCCTCTCCCTCGGGGTCCTTCTCTTCCTCATCGCCCTCCTCTTCCTCTTCATCCTCGTCGTCATTGATATCCCCTCTCCTTCGGGGTTCTCCTCGTCCTCAACGTCCCCCTCTCCCTCGGGGTCCTGCTTTTCCTCATCGCCCTCCTCTTCCTCCTCATCCTCGTCGTCCTCGACGTCCCCCTCTCCCTCGGGGTCCTGCTCATCCTCAATGTCCCCTTCTCCCTTGGGGTCCTGCTCTTCCTCATCACCCTCCTCTTCCTCCTCGTCCTCGTCGTCATTGACATCCCCCTCTCCCTCGAGGTTCTCCTCTTCCTCCTCATCCTCACCCTCATCCACAGGCTCCTTCCTTGGCCTACGGAATCTCAAAGGTTGTACGACAAAAACTACCCCATCCCCGCCATCCGACCCTGGATCTGACAGAACCTCCTCCTTGATTCCATAATCGCCCAAGGACCAAGATGTCAAATGTGACTTAGCTTCCTTCTCGAAACAGCCTGACGAGCTTGCCTCAGAGCCAGACTGAGAGCGCGACATTACGAATCAGAAATACTAACCTAAAAATACCGCACAAACGGGAAGATCACCGGAAAAAGGTCGTCGACGGCAAACGAGAAAAAACCCCTATTCTTGAAAGTTGAAAAACACAAGTAGGAAATGAAGGAGAGGAAGAAGGGGAAGGGGGGATTTATAGCAGAGAAAAAGACTCCTCGAGTTTTGCAAAAAGATCTAACCGTTGGATCTTGATCCAACGGCCACTAAGACCTGATTCGCTTCGATTCACGCGCCTGTGATGTCAGCATACGGCAAAAAATTACCCCTTTACCCTCGACACTCTCAGCTGATACAAACAGCTTGGAACGTATGGCCAGCCACTAGTGAGGACCGCAGGCTTTTCCAACAAGTCAGGAAGCTCAGCACGCGAATGGTACCACGAGCCCCAAAATTTTTCTCTGTTCAATAGGAGGCTCGACGCTCGGATGGTACCGCGAGCAACCAAAAACCCCAAGCTTTTCCCACAATTCAAGAGGCTCGGCCCTCGGATGGTACCGTGAGCCCCAAAATCTTCCTTTATTTTTGACAGAGGGCTCGACGCTTGGATAGTACCGCAAGCCCCAAAATCCTCCTCTATTCGACAGGAGGTTCGGCGCCCGGATGGTACTGCGAGCCCCAAAATCCTCCTCTATTTTCAACAGGAGGCTCGGCGCTCGGATGGTACTGTGAGCCCCAAAATCCTCCTCTATTCGACAGGAGGTTCGGTGCTCGGATGGTACCGTGAGCCCCAAAATGGTCCTCTATTCGACAGGAGGTTCGGCGCTTGGATGGTACCACACGCCCCAAAATTCTCCTCTCTTCGACAGGAGGCTCGATGCTCGGATGGTACCACGAGCCCCAAAATTCTCCTCTGTTCAACAGGAGGCTCGACGCTCGGATGGTACCGTGAGCCACCAAAAACCCCAGGCTTTCCCAACAAGTCAGGAGTCTCGGCGCTCGGAGTGTGCCGCGAGCCTCAAAATTCCCCTCTATCTCGATAGGAGGTTCGGTGCTCAGATGGTGCCACGAGCCACAAAATCCTCCTCTATTCGACAGGAGGATCGGCGCTCATATGGTGCCGCGAGCCCCAAAATTCTCCTCTGATTCAACAGGAGGCTCGATGCTCGGATGGTACCGCGAGCCACTATGATCCCCTTGCTTTTCCAACAAGTGAGGGGCTCGTCCGCCGACCTTAACGCTCGGCAAGAAGGTGCCTAGCTCCTGACTCCTTCATCCCCTTGCCTTTCCAACAAGTGAGGGCCTCGCCTACCGACCCCCTACTCGCTCGGTCAAACGGCATCAAGGTCGGCGCTTGGTTAGCACCGCAAGCCCCAAAACTATCCCCCTAACATCGAGGGGCTCGGCTGACGACCCCATACGCTCGGCAAGAAGAACTCTTGCTCCACAGGTCTCGACGCCCCCCTTGCTTTTCCAACCAATAAGGGGGCTCGTCCGCCGACCCTCTATGCTCGGTCGGCCGAGCTCCGACGATCCGCATGACTCTAATGGGGGATCCCTTCACCCTACCCCACTGACCTCTTCTGGAAGGTACACACCACCCCGCTCTTCCTACAGAGGTAAAAAACCACTCCTACACGGCTAGGTCACCCAGCCTTCCAGGAGTGGAGGGCTCCTGATATGGGTCAATGACGTGGCCCTTCCTAGGCCACGGATCCCCTCAAAAGGTGCCACACCCCCGATCATCCAGATCTGCCACGTCAGCCCTAAAACCACTCGGGATCCTACCACATCAGCCCTAACCTGCCTGGGCTTTCGCCACATCAGGCCCACGGGCGACCGGGTCCAGACCCGGTTAGCATGGCCTATAAATACCAGGCCCTCTACCCCTTCAAGAGGTAATGAATCTTTCCCCTCTCAAACCCTAGTTACTGTTACTCCTCTTCAGTGACTGACTAGATCGTCGGAGGGTCTACCACCGGGACCAACCTCGGTGTTTCTAGACCGAGTGCAGGTACATGAGACCTCTGGATCCGAGCCTTCAGACCCGAGCCGAACCTCCAGATCCGAGCCGAGCATTCGATCTCCACCTCACTCCCGCCTACCCCCGGAGCCGTTCCCTCGGCTGAAGGTCGGGCGTACCATCCGTACCGAAGCTTCCGCAAAAATACAAACGAGAAGAACTCACACCTGCGCCCCCCCCCCCCCCCCACAAAAAAAAAAAAAAAAACAAACAAACAAACCGCATCACTAACCTTAATATGACCAGTTAAAAAGTTCTTTTGGATGTGTATACTTCTGGAGGCTCCTAGATGACCTTGGTGTATCTTGTAATGCCTCGTACAGGCCAGCAGTTAACAACAATTACAAACTAATATTGAAATGGGTTTAGAACTTTTCTAGCAAACCTTAGCTTGACAGATATTATAGAGTTACGCTAGTTTTCTTAAAGTGTAATGACCGTCCTGTGTTTTTTGTGTAATGGATAATACACGCAATTTTAATTGTAACATTTCACTTGCACAGTTGTGATTATAACATTTCACTTTCACCAAGGTCTGTACGTACTTTTATCGGACCTTAGTTTGTTGCATAGATTGACTGATTGTGAGAGAGAATGGACAAAGCAGCAAGTTATACAAAGACTAAATGGATGAAACCTAACACAGCTTAATGTGGTCATGGCAAACTTGTTGATATTCAGTTCTGATCAAAGTGTATACCTAACCTTTGCATATATAGTTTTCTCATTAGGAGCTGCATCAAGCGTTTATGTGTCTTATCCCCATGTCACTTTCTTCTTCATTTAATTTTATCAATCAGTAATGAAGGAAAGATATTTCGTGTATCATGACTGTTCATAGTTAGTCTTTAACCAGTAAGAGTAACTATAATTATATTCACTAGTATAATGTACAGGGCCAGCGAATGATCAATAAACTAATAAATGGGTTGTAACTATTGTGCATTATACTTATACTGGGCTAGCAAATTCTATCGGTTTCTGGTCACGAACAGACAATAGGACAAAATACTGTCGGGAATGGAAGCAACTCCAAGCCACACCAAGAAACTCCCCCGCCCTAATTTTGTGGTACTTGGACTTTATTTTTCTCATGTTTGTCGAAACTTTATTTCTGTTTTGTAATAATTATGCCTTGCACAAATTATATAATTGTAACTCTTCATAAGGCATTTTATATATGTTAAATTATTTGGTTTTCTTTTAAATTATTGTTTATTGTGGTCCGTGATTTTATGATTGTTTATTATGCTTTTTTTATTGATTTTAAGATTTGAACATTTAAAATTTGTGTAAACACAGGTATTTCTAATATGTGATTAATAATCTGGATATTTTAATTTTAAATTTTAAAATTAATGGAAAAAAAAACGAAGCAACCTATCCCGGCATTTTGCGAAAACACGTTGGGATAGATATGGAACCAAAAACACGGTGATTAATTAAAAAATATTCAATTTAACCGATCACGGCATTTTCAATACGCCGGTATAGGCCCAACTAATACAGTTAACGATGAGTATATAGTGGAGTGTATAAATGCCGGCAGAGATAATAAATTTCAAAAAACATACATCTCTATCCAGGCGCTTTTAAATGCCGGGATAGGTTATTATTTCTTAAAACTTGAAATAAAAAAAAGGTCGATAACGGAGGTTTTCAAATGCCGGCATATGCCCAAGATCTATAGCGGCGGCTGTACAAAATGCTGCGAGAGGCCCCTAACTTATCCCCACGCTCGCTACAGCGGCGTTTGGGGCGGCATCGTTAGAAACACCGCTATCATCTTTAGCGGCATTTATAAATGCTATTATTGGTTTTTAAAAAATGCCACTAAAACATTGGTGGTTTGTAGTGTGTCTTAATATCTGAGGTGTTTTCAATTTGTGTCATGTACATGCTACAATTTTGTAAGTTTTCTCTCTCGTAAACAACAATAGTTATTTGAAATGAAACCATAGCAACATGGCTACGCCTTTTTACTTTTAAGAAGAAAAAAAACACTAAACTTATACATATAATGATATAAACAATGGTTAAGCCAAGAAGGGTCTTGGAGACCACCTTTTAAGACTCGCCTCAATCCACCATGTTAGATGTTATATTAGACGTTATATTACTCAGTTTAGTTTAGTCTCATATCGGAATATGTATTAGTTTAGTTATTGCTTCTCTCCTATATATAGAAGACATTGTACTCAGTTATAATCAATTCAATAACTTTTTCTCAATCTCTTTGTTAACCTTAACATGGTATCAGAGCACTAATTCCTAAAAAAAAATTCCCTCGCTCATCTAGAAACCTAATTACACAAATTTCTTATCTTTTTCTTACTGCCTTCAACAACAACAAGAGCCGATCACAACAACAAGAGCGGCATCAACAATAGGCACGAGCGGCAACAAAAGCTGCAAAATCCCTTCTCCCTCACTGCTACATCTCTGATTTCCTCAACCTCTCGATCTCCCTTCTTCTCCGACTCCAACATCCCCGAATCCCGACGACCTCAAAATCCTGAATTCCTCCCCCCCCCCCCCCCCCCCAACATCCAAAATCTCGAGGACCTCCAAATCCCCAAATCCCTTCTCCACATCCGTTACCCTACCCAAAACCTGTAACACACCACCTTTTTTTTGACTCCAAACTCAATTCCTTCAATTTCTATATCACTTTAAACGTAAACTAAGACAATTATAATTCAAATAAAATTTTGGCAGAGTTTCCTCTGTAATTTCTGTCCCGAAACACAAATAGCTTACGGAATTCTGCTCATAATTCCGTAGGTCACAACACATGCAATAATTTCATGAGCTCCCTAGGCCAAAATGAGTAGAAACATACCGACAATATAATATCATGCTCTGGGGGCCAAACTCATAATAGATATCAAATATCAATTAAAAATCATAAAACTCTTTGAAAACGAGACAAAAGTTTTAGAAAAATATTTGTAAAACATACCACAGAGGCCCGGTACTCCACAACGAGATGGGTACGGGTCACAAACATACCATACCACTCCGCACTTTACTCATCATCATCATCTACATGCTTATACATTCAAAATACAATTTAAACCATAAATTCCACTATTCACATAACTGAACTCATACATAAAATTTAAAGTAAAAGACTTCACTCAACAAAATCTACGCCTCACCTCTACACTGCTGAGGACCTGTAACAGTAGGGGATCTAGGGTAGTCCTGGAACTCTCCTAACCCCCCAAACACTAAGGGGTTAGTCATTTCTGGTGTGAGTATAATTCACTAATCTAATAAATAAATCCAACTATATAAGGAAAATAAATTAAACTTACAATTTTCAAGATAAGAAAATTCAGCTTGAAATCTGAACATAAAAACATGACAAATCCGACTTTATATCAAAATACACTTTAAATCCTCACCCATCTATATATCCATAATTCTACACCTATTACAATATGCATCACACTAATATCACAAATAATTTTATTTTACCATTCCTTTGTATCTACAAACTCACGACTCATAATTTTCATACTCATCTTCATTCGTAAACACTTTCTTTCTCATTCTCATATCACGCTCATCACATTCATTTATTTCTTATAACATGTATCATAGCGTCTCGCCATACATCACTTCTCTCATTATAAATTACAACTATCTACTTTTCATCCAAATTTCATCACACGACTTATTTTAATACTCATTCTCATTTTATCATACTCTACTCTTCATTTCCATCACACAATACCGATGTTAAATTAACAATCCACCAGCTCACCCTGGAAATTGTGCCAAGGCAGGTAGTTCCCACCATTTCCATGGAAATAGCGGGCGGGTAGTTTCCCGACACAATTCTAAGGCATGCCAACTTGTTTCAAGCCATACTTTACTTTAATAATCACTTTCATAATACAATTACTTCATACTATGCATATTAACACATGTCTCTTTTACTTTTTCATTTTAAATTAACCACATACTGCATTTACCATTTCTTTCCATACACAAACTCATAACTCATATCCCTTCATATTTATTTTCATTCACAATCACTTTCTTTCACATTCACAATTTCACTTTCTTTACTTTCTCATTCTTATTTACACTCATTTATTTTATTAGTTTGTTGACCAGTGTCTATGTCATGACACAACTGAAGCCGATAACTCAGTCAAAATACAGATTGCTACCTACCAAGGGTCTAACGCATGACATTCACATCACATCGCTGCCACATAGGTCTTACGCATTAAATACACATATCGCTGCAACATAGGTCTTACGCATCAAATACACATATCGCTGCCACATAGGTCTTACGCATCAATTACACATCTCTTTTTCTCCTTTTCAGTGCCCACACAACTGACCTCCTCGTACAACACAGGGATCTCTATGCCTCCCCTCCCGTACATTTCAATCCCGCTAACCTACCATATCACCCAGATCCAGGTGTCCTAAGCATCTATCATTTGTGGGCTAGATTGAAAGTACGGTTGCGCGCATGTCCAACCAAGACTAAAGCCAAAATGCTAGTCAAACAAATAT
The DNA here is from genome assembly GCA_017893485.1 of Hemerocallis citrina. NCBI lineage: Eukaryota > Viridiplantae > Streptophyta > Magnoliopsida > Asparagales > Asphodelaceae > Hemerocallis > Hemerocallis citrina. The sequence goes on from CM030358.1 coordinate 256,469,993, forward strand.
AATACGTGGATCAATGCTCCATAGGAGTCTTACACATCCGATGCTACGTCTTCCTCCTGGCCCTATACCAGCGAGGGAAACTCCTGATCCCCAAATATAATTTGAGGCAATATATAACTCCTGATCTCCAAATATAAAATTTGGGGCAATATATAACTCTTGTTCCCAGGTATATCCCGGGCCTGTGGGGTCTAGCCCAAACCCCTGGGAGATTGTGCGGCACTGCAATATTTAATTCTCCTTTATAACTCCGTATATAAATATATGTCTCCAAATAACTCCTTTATAATATAACTCCTTTATAATATAACTTCGCCCTTTTTAATATAACATGACTGCATATAACTCCATTAAATACATAAGCATACACAAGCCATTAATCTCACCTGATATCATATAAAATTCTCATTTACCACCCACACGTCACACACACATCATATCCATTTCGCATCACATTCTCACATAAAATTTCCAATTTATCACCCACATAACACACCTACACCATATCATCATTTCATCATGTTATCACATCACATTGTCATGTCATATTTTACATATCATATATATCTACACACACCATGCTTCCCATCTTATCACATTAGTCCTGAGATCACACGTCACACATACACATACATTCACATACATATATCGGATCATTACAACCTCGTAGCATATAGATATTTATCTATAAGCATCAACACACTCCTATACATATATATATATACTAATTTCTTACACCTCATAATTTACTCTGTATCATACATACGAATTTTTTTCTATATTCAATATACTTTACATTTCACACACAGCAAACCATATTTTAACATTGTCATAGCACATTATGCACATAAAATAAAAAGATCATACTCACTTGAGATCCTGTGACGACTCGAAACACCCCGTCATGCATCCGAAATCGCTAACATCACCTCCACTAATTCCTTTCTCCAAATCAACTCCACCATGAGCTAGAGCACCCTTCAATTAGCCTTTCCCCCAATTTAATTTGAAAACCAAGGAGAATCGAAGCGGATTTAGGTGGGGAGAAATCGAACCGAAATGGGTTTCGGTGGGGGTGTTTTGGTCGGGATCGAAACCAGGGAGAGAAAGAGGAAGGAGAAAGGAATTGGGGGGGGGATGGAAAATTATATAATTATATATATTTAATAAGGAATAATTACATATAAGCCCCCAATCTCCAAAATATTTCAAACAAACCCTAACTCGATACTTTAATAATACGAACAGTACAAAATACAATAAATTTATCGCATAATAATCCTCCAAAATTATAAAATAAAAAAAATAAACAATATTTCTTCATATATAAAACCTCAACTCTTGGCTCCAATATATCATCTACACCAATCCAACACAAATATCCATACCAAAATCAATATTTAAAAATAAAACAAAGTAAGATATACCTTAAAAATAATTCTCACCACTTCAAAGATATAAAAAAGGGTATTCTCGGTATTTTTAAAAAATTCAAGGTGTTACAAAACCCTAGCCGCCTAATCTTCCAATTTTCCAAAACCCTAATCGCACCTGAAACCCTAGTCGCCCAAATCTTCCAATCTTCCAAAACCCTAACCACCACTGCCTTCTTCCATATTTTCTTCCTAACTCTCCAACCTTATCCCTATAGCCCAAATACTCATAACTGAACCCAAACCTGAAACCCGACCCGATTACCCTACAGGCTATACCCAAAACATGTTCCTGTTTCAACAACAACAACAACAAGGGAAGAAAAAAAAAAGCTGAATACCAAACCCAAACCCAATCCATACCCGAAAACCAAACCAACTCAACTCCAATCCTAACTCTAACCCTAACACTACTACCCTCTTACTCCCTGCTCTGTCTGCCACCGTCCGGTTGTTGTCCGTCATTCCAAAAGTCCCCAAAAAAGTCAAAAATTCCAACAAAAAATTGCAAGTATTAGTCCTTCTCTAATGGAACCCCAGTTTCGCCAGTTTCTTCCCGTCTCCACTGCCTTCCAGTTACTACATCTTCCTCCTCCCCATCTAGATCCCGACAACAGCAGCAGAGCTGCTGTCATCTTAATTTCGGCCTCCTCCTTACTCTCAGCATCAACCTTAACTCTACACCATCCCTTCTTCCAACACCAGCAACATCCAGATCTCTATCCCGATCCCGACATCAGCAACATCATCGTTCTCATTTTGATCTCTACCACAACAACACTAGTCTCATTTCCTCCTCACCGTACTTCTTTTCTTACATCTTCTGCCATGACTGTCGCTCTGGCTTTGCCATCTCCTATTGATTGGGCCAATCTTCAGCATTGTCTCGCTTAGTTGGAACTCAAACTCTTGGGTCAGTCTGTCCATACTGGATCCTCTGCCCCTGCATTCTCTGTTACTCCTGGTAAGAATTCTTCATGAATTTTAGATTCTGGTTCATCACATCATCTTACTATTAATTATACACTACTCACTCTCTTTTCCTTCACACAGCCGATGGCTCGCAACTTCTCACTACACACTCAGAATCTATTAGCTCTCCCTCTCTCACAGTGCCTTATGTTCTTTATGCTTTCCATTTATCCATGAACCTTATTTCCATTAGCACTTTATGTGATAGTGATCTTGTCGTTACATTCGATTCTTTAGGTTCTATCACAAATTCACACATTCGACAGAAGTTTGGGCGTGCTAGTCGGTATGGTCGTCTATATCATCTAGTATTCTACATGCACATAGATCTCATCATAGTTTTACTGGTGCTGTGTCTTCTAATGATGATCTGTGGCATAGACATTTAGGTCATGTTAGTGGGTCCCGTCTCAAGACTTAAGCCTGTATTGGGCTGTCTTTCCTTTACATGTTTGTCTGTTTCTCAAGGTTGTCAGTTGACCAAATACATAGCACTCCCTTTTAATAACAAAAGCACTTCTCAAATCACTCATCCTTTTCTTGTACCTTCTAAAAAATGCTATCTCTATTATGTTGCCTTCTTAGATGACTTCACTCGATCTACATGGGTTTTTCTTATGCACCAACAATCTGATATTCCTAACATTTACCAGTTCTTTACGACTATGATTCACACTCAGTTCGGTGTGCACATCAAGATTTTTCACTCAGACAGTGCTTGTGAGTACACTTCCACTAATATGAGATCGATCCATCAGTCTCACGGCACACTTGTTCAACAATCATGCTCTCACACACATAAGCAGAATTGTGTAGCTGAACACAAGCATCGTCACATTCTTGAGACGACTCGCGCTACTTTACTCTCCTCTTCTGTTCCTCATGCTTTTTGGGTTGAAGCTGTCATGACTTCTATCGGCCTCATTAACATCACTCTCTCGTCTACCATATCTGGTAGACACCTTATAATGCTCTTCATCACTCACCACCAGACTACAACATGATCCGTACTTTTGGATGCACCTATTACGTCCTTCCTCCTACTGAGCGCACGAAGCTGACCGTCCGAGCTGCTAAGTGCGTTCACCTAGGTATCAGTTTAGAGCACAAAGGATATCGTTATTTTGATCCCTTAGCGGGTCGTGTCCATATTTCTCGACATGTCTCCTTTGTAGAAGACTCTCCTTACTATATATCCTCTCCTGAGGATACTAGCTTTCTCGATTCCCTGATTCCCTCAACTACCACCCCAGACACATCTTCATGCATTTCCTTTGATCCCACTCCTTTGGATCCTCTCCCATCTCACACAAACATTACGACTCCTGCCCCTCATACACAGGCCCCTTCCATACCACTTGCATCACCGCAGCCGCATACACCCACACTATCTGCATCCCCACCGCTGTATGCACCCACCCCACTAACTTCCCCTCTATACCATGCACATCCATCACCAATTCGTTAGTCTACACGTTCCACTTTGGGCATCCCACTGACACGCTATACACCTGATGCTACTGATCCTTCTGACCAGATTGGCTTTGCCACCATGGCCTCTTACTCACCATAGTTTCATGCATACCTCACCGCTATACACTCCATACATGAGCCCAGAACCTATCAGGTTGCAATTCAATATCCCGAGTTGTAGGAAGCTATTGCAGAGGAGTTATGTGCATTTGATTAGACTGACACTTGGGATGTTGTACCACTACCAGATAGCGTCAAGCCTGTTATCTACAAATGGATCTTCAAGGTTAAATATCAACATGATGGCTCTATTGAGCGGTACAAGGCTCGTCTAGTTGCCCGAGGATTTACTCAAAAGTAGGACATTGATTATGATGAGACTTTTGCTCTAGTTGCATAGATGACTATAGTTCACACTCTCCTTGCCATTACTATCATCCGTCAGTGGTCGTTATACCAGATGGACGTGAAGAATGTCTTTCTTCATGGTACCTGTCTGAGGTTTCTTACATGCAACCTCCTCCTGACCTCTTGTCATGTTTGTCATTTACGTCGTGATATATATGGTCTGAAACAGGCTCCTCGAGCATGTTTGAGTGTTTTCGCCGTGTCATCACACAGGCCAGTTTCATTCATAGTTCACAGAACCACTTTATACTTATGCGATCAACACCACAGGGGAGGGTTCTTCTACTACTATATGTTAATGATATGATTATTACTTGGGATGAATCTGCAAGCATTGCATCTACTCAGAGATACCTTCACCAGTAATTTCATTATAAGGATCTTGGCCGACTATGCTACTTTCTGGACCTAGAGATTACCCACGGATCTCGAGGAATACTCATTCTCAGTAGAAATACACATCAGAGATTATCTCCGTTGCATGTCTCTCTGACACTCAATCAGCTGATACTCCCTTAGAGCTTCATGTGAAGCTTCATCCCAAAGATGGTGAGCTCCTTCCCGATCCTACTAGATATAGGCAGATTGTTGGTCTTGTCTACTTATGCATGACCATACATGATATTGCTCATGCAGTCAGTTTGTTTCAGCTCCTCGATCAGTTCACTACAATGCTCTTCTTCGGATCCTCATATATCTTCAATGCACTATCACTCACTCATTATTCATGCCTTCCATCTAAACTAGAGCTTAGTGCATATTCTGATTCAGATTGAGCAGATGGTCCTACTACCAGCGAGTCTACCACAAGGTTTCTGTCTATTTCTTGGTGATTCGTTGATCTCATGACAAAGCAAGAAACAGGCAGTTGTTGCATGTTCTTCCACAAAAGCTGAGTACAGAGCGAAGGCAGTTACCACTACAGAGATTGTTCATATTCGGTGGCTGATATCAGATATGGGTGTCACTCCTATAGGAGCTACTCCTCTTCATTGTGATAATCGGGGTGTCTTGCATATTGCAAGTAACCCGGTCTTTCATGAGCTGACGAAGCACATAAAGATTGATTGCCACTATGTTTGCGAGTGTTTTGAGGCAGAGACCATTTCCCTTCATTTTGTGACCTCTTCACAGCATACATCATACTTCTTCACCAAATCCTACAATGTCCAAAGATTTCGATACTTGATGGGCAAGCTCACACTATTCCGTCCCACCGTGAGTTCGAGAGGGGGTGTTAGATATTATATTAAATGTTATATTACTCAGTTTAGTTTAGTCTCATATCAAAATATGTATTAGTTTAGTTCTTGCTTCTCTCCTATATATATAGGAGACATTGTACTCAGTTATAATCAATCCAATAACATTTTTCTCAATCTCTCTGTTAACTTTAGCACATCACTACAACTAAGACTGGAAGAGCTACAACTCTTCATAGCTCAGCCTGAGGTGAGCTGCATCCAAGGCCCAGACAGGAGATCATAGGAAATGGAAATCAACGACACGTTCCTCGTAAGATCGCTTTACAACAATCTGCGTTTTAGGGGTTGTAAACCTCTTTGGTCCTCGATCATTTGTAAAGCCGAAGCTCCACTTAAGGTGCTAGTTTCCTTGTGGCTCATACTCAATGGCACCATCCTCATGATGGAAAATTTGGTTAAGAGACAACCTAATTTAGTGACCAATTGCGAGTTCTGCAACGTGGGGATCGAATCTAGGGACCATCTTTGCATTTACTGCCACAGGAGCAAAGTGGTTTGGTCTGCGGTTCTGTGGGTTCTCGGAACCTCAGATTATCCTCTGAGCTATAACGAGTTGTTAATTAGCACTAAGTTTGCAAGAATCAGACAAGAGATGAAGGAAGCATGGTTCATTGCCATCGTTGCCACAACAAGGATTTTATGACTAGATAGAAATAACTTTACTTTCTTGTGACTTATAATAGTATTTCTGGTAGACTAATCCAGATGCAGCAGAAGTATCGAAAGGGTGGATCACCAATGCTGAGGTAGTAAGGAGATAGAAGTTGGGCAGACGCTTGATTGATAATGCTCAGGATGTTCCCACCCTCCAGGAATGTTGTTGGAGGGGTTTCTATTTCCTGTACTCTCAATATTGTATTTTGCGCACATTTTATTTTGATATTGTTAAGAATTGCAGAAAATCAGGGTCATATGATTCCAGCACAGATCTCAAAGTTTCTATAGGTAGATTAGTCATAACGGACCTCTTTAACAGGTTCGTTCCTTCTCCAGACTCCTCTACAAGAGGGGTGGCTTTCCAGCCCATAAAAAGTGATAGATTAAGCCTACTAAGAGAGACCCATTCCATGAAGGTTGTTAGTCAAATCTCTTATTCCCAAACAAGAGAGCTTATCTCTTGAGGGGGAGATTCGAATAGGAGATAAGGAATTCATAGTCGATCTAATGGATTCATATCAATCTCATGTACTGTTTCTCTTGCCTATAAATACTCTCCCCCCCTCCTCGGTCAGATGGTAATCAACAGTTTCTCTCTTAAACTCTCTTTCTCTCTAGTTCTGACTTGAGCATCGGAGCGTCTGTCGCCGGGGCCACCCTCGGTGTTTCAAGCTTTTTGCAGGTCCATCGGCCGCATCAACAACCGTCGGATCCTGATCACGATGTTCAATCAAAAATCCATATTCAATCTCAAGAGCTTTAACCGCATTTCACGACAAACATCAAAGGTCATATTTTAGTATTTTTCATCAAATATTAACTCACTATCTGTTTGCTCCCACACCAAAATAAGCAGCAACAAATTTGCGTCATCTGTGGAAAACTACCCAAATCTAACTTATCGTCATGCCACCAAGACCAAGAGGCAGAGCGGTGGCCTCAAGCCATCGCACCAATTCTCTTCGTCAAGCAGCTCCTCCTGTGGAAGATCTTATTCCTCCTCAACAGTTGCCCCGACAGCCTAGTCAAGTTCCCATCAATGGAGAGGCACCGGGGGGCTCTCAACAAAGCCATCATAAAAAACATCCTCTGTATGATCGTGTTTAGAGATCTTTGCCAAATCATCAGTGCCAGGAAACAAGGAACTGATCTACAAATCCGCTTGAACGATATGTGCGCCCGAAACATAGGCCTCCAGCTCAGAACGTCAGGTAAACTCGAGAAGAAGCTCTTCTAGATAGAGATCAAGGCATTCCTCCACTTAAAAGGGGGCGTACTGCAATAAGAAGCCCGACTCACGAGAGTCAAAAGCTTCTTGAGAGGAATAGAGGGAAAAAGGCGGATGCCCCGGTCACTAGGGTCGAATTGGAAATATTCAAGCTTGACATTCTCCGAGCTATCTAAGGTAGTCAAGATCTGGGCCGACCCTCCAAAGAATAATCCACCTACTCAACTGGACCTAAAGGGAAGGGCGACCAAGTCCTTCACCGTATCCGAAAGGTAGAAGATTGTCTAGAGCAGATGAAGAATAAGGGGAACCGCTCCAGCAAGGCCTACCGCCCTAATCGACCTCCTTTTAGCAAAATTATCCTCGATGCACCCATCCCAAAGGACTTCAGAGCTCCTCAATTCGAATTATACGATGGGGAATCAGACCCGACTGACCATATCGAGAGTTTTAAGACCCTCATGATTGTCTACAATGCCACTGATGTGCTCATGTGTCAAACATTTCTCGCAACACTGAAAGGATCAGTAAGGGAATGATACTCCCGCCTCACTCCGGAGTCAATATTCTCCTTCAACCAACTCGATGAGCTCTTTATAGCGCACTTCGTTACCAGCCAAAAGGCTGAAAAGGAAAGTGCCTCCCCATTGGAACTGAAGCAAAAGGAAGAGGAATTACTTAAAGACTTCACCAAATGATTTACTGCCAAAGCAAGGTCGATCTTCTCCTTGGACTCTTCAGTGGCAGCTGCAGCTTTCCGCCACAACGTCGCGCATAGAGAACTAAAAGCTTCTCTCGCGAAGAAGCCTCCTAAAGATTTCACTGAGCTCCTAGAAAGAAGTGACTAATACATCAGAGTCGAGGAAGCTCACAATCCACAAGCTAAGAAAGAGTCACCTTCCGGAAACAAATGGAAGAATGCAAGCGAGGAAGCATCCAAGAAGTTCCAGAATACGGTGCACGTCAACGTCGTCCTCCTCCAACGCCCCGCTTCGACAAGTTCACTCCCCTGATAGCAATTGTGTATGTCATCCTCATAGCAGCTGAAAATGATGGGATAGTCCGTCCTCTTCGCATGATGATAATGGCCAGCAAAAGAAGAGACAGAAACAAGTGGTGCGCATTTCACAAGGACCATGGACACACCACCGATGATTGTTGAGCCCTTAAAGAATAGTGGAATTGATACCCCAAATGAATGTTCAGATCTACTTCAAGGTAATCAACACTGGAGTATCTATTTCTCACAACTTCAATACTTGTATTCACTAATATTGATGAAAAGGAATCACAGCTCAAGAAAACAGATGATTACACAGGAGGGTCTAGAAGGAAGAAGAAGGTTGAAGAAGGAAAGTTTGTTAGAGGATTCAAGAAGAAGATAAA